>OY720642.1:133980474-134580474 GCA_963169105.1 Ceriagrion tenellum | reverse complement strand
GCATTTTGGAAATAATGGCCATGTACCAAATGAATACCAAAAGGACATAACAGTCTCCCTCTACTTACAAAAATGTGCCCTCAAATATAAGGGCTTCGTAGGTTTAAAAGGGCCGAAATGGATTCGTTGATATTCTAGACTACACAGGTTTCATGAAAAGAGCGAACTCACCGCTTCTCAAATGTATCTATGTTTCTATCTGCATCTAAAGATTTCCCGAAAGCAGCTTAGTTTGAGTCAATGCTCAGTTTGAGAATATCAATGCGGGCGGTTGATGAAAAGACATTGAAAATGAAAGGAAATGGTGCATTGTGGCATAGGTATTCGAATTTCCCTCAACACCTTCCATTGTCATGGAAAAGAGGGATAACAGTAGCTGCATAGAGGGTGGAATCGTCCATGACAACATCTCTTGACTAGACCGGGATACGAACTCGGATCTCCCGATCGCCGGTCGGGTGTTGACCAGTCACACCAACAAACCATCTTAATTCAAAAAGGGATAGCGAGGCGAGGGGTTCGAACGAGAGAGGCGAGGGGTCGTCCTCGTCCACAGAGGAGACGCGCAGTCGTGACACATGACACATGGCGCAATATTTTTGAATGACCAACTTCATCCTCATTGGTGTGTCTCTACATCTGGGCGCGTGGCTGCGTACGAAATTATTTGGAAAACGGAATGACTTGGGCGTTTTAAGGAAGTCCGAGCGAGATAGTTCCCTAGTCATAATAGAGACCATATTCGAATTATACGTTTTAATTTCACCAGCTGTAGGACACATCAATTAAACATTGAATTATTAATGGTGACATGATATAGTTTTACATGGCAGAAATTGTAAGTTATGTAATGAAAATAACTAAATAAGTCTTTCACTTGACTAATTTTTTTCGCGCGGTGTGTTTGAAACTCCTTCAAAATGGAATGTTTTTTGTGATACCCAAGAACCTAATGCGGTGACAATATCATTAATTTTCAAAAATAGTTGAGAAAACATACAAAGTACACACTGTTATTTTTTATGGAATCTAAGTGTTAGAAATACCTCATTTTGTAAATAATGTCTCTCTGGAGTGCATGCATGTACCGTTTCCCATGTAAAAGGGCTGGTATTTTTTTACTTTGGCAAATATCTCCGAAAGTAATTTGGTAAGGGGTGGAATTTTTTGTGTCAATAGAAGGGTGAGATATTTCTCTTTAAAATGAGACCAAATTCATTGATTTCTATATAAAATGATATTTCGCTCAGACTACCTTAACCTCTCTGCTGGGTATTATATCGCTCTCGTTTCGCGTTGTTTGAGCGAAATATTATTTCATCGAGAAAGCAATGAATTTGGTCTCATTTTAGATAACATGTTCTCATAATTCCAAAGATAGCAAAGTATCACTCCTAGATATTTTCCATATAAATAAATGCCATCATTCTTTGAAACAGGTGCGTCTTCATAATTTTCGGCCAATAAATTTTATTATGCAATAAAAATTCCTCCTGCGCACTTATTTCTATCATTAACCTCATCAAAAGGAGTTCGGGTCGGATCCGACCCGAACGTACCTTCTATTTCGTCTCTCGCCACTGTACCGCACGAGGGTTAAACTACTTTCATATTCACCGCAGTGATTTTTTGATAATCAGAAAAAAAAACCTTCCGTTGTGAAGCGATTTAAACGTCCCGCGTGAAATAAATGAGAGCAGTTAATGAATTAATTAGATATTTTAATTTAATTACTGAGAATTTCAGTCGTATAAAAGTATGCCTACTACTGCGCAGTTATTATCACAATAGTCACTTAATGTGTCCTACACACAGCTCTTGAATTTGAAACGTACATTTTTACACGGAAGGAGGGAAATATATCGCTCTAACAAACTGAACCGCTATTTGATGCAAATAATTACGTCATTGCTAGGGTATTATTGCCGATGACTGAGTATGTGGTAGAACTCAGACTTAGACTCAGGTTTCGGGAAAAAGAAACCAGCAAATAAAGGTTAACGGGTAAGAGATGCTATATATCCCCTGTTGACTCCCTGACCTGAGTCGTGACAGAAAGCGCACTCATGCGGTGCGAGGTGGCACCAGTGCCTCACGGAGTCAGTGCATACGATTAGGTCTACCAACATTCCTACTGTAAAAATGAGAACAAACAAGGAATCATGAATACGCCTTCTCCTTCCGTAGACTTTTAACTAACTTATAACTATAAAAATCAATAAATATTGAATAATTTCTCATTTATAATTTTCACTCTAATATGAATTCATTCCTTATCAAGTGGCGACCCAGGGTCTCTCTCCTTCCTCAAATCCCCTTCAAATAGACATTCTTCACTATCGAGCCAATCAGCGGGCTGTCCTCTGTGGGGCGAATGGCCTGTCGTCCGATCGTCTCATCAAATAACATGCCAACTGTCTAAATTGCCTCTGTGAAAAAGATTTCAGTTTTTACTGTCAATGTTATGGTGTTGTACCATTCTTGTCGTAGCACTAAGGTTTCATTGAGTTCTCCCACAAGTCAATGCCAGCAATTGGACAAATGTCTTTTCCTACCTTTAATGAGCAATATTACGCATGTGCCTCTCATCATCTCTTCCGAAGCACTTTCAATCTTGTGATTCCTATACGCAAACTTTTTTCTAGTTGAATTTGAATGAAATGAGTTGGAATCTTTAAAGAATACTAATGAATTCTCTGAATAATGAAACACTTTGTGGGACGTTACTGTGGTCTCTTACACGCCTTTAATTGTTAGGATTCACCTCTTCCATTCCCCCTCACTACGAGCTGTCTGCTTCATCCTAACTATGAAAATGGCGTCTTAGTCGCCTGAAGTGTAGCCGTAAACCCAGTGCCCGAAGGTTTGATTAGTGAAATCATAAAAATCCTAATTCGGAACATATTGAGATGAAATAAGAACACTTTGTATAATCCACACAAAACTTTAATAGTATAACCCCGACCGGTTTCAACACTTTCGTCTCATTCTCAAAGGGGGACCGGTCGGGCTTATGCCATTCAAGTTTTGTGTGGGTTATACAAAGTGTTCTTATTTCATCTCAATATGAACTGTAAATTCCACAAAGTTAGCTGGAAAACCATTGTAGATGTACTGATTCGAAACGCTTCCGAATTAGGATTTTTATGATTTAATCAATCAAACCTTCGGGCACTGGGTTTAAATCCGGTACCTCATAGGTGCTGACAATAAACCCAGCCACCCGTTATTCAAAAAAAGTACCCACGCTAACATTGCTACCCTAACATTTTCATCCAGCTCAGCTATTGAGTGACACTGGAGTTGAGCCCGATAAAAGATTGAAAGAAAAAATCATCAATTTCATGAAAAAAATTATGAATTACTACCAAGGCACTGCGGTAGTATCATCTTCATTAGATAATTCGCGTGAAAGAGAATATGCTTAAATGGAATAGCTGATGCTTAGGGTGTTTAGTGACGTCATTTTACTGCAACGACACTTTTAATCAATTTGGGGAATTTGGCGTCAAATCGCAAATACTAATTATGTCGAGAAAATAACCTCAGGTATAAGTTCTCGAGTCGCAACCAATCTTGAAGAGTACACCTCCAAAAATCAACAGATGCGAAAGCCTAAATTTCATAAAATCTCTTAATAGCTTCATAATACGTTTCACAACCAAAAATATCGCGTCTTGCCGAACGTAGGCAATATAATCGGTGCTAAGCTTTAGAAGTCACACAAGTATATTTTTTTCGCCAGCTACCGTGGTTTTGAGACTCATCAAGGTATCACTATTCAGGAAATGGGTTTGTATTATTTTATCTAAATTATGCACTGGTCACCTACAAACCTCATGGAAAGGGTTTTTTTCAGGGTTGTGAAAAATATAAAACCCGTAAGAATGCATAAAGCAGTGTTTTTCGCAGCCTCCAAATCTCAATTGGAGGGAATAAACATTCTGGTGCGATGTATCATGGAACCGATCATATGCATACGTGTAATTTTTACATGAAACCACCCACACACATATTGTGAACGCAGAGTGCTGTCGCCGTTTAAGACCGTCGCGCATACTTTATTGTCGACGGTTACCATTGATGAGCGAAATGTCGATTTTGGAGTTTCATTATTCCAACGTCGCCGACACGGCGCACTTCCGCCACTTGAATGTTGTCGGCCTAATTGATGAACCACGTAACTCACCTTTTTTGTTCCGAAGACGCAATAACCCGATTATTGTTATGTGAAAGTGGATTTAAAGACCAACGACCACTTCCATAAAAATAGCTGTGTTTTTCATTGGAAGATAACTAAGAGGGGCACGAAATTGTAAGTTTTATTTTTTTCATAATTGAAATCTATTAACAGGTTGCCTTATTTACATAAAAACCCAAAATTGTATTTTTTGGAGTTACATGGTTTATAAATCGAGGTCGATAGTATACTTATCTCATTTACGCATAAACTGCGCCTCCTATCTAACTCACCTCTTCGCTTCATTCAAGTTTCGCAGTCATTTTAAAATTTTGTGTTGAGGGGTAAAACTCGTTATTGAAACTACAATTTTCGAGATAGGGAGTGATGTGCGCGTTGTTATACGATGTGCGCGTCTTTACGCAGGTTGAATTCATCTGATACACGAATATGTATTACATTGAATGTTAATATTCAATGCATAGGGTAAATCTAAGCCACCTAAGCAACAAGAATCAATCAGAGGGAATGTCAGAGTGGAATATCAGAGTATTGCTCTAATTTTTCTGTTAGAAAGTTCCTTTAGGCCTTAGTGGGTAAAGAATTCTTGAGACTTTGTTCAAGGTAGTTTGAGCGAAAAATCATTTTACTGAGAAATCAATGAATTTGGTCACATTTTAAATAAAAATAATCTCACCTATCCAATGACACCAAAAATTCTACCCCTTACCTCATTACTTTCCGAGATATTTTCCAGAAGATACTAGTCCTTTTATATGGGAAATGGTACGTGTATGCACTCCAGAGAGACATAATTTACAAAACGAGGCATTTCTAACACTTAGATGTCGTCAAAAATACTAACAGTGTGTAGTTTGTATGTTTTCTCAACTATATTTGAAAATTAATCATATTGTCACTGCAGTACACACACTTGGGTATCACAGCACATTTGGGTATCACATCATTGGGTGCAGCACACTTGGGTATCACAAAAAACATTCCGTTTTGAAGGATTTTTAAACGCACCGCGCGAACAAAATGAGTCAAGTTAAATACTTATTTAGATATTTTTATTTAATTACTTACAATTTCTGTCATATAAAACTATATTATCGCACCGTTAATAATGAAATATTTGATTCGTGTGTCTCACTGCTGGTGATTAAAACGTATAATTCGAATATGGTCTCTATTATGACTAGGGAACTATCTCGCTCGGACTACCAAAATGCACATTCAGCATGATAATTCCAGGATAGTGTGGGAGGATGAATAATCCCCAGGGAATTAACATTAATGGAGAAAAGAATTGTACTGTTCTCAACCATAACTTTCGAAACATTGTCGAAAAAATTTTATTTATACGTACTTTACTATCAACAATCATTTATTTAGTCTTGCTAGTATTAAGAATAAAAGAATTCCTTTCGGGCCAGCAAAAGATCGCCTCAAGATCAATGTTGATCTTTAGTGGTATTGAACTCACTTAGTGAACAGTGTAAATAAATCTGGAGATCATCCGCTTAGAACATGTACAACATCAAGCTCTTTGGGAGATCCGATACAAACAATGAAAACAACAAAGGCCCGAGGACGGATCCTTGAGGGACTCCACTCGGTACAGATTGCCAGCTAGAAATATTCCCAGTCGAGTCCTTTACACCATGTCTGCGACCTAATAGATAGGAATGGCACAATTTAATACCGCCGTGGTAAAGTTGAGCTCCCTCATTTTCTGTAAGAGAAGTTGGCGATCGATAGGGTCAAATGCTTCGTTATAATTGAGCATAACAAGAATAGTCTCCATTTTTTGTCGATATCCTTGCGAATGTCATCAGTTATTTAAATCATGGCAGTTTGAGTGCTGAATTCTCAGCGGAGTCCAGATTGATATGGGTCCATCAAATCTTTAGGAAAAATAAATTCTAGAGTTTGAGTAGGTGCAAACATTACGCTCAAGACATTTGGAGTTGGTACACATAATAGGGATAGGCCTAAAATCCGATATTTTCGTAGTTTTTTTCGCCTTATTAATAGATCTAACCAGCAACAATTTCCATACCGTGGAAAACTGAGAATACAAATGGGAATAATTGAATATTTGTATAATATTTGACAGAACGACTGGATAGGGTTTCTTAAGCATGATATTGGATATTTCATCGTAGCCCATCGAGTGAGATTTCGAATGGCACAATAGTTTGTTAATTACTTCAGGGAGAAGACAACAAAGATGAAAAAAATAATAATGTGGCAAAAGAGGAAGTCTATGTGGCGTTAGACGGATGGCCGTGGGCACGATGGGTAGGCACAGTTGCTGATGGGATGATGTAAACGTTGGGTCGAGTAATTGTAATATCAGATATTGCGGGCTCATTCCTTTTATGAATAATTCCGAGTATTATTAGTTCTCGCCACGTACTGTTTATACCGGAAAAACATGAAAGAGATTCAGCAAAATATCGCCGTTTGGAATATGTGATTGGCTGTTTTGTTTCGTATATTAATTTCTTAAACTGGAACTGGTGGAACATAAAAGGAGTTTCAAACGCATAATGAGTCAAGTTAAAGACTTATTTAGATAATTTCATTTAATTACCAACCATTTCTGTCATGTGAAAATATATTACTGCACCATTAATAATGAAATATTTAATTGATGTTGCCTACAGTTGGTGAAATTAAAACGTATAATTCGAATATGGTCTCTATTATGACTTAGGGAACTATCTCGCTCGGACTACCTTAAGGGAGGAGGATCAATTTTTTGTTTGAAGCTGTTGTCCACAATGTCATGAGCAGATAGCAAAGATAGTGGAGTTTGCACGTGGATTACTATGAGTTCGCATGACGGTTGAAACTTTTTTAATACCGTCAGCAATGCAAAGATCGAAGACACGTGTGACACGCATTATCTTCTCACTCGGTGGTGAGAGTTGCATCCGAGGATAAATTAAGTTAAGGTTAAGTATTAGAAAAACAATTAAAACTTGTTTAACGGAAAATGTTTGGACTCTCTTGGAGCATGTTCAACTTTAAATCACCAACAATTATAATGTTTTTATATGTAGGGTAAACTTTTAGGAATTCGTTTTCAAATTATTTAATAAACCCAACTTTAGGAGGTTAACAGATTATCAGTTCCGGTCCAGAGGAGTACACTGAGGGGGAAAGAGCTAACATAGTAAATCTTATTTTATATTGAACATACGCTCTTACTCCGCCGCCAATTTGTCCTTCTCTGTCTTTTCGAAGCAGGATGTAATTTGGCAGGCAGACCACATCGCGCGGAACTTTTCCTTTCAATCAGGTATCCGGCGTACAAATAACATCAAACTCGAATAAAAAGAGACGTTTCAGGCGTAACCAGGTGGAATGACATAATTAATGAAAATTGACAATTTTCCACAATATCAACTTGAATGCGACCGGTTTCGATGTACTACGTCATCATCAGGTGATGTAGTCTGTAATACCTGATGATGATGATGTAGTACATCGAAACCGGTCGCATTCAAGCTTATATTGTGGACAATTGTCAATTTTCATTAATTAAATAAAAACATCCAACTCATTAATCGTGAAGCAGTCACGGCATTCGTCTATGTGGCTCAACAACGATTAACAGTTGGTATGATATATTTATAGATCATTCAAGGGGCACAGTTTGGGTTTCAGTAAACCATGCATTAATAGTATATTGACATGCAATACCATTTCCTATGGTACTAAGTTCAAGTCTTCTTCCCGGGAAATAAGAATCCTGTCAGTTCCCTGTGACTTCCTTACAAAAACTTGTCCATTCCTGACCCACATATATTCAACTTCATTTTCTCTTTGGAGGTTACGGGCTATGGCATAACGCTTCCGATTAATGGGGAACAATGATTCACTAACGTATTGAGGGGTTTGAATCCACATTGCCAAGGCCCTGGTCAGCGGACGAGGATTTCTTTTGACCCGCTTCGCCTCAATTAAACTGGCGACAACAGTATGCCGAAAGAAACGGTCCGTTACCACTGAGGGGCCTACTAGATTCACTTTGCGCAAGGGAGTTTACTCTATGGAAGTAGTCAATATCATGCCCATCTAATTTCACTCCAAGGTCACGACCCGTTTTGATTTTAAGCCCACAGATGTTTCCCCTTCCACTGAAGGAATCCCGTGTATTTCAATCACATTCTTTAGCATTTCTTGATTAAGACGGTTAACATGAACTTGAAGATCGCCAATTTGCTTTTTAAGAGTGAAATTTTCACTCTACAGGTTATCTATTTTATCACTTAACTTATCCAGATGACTATTGACAGTATCTAGTTCCTGTGAATGTAACTTTTGTAATTATTACTCGGGGAGAACGATGATAATTGCTTTTGGAAATTATAGGAGTATGTATTATTCCAAACAAATTCCAATCTTTTCAGAAAAAAATAGAATAAAAACAGGTTTTTGGCGAGTGTTTGGCGCCTGTCTTCGATTGTTCCGATGCAGGGCTGTTTGTTGAAACGACGAAATGCAGTTTGTTGAATGTTTTCCACAGCCCTTGCGGTCACGTGACCCGTGAGCAGTTCCACCCGTCCATTGGAACGTGTTATATTTGTAGCCTCTTTAACATATCACGCTGTCACTGTCGCTAACCCCCGAGTACAGATCCTTAACTTTGCCCGCGTTGTGACGAATAGTCTTCAACATTTACGCTAAAATTACGTATATGCTAAATTAAAAATGGGCATTGAAATACATGGTCGACATCAGTGTGTAAGGGAAGAAAACCTTGTTTTAAAGTCACTTGATGCTTTGATGATGAAGTAGGTAGCAATTTGGGTAAAGAAAAAGAAAAAAATCTGACAAGAATGCAGCACTGTTTAAAAAAACAACGAACTACTTTTTGTTTTCCATCATGTTGAAGATTATGTTAAGAAAACCAATATTGTGGTGTTATGGAAGACATCAAGAGGGCAGAATGAAAGAAAAACTTGAGCAGCGAAAAAAAACGGCAAAAAGAAAAAAAAATCATAATTGGGAAACAATCACGATACATGAAGGAGGCAAGAATGCGAATACGCCGTCAGAAGAAGAGTCCAAGCGAAGGAGGACGAGAGAAATGAAGCAAAAATGAAGGGAGCACAGCAGTAGAGAACACAAGGCTGTGAGTAGGGAAGCACATTACTGATACATTTATTAGGAGCGCGCTCTTCTTTACGGCCGAGCCTTGAACAGCAGCAGAGCAAAAGGAATAGGAAGCAATGGAGACGTGGCGGTACCGTAGATTTATGAACATTAAATTTATCCAAACAAATTACTGACAAAGAAGTTCTACGAATATTTGGAAAGAAAAAAGGAAAAATGAAAGTTCTTCCAGGGAGGAGAGGTTCACTAATCGGATACTCTTTGCAACCCAACAATCAAAGAAAAAAAAAATTGGATGCAGAAAGAAAATGGAGAGAATTGAAGAGGAGGAGTGAAAGAGGAATGTCATGATGAAGCGATTGGTCGAGATGATAATGAAGCCACCACAAGCGAATATTCGGTCTCATGACTACTGATGACGATGTGTCTTCAGACTGTCACGACTTCTAGACGAACTTGATGCATCAATGAAACAAAACTCGTTGGGAATCAATTTGATTGCACGATGATGGATGCAATATAAAATGGAAAATGGATTTAAGTAGTATCCCAGGATAGAAAATGCCATGTATCTCAGTGACAGGGAAACAAACAAGCCAAAAAATAAAAATATATTAGGCGTTTAATTTATTACATCTGCATGCAATTGAGCATTGCTTTGCATTCATGAACTATATGATGTAAATTACAGTAAATCCGGAGGGAACATCAGTTAACATCCTGAGAAAACCATAATCTTGGACAAAGCTCGCGCCTTCAAGTAAGAGTCTACAGCCGCTACAGATCGGAAAAAATTCCAAAAGGACAAATATATTCCTTCGTCTACTCTGAAAAAATGAAATAGGTTTAACCATACAAGCCTTAAGCACTACATAAAGGATTCAATGAGCAATTCAGGGATAGAGTTGCGACCGACGATTGTGTAATGGGCATAAGATCAACTTCAATACATTTTTCAAGGCCAAAAATACAACTAATGATAGTCTTTGATACTCATCCACGCAAAGTTATATGTTTCGACCCTGCGGAACGTACTGAGTTTATTTAATTTTGGGGAAAAGATTACTGTTGAAAAATATAAAAAACTCAGCAGACTAAAATCATATTTTGCTGGAGAGAGAACGAGATTGAGTCACTTAACTTAAGCTTCATTTAACGTGACTTAAGAATAATTACCATATTAATTAGTTAGCGCGGCGTCAAGGAAAGTTACTGCGTGCGACCTATTCGAGAACAATGTGAGCAGTCTGGTGGAAGACGAGTAGAGTTTACAAAATTATCTCAAATGGGCTTCCTTGCATCACGGTGCGGCAGCACCACTCGGAGAACACGCATTTTACGTGAATGGAAAGAAGAGAAGATTTCTGCGGATGTCGTGAATAACAGAATCTGATGACCATCTCAAGGTTAGGAGCATTTCATGTGTTACGAAATGCGAGTGGACTATTACACTTCCCATTTTTCTATTTTAATTTTGTAACGTGACAATTTGGACGCACCAAACACTGAAAAATAATATTTTGATAACACATATTATATATATTCAACAATAATAATTTTTTCAAGCCACATTCATCCGTTATATTTGCCAAAAATGGAAGCTACAATATAGTGGTTCATTTTGGGTACCTAAGTAGCCCCAAGATATGCACACTATATCCATTCAAGTTTTTGAACTTGCCCTGAGGGGGGTATTACATCTACATCTACATACTACCCCGCAAGCCGCCGCTTGGGCGTGTGGAAGGGGGTGGTAGGTCACCAGCTGTGTAAAGATGTAAACGTTTTGGAGGTGAAATGGTGACATGTCCTATGCGAGTGTGTTTGGAGGCGCTCTGTTTCCTTTGTGATAGCTTATTGTTCGCGGAAAGAACGAGTTTTTGTACCCATCTGTCCGGCAGAGTATCTCTCTTATTTTATTGTGTCTGTCTGACCTAGAAATGTAGTGAGGCGTCATAATAATATTCTCTGTGTCGCTCTGAAAAATATCAGTTCTGAATTTATCAAGCGGCCAAAGCCTAGCGTGCAGCCTCCGAGTCTCTAGGGGCTCCCACCTTAATCCCTCCAACAGTTGCATTACACTATATGTTGGTTCGCAGCAGTTTTTAACGAAGCGTGCTGCTTTTCTTTGTGCTTTGTTAATTTTTTTGGTTAAATCTTTATGACCAGGGTCCCAAATGCTCTCGGCGTATTCGAGGTGTGGCCTAACCAGAGCGAAGTAGCATCTCTCTTTTACTTTTTCATCCGAAGACCTTCGTATTATATAGTATACCACGTACATGAGTTTGAATATTATTTATTAGAATAATGACACACATTCGAATAGTTACCCTGTTAACCCTTAGAGTGCCGGGGCACGGCGCTATCGCGCTCCTCGCGAAAAGTGCCAGGTGCCTCCTCCTGCAATGTCACTCTTAGATGCTGGTATTTCACTGATTGTTCACAGATGGAACCTAAATGCAGAACAGATGCAGATGCAGATTTTTTGAAAAAATCGTCAAATAATATATTAAAAAGGTGAAACCACATATGATAAAGTTTTTCTTGAGTTTTTGAATATTTACCTTCACTTGTATTTGAGACATAATTTTTTTTCCTAAACTACTGCAAAATCAGCAAAAATGCTTCGGCAATTTTAGCACATAGTACCTCGAAAATCGTTTGGCACTCAAAGGGTTAACAATATACTCTCTATGAATTTACCAATAAATTTATTAACTTACCCATATAGAAAACCGCCAATTGGCCACAAACACATACTCATTGGAGCAGTAACACTATCTCTACAGCCAAAGAAGGGCTAAGACCCGAAACGTCCTAAGTAAGACTCTTTCTTTCTGTCCTCTTCATACTAAACCCCTGTCAAGTTATACATTTATCTTTATATACATATATAATTCTTCTGTACGTGTGTATGTCACTGAACTCCTAAACGACTGGACCGATTTTGATGAAATTTTTTGTGTGTATTTGAGTGGGTCCCTGGATGGTTTCGATAGACTACATACTAAGTGACATTTGACATTGAGTTTGACATTTCAATCTTTTCGTTTCGTCAAAAAAACGCCAAGCTACGACGCAAGTGCGACGACTTGCGCAGACTTAGATTCACAAATGGACAAAATGTTGGGTGGGTGGCGCTGCGATCGGGTTCTGGGAAATTTTTTACGACATTTTTTGGCGACTTTAAATGGTGCCATCATCTTCTTAATTGTTGTCAAGGAGGCCTTGCTGATTTGTTGATGTTTATGTAATCAAGTCTGAAGACTGAGATTGTAGTGGGCATTGATAAAGGCTCTAATAAATTGATTTGATAAACATGGAGATCTCCTCACTTACCCATCTCCACATTGGTGACCCCGACGAGGAGAGTAATAGTCAACATTTGGTGAAAATGGTTTTGCCGCGCGACGACGAGCTTCAACGCTTGCGTGAAGAAAACGCACAGCTCCATCAGCAACTAAATGATTCCGATTCAAGACGCAGCCACACAGACACCGAGCAGCACCCGCCTGCGGTTCGTCGCGTCGCCGTGAAACTACCACCATTTTGGCCCGAGAAACCGAGTCTTTGATTTTCACAGGCGGAATCTCCGTTCGTGCTGTCAGAGATCACAAGCGAGGTAACGAAGTTCCATTACATTGCCTTACATTTAGATTCTCGCGTGGCCTGTGAGGTTGGGGACATAATCACGAATCCACCGTCTCAGAATCCTTATTCGACTCTACCATCGAAGCTTATAGAACTCCCGTCAGCCTCTGAGGAGCAGCGCGTTCGCCAGTTACTGTCGGACGAGGACCTCGGCGATCGCAAGCTTTCCCAATTCTTGCGGCATCTTTGCTCCTTCGCCGGAACGACCCCTCTTCCGGATAACCTCTTCCGGCAATTGTGGCTGAGGCGATTGCCCCCGCACGTCCAAGGAATCCTGACTGCCCAGGCGGAGTTACCCCTAGACAAGCTGTCGGAGCTCGCTGACAAGATCATCGAAGTGTCAACTCCTCATATGGCCGTCAATGCCGTTTCTCCCAACAGCATATCGACGGATGGTAAGCTGTACCTAGCCATCGAGGGTTTGTCAAGACAAGTCGCGGAGCTGTCGGAGGAGAATATCTCGCGCGATCGTCAGTGGTCAAAAACGAGAAGCCCGTCGCCCTCTCGAGGTGGTAGATGGTGTTAGTACCATAACCCCAGAATTTCAACCCCCCCACCCTCTCTTCAAATATTTTTAAAAGGAAAAAATCATAAATTTATGAATAATTGACCGTTAAAACCTTCTGAGAAGTTCATGAATAATTGACCATCTGAGAATAATTTATATTTATGTTTGTGTACCATAGGTGGCGCTGATTTCGAATTCTGTATTATTTGACGTACGCATCAGTACATGCGCAGGTCGTCGCACTTGCGTCGTAGCTTGGCGTTTTTTTGACGAAACGAAAAGATTGAAATGTCAAATGTCACTAAGTATGTAGTTTATCGAAAATTCGCACACCGAAAAACAGTTTGCAGAACCCGCTAATAGCTGGTAAGCCAACGTTAGGGCAGGACGACGTCTGTTGGGTCCGCTAGTGTGGATATAAAATCAAATAACCGCCGTTAAACATAATAAAAAAAAGGAAGATTTGAAATGACTTGGTTCACTCCATTTCAATGGTTTCATTAACAGGACCCGGGTTTCGACATTCCTTGCCATCTTCAAGTCGTCACAATCACCTTTCTGTCTTTTTTTTCACTCATCATGAGTTTGATTGACCGTAGTCCTCCGTCCAACCCTGTCTCCTGCGAACTCTGATTCAATTCCCCGCCAATTTGGCATCCATTGAGATTCGACAGTCACTCCTCCTCGCAGGGGCCTTCATTTTTACCTTGTAAGCATTTTGCATTTTTCTTAGATGCGTCATATTTGAGCTATGGCCTATCCATTTGTGGACCAGGCGCAGACCCGGGGGAGAATGTATGTGCTCCAGCCCTCCTTACCCTATCCCTTCACCTAAGCTCTGCAAACTCATGAAGCAGCGCTCCAATCGACAATAGTTCAGTCAACAGCTTCATAGAAAACCAGCAGTATTTATTCTCAAGAACACCTTTGTTTCCTTATTTATCACTATCAAAGGTACCCGTTGAAATTCAACGGGGAATGAAAGAAAGACAGGGCATAATAAAATAAATTTACGTTGAAGAAATCAGTATTCGTATTTCCAAGAAATAAGCCATCAAGCGCGTATGGGTCAAACAGTAAAAATTTGCTGCACTGGCCTAGTGGTTAGAGTTGATTAATGCCGATACAAAGGTTGTAGGTTTGAATCGCTCATGAGGGTTTTCTTTGAGCCAAATCAGCTATAATTTTAGTTTTATTTTTTTAATTCAGCATATGAAAACCGCATTGCATTATTTTAACCGAGTTTTGACATTCTTTTGCAGTAACATATGGAAACTAAACTACAGGCCATTGGCATTCCAGAGGCTTTCCGCATTAATGTAACATCGTGGAATTCTCCTGTTTTACATGGGTCCAACTTAAATTAGTCCACTTGAAATGAATTTTGCCAATTTTAGGCATAAATATCCCTGAAAATATCGTAATCAGCAACATTTCAGTATACGGCCTAGATTTCCACTGTAATACCTATCTCTAGATATAAAACCCAGCCGCCATTGTAAAGGTCCCATTTCCCTTCTAAAGCTAATGCTAATTCCACGGTTACCAGGGAAATATTCTATTGTTGACTGAAGTAAAATTCATGATTTTGACATTAAAAACGCGATTTCTTGGGAAGCTTTATACGTATAAGAAAATTGAATGAAAAAATAAGAAACTGAAATCTTTTATCCATCTAATGGCGAAAAATATAGTCTTCTATCTTTAGTAGAACTAATTAAAATATGCAAAAAGAGAAACCTCTGCACTGGAACCAAAATGTTTAGACTTGGGTTTTTCAAACACATAAGACACCAGACGGCCCAACACGCTGCCCTTGGGGCCCAGGGGCCTTCCTTATAGTCCCAATTTCCTTTAAAAAAGCTTTACTGATCCCATGTGTGAAAATTTCACTAAAATCGGTCCACTCGTTCAATACTTATGAGGATTTTAAGAAAGCATTCTTTAGGAACCTTGGGCCCTCTGGGGCCCTAGCGTGACTTACGACCCCATGATTGTTGTACATTCAGTATAGGTATATTTTACATGTTTCTAATACAGGCAAGAATTATCTTCCAGGGCCAATTTTTGGCGATAAAAGTGCCCACTTGAGGGCCTTCTAGGGCCCTAAGGCCCTTGTTCTATAGCCTATGCGGGAACTGGATATATCAAATATCTTCCTGCCAAATTTTGTTTCAATCAATTCAGTGTTTTATGAGTGATTGAGTAATAGACAGACAGACACCACTAGATTTTTATCCATATATTAGTAAGATAAGATGGCGATTTTTAAGTTCCTCTTCCAACAGAACCTTAACGCGATCAATACGCTATCGGTGGCAATCCTTTAATTCAAGCAATTTCTGGGTGTACGCCTGATTTGAACCTTCATGTTTCCGATAGAACTCCATAAAATCATTTATTCTTTGATTCCCCCTCTTTTATTATTTTGTTCAGATCTTCGTTTATTCGTTTTATCCTCCCGTTTAATACTCAGTGCAATACCTTTGGTATTAAATTTTGAAATCGTCATCACCTTTATACCTCGTTCCCCAATTACCCACGTGGCAAAAAACACCACAAAAATGCATTCCATTATGTTTCGCGACTGTTTTTACTACTACCCCTAGTTGAAAAAGTCGTCCAATTCTTGAGGTGGTCAGAGCGAAATTTTCCCCCTTGAACATGATACAGAGACCGAGATCGATTTTTATAATTTTTTATTTAAGTAGCTTGAATATTCATGAAGTAAATATTGCAAACTTAATTGCGCAAGTCTATTGATTTTCTGCCAGTAATTCTCAATGATTACGGACATTTGCCGGCACTCAACCTCGACTTGATTATTTCTTTCACGCCAAACTCTGAAAAAGCTTACGCAGCCGAGTTTGTTAGCGATTATGTAAAAAATACCGCCGTAAATAATTGATTTATGTTAAAATATTAATGGGAATGCATGCAACCTACTCATTGTTAAATGTATGTTGGCATCCATGCGTTATAAATTTATTCATTGCTCGCCTTTTAAATGAAGTATCTCTGGCATGCGCACACCCTTTCTCAGTGGAAATGGAGTGGAATGGAGTTTTGGAAAGTGCGGTGAATGGGAGATATTTCGGCACATTTAGAAATGAGAGCCACTATTCCTTTATAATGAAGCCAAATTCATTGAATTTTATGTAAAATTACTTCAAGTAAACTGCGTTAAGCAAATCAGTTAGCATCAACGTGGCTCAATGGACGCGGAAATTACGCTCGCTGCGGGGCCCTCTCGAGAGCTCATTTCCATCACTGGCGAAACCCGGTGTAATGACGTCACAGGCCGATTTTTTAGGCTCATTATCCTAAATTGATTGTGAAATGCGGTGTCATATTACAATCGTCGTCCCCATCAGCTGATTACACGCCGCTCGACGTTCCATTCCCCGCCGCCATATGCCGCCGTGCCCCCCCGCCACCCCTCTCTCTCTCTCTCTCTCTCTCCTATTTGAGATAGTAGTCTCGATACGGGAGAATCACTCCGTTTCCCACATTCCGTTACCAATTTTACTCCGATTACTCGTTCGAGACACGATTCCCGCCAGTCCTTTCCTTCCCGACCGCCCTTCCTTCCATCCGTCTTCCCTCCTCCGGTGAGTTATTTCACAAATTACGTCCGATAGCCTTTCATTTTCGACGCGTTCCGCCGTCTCTTTTCCCCTCCGACGAACGACTCCATTAGTAGTTCTATCCGCCCGCATCATATGACCATCTGAGTGGGAGGACAGCGGCGGAGCGGAGCGGTTTTAGCCTCGTATCCGAGCTCACACGAGTGTCTAGCCCACGTCACAATACTTGGGCGATACACTGAAAGTAGACCTTCCCTAGGAAAAGACGCGAGATCACGGCCCAGAATAACCGGATTCTGTAGCAACCACTTCCCGGGGGCAAGAAAGCAACCTTGCAAAAACAAGACGTATATTTATGAAAGGAAAATCTTGTTTTGGACTCAGATGCGGAGATGTCAAGGTCAAAAATAAGCAAAACCTTTTGAAGTTCAACAGTTTTTGCTTACTTCCAATGCATAAATTCATTTAAAGGTATAATATTCGGACTCAAATAAAAATGCTTCTTTAGGTTCATAGAACCCACTTCCAGGGTATCCTTAGTTATGAGACCTCCTCAATTCTGAGTTTCCCCATGGAGTTGCGAAATACCTTAAGAAGGGGAAGGAAAAGTAATATATCCCCATGGAAGGGCAAGATAACATTCTAGACAAAATCGTCGCTGGTTGCAACCACCCTCTACTAGTGATGCCAATCTATTTCGAATTAAATAATCTTTTCATTGACGATAAAAAATTTATTTTGCAATGAGATTGTGAGATCTTGAGCATAAGTTGAAAAAGTTTCACATTCATATGATTCATTTAAACGTACAATCTCTAGCCGTGCAGTAACTTAAACGGAGTCACCCGCTGGTGATCTCTCACATTGTGTGAAATTCACAGGGGATAAATCATTCGCCTGGACTGGGAATCGAACCCAGATCCCTTGATTTTGCGCCGAGTGCTCTAACCAATTCAAAAATGCCCAAAGTAAACACCTTCGTGTTTAAAGTCGGGCTTTACCCCGTGGACTGTAGCGCTCGCATACGGGTACCTCTGGCATCATATGCACGGTACCTGTGAGGACAACTTGCCCCTTAAAGCTCCCATGGGATTTACATTGGAAGAGGACGAATGGGCAGCTTAATTGGTTCGAGCACTCGGCGCAAAATCGAGGGATCTGGGAATGACTTTTCCGCTGTGAATTTCACGCTATTGTGTGATCACTAGCGGGTGAATCCGCTGAAGTGGCGGCGCGGCTAGTTCCGTGGTTTTTTTTAAGATGTCCAAAGCAAACATCTTTGTGCTCAAAGTTGGGCTATATCCCGTATACGGTACTGTATCGTAGTGAATATGGTTACGCATATTCTTGTAGAAGTATCTCATTATGAATATAGTAATATAGTGAAATATGCGATCAAAACATTCGCTTTACGGAATCTTAATTACATACTTTCAAAATGAAGTCGTTTCCAAAGGTAATAAATTTATCGCTCGAAGCGTTTAATTGACAGGGTCATGTCAACAGTAGTGTATTTTTCCCATTTTAATGAGAAATAAAACGTACGACGAATACTTTATTATGAATTTTACTAACCTTTTTAGGTTTAGGGTATTGCAATAGAATGTTTAAGCGTTATCGATTAAAAAAAAAACATTATCTAAGAATTTCGAAAAAGGGTTCAAATTTATCGATCCAAATACATTGCTCGTATGGATCCTTCAATTGGTAGAAAATCCAACAAATTGAACTGGTTGGAGTTATAAAACTTGATAATAAATTTACTCTGGGTATGAAGAATACTGGTGCGTTCCAAAGGTCACGGAATTCAGCAGTTATTTCAGAGTACCAGTAAATTGAATACTACTGAGAAACTGGTCTCGTACACCCTAATTTAATACTACGTTAATAGTTCGAGAGACATAGAAAGGAAGTATCCTTCGCTACGTGCTGTTTACTCCGAAAGATGGCTCAAATGCTTGTATTTTCGTGCAAATTATATTCCCCATCCACTTCCTGTCCCTAAAACTCTCAAGGAAATAAAATCCCTCGTTTTAGCAAGCCCTCGTTCTCTAGATTTGCATTTTCATACCCCTATAATTATCCGCATACCTTTTGATGGATTCACACAGAGCTATGTACAACCATCAAGATAAAAACAAAAGTATACTCAGAATGCCCTGAGAGCCATAGTATTCGAGGCTTAATTGAGTCAATGGACAAAGTTCTTACTAAAAACAGGAACATTTAAAGAGGAGACCTATTCTTAAGGCGAGAAGCAACGAAAAGAGAAAAAAGACACATGCTGCACGCGTTATATATATTTATTTTCTCCTTCCCTTCCAAATCACCATTGCAAGATAAGCAGTTTGTACTACTCAGATCCGGAAAATATAGTATGCATCCAAGATTACCATTCATGTTCTAATCTAAAATGGCCGAAAAAGGTAGTTCTCAAAACTAAATGACAATACTTACTGCATTCTGTTCATTGCTATTTTGTCCTGATTTGCATCGTATTTGCTTCACTCCAATAAATTAATCTGAATCACCAATTCCAGTGATTGATAAATTTATAACTTTAACAGCGTAAGGATATTGCCAAAACATAATTTACCATTATGGGGGTACGGTGAAGAAAAATAACCCCAAAATCCACTTAGAATGAAAATTTCCAGTCTGCCACGCACACAAGTGCAAACTCGCACGCTTGGTAAGTGTATGGATGCAGAAGGCACCGTGAATTTAGTACATAATTTCAATATTTTCTAAATATTGGTACATTTAGCGTTAAAGTTGACATCGTAGTGTTACGTCAAATAATTCAAGTGTACTTCTATCGATAAGTTTCCAAGAATTCTCTCCCAAACCCAATCGCGTCCCTTTCAAACACCGAACACGCCCCTTTCGGGTGCGCAGGAACAAAGGCCCTGACCACCTTCCTTACCCGGAAACGATTTCATTATTACTATTATTACCACTGTCATTACATATAGTTTCCGAACCGCCTTTCTCACAGCTAGAACCGTCCGAAACGCCGAAAGAGTACTCTCTTTCACCCCTTTCCGATCACACGTATCTCTGGTTGGAATCGCAACCGAAACCGACAAGAAGAGGACACCTTTACGATTCCTCCCGCCTCCAAAACAACCCCCGTCTCACTCCAAGGCGTGTGTGAGCGTGCATCGGACGCCGTGAAGTCGACACGAACGGACGGACCGCCCCCTTTGCTTCGCGTCCCCGCTTTTCCTCTCTCGCGCGCAATTATATCGGGAAAAGATGAGGGAGCGAAAGATTACTCCTGCGGTGAAAAGTGGGCGACGTGAAAAGGCCACCTGGATCCCTTCCCATTCGATCGATTGGGGCGCCGGAGTTGACTCAAAAAGGACTCCTTCTTTCTTTGTCTTCTTTTGGGACACCATCTGGGAGTAACTTGGGGGAACTCCTTTATTAAATAATATCAATAAATAACTTGGTTAACCCTTTGAGTGCGAAATGAGGTGACATTACGTCATGGTTGTTTTTGCACCGGTGCTGATGACGTGATATCGCGTCAAGGGTATCATGAGTGTTCCAGCTTTCACTTTAGGGAACTTTCACTACTAGGCCCCTTAGTCAAAGTTGGAACACTCACGGAACACATGACGTGATATGACGTCATCAGCACCGGCGTAAAGACAACCATGATGTGAAATCACGTCATGCAGCACTCATAAGAGTTACTCGACATCAATCTTTTCTTCGTTATTTTTTCATCAGTTGACACAACCTGAATGAACAATTTGGAGAAGTTTTTTCATTGTTTTTTTTTTTAATGTCAAGGATAGCTGTCATTTAAATGACGTTTATCCTCTCAAACCCTGGTCGGGACTTTTAATGTAAAGTTCCATGGAGAATACAGTTTTCCTTATCCGTGACAGAGCCTTAAACTGCACCCATCGTCGATATAATTTATCCTAACCCATCGTCCAGTTCTCTACCAGAATGGTAGCAACTGCGAGGGAATCCAATTAGAATGAGTGAGCAAACTTAAGGGTGCGATATAGACATGAGTCGGGGGCTCCTTGAAAACTGACGAAGAGAAACGTGTCAGAATGGTAAGCCAATTCTATAATTGTTTTGAGAGATTTCTGGGAAAGATGAAAATTCAAAAACATTAGCCTCACGAGTTTATGAGATAAAATCTAGAGAAAGCGGCTACTTTGCAATGCCCTTGAAGTGTCATTCTTAATTCGCTCTAACTTAATTTACACCGTCCTTCAGTATGCTTCACTGACCACTTATGCTAATTAAACACTGGCCCAATTGAATTTACAATGTGCACCGTGCAGAAAGCGTTACACAGATTTTGAACGATTTAGGGTGGGAGCCGCTAGAGACTCGGAGGCTACGCGCTAGGCTTAGATTGCTTGAGCAATTGAGAATGAATATCTTTCAGAGCGACACGGAGAACATCATATTAGAACCACATTATATTTCCAGGTCCGAAAGAATCGATAAATTAAGAGAGATATTTTGCCTAACGGATAGGCATGGGAATTCGTTTTTCCCCCGAACAATTAAGGACTTTAATAAATGCTAGGCGGAACTTTGATATTTTTTCTTGTCTTTTTTTTTCTTGTTGACGGCTGGTGTCCTAACACCCCCCGCCACACGCCTTTTGAGGCAGCTTGCGGGGTAGTATGTAGATGTAGATGAGAAAATCATTCACCTGCATTCGAAGCCCGACCCTCCGAATACGCACACGTTTAACCAATGAAAATGCCCAAGCGTCATCCGTTGTGAATTTCCGGTTTAAGGTGAACTCTTCATTAAGTGCTCACGCCGCTCATGGTAACAGTTTTTTTTTAAATCCCTTGGGGTAGAATGCACTCTGAATTAAGGGGCCCTGAAAAAGCTGATGAAGCAATACTTAAGAGGACGAGTGACTCTGAACCCTCATGTTTGGCAATCTCATTTAAGAAGAGGACACGCCTCTTTAATCAATCTCAAGATGGGAAAGCGAACGGAATCGTAACATTAGCAGCGTGATTCATACGGACTCTACCACATACAGTGACATTAACCCGGTTGAAATAATATTTACACTTTAGATCATGCGAAAAATATGTGTCCTTCACAAGATGGAGGACCTTACGACGTTACATCATACAAGTGCGGCCACACTAATCTTTCTCGGGGAATTCAGGACGTAATATTTGGGATTACAGTTATGCAGGGATTAAAGAGACAACTAAGCATACGTTATCCCGAATTCACCGAATTCCCGAATTCACCTAAAATATATTTCCCGCACTTAAAGTCTAAATTATATTGAAGAAATCGATGGATTATCATGAGGACGTGGACGTAACATTCCGATGAACTCGGGATCTAGAAAACAGATGATGGCTCGTATCTGTGCGAGATTCGTAGAGGCTGTCTACTTCTGCATTGTGTGATGTTTTACATCGTTGCCTCACATTGATGCCCCATAATGCTTCGATAATGAACGAACGAGCACAATGTGAGAATTCCAAAACATAGGCAAGATACCTAAAAGCAACATTTATGTTAAAAATAAGAGGAGAATTCAGGTAAATGGGTTTGCGCGGGCAGACCCTTAACCTCATCAGTCGCGAGACATATCCAGCATTATTTTTGGAAAATTCTTCATACTTACGTTGTGCGTTGTAAGCCATGTTTGCAGATTTAATATCTCTGCCATTCAAGCTTCTTAATGATGCCGCCACTTATCAGCAAGCGGCATTGCTAATATTTTGGGTTGCTGAGATTCAAACGTCTGTGTATTGTATACAATACGCCAGGACCGAGGAGGTTAAATTAATTGAAAGCCATTGTTATCGGGCGTCAGCGAGAGAGCGCTAAATAATTGCGAGGCACGATCACAGTTTCCCGTTAACGAGTACGTTTGCGTTAATCGCAATTTACCAGTTTCACTCATGAAAGAGCAAAAGAGAGCTGGCCGTTTTCCGAATTAGGTCGAGTGCTTTAAATTCTAAGTTTTTGGTGGTTTGAGTGTTTTTGTTTCTGGAAAAATGAGCAACATTCACTGTGATAATATTTATTACGACTGGTTCCGCTTTTTAAAGCATCTTCGTTAACAAGTACGTCTGCGTTGAATGCCTGCCTGCCTCAATACCTCAGATACACTTAGTTAAAGCTGAGAATCATGATTACCGCCATGGTAGTACAAAGACAAGGTAGGTCGTTCCCGAGACCAAAATGAGCCCGTTCTGCGCATGTCGTCACTCGGACTAGAGAAGCAGCAGAGGACTCGCTAAATGTATGGAGTTGGCTAAGAAAAGCTGTTATTTATATTTTTGCATATGTATTTCAGCAATCGAGGACACTAAATAATATCGATATCGGAAATTTATTTGTTAATAGAACCAGTAAACGCTACTTTAGCCTCACATTGGTCATTTTTTAACGAAGATCCACTGATGAAACATCAGTAAGCCAACTACGGAATGCGTGAATACCACCGAAGAAACACTGGAACAGTAAATATAATTATCAATCGGGATTATCTGAATAATGCTTAAAGTAGGAGGCAGTATCTATCGAACACAGTTTAGTAGTACCACGATCACCGCTGTCGGCACGCAAGTCCAAGGGGAGCTGTACACGCGTTCATGGACATAATACGTGAGCCCATTAAAGAGGTGTTCGTTTCAGACTGCGATAACGACGAGTCGCGACGGAGGAAGTAGGGACGTGGATCCCAGCGCTGCGCTGGTGGAACACCCGCGCGTCTCTTTCGCCGCGATGGCCGGCGCCGCGTGTCCCTCGCCCGCATTACATGAGCACCATGTTTCTCCCCGCGCAGCCTCTCCGCTCACACTTGTACGCTCATTTTAAAGCGCGACTTCTGTTCGATCACGTGATCCCTGCCCACCCTCCCGACCACTCCCAACGGCGGAGGGCCCATCCAATGCGCTTCCGCACAGAAAAACACCAAAATCCTTCCACGACTCCCCCTTTCCAGCGTGCCGAGACAAACGTGTAATTTCATTCGTGTTCCTGGGTCGCGTATTATATATAAACGTGGCGGTCTCGGGACGGGGAACCGCCCCCTCCCCCCCCCCCCCAATGCCCCCGAAGGCCCCCGAAATCGGCGCTCATATCGACAGCGCTGGGAGGGCGAAGGAAGGAAAAGAGTTACATCAGATATACGTGTGTATTACATGCTGAAACCCACTCCACTTTAATAGAAAGGTTGAGAAACCCGGAGAGTTATAAGAGTTCCCCGACGTGACGACGATTAGTCGCGTACATTATGCTAATAATTACTGCGTAGTTTAACGCCTTCGACGCCGTTGTTATTGAAGGGAACCGGATGAACGAGTTGAAATAACGTCCTGGGGTCTCGGAAAACGCCGAGGGGGTGGATAGAGGGGGAAGGAAGGAAGGCGAGGCGAGGGTGGATTGCGTTTTGAGGGCCATCGCAGGCGGAACAAGGCAAATGAATGAACTACTCAAAAGAATACAAGAGCCGTGGCAGCAAAAAATTTATAAAATGACCTCAATGGGTGAAAATACCCGTTTTGGAATGGTTAACTTCGTGAAACTACTAAAGAAATGGAACCACTTTGTTCCTCAGATTCGATGACCTTGCTGTCCCTTAATTATAAACTTATCTACCAAATAATGAAACGTCTTCCTCTTTGTAACCAATGGCAGTCATTCAAAAATCTAAGTAGCCAGCATGTAATCCGCAGTTCAAAACTTAACCTATATACTTCAGGAAGTGGCACGATAAGCGAGTTTTACACATTTCTATCAATCAACATTGGATCGCGACTCAGTAGTTACCGAGCTTTGGCACCGTAAACGTTTTGCGAGAAGAATTTCGCAGTAACCGTGAAAATCTCGAAATGCAAAGACCTGCACTGATAGTAATGAATTGGAACTTCTGTAAGTCGCATTTAATGTGCGTGGCCTTCATTTTCTTGTTTCTTAATTTTTGCTCGTTGATTTTATTTTTTTAGACAGTCACCGAAATTGGCGAAAATTTTCATCTTTATGGAATCATTCTTAGAGTATTACACTGTATTTCAGATTTCATAAAAATAAAAAAAAGTTATTTAGCTCATTCAATGTTCAAATTCTCTGCTTGCAGTATTATTTTCCTGCGCTATTTTATTTGGGAAAATGTTTCATCGCAACTGATACGGATTCATGAGTCCAGACATACACGTCAGCTCAATGCATGCAACTGGAACTTACATAGCGGAAAATACAAATGAGCATACCAATTGAGGCAAACCGATCTATTTTTAAAATTATTGAAAAAATTAATAGGTCGATTGATTGATCAATCGATTACTGCAACTCGATTATGCTTTACGGGCCAATGAATTGATTTTCACCATCAATAATGCATCCCTATTCCTTAAACTCAACATATCCCCTAAATATTTCGCTCAAATCGTCCTCACTCGCTAAACGGTCAACCTTTTATTCTTCATCTGCTTGGAATGCCCCCGCATCTCAAAATGCCCTCCGTCCAACTTTTCTGCTCGCTCCGAAACCACACCAATGACCTCCGTTCCTCTCGCTTCCAATTTCCACACTACCTCATCCTGATTATTCTGAACCGATCTCCACGCTGGTAGCAACAAATCCTCCAGCCGAGGAAATCACTCTTTTAATTCTTAATAAGATGCTCGCCTGTGTAGTCCACCAACCATCCCAATCTACTCCTAGTACTTCCTGGTAGTTCTTCCTCGAGTACTTCCCCCTCTCCACTACTACTACTACTACTACTACCATGCACCTATTTATCCCCCGGCCTCCTCCCCTCTCCATAGTATTCCCTCCCTATTTCCCTTCGATTATCTGTATTGCCGGCCCCGGTGGTGACGGGTTGGAGTCATCGTACGCCAATCCATGAAATGCCTTAAGCTTGTACCAGTTGCGTCATTCAGCAAACGATGTGGCACCATGGCGCTTATAAATAAATATTCATCTGAAGTATCTGCTTCTTCCCACAACTGTTTATATTGTGAATGGCCCAATCTCCCATAAACTCCATATTTGCAAATTGATGTGCAATTTACTTCATTGCTGGATGCTAGAGCCGTGGAAACGCATGCCAGTATCCGCGATGATGTATGGTTTAATAGATCTTGTAAACTCGCTTCGCTAATGTTTTCTGCTATGTGTATTCCTTTGAGGTATGCAGAGCTTTTTGCACTTAACAATCGCACATAGATAGGATACACAGGTTGTGGCCGTGACTATGAGCGGAGCTTCTCAGTGAATTATACTGATTCTTTGTCAGCTCAGTGATGATCATCAGAGATAGAGCATCCTCTTGTGACATCTCCGACTGCATCTCATCATTTTTCCTCCACTTACTAAGAATTCTTCCTGCTCTAGTAGGAGTGGTAGTCGTTACTCCCGTGATAAGTTGAGCGGTAGAACTATCACCTTCCTCACTGAGACTAAGAGAGGCTGCCAACTCTGAGCTCAGCAGCAGTGGAAGAACTTTTAATATTTTGGACTTTTCCTCTTTTTTACCCGTCTGAGGAAGTCCTACAATCTTTTTTGGTCGCCCCAATGAACCTAATGAATAAATAATTTTAAGAAATAAATTCCAAGTAAAAACCTTCGTCCCTAATATTGCGCAAAATGAATAAATCAGAAAATATATATCGGTCGTTGTACAAGTACCTGGTAGGTACTGATGAACTGCTTCCGGGAAAATAATTGGCTCTTTGAGCCATGCATTATAGCGAGCTAAAAATCTCTCGTTTTTTCGAAAACATTCTTCCCACTTTTTCTGCTAATATACCAAGAACCTTCGTAGAAATTCACGGAGACTATCAAGGGCATCGAAATGATTCTATAAATTCAATTTCCGGGATTAAAAATCTAACAAGCATTTTTTTTATCATGCAATGATTTTCCTTTCATCTCAATTATCTTTTGTGTAGCTTCAAACGTGTGATCTGATATGATGTCATTTCAGTACTGGACAACACAAAAAACCTCCGCATGGATCCGACAGTTGAAATTATGTAACGTAAGTTACACGATGACTACCCTTCACAGTTATAGATGCCATAATATAAGAGCGGCGAAAAAACACCATGGAGTTTTATAAAAAGGAATATTATAAGCGTCGAAGAGATTTGCGAAGAATATGTAAGGATAGAGAAAATTAAAATACAAAAGACTCACCTTGAAGAAGAAAATACTGTTGAGTAAACCATAGAAACACCGCTGAATAACGCAGGGAATAAACAGATAAACTAATTCAATGATGTATATGATGTATATTCAATGAAGTGCCAATTCACTGGGCACACAAAGATTTTAGCAGATCACTAGAGAACTAGAGGGACAACACTCCTTCACCGAATCCAAAATAGAACTGCAAGCTACAATGCATTTTTGAAGGGAAAAGGAAAAACCCCTTTGGAAATACCCGTTAAATACCGTCAAAGGCTGCGCGGTGTCATAAAACGCCCCTTTTCGCACGTTCCTCGTCG
This sequence comes from Ceriagrion tenellum, assembly GCA_963169105.1. Taxonomy (NCBI): domain Eukaryota; kingdom Metazoa; phylum Arthropoda; class Insecta; order Odonata; family Coenagrionidae; genus Ceriagrion; species Ceriagrion tenellum. Next base: position 134,552,934 of record OY720642.1, on the reverse strand, counting down.
GCGAGGGTGAAAGGGAAAAACTTAAATTTTACCCAAAAGATGTTCCTAATATGCGACATGATTCCGTTAAGTATCTAAACCAAATCATGTTTACCAGAGTCACGCGCGGGCCTCTGTATCTCAAAAACGGAAAAGATCTTTAAAAATTACTTATTGTTCCATGATCAGCAATCAATTTTCAGCGTGTATTCCGAGTTTCAAGTCTGTACCTCAAAAGGAGCAATTTTGGACTTTTGTCCGGCTTTTTCCGATTTCAAACCACTGTGCGCCGCGGAAGCGAGAGGGGATACCATTTTTAAAATTATCGCATTTAGGTAATTGCTAATGTATGAGGGTATACGCCTGCGAAAAATGGCTTTTTAAGAAAATAGTCATGTGCCAACATTGGATCATATTTCATAGAATGATCAGGTAGTGCTTCATGCATAAAAACAAAGAATAATGGGCAGAGATCCTGGAATTTTGCGATTGGCTTTTTACACGAATTTTAAAGAGAAAAAGTAGTTATTTTGATACGTGAACTATTTTTCAGTTATAATTTGACGTTTTAACGCAAGCATTTCTGTTTTTGAGAATATACCCATCTGACGCAAATTTCCACATTTTTTTCAAACATTATGCATACTGTTTTCCGAAAAGAAATTTTCTAGTATTATTTCGACACGTATAAACGTGCACATGGTAAAAGTTTACCAATTTTTTAACGAATGATTCCAACGTTCAATATATATTTGCATCCTCATAGCAAGACAGCCTACACGAAGGCCCGGAAATCTTAAGGTCCGTGGTTTGATTCGCTGTCCAGGCCGTTTTTTTCTCGATTTAATATCAACTAATTTCATCGCCATATTTGCGGCAGGCCTAAGTATACCCATCTAAAAATTCCTTAAAAGTTGTTCTGTAGAACGTAAGGATTTCCTCATAAATTGACTCTTTTTCTTCAGAACTAGTTCTTTTTCTAAGGATATGTACGGAATATGAGAGCCTGACTCTACAGAACATATGTTCTCTAGAGTTATTTTCTGCAGAGCAACATGACTCCTTACAAGCTGTTCTGTAGAACTTAAGCAACTCTACGGAAATATGTGAGGTTTCCTTGAGTTTGTAAGGAGTTCTACAGAGCGTCAAAGAGCTTCTGTAGAATGTCCTAAGGAAATCTGCAGAAGATCCTAAGGTATTTTGCAGAGCATCGAAGGGAATTCCGTAAAAATACGTTTCAATACTTTAAGGAATATCTACGGAACTATTTAAGAAATTCTGTAGAAGTAATCATAAGGAAACTATACAGAATTTTTTAGCAGGGCCGTCATTAGTTGGGGTCACAGTTCTGAGTCACGGGAAACCATTGGCGCAGAGATGTCGATTTGAACTGAAAATATTTATGCGCTTTGTCTTAAAATTAGACTAATATAAAGGGCTAATATTTTGCGAAATGTCGTTTTGTTACAAAAGTCTGTACCATTTTTTTAGCCTCCCCCCATTTATTTCCTCTTTGGATAATTTATCCTCTGCGGACTATTTATCCTCCGGACTTAGCCGAAGGACTTCTGTCGCTCCAACGACGATCGCGAACTCCAGCCATCTCCGCGACTCAGCATCTCCTGCCAGCAAGTCCTGCCTACCGAGTCCTTCCGCTGCGTCCTGTCCGCCACGTCCCCTCACCAGATCCTCTCTCGTTTATATAGCAGTTGGAGACGGAAGACTACGAGGATGTACTAATGCAGAAGTGCTGAGCACAAAGGCAAAAAACCAGAAATCCGCGATCGGATATAAAAAGTAGTTCCTAATCTCCAATGGCAATCCTATACCGCATGGGTTCCCATTCCACAAAATTACCTCCTCTCAAAGGCTGCCAATCACTTGTTTCCCCTTATTCCCCCTAGCAACTTTCACTTTTGACCTTGCCGAAAACTTCCCCTCCGAGGTAACAAATCGCCTCTTTTCCTCTGCTCACCCTTTCCACTCTCCCACCGTCTGAACTTCCCCTCCTACGACGGAAACCGCTAATCGGTCTCTTTTGATATAGACCGTGGTCTTGAGAGGTTCTACTCTCGCTGTCTCGTATAGTTGGTGATTGATTTTGAAACTTAGACGTCAGAACACAGGTTGGCTGATCCTTACTTTGTATGTACGTGTTAAGTTGCTGAAATATTTTCTGAAATCTTTCATTTGGTGGTAATTTTATATACTTGATTGTTCCCAATTCCTCTTGTTTCTCTCACTCGTATTTTGGGAAGAATTTGTTTTTAGGGCATTCTCGGAGAGACACATCTACGACTCTCCCCTCGATTGCTTCAAGTCTCAGGAATTGTAGATGGTTAGGCAACGTCCACTTTTGGCTACCACTTAATATTGCCCTTTATAAGACAGCCAGCGGAGTTTTTAAGTTGTGATAGAATCTTGGGAACGTATTATTTTTTTTAATCGGCTTATTACACATGCCGTTTCATGCCTCGAATAACGCTGTTTCGAGTTGTACTTGAATATCCGGAAAAGAATTAAGAGTGCTAATCAAGGAGTGGATTAAGGAAGATTTTGTTTACCTTCCACCTCTCTTAGTTTCATCTTCACTCTTTCCACTTAAAATCGAGAAGCGAGAGTACAATATGGCACGACCGGTGAACGCTCCCCTGCATTGAGTCGAGCAAAAGATAAACTAAGGCGCAGTTGTAACCCCCTCCAGAGTTTTTTGGGAACGTGCGTAAATTCCATGGCAATGGTACGAACGCTTCCGCGGGTCTCTGATGACCAAGGCTGCATTTTTCGGTGTTTCATCCCAAGAATTTAAACCGGGGGTGACGGATATCACCGGCGGAAAACTGGCGCCAGAAAGATAAAGGTCGCCAGGCAATCAGTAGCTGACAACGGGCCGCATCTAAAGTCGTTCACTAACCGGTATCAGCACTTCGACCTGAATACGTCTGCTGGAACCCAAGCGAAACTATAGTCGTCAAAAAATACCAACGCGGTGAAACATCCACAGATACAGTCCTTCCCACTCCTGACATTTCACTCCCAGAGTTTTCCAAGTTAACCAGGTCGCTGGACACCCTGAACTCCGAAAATGACAGTGGCAAAGGTCACGTCAGCTCCGCAACATTATTGAGAATAAGTCAATCTCGACTAAGGCTCCCGAACGGAGAATACGCTGACTGCAACTCCAGAGTCAAATGCTGTTCGGCGATCCTGCGCGTATGAAGCTCTGAAGTAAAATTGGAATTTAAAATTGAAAATTAGGTGTCATTCGTCTACTTTTAAAAGATTTTTTTCGATATCTACGATATTATTATTTAATTTATGAAGATATAGTTAGTATTATTTCGGGCTATTATTTTGCTCTGAATTCCCCACTTGTCTGAACTCTTACTGATAGCTCAAGAATATTTCTTAAATCCTAAAGTTGGGACAGTTCTGCCTCACGCGTCCCAAATGTTAGTCGACACCTGCACTTTAAAGACGGATGTGAAAATGCGAGAGGAGAAGTAATCGCGCGGTGAAGTTCTCATTTCAAGGGCATCCTTGGGGATGATTCAGGAGTGACATTTTCGAGGTTTCCATTTTGCCAAATGCCAACATTCATTCAATGATCTCGCGCCTTTTATTTTTACAAGCATTCGGGCGATAATTTATTAGGACCTAGATAAAATGTATGAATATGTTATGCCACCATATAACTTTTCCCTTAACCATAATAATCGCCAATTTAACCATAATCTGACTGGAGAAAAGCTCTCCTCCTATAGGCCGCTTTACACGGTACATTTTATTGTACAAACGAATGTACCATAGAATGTACGAGAAACTGAATGGAAATGGAGTAGGTTCTATCACCCGTTAAGCCATTCAGACAATCATACAATTTGCCGCATTACACGGTACAATTTTCCTCATGAAAGAGTTCATACATTCGTTTGTACAATAAATTGTACCGTGTAAAGCGGCCTTAAGAAAGATACACGAGACAAATACCTGTGGGGAACATAGGAAACAAATTTTAAATCATTTTTGTGCTCAAATTTTCACTGTTTAAAAGCAGCTCTAAATTTCAACAATTTTTTCAGCTGAATACTTCGCAGCTAGAGTTGCACTTAGGGAAAGCAATATCAAAAGCAATAGCAAAAGATAACGAAGTTGGTCGCATCATACGCGCTTATATTTTTTATTAATTCAATTTTATTTGCATTACATCAATTTTACAATGCGTTTGCGGATAATTTCTAGAGTAATTGAATATATTAACGCTTAAATTCAATATTCACAAATATATTCAATAGATCCTCAATATAATAACAGGTATAGTCCTGCTAAGCCTATGGCTTGACAGCAGGTGCTGTTTTTAATTAATAAATAAATTCACAACATTGATCAGTCGATCGACATATGAACTATGGGATAGTGGAATCTTACCCAGCTAAAGGATAAATTAAGCTAGGAACAACAATAATTAAATTTTCTGATGTAGAAATTGATTACTGATGACCGAGGTTTAATCACTTTAAATTGAGAGCACAGCAATGAAGGAATTCCCGAATAACTTAATATTTCAAAATTTATTCCAACAGATGCACAGCTCTAACCTTATTTTTGCCCATAGCCGTCGATTTAATACATTCCGAGTCATAATGCTCCAAAATATAGAAGCCTGAGAGAAATGACTATCTTTTCCCGTCGTCCATGAGGTTCACCGCCTAATCATTTATAGTGAATTTCTCCTGAATATTACACCAAACAACGTAAATTTAACAACATGCCTAATTTAAAATATCACAATGGAAAATAAAATTACAAATTCCAAAGAGTGCTCTTCCGGCGATGTAAAACTGTCATTCATTCAAATTCCTCCTCGCATTACCGCATCGCAAAACCGCCTCCTCCTCGCATTACCGCAAAAATTATTCTTCAAACATCGAACAACATCCATTAATGAATAGGGCGCAATAAGGCGCCCGTATTAACAGCGTCATATCCAGACGAAACGAGTCGCGAGAAACGTACCTATATATCTGCTGTGCCAAAGGATATGACTCGTTGGCAGACAACGTGCCGTGCTTCGAAGGAATGTGGATAAAGTTAAGTGGAAGGTAAGTCGATCTGCATCACGAAGGAAACCTGAAACTTTCCCATTGGATCTCAGCCCGAAGTATTCAGCGACATTAATGTCAGTGATATCTAAATGCCCAAATTTTAATTTTTCACAAGTAGTTCAGGAAGAAATGGTTGAGGGAATTCTAGGTTTATGTGCAATAAAGTATCCCTCTTCCTCTTATCATAGAACCTCTGTGATAAAGAGTTAATTGGATCACATGTTGTATCGTACTATTCTAATATATCAGTAGTAGGAATCTCTTACACTGTAGGTAATGCCCGATTCTCTATTCATTAATAGAGTTGAGATTATACTTACAATGACATAAGAGTGAAAGATATGGTTCAGCCAATCCCGTGACATTGTCATCTCTCTGGAAGGGAAACAGAGACATATACGGCTATTTTTCAGTTAAGTGCACATTGGCTCGGAGAAAAAGTTTTTTTTGTTGATAATTGTCCATCTAATATATGTTTTCTTATTCTCCAAATTTTCCGGAGTGTGAACCAAGTCAATTATTTCATTTCAGCGAGTAGGTTGGGATTTTCTTGAATGAGGTTTCTCCATTTATTCTATTTATTTCAATAGTAGTTGATCTGAATAAAGTGCTTGAATTTTCTTCATTTCGCTCTCCGAGAGTCAGTTCTGATTAATTTGGAACGCTCAAATCTATCCGACTTTCTCCCAAAGCACTGTATTCATGACGTCATTTATATTTTTAACTAGTATCGTAACACCCGTTTTTTTTTCTTGATAATGTTCGGTACATACATGGTTTTCATTTATTTTTGTTTTATTTTCAGCATAAAAGCGAAATTGACTTGATCTTTTATTTACTCTTTTTCCGCCGAGTACAGAGTGAAAAAGGAAATATTGAACGCAATTCATGCTTAAGTATTCCTCAAGTGGCAGTACAAACTTAAATTTTTCCTAAAATCACGTTTTATATTAATAAATTGAGCCTCCCATGAAGGTTTGGTAGCTATTAATGGAGAGAAGGAATCGTATTTCAGATGCAGACAGAGCGAATCTACAGGAAATGCTTCACAATGCGACGATGGAATCCTGATAATGGAACAGTTGAGAAAAAGGTAGGTTTTTAATAATTTTTTGCACTACTATTCCAAATTTTAGGATAATTATAACAAAAACTGATTTCAAATTGCAGAACATACCGATGGTTCCTGGAGAATGTGGTACAAATCACTACAATTGGTACATGGTACAGGTCTAAAGTAGCTCGTATTACTTGAAATGTATATGACGTGCATAAAGTAAGTTTTTCTGCAACGTTCAATAATCCTATGATAGTCATGTGGTAATTTCTCCTGGTTCCAATTGGCTTTTAAGATCAATCAATGCACCGATCGATCGAATCGTATGAATGCTATGACGGGCACGATGGAAACTTGCGTCTCCATTTCGCTCATCCCTGTCTCCATTCCGAAGCATAGGCGACGGCGCTGCATTTTTTTGTGATTAAAATCCACCAAAGGAATCGGAAGAGAGACCTCGGATGATTAAGTGTGACCACAGGCGATGGAGCAAAGAGTGCCGGGTAGCACTCTGAACTGGAGGCCAAGCGATTACTTGAAAAGCATTCCGGGCGACAGTATTTTTCTTTTCCTCGCTTCACGCTTTTCGCTTTCTTGCTTAATTGAATTCAGCCAATTACAGTTTTATTGTTTTAAGTGTCATTTCTTATATGTTGGTAAAATTTTCTGTCCATCGAATCCAATGTAAATGCCTTAGTTGCTGCAAACACAGTCAGAAATGGCAATTTTCCTCAAGCAAAGTAAGTTTATTGCACCCGAGGTTACGATGCACTACATCATCATGGTGTGGAGTATCGAAACTTAGGTTGCCGTGAACGTATTACATCAGTGAAATTTCGGTCTTTACTATGTTGCAGTTCCGCTAAATCACGCCTGAATTTCGCTTTTTGTTGCTGTTTTCGTTAACAAATTGATTACATTAGGTTCACGCAAGTATCAACGTGGCATAAGCATTTAACCCAGTTCTATATCTTTAAGTTGAGTGACACGACAAAGTAAAATATATACGCTGATGAATTAATGGGTACAGGTATGCCTTCTTCGTAGACACCATTAGTGATCACAGCAAAAAATAACAAGGTACTTAGGCACTTCGTTAACATTAAATCTTTTCTCGTGCATCCTCGCTACCAAGTTCCTTTCCATATGCCCTCTTGTCATTGTCACTGCCTGTTTCCATACAATGCCCGCCACACGACCCATGGATGGATGGCTGAATAATCATTAATTCATTTACCTTAACGTTATACAACGTTAACGGCAGCCCCTAATTTTAACCTGCCCCCCACTTTCTCTGTAACGTCCATGCAGCTCCTTTATTCCATATTCAGCTTCATCTGGCAGATGTAATTGCACCTCAGACTTCCTCATTGCACTCTGGTACACCGCTGTCTACAAATTTGTTGTTCATAAAAGATTGGCACATCCATCTGGACCTGTTCTTCTTCTTAGAACTTCCACATAGTATTATTCTCCCTTATTCTTCTGTAAACTCAAATCTTCAGCATTCACCTACAGCACCATGTTCTGAAAGCTTCCATTCTATTCCAATCCAGCTTATCTCCTTGGTCTTTGTCTCCAAGACACTTGGCGCAGGCTTCCGTTTGATTTGTTTTCAGAAACTGCTCCCTTAATTATAATAAAACTACTTATGGTAAAGAGGGTGTCCTTCAACATAAATGAAATCTTTGATTAAGTTATTCTTTGTCAAAATCACGCTGAATCCGCGAGAAACGCATTGGGACTGTTCCAAGGGATATGACTCGTTGGCAGACAACGTGCCGTGCTTCGAAGGAATGTGGCTAAAGTTAAGTGGAAGGTAAGTCGATCTGATTCACAAAGGAAACCTGAAACTTTCCCATTGGATCTCAGCCCGAAGTATTCAGCGACATTAATGTCAGTGATATCTAAATGCCCAAATTTTAATTTTTCACAAGTAGCTCAGGAAGAAATGGTTAAGGGAATTCTAGGTTTATGTGCAATACTGTGCAATAAGGTATCCCTCTTCCTCCTATCATGGAACCTCTTTGAAGAGTTAATTGGATCACATGTTGTATCGTAGAGTTCTTATATTTAATAAGTAATACGTGAGTTCCATATACCGTTTATGAGAAATCCGCTGGATCATGCCATCCCCAAGAAGACATAAACGTATGATATGACGGCTTTGGATTAAAATCGATTTTCTTCGCATCGGTGAATTGAAGGACCGCCAGTGGAGGGAAAGCTCATCATTGCGTGCGTCAAAGGACATAACCGCCCGGAGTGAGAAGCCTGTCTCTCGGATCAACGTGACGAGTCGTGAATTGGATTCAAGAGCGTCTGTTGCCTAGTGCGCGAATGCCCCTCATCCCTTCCCGGAGGTATTTGTCGGAATCGGGCGGAAGATGCGAAGCAGTGCGCACATATCCAACGCGCAGTTCCCCACCGCGTCCCCCTTGCATGTGTATACCACCGTAGGCACCGTCGTGGAAATGAGTGGCCAAGAATTATTCTCGTGGGAATCCGAGCATTCGAGTATTTCGATGGGAAGCAGAGTCCACGGTCCTTCCCTCCAAAAAGAACGGCGAACCCACGACGCCATCTCATTTCTCCCCCCGTCAAAAGTGCGGCTGATAACGACATTCTTCGGCGACGGAACACTTACAAGGAAGCGGAGACGATGGGGTGAGATTTCAACCGGACGAAAGCGCAGGAATGATTTCAACCGCTGCTCTTGGAGTTAAGGGCAAACCCTAGAATTATAGCAAGAAGGCGACCAGTTAGTTCATTAATGAACAGGTAATCTTGAAACCTTCCGTGAGTACAAACGCACATGTGCTCATGAGATCATCTTCTTTGCATAAATGATTCACAAACAACACGAGGAAAAAAAGGGGTATATAAATGGAAGGTATTGGAGAGTAGTGTAAAGTTATAGAAATAATTAGGAATGTCTTTATTTATGCTTAGTAAAAAAACACATGGTAATCTCCCACAGAAATTCTGTGTTTTTTATTTAGCATGAATACAGACAACTCCCACCAAGTACAGCCTGATACAGTTCAATTTAGAAAAACCTTTGCCTAAAAATGCCACATATCAGTGATGGGAAATTGCAAGATCGTCAACTTTTTATGTTGGTAAAAATAATCATAGTGTGAATTAAGCGGTTCCGAATATCCCCGGCGGTTTAGAATGAATTGTGCATGATGTGTATTGAAAAGAACCGATATGATGTACAGTGACTTCATTAAGTATTGCAACTCACTACCCTAGCACTTCGTACAGGTCGGCGGTCGAAACTTGAAACACGATGGCTATCCTGAGATGCCACTGGTGACTATGAGAATTTGCAGGTACACTTTTCAAAATGCACGAGGCAAATCGTCATGTTAAGTGAGCCGCATTCTGGAAGTGCTCAGACAGACGAAGGACTTGCTCCTTGCTGGAGGCAGCCTTGAGGATTGTATCATGTGGATGGAGGCGAATAAGTAGCGGAGCAAGAGGAGAAATGTGAAGAAAAAACAATATTAACGGAGTTAACGAGGAAGCGACTGCGTGATTGAGTGCAAAGGAAGGCGAAGTTAGGAAGGGAAGAATACAAGGGGAGACAATCTCACGCGTACCTACGTAAGACGGAGCATGGGGATTGATATTAAATTCGATGGTTTCGGGCTTAACTTTGTGAAAATTCATTATGAAATCAATAATAAAAATGACTTAGTAACTTTTCACAGGTATTTTTATTTATACGACGACGTATTTTTGTTGTGCTTCAGACCTGAAGATGTCGCCTGTGCAAGGAAACCGGTCGTACGAATCAAAATACCTGTGAAAAGTTACTAAGTCATTTTTATTATTGATTTCGGGATTGATATTGGCTACACTCAGCAAGGATTGGAGCCATTTGTGTGTGACAGGCATTTTATCCGTCACGTCTTTTGTAAAGTTGTTAGATACATTGACAAAAGCCGTTCCACATTAGCATTAGGTTTTCAAAGAGACTCCTAGTGCTGGAAAAATAATGCTGAGCATCTATATTTTGTTAAATAATAAGCAACAAATATATTCAAGTGTCATCAGCATAGATTCACTTTTAATCAAGTTTTGCCATGCTTGATGGGGAATTTTAGCTTTTGTGGTTAAATTAAAATACAATGAAGTTTTCAAAGAAATACAGAGTTCGTCGCGAAGTAACTTCCGTGAAGCCACCCGTTGGTGGTCACTCATTTTTTGTCACCGTCAAAATAGTATAGACCTGGACTTTGACGAGTTGCACATGGTCACTGAGCATTAATGGTAAGACATATTATACATCATTGGAAAGAAAATTTATTTACCTTCAAAATGAAGTATATTTTGAATGGCATTTGCTTGCTTGATATATGTCTTAATAAGAGTACTGAGAGCATGGTAAAATCGTCCAAATTTACGACTTGGTCATGTTTACAAAATTGTGGAATACCAATGGTTGATCAAAGAAATTCCAAACTTTTATCACAAATGGAGTACGTAATCAAGAAGCGGTACACATATTTTTATTGCACGTCTATTGTCGCTCAACTTTTACATGCGATTTACATAGAAATCGATTGGAACCAACAAATTTTGTGCAAGAAATATGTAATTTAAACAGCGCCTCATTAATAATATACATCATACATACCAATCACGCCGTTCCCTTCAGGTGTAGGCACAGTCACAAAGTTTCACTAATAAATACATGATTGTACACCTAACTCTGCTTCAATAATTTCCTCCATATTGACCTATCCTTGCAAACCTCTTTTACCTCATTCACCCCCATTCACTGCTTCATACACGCTCTCCTGTTTTTATGACTCCTATTATTCCTCCTCCTAAGAATTTCCTCAACCACAACATTCTCGGCCTACCTCTACCTCTCGCAACATTCATTTCACTCCTATATATCTGTTTCGTTATTCGACTCTCATCCTTTCTCTCAACATGGCCTAACCAACAAAGCACACTCCTTTCATATATGTCCATTACTGGAGCATCAAACCCACATTCATTCATTACCCAATCATTCCTGACCCTATCCATTCTACTTTTGCCGCTAACATTCCTCAGATAACTCATACCCATGGCGTTTAGTCTACTCCATCCATGTCCATCCTGACATACCCATGTTTCACCGTAAAACAAAATGGAGAGAAGTACACTTTTGTACATGGCGATTCCAGCATTTGCACGTCTCTTTTTCTCCTCATCTATCCGTCCATCTTCCGCAAACATCTTACATAAATACACAAAATCATCCACTTGTTCAATTACTTCACCAGTCGCCCTCATCATACTGTTATTCTCCCCATTCTCCTTATGAAAATCTACTGCTTTAGTCTTGCACACATTTACCCTCAATTCCATTCTTTCTGTTTATTTACAAAACTTATCTACGAGTTGCTGTAATCCCTGTTGGCTCTCTGAGATCAAATCAGCATCATCCGCATATCGAAGAACTGCCACGTTTACATTTCCAATCAAAACATCGTCGTTTTCACTACACGCATCTCTAACATATTTATCCATAAATACAGTAAACAGACATGGTGACATTACGCATCCTTGTTAACTCTCACACTTGCCTTACTATATCGCCATCATTACATTCAATAACTGCCCATTCACTCCATAGTCCTTCAAAACCTTCCACAGCTTCTTTCTATTCACCCTGTCATATGCCTTCTCTAAATCGACAAACGCACAGTACACTTTCTGTCGTACTCCCATACACTTTTCAATCACTTGCTGAAGCGCGAAAAGCTGGTCACCACATCCTCTCCCAGGCATTGACCCACACTGCACACTCCATATTCTGTCAGAAGTAATATTCCTCACTCTTTCGATTAAAATTTTGCTAAACACTTTCCCCGGAATGCTCAATAAACTAATGGCCCGATAATTATTATATTCGGTCTTTCCTCCCTTCCCTCTGTCCAATTGAACGATGATTGCATTTTTCCAATCCACTGGAGCAAATGAAGCCTGTAAGCATAAATTATATAGTTCACACAGCCGACAAATGAGTAAATTACACCCACACTTAAACATTTCACTGGATATCCCATATATGCCTGCAGCCTTCCCATTTTTCAATCACTGATCTCCTTTTCCATCATCACATTCTCACATACTACTTCGCAAGGCTCATCCTCAGCGCCTGCAACATTATTGTATAATTCTTCAAACTAATCCCTCCGGCAGATCCTGATATTGCTTTCATCCCACACGATCTCTCCACTTTTGTTCCAAACCGTACTCATTCCCCTGCCTTCACAAATCTTAGCCCTTTTTACCCACTTTCAAAACATCTTTTAATTGCCTTTAAAATCGCTCTCATCTTGCTAGTTTCTTCGCACGAATTCTTTCCTTGCTCTCTTTCACAACGATTTTGGATTCATTCTTTTTCTTTCTTTAAATCTCACATGCCTTAGTACGCTTTTCTTCAGATTTCCTCGTAATACCCTAGGCCCACTTTCACTATTATACTTAAGCTAGGATCCTTTCTGAAAGGACTACCTTGTGAGCCAGCATACCGTTGCCCTCGACCCACCACTAGGAGGTATATGCGGTGTACTGACACACCGGGTCACCCTCATTAATACAGTATAAATAAATAAGAGATAGTTATTTTTTCTACAAGCAATGTTACGACAGATATGAAGGGGACACATTACAAAGATCTAACCTTACTTGTCAACATTATGTGCTTACATTTGTTCTTGTATCGTCTTATTCCACCAATTCTTGAGGATTTTAATTCGGATATGTGATTTACATTCTCGATCGATTCCGCTTTTACCGAATCTGAATTTCACTTGTTTCCATACAGAGTGCAATAAAACTTACAAAGGTGTATACAGTATGGGATTATGAATTACAAAAATAGCATAAACTTTAGTGTTTCAACGACGGTTTTCTCTCGTGGATATGAACATTTAGCGCACGCACAAGACCTGCCGCCGGTCTGTCAAACTGTCTTGGGAATCCCGCATTGTTGCAATTATCGAGATATCCTAGCATCTTGTGGTGCACCAGAGTCTTCCAGATCGAGCACGACTGTTCCACGAAGTCCTGTCCTCAGCAATCTTGTCCGCTTGGCCTCTCCGTTAGGAAGACTGCGATGGGTTGCGAACTCGGCGGGCACGTCGGACGCCGAACGCCGGGCCGGCCGTTTACCGAGAAGCGCGCTGGGCTGTGCTCGTCTCGCAAGGAGAGGAGATCTGGTGAGTAAGATAACGAGGCCATCCATTGGCGAATAAAGTTGCTTCCTGCTGTGGATTCATAATAATCTTAGCGCTCCAACGTGGGCGAATGAGAGGTCGGAATTGTGTCCCACTTGACTTATATGTATCATTGTGTACTATTGTATTATAACTTACATGTATCATTGTGTACTCAAAAATTCTTATTGTCACTGGAGAAAACGCAGGATATCCAGCGTATTCCAAACTTCGACAGTCGAGGTATACGAACCGCTTGCTTGGTGTATCACGATGCCTAATGAAGTGACTGTACCTGCCACGGCCGTACTCATGAAAAGTCTTCTAAAGACCTTTAGGACCAAATTTCAAGAGAAAATTGGTCAAGAAAAGAGAACATACTGAAATGACTTCCATAAATACTTTATTCATGCCGATAAAGTACTTTTCGCTAAATCGCTAAGTAGCTTCCTGTCCTTCCTATCCAAAACCTTCATTTCGGTATCTACCACTTGATCGGGAGAAGAGATACATTAACTATTTGATTCATTTTATTGCAAAAGAATTATCTGCAAACAAAGAAGTCTACGTCAAAAGAGTAAAAAGGGCATAACCCCCGCATTCAAGCTAAAATTTCGCGATAGGTCATTGCGTTTGCACGGTTATAATTTTTTAAAACAACCTGCCAATGAGACAATCATTGCCTCTATCATCTCCAGCGTTTCTAGAATTATCGTTTGATCGAGAAGATCCGAATGATCGCCTAAACACAGCATTGTCATTGTTTGTATAAGGGTGCCAATGGACTAAATGGACTATCCTTTTGTTACTTGAATCACAGAGAGAAAAGCTATACTATAATATACCAGAATATTTTCTTATGAATCTTAGCGTAGTCATTCTTTAATCACGTTGAGAAATACAACTTTAACCCGTAACAAATCTCCTGAAAGGGATTGATTTGGAACATCAGAGAAAACGGCTTAAGATATGAAATTAAATTTAATATTTCAGGCTTCACTTCGCAGAAGTACTTAATATTCAAAATTGAAATACAAACACTTGCCATTCTCAACGAATTGAAATTTAATTCATTTTAATATTTGTATTTTAAATTTATTTCACTTAAGCATAAAAGTACAAACGTTTTGATTTCTATAATGGATAGTTTCTAATCAAGACCGTCAACTAAATGAGTATCATCGACGTCTGTTAAATGAGCCTGAGATTTAGACGTAAGCAAGACCACATGAGAATGCCAAGGAAGGCCGCCCAAGTACCCTGGCAACGTGCGTTTCTATCGGTCTCTTGCAATGACTACTAAGAAATTAACAGACTTCCGCCCATTGGTCGATCACCCGTTCCGTTTATGACGACCTTCGACGATTGGGGCCGTATTCAAAGCTTCCGGAAGGCCTGAATGTTCGCAGAATACAACCATGACTAATCAATTACAAAATTACAAATGATTCAACACATTTTATACTAATATACAAAACCAAAATATAATGAAACAGCTTTGCACCAAACTAACCGCACCGCTAACTACAGCACAAAAGGGGCTATGAAGTTATTGCAACGATGCATGGAAAGTGAACTCTTGAATACAGCATTCTTTAACAGATTTTGTAACACTTCTAAATCTACGAAAGCCCGAGCATGTCACCACTCGGGAGTATCGCTCGGGATTTTGATATCAGGCGCGTCGTAACTCTAATGCCAGTTCAAATCAAAACTTGGCACGTTCCCTGAGGCCACCTGGCGCAGGCCAAAGAGAAGTCAGAAGAACACTGGGCGGTCATATCAGTTACTGCGAGAGAGCTATGTTGACTAAAGGCTGGGACACAATCAACGTGTACGTGTAGCGTGAGCCGTTATTGGGAATACGCGAAAAGATGGCTGTCGGGAAAGTATAGCGAACGGACACAATCAACGTGTACGGGGAATACGTGTACGCGAGAGATGGACAACTTTCATCTCTTCCCGTGTCTCGTACACGGAAAACCAATCAGAATAGTCCAGAGAATCCGGGAATGGGAGCCATCTGTCGGCAGATACATCCAACTGTTGAAGATTGCTCTTGGCTAAGACAACTTATTTACTTCCACACTTGTTTACACCTGATCTCTTAGCTGCTCCTGCGTTAGTCAATTGTTACTCCGGGCCGCGTTAACGTCGATTGTGACTGCTGACTTGGGTTCCCCGTCTCCCGTTGTCCCGTTTACGTCTCGCGTCACACGTAGACGTTGATTGTGTCCCAGCCTTAAGATGACAACATGCAATGTTGTCGTATGATAAAACTACTGGTTTGTAATACTAATGATAACGATAAATAATACTTCTAGATACGATATCAAGCAGAAAACAAAACCATGGCGGACATTTCAAGTGGGGTGAGTTGTTGATAATAATGGTAAGATGTTCATGATGGTATCATATTGAGCACAAGTGTCTAGTCTACCTACTAAAGTTCGGAATTTCCTATAATTGATATATCGCAAGTATTATGGTCCATTATTAAGCGTGAAAAAATTTCCATTATAAATCTATCGGTTCTGCAGATCATCTCCTTAATCTAATGCCCGTGATAGTTTCTGCCATAACAGTTTGACTTCGGCAAAATGTTGGACACTCAGCATACAATAGTCTTCATGAAACTTTCGTAAAAGAATAAATCTATATTTCTTTCCTTGGATTAGATAGATGTTCCCAACATAATTCCTTTAGCAATTCAATCACACAGCTAAGTTTATAGGAACAACATTTAACAAATCGGTCGGAAAAATAACATCGGTCTTTTACTTTCTAGTCACCTTTTCCTAGTTTTCTATTAAAGAATCCCTTTGAATACGACTGTCCTGTCCGTAAACTTCCAGTACGTACTTTCTCCAAAACAGGTTCTGAGGAAGGGTCACATCTAAATATTTAATTGACTCTACATTTGATAATTCCATTCCATAAATTGCATAAAAAAGTTTTGCTGAGTAGTTCACTCATAACATGATAAAATACTTGAGAACAGCCGTTGCATGGGGCAAATGCATTAGTTTGTCAAATCTCAAATATGTAATCAGTAGGTCATCATGCCATGTAACATCCTCACCAAGCGATTGACCATCTTGGCACCTGCCTCGAGTTTTGAACTGACAAAATCGATGAATCCACCAAATGAAATAGCATTATCATACGAAACACCGAATAAAAATAATTACGAGAAACTTAATCGAAACTCTTCTGAGGTCAATTTCAACGCACACCGAGTGCCTAATAGCGGTAAATTATGCTTTGTCGACTCATTAAGTTACACTCATTACTCCAAGTTCCTTATCGGAGATCTTCAAATTAAGGACTTGCTGCTTCGAAGACAACTTTCCAGATTCCGTATTCCCGGCAAGGCTTATTCAAGGGGGGCCACCTGCCCCGCAACGGCCGGCCAACCCTTTATGGGGGGAATGAGTGAGGGAGACCGCCAATTTCCCGCCGTTCGACAGAGCGGAGAGCCGCCAAGGACCGTGTAAGGCTAGTGGCCCTAAATCCCCAGATCCCACAACGTCCCTCTCAGAAAAAAATTCATCTTGAAGAGGAATTATAGCAGTCAGCTAAGCGTGCTTAAGCGATCCTTACTTGATAGCAAGTATACTATAGATTACCTTAACATCCGATATATCGTGGGGATTACACATACAAAACATATGTGGCGCAGCATTAAAGAAACTAGGTTTTGTTAAACGTATAATTGGAAGGTCCTCGGATGAAAAAGTCAAAGAGAGATGCTACTTCGCTCTGGTTAGGCCACACCTCGAATACGCCGCGAGCATTTGGGACCCTTGTCAAATAGATTTAACCAAAAAAATTAATAATATACAAAGGACAGCAGCGCTTCGTTCAAAACTGCTACGAGCGTACATATAGTGTCTCACAACTTTTAGAGGGATTATGGTGGGAGCCCCTAGATACTTGGAGGCTACACGCTAGGTTTAGGCTGCTTGATAAATTCAAAACTGATATTTTTCAGAATGACATAAAGAACATCATCATAACTCCTCACCACATCTCTAGGTCTGACAGACGCGATAAAATAAGAGAGATTCACTGCCGAACAGATTGGTACAAGAACTCGTTCTTTCCACGAACAATAATCAATCACAATAAGCTCACTAAATACACTCCTATAATTCATGTCACCATTCCCTCTCCAAAAACTTACACCTTTACACGACTGTTGACCCTGCCACACGCCCATGCGGTGGCTCTCAGGGTTTTATATAGATGTAGATACTAAATGTGTACTTAGTCACAAAGAGTGAGGTCGGGAAAGGGTCCGTCGACGGGGCCGCGGGAATATTCTCGTTCGGACGAGACCTTTTCCTCGAGCCGGAAAAACCTTTCCAAACAAATGAGTAATGTAGTCGACAGATTTGCCAATTAGCACGATTAACAATGCTACTTCGGAAGTAAATTTCATTATTGCACATTGGCAATAATAGAACAATCTTGTACCAGTAATCTTTGTGATAAATGTTATCCACGACACATGCGTTGCCTCCGAAGGGTAGAAAAGCGGAATTCACTGAATGTGATGATTACTTGAAAAGATGGAGTGATTGCATCTCAACGTGGTTTGAAGAATTTGAAGAGTCAACGAAAGCCCTATCAATCTGATGTTTCGAGTGAAAGGCACACCTCATGGCTCTTCACGGCATATCTTACTTCCCCGGCATGCCGTAGGACCCATTCCCTCATTTCTAGATGTCCAGATTTCAACAAAAATTAATGAAGAAAATAGAGACGTAATCTCATTGATCCACATTTCGATCAAAAGAAATACTTACTTGATGATAATTTCACCAGCAGACAACTGGTGAGGACCCAGAAACTCCAAAGCGTAGTGGGAGGATCATTACTCACGCGCCAAAAGTGCGTTCTAAAAGTGAGAACCAAAAATGAATAGGACAACAATAAGCAAATATTTGAGAAGCAACAATAATCCAATAAAGAAGTTACTGAAAGTAAAGCTCTCGGGTTTCCAACCGCCGCTTCTTGACTGGTGGTTTGTGACACCGAAGTTTCGATGGCGTAGTCAGCCATCGTCCTCAGGGTGATGTCTTGAGGACGATGGGTGACTACGCCTTCGAAACGTCGGTGTCACAAACCACCAGTCAAGCGGTTGGAAACCCGAGAGATTTACATTCTAAGCATTCGCCGGGAAAGCGTTAAATCTTACAAACGAATTTAATGCTTAAGGTAGTCCGAGCGAGAGATAGTTCCCTTAATCATAATAGAGACCATATTCGAATTATACGTTTTAATTACACCAGCTGTAGGACACATCAATTAAACATTGCATTATTAATGGTGCAATAATATGGTTTTACATGACAGAAATTGTAAGTAATTAAATGAAAATATCTAAATAAGCCTTTAAATTGAATCATTTTTCTCGCGCGGTGCGTTTGAAACTCCTTCAAAACTGAAGGTTTTTTTGTGATACCCAAGAACCTATTGCGGTGACAATATGATTTTTTTCAAGTATAGTTGAGAAAACGTACACACTACCCGTTGCTAGTTTTTTTATGAAATCAAAGTGTTAGAAATACCTCATTTTGTAAATAATGCCTCTCTGAAGTGCATACACGTATCATTTTCCATGTAAAAGGGCTGGTATATTTTGGCAAATATCTCCGAAAGTAATGTGGCAACGTGTAGAATTTATGGTGTCGTTAGAAGGATGAGATATTTTTCTTAAAAATGTGACCAAATTCATTGATTTCCAAGTAAAATGATATTTTGCTCGGACTACCTCAATTGGTTACAGTTGTCATCGTTTTTATTCGGCAGAGTCGATGGATATGTAGGTACTGAGGAGTAAGAATTCAAATCACTTATGAAAAGGAGGGCGGAGGATGGGACGCACTGGGTTTCCCTTACCCAACCAAACCTTACACTTCCGAATCCCACCTCTCTTCACTGGGGTGTCATCCCTCCTCTCAATCCCAAGACTCGATCGGACACGTACCAACCCTTTAAGGAGCCTCCCCCTCGCCCCCCCCCCGCTCCCATACCCTCGCCTTCGTCCCTCCCCCCTCTTATACTTCTTCCACCTCCCCTACCTCCTTCAATTATGTTCGTGTCTATTTATACTTTGTCTTCCGTTGCGTATCTAATTATGACGTGCCTCGTGTCGACACCCGGGTCGCCCTGAAATAAACTTATGCCGAATAACTAAGTCATTCATATAATTTATAATAGGTATTATCATGACCCCTCACCACATCTCTAGGTCTGACAGATGCGATAAAATAAGAGAGATACACTGCCGAGCAGATAGGTACAAGAACTCGTTCTTTCCGCGAACAATAAGCGACCACAATAAAAATTGAGCTGCACTAAATACACTCCTATTATACATGACACCATTTCATCTCCAAAAAACTTACACTTTTACACGGCTGGTGATCTAACACCTCCTGCCACACGCCCATGTGGCGGCTTGCAGGGTATTATGTAGATGTAGATTTAAAGACAGAAGAAGTTATGCGTCTGAAAACGGCGATCGACAGTAATAATCGAGCGATATTGAGAATAGTGTTCTGGCTTATTTATTTCCTCATTGAAAAAATAACCACATGCCACATATGTATGATGCCGTTTAAAGAGAATAATATGATTAAAAAGAAAGCATAAGCAAAAGCATTAGGAAGATGAAGGTTAACAAATAAACTCCAGCGTGGGGGGGGGACATTATTATTTTGCTTGGGAAAGTCGTTTGGTTCGGTTAGCGTTGGAAGACGGGGGAAAAGGGAAAGGGTATTGTCAGGGAAAGGGATGAGAGGGGCGAAAAATAAGGGAGCGCTCGACGGGAGTGATGATGATCTGACGAGAAGGGATGGAAGCCAAAGGAGCGACGAGGGTCGAGGGTTAGGTGGTGTGAAATTTATGGAGGAAACAAGGTCAGGGCAGCCAACGGTCGAGTTTTGAGCGTCGTGGATGACGTTGCGTTCAGTTTTAAGGAAATAATTTCTTTCGATACAATGCGAAGAATATTTGAAATGAAAGGACAAAATAAGCAATCCCTGGTTATGTGGCTTAGACGTGTAAATCCAACGACGGCAAGTTTTTAATTTATTTCCTACGACATAAGATTAAATTTCTTCCCTATTGTTATGTGATTTCATTCGTTGAGTAATTCATTGTTTCCAAAGGAATGATTCCTCATGAAGAGTGATTTCGTTCAGTGTAGCCATAGTTTAAATTGGCATTTATCGAAACAACAAGAGTGTCATTAATTTCTCTCCATTCATATTTTGTTGATACATAGTTGGATGTAACTCAGAATTTTCTATTTCATCCGTTACATTGAGGATAATAGAGTTTCTGGACTCATATTATTACGAATTGATTACACTGTTTTTAATCACAGTCGAGACGAGACGAACGAAGTATAAAATAAAATTTGCCACAGAAGGCAATTTAAAATTGCGAGAAGCGAGGCAAGTCGCTCCACGAGTTCAGTCTCGAACTCGCGCACCAGTGCGAGTATGTACTCACTCCGTCGTAGGCTTGTGCGATGAGTCGATTCATCGACGATAATTTTAGTCATCGCGATGCGATGAACCGCGTCGATGACAATGGATGTCATCGATCATCGACGTCGATGAATTCATCATCGTCGATGAGTCGATGAATCAACTGTCGTTGATGAGTTGATAAATAAACTGACGTCAATGAGTCGATGAATTCACCGATGTAGATGAGTCAATGAATCCATCGCAATGGATGACAATTAGTTGTGTTGTGTCGCCCGCCCGTGCCTATCCTTGCCGTTCCGTCTACGATGAACTCATCGTCTTCGATGACAAATCATCGAAATCGAATCATCTCAATGATTTTTTTCATCGACCCTCAATGGGCAAATGCGTTCATCGCACAAGCTTACTCCGTCGTGCGTTGTACCGCGCGCGAACCCATCGGAGAGGCAGGAACTAATGAGCGCAGCCAAATACTGTTTGAGTTGTCAAAGTGTTGAGTTGTCAAATCCTACCGGAGATGGTTATTTGACAAGAAGGAAACAGCCATGAGGTATTTTATTTATTTTTACTTATTTATACTCGCACTCCCGAAAATAGCACAGCAAAGTCTATTTACATCGGGTGATTAGCAATTAACAATGGACGAACACACACAGCCATGCCCAGGGGGGCTTGGCTCGAATTTGGATTCGTATACGAATAGGCAATTTCATACGAGTCACGTGGTACCAACTACTAATGGCGGACGGATTTGGTATGCTCGACATGTAGGGGCGGGCGATTCGAAGGGTTTTGTTGCTCGTACGCTCGCGACCGCTCGAGTTCGTATACTTTCGGAGAATATTGTTGATAAGATGGCGGTGGCGATGTTTCGTTTGCTGTTATTAAACAACGTTGAAGAGGAAATGGAAGCGGAAAGGCCCCAAAGGTTACTTCGGGAGCGCACTTCGCCTTTTCATTTGGAGGAGAGGAAGTTCTTAAAATTGTTCGAAAGACCTAGTTGGCTATATAATAAGGGAACTGAGACCTTTCCTCCGAGCTCCAATACGATCGTTAGTTTTGACGATCAAAAATAAGGTAAATGTAGCGAGTTAGAACAACTGTTATCATTTCAGTTATTATCCAATGTTTGCCTTGTCCACATCACAATCATTTTTACGCATGTAACCTCCGCGAAGTAACAAGCGTAACTTAACTGACATAAAAAATAATTACAGCGGTTAGCAGGTACCCATGTTTACATCACAAACTTTGCAAATTACAGGCATAGCAAGCTTGTTATGTGAGCAAGGCATTTATTATTTCTTCTCTAGACCAGTGTACAAATACTGTGTTCTTCATTCTTCCAATGGAACACTTAAAATATTTTTTTGCCTCCGAACGGTAAGTGCGTAAGCTTTGGCCTCTATCACCTTGTTAGAACAGTGTACAAATATTGTGCTTTTCATTATTCAATACATAGTAATTTGTAGTGTTTTGTGATTCCCTCATAGTGAAATGAAGTTCACTGGCCTCTGTTACTTAGTCTGATCTGTGTTTAAATATTGTGCTTTTCATGCTTCCATAATGAGTACTTTTAAATGTTTCTGTTGGCTCCAACATTGACTTCATGTACATTGTCCTCATCACCTTGTGAGAAAAGTGTACATATGTTGCACTTTTCATGCTGCAAGTAAGAGTATGTGTGTTTATTTTGTAATACCCTCATTGAGTTCATGTGTGTAAGACACTGCCACCTTGTGAGACCAGTATACAGGTACTGTGCTATTCATGTACTGGGATGATGATGGAGTTGAAGGGGGTGCCATGGGTTCTGAAATATAACTAGTTGGGGGGATAGCTGAGATGGGTTGAGGAGTTAAGATGTCTTGGGTATGAATGGTAGGAGTATGGCATTGAGAGGTAGAAGCGGAAGGAAAATAGGTGAAAGAAATGGGTACCATGTGGGCATGGCTGGTTGTATTGGGAGGGGCATCAATGTCATTAGTTAAAATGTGATCAGGTGGGAAATGAGTGCTGAGGGTAGGAATGCAAACTATTGCCTCTGTATTTATGGATCAACATGCATAAATAATCAGTCACTAGGACAAAATTTCTAAAGGACATGCTGAGTACATATTCTAAAATGTAGCCTGTGATGAAAGATGCTTACGTTCATAGCATAATTTTTTCATCAACCTTTGAAGATGTGTGAAATGTATATGATGGGCACAAGAGTGTGAGTTCTCCCTTTCCACATCTCCTTTCCTATCAAGTTATGCTATCGCTGATTAACAAAATCAATATTAGTTGCACTGATCCCATGCAAAATATAAAATCTTACACATGAATGTCATCTTCTATATTGGCTGAGGCTGTAAATCATGCGAAATGATATTTGTCCTTACAGGAAATTGAAATAAGTGAAATGGTGACAATGTCATACATTTACATCTACGTAATACCTTGCGAGCCACCACGAGGGTGTGTGGCAGGGGGTGGAGATCACCAAACATGCACTATTGACATGCAAGTAGGATATTTAAGGGAGACATGCTAGAGAACAGGGTCACATGCAGCTAGATGGTTAGTATCTACATAATAAGAAAGGGATTATTGGTTTTTATTACATGCATCATGCACTACAGACTACTCTAACCATATTTCACCTACCTATCCCTTTGCTACGCTTCCTATTGTTCTCTCTCATAGTACGAGGGAAAAATGACATTTTAAATCTATCGGTACGACAATCTATCTCTCTAATCTTGTTAATCTGATCAAACCTAGCATAATACGCAGGGGTTCTCAATATATATCTAACGTCATCTGTGAACAACTCGGTTTCGAATTTACTTAACAGGTTTAACCTAAATTTTAACCTGCGTTCTGATAGTAATTCCCATCCTAGTTCTTCTATTAAACTCGTAACACTAATACAATTATCATAACGGCCTTTAACAAACCTAGCGGATATCCTTTGCACGCGCTCTAATTCTTTTATCAAACCTCCCTCGTACGGATCCTATATACTAGCGGCATATTCTAAATGAGGCCTGACAAGTGTAAATAGCCTCTTTCTCGTACTCTCTCATCGCATTTGCCTAGAGCCCTTTTTACGAATTCCAATCTACGGTTTGCTACACTAGTTATTTCCCTGATGTGTTTCCCCCATAATATGTCTTCAGTGATGGTGACGCCTAAGTATTTAATAAATTCTACGTTACATATTTTCTTTCCTTTGAAGCAATTATTATTCCGGGGAAAGCCATTCTTTTTCCAAAAGTTCATTATCGCGCATTTCTTCAAATTTAATTCTAGCTGCCAACTATCACACCAATCATCAATCGCATCTAAATCCTTAGCTAAAGACTGTCTGTCCTCTTCATTTCTAATTTCCTTATACACTACTGCATCATCGGCAAAAAGACGGAGCTTGCTATTTTTCACAACTGTATTCAAGTCGTTTACGTACAGAGGAAATAAAATTGGGCCCATCACGCTTCCCTGGGGAACACCCGTTGTAACTTTTACTTCGCCTGAGCTGAGGCCATCTAATACCACCCTTTGTACGCGTTCATGTAGGAAGTCTCTTATCCAGCCTACTATATCACTGTCTATCCCGTATGATGCTACCTTCGCGAGTAACTTAGAGTGGGGAACCTTGTCACAAGCTTTTCTAAAGTCAAGAAACGCTGCGTCTACCTGTACGTTACCTTCTCCGAAAACTAAAATATCATGAACAAAAAGACCTAATTGAGTTTCGCAAGACCGTCCCTTTCTGAACGCATGCTGGTTTGTTATCAATAAATTCTGGCTGTCGAGGTGTCCCATTATTGATGTAACTATTATATGCTCTATAATTTTACATGGTAGTGACGTTAATGATATTGGTCTATAAAATCATGGCTGTTCACTATCGCCGCTTTTAAAAATTGGGTCACGTTTGCTATCTTCGAGGGATTTGTTAAATACTACTTTAAGATACGGATCCATTTCGAGAGCTAATTCTTTATACACACGAGCTGGAATTTCATCAGGACCTGAGGACTTGTTCGGGCTAATGTTACTTAGTAAGGATACGATTCCGCTACAAGATATATCGATCGGGGACATTGGTTGCTGAAATCGGTCTGGTATGATTTCGCGCAAACTATGCTTAGATTGATGAAAAACGCTCTGAAAAAACTAATTCAACAAATTAGCCTTATCGATACTGGAAGTTACTATTTCGCCTCTGTCGTTTTTCAAGGAAATTACCGTTGATTTTTTAGTTCCCTGTACTTCCCTAACATATGACCAAAATGCTTTCGGATTTCCCTCTAGTTGTTCTCCGAGTACTTTCCTTTGAATTCACTAAACGCTTTTCTAAGGGCTGTTTTTGCGGCTGCTTTACAAATTTTATAATGTTCGATAGTATTTTTTAGGTCGCTAATAGCTACATTTTTCTTCATTTTCCTTAGTTTCGCGTGGCTATCTCGTTGGCGTTTAAAACATCTTCTAACCTCCGCGTTGTACCACCTTGGTTCCCAATTCTCACTCTTATATCTGTTGACAATTGACCGCGTAATTTTGAGGATTTCTTCCATGTATTGTCTGTATCACTATTTTTGCTAATGTTCACGAATTTTTTAAAAGAATTCTTTAAGTCACGCCTAAATCCGTTAAAATCTTCTTTACTAAAAAGGTAAATCTTTCTTTTTAATTTAAAATATTTTTCAGTATTGAGGGAAAATTTTACGTATACCTTGTGGTCGCTTATTCCATCGACATTTTCAACTTTAATAACTTTTTCAGGGATGTTTTTGGCAAGTAAATCGAGAATATTCTCCCCTCTATTAGGCAAATTTACTATTTGATGTAGTGCGTGTGATGCGAACAGGTTAAGCAATGACTCGCAGATTTCTTTGTCCCTACCCCCAGACTTATGACTACATAAAAGATTTATGACTACATGTTTTCCAATCTATCGATGGTGTATTGAAATCTCCACCTACAGTAATCTGTCGTTCGTTACTATGGGAATTAATGGACCTGATCTGTTTCTCGAGTTCTAATACTGAGTGTGTATCGGAATGGGGTGGTCTATAGTAGGCACAAGCGTATATTACTTTGGAATTAGCACATTGAATGGAACACCATACACTTTCTATTATATTATCGGGAATCACTTCTATTTTGCTGACTATTGTGTTCTTAACTGCGATAAATACTCCGCCTCCTGGTCGACCCTCTCGATCTCTCCTGTATACCCTAAAATTTACTGGAAAAATTTCACTATCAGCAATATCGCTTGTTAACCAACTTTCCGTTCCTATAATTATGTTATAATTAGTACTCTCTATAAGGTGATGGAATTCAGGTATCTTGCTTCGTAAACTACGAAAATTAACTACCATTACTAAAAATTCCTCTATTTTAATATGTCTGCTTATTGTATTTGTGGGATTTCTGTTTTCTAAATTATTAGGAAAGTTACAATTTGGAATTTCATGGGTGTTGTTTTGATTTATATGTTTTTCCTTTTTCTGTGCTACCTTCCGTCCCGCTAAACCTATACTGTGTTGTCTGATCAACTCGTTATTCTTTGCTATCCTGGTGAATGGCAAGTTATTTAGTGGCCCACTATTTGACCTACTCTCTTCCCTAAATATTTCTAATTTATTGTCATCTATGAAGCTTTTCCTAGGCCCTAAACTTGGTGTACTCTTTATTATCTGACTCTCTGGAAATGCACTGATTTCGCCCCCACTAACTGACCTACTCTCTTGCCTACCATCTATGCTAAACTCGCTGGGTATGCTCAAATATCCTGCATGCTACCTTCTGCGATGCCTCATACGTATAATGGACACCCGAGCGATTTAATGGCACTCGACACGAATCCAGCAAGGGCCTAATGTCCAAGAACCCAGCTCCCTCGCTCCCGCAGACAACACTGAGCCTCTGGTTTATGCCTTACATCAGTAACACTACCTATCCTTAAGAACAGATCTATTTCCTACGCCTGAAACTGGATATTAATGTGTCAACCAAACCTTTGGCATAATGAAACAAATTTCACCAAGCTCATCTTGGTTAACTTTACTTACAGTTTGTATCAGATAACTTAAGACATATGCATGAAAAGCTTCTATATTTTCCACTTAATTTACTTTGGGATGAAAATATCACACATACAGCCACTCATATAGAAATATTATCAGAGAACGTTTTCCTTGATAAATTAATGGGACTACAGTTGCTCAGCATTAAGATGATGGTGTTATATTTTCATGATCCCGAAAAATAAAGGAACATTGAACAGTTACCACTCTAAAAAAAGAGGTCAATTACAAAGAATAAAATCTGGAGAGATATTCAACACAAATGATCTAAGGAGTGAAAACATTCCAATTGTCTATATTGCGCTCAGTGAAACCAGGAAAATAATAAGTTTCGAGTGAAGTCATCCTAAAATATGAATTTCTATTCGCGCTTTATTCTTTCATTGTGTGCTAATTAATTTCACTCACCTTTATCCACTCCTTCCATGACTTAGAGGCTCCACCGCATGAATGTAATTTCAGCGTCACCTCGCTCTATAGTGCGGCCGCGTCTTTTGCCCCGAAGGTTGAGAAAAATTTGCCTTTGGCAATATTTTCATTAGCTATTGCAATAGAAGTAATTGATGGATTAGCATTTAAATAATTTTTTTATCGCCCAATGATTTTATTATATCGCTTTTAATTACATGGCGAAAACTGTGTGTCATAATTATTATAAACACCCACTAACCTTCCACGAATTCCCGCAAGATATTCTTCTGCTCCTGATATATTTTTGACATGTCGCCACTCTGAATCAGTTTTGTGTTCTTCTTAATTACCAAAGCACTATTTGCTAGCAAAGAATTAATTACACCGAAAGTTGCCATTTTCAAATTCCCGCCGGGATTATTGAAACCACGTCGAAGAAAGGCTGCGATTGGTTTAGGTAACACATGCCGATTCGTACACCATTGTTGCCACATTTTCTACACGTAGATCGATTCCACTCGCACACGCCTCGAGCATACCAAATTAGACATACGGACTCGTCCCATACGTATCAGCGGGGAGCCTATCGGGAGGTGTAAATATCCTACCCAGGCGGGACTCGAACCCGCGACTTTCGGTTTGGAAGGCAAGGACTTTACCCCGCCGCCACCGAGGCCGGCTATTATATCCTGCGATGAGATCGCAGCCGAGTGAACTGAGTATCGGGGATTCTGTGGCTGCCACAGCAGAGTAGGTCAGCCGCTTGAAACACTTCCAATAGCCCGTGAGATTATAAGAGAACATCCATACTTAGATAATACAATTTCGTACTTTCCACGGTATTTTATTTTGTGTGGTACAACGCGTTTCACCGACTTGCGGCATCATCAAGTACAAAAAATTCAATCCAAACAGTACATGTATATATACAAAAGGCAGAATAGGTACAAAAGGCAGAAGGCAGAAAGAAAAGGTACTTCTGTAAATGAAAAGTATAACTTAGTTATTCCACATAGATGATGATAGATGATTCCTGATGATGACGAGCTTCGTCGAAACCTAGGTCGTCCTGTTAACAAATCCATGTGGAATAACTAAGTTATACTTTTCATTTACTATGTTAAGCAAATTCCACGAAGACACGCCCGAGACAACGGAGTTACTTCTGCCTTATTTAGGTATCCCTGTACTGTTTGGACTGAATTTTTGTATCTGATGATGCCGCAAGTCGGTGAAACGCGCTGTACCACACAAAATAACATTCTGTGTCAAAGTACGAATTTGTATTATCTAAGTATGGATACTATTAACTTCCACGAAGTGAAGCCTGAAAATAGAGTGTATAAGGTAACATGTTATCTTACGCTCCCTATTTTAAAAGGTGGAAAGGCAATGAGGGTAAGATCCAGTATCATAGTTAACGATGAAAAGATATGCTCGGAGATGGACTACGAATGTGGTATTACTGCGGACTACATTTCTAATGACTTAGAAATTATGTAATTGATAAAAGGCCCTGCCTCGAAAAAAGTGGACTAGGTAAAGTGACAAATTGGTGGCCCGAACGAAACTTTCCTGTTATTAACTTTTTGAGTGAATAAAAGCATAAATCCTTGCCATTGATAGCGATAATCTCACCACGGTGGGACTCGTACCCGTGACCTAAGGATTAGCAGACATTCTAAAAACCCCTGCTTTCATGGCCGACTAGAATGAGAATTTTAATCACTAAGACTTGGTTGTGAGTATAAAATTTGTAGGGAATATTAATCTCATAATTGGAAAAAAAACGGAAATTGCACTTGGAAATACTTTAACCATGAATATAGTTCACGAGGAACCTAAATCAAAGTAAAATAATTATTCCAAGGTGAATCACTAAAGAAAATTTTTGTATCCATAAACCATAGGATGAAATGATGCCATTCAAAATTCAAAGGTATAAGTAAATGTCGGAGGATGAAGAGGCAAAAAATGAAAGATTTATTAGGGGTGAAAAGGGAGAAATAGCTGGACACGGTAAGGAAAATTAAAGAAGAAGCACAATAAATTGGAGCTGATGAGGATAGATGGGAAAGTATAAATGGTAAGAGTGGCATAGAAAACAATAGGATCACTTAAAAGAAGAAGGGAAGGGACAAATGGTTCAGAAGCAATCGATCATAGGAAAGGTGATCGGAAGAAAGAGGTTGAAGAATTGAGAAGGAAGTGGAGAAACGAACACAGGGGACGAAGAAGCGTGAGAGGCGGAAAGCAGCGAGGAATCGAAAAATAAAGTCCGGCATCCAACAATTCGGGTGATTAGCAAAATTAGGGAATAGGCGATTGAGAGTAAACGGAAAAAATACAAACACTAAGCGATAACGTCAAAATTATATGGAGCGGTAACAGAATGGAAAACGATAAGTAAGATAGAGGATAAAACGTAGAAGACACTACTCATCAAACGAGTGCGTACTCAGGCGAAGGCGGAAAGAATCGAAGATGGTTAAAAACCCAAAAAGGAAATGGGAATGGACCACAATCACTTCAGCTAAGAGGAACCTCGTTGAAAGTAAAATTATCTTTGTCATAAAGAGATAAAATACTTTTAAATGTAGATTTCAATCATCCTGCGTGATAATGATCTCAACATAGAATTCTAAAAGCTTATCTTGATCTAAATCCTTGATATAAATGGTAAATTTTCCTCTCCTCTAAAAAGAATAATTTGCCATGATGAAATGACAATTAACAAACTGCCAAAAATTGTAATGACGGCACAGTTACAATGATAACTTAGTGAGTAAATTTCTAAGAAATTTACAATTTGAAAGAATACAGATCCTATAAATAATAATTCTAATGTAATCGTCACCGGTAATCGGAATACTTGTAATCAATTACTTTCCATCACTGTATAGAATACAGGGAACACATATTAGTAATAGATCTAAGGACTTGAATTCAGACAGGGAATAGAGGAAAAGGATAATATCGGAGCTAGGACTGTAGAGAGCAGAAGAGAGAAGGCATGACGAGAAGTCAAGAGAAGCTATGAGAGTAGACATCAGCCCTCAAGAGAGAGGAAATTCTCTAAATACGGAAGACGAATATTTTTCTGATAATTACATTTGTGGAGGGAGAGCGTACGGTGGCCATCTTAGGCTGGTCATTTTTCGAAAAATAACTGGCTTCACTTTCGCGCGCCAATTACTCTCTTCTTTACTGTACGGTGTGTTTACCACACGGCGGGCCTCGGTGCAACTTCGAGCGTATGATCTATCTAGGCGCTTGCTTTTTTATTTGCTTACTTTTTAATTTCCAATACAATTGGAAACAGCCAATTAGATCAATAAAAGTGAGTACGATAATCATGAATATATATACATTATGGATTGTGATCTCGTCGCCAAAATCTGTTGTCTAGAATTCCGCAAACAAACTACTTTTTGGAAAGTGGTGCCGCCTAGAGATGAAAGACGGAAGTTCAAATGTAAATACAGTCGATAGTTTGTAAATAAACACGTCGCACTGGTTTTTCCATGAATATAATGGCTTTTATTTACAATTATTCATACTGCAGTGGATGAAAAGGGGATCGGGTTGGTGTGGTGGATAGAGTACTCGCCTACGGGCCTCGCCTACCACACGGGCGGCCAGGGTTCAAATCCCTGCAGAGGCGGATGTTTTGAGTGGAACCAGATTCCTACTTGAGCACTCCGTCTGTCGGATGAGACGTTAAGCCGTGGCCCCCTTGGCGTCTTTCGTTAAGAGCAAGTTAATGCCGACGCCGGGTTTCCATCCACCCTTACCTATCCCCTATGGCGCAAATGACCTTAGCCGTCGGTCGCCTGCCCAAATATCCAATCCAAACCAGTGGATAAAAAATGTAGTACTACTCGCGGGACGTAATTATACACTTTTTAATATCGTCCGGTCTACAGATATATTTAATTCCTCTCCAAATTTAATCACACAAATGCACAATTAACTTCTTAGCACTTCGTAAATATCGCTATACCGAAATTTAATAATTATGAGAGGTGACTTCATGAGTATTCCCAATGGCCATCGTTGCAGTGTAGGTAAAAAGGAATGCACTTACCGCCGCCTTGAACGGATTCTTATTTTTCAATCCACGTCTCCTATTTTGGGTAGACGCATAGTCTGTTTTGTAGCCTGGTACGAAGCAAGTTCTGTTTAAACAAGGCATTCTAAATTCTTCATTTAAGCCGAACGGGCTTAAATTAGAATCAGAGTCTGGTCAACATCGTCGTCGGCACACGATGGACGTTTCATAAACCTATTACACATTTTTTGTAATAGATATTTCCTCTCCAGCATTTACAAAGTAACGTTTAGGTCACAAAAATAGCAAGATATTATTCAAAGCATCAAGTAATTCATATCTCCTCGATCGTTATTGAACATTCACCACAGTCTCACGTTAGCAGCAATGAAATATGTCTATTTACAATAACAACTGAAAAGACTCTAATCGAAGTGGCGCCAAGGATTTGGTGAACTAAAAGTGGAAATTTAGGCAACGCGTAGCCTCGGAAACAATTCCAAACATCCGAATCCATAATATATATTCATGACGGTAACATATGTTGAGGGATGAACACGCACACGGAGCCATGCACCGTAGGTGGTGAATAGGGCGCTCAGGGCAAATGGCCGACAGTGAGATCCCGACCGATATCTGCCGACGCACGGCGAAGCCCGAACGAGCGGAGCGGATGAGGTAGGAGGGCGGTAGAAACGAACAGTCTTTCACTTAGCACAGGAGTGAGTAGTCACTCTGCCAGGAGAGTAACAAAGTCATTATGAAACGCCGTCTCAGCGTATGGAAATGGCATCGTTCACTAACGCCAAAAATATGGCGACAATGCCGACGACATTGAATGACAGGAAATCCACATGATTAGGAATCGAAGGGCGTTTAACTGGCCGTATCGGTGTGCATAGAAAGACACTCCCTGGGATTCCAAGTTCAAGGCGTATCATTTCTTTCTTGCCTTCCTCCCCCAAAGACGACGGGGGCTCAGAACACAGCTCAAGTAGGCAAGCGTAGTGGTTTTGTCATCGACTCGTCATGATAAAGATCCGCGGTTCAAACACCAGTCTTGGGGGGATTTTTTGTTAACCGTCTGTTTGTGAACGGATGGGGAATACCTGTGGTTCACGCCGAACCAAAAAAAATTGTCTGCCAAACTTTTTTACTCGTTGAGTAATAAATATATATGATGCATATGAACGAAACGCGCGCCATTCTAAAGTGGATTATTGAAAGGGTTGACTAAATCTTCAGGAAATATGTTACCTCTGAGATAGAGGCAAATGTACAGTGGAAGAACAAGGAAAAAATTCTACGCATAGTTTGTCGAAGGCTAATTTGACTTAGAATAGAAGTGACAAAGGTATGAATGAGGATAACTCCATCTGTTACGATTGAGCGTAACTACGACTTGACCAATTTTAAACGTTTATTAAAAGACTTCAAGAAAGTCATATTTCGCAAATTTAGACAACAAATAAGCCAAGAAGTAATCCAAGTTTCAGTCTATGTTTGTCATAATATTTATTTAAACGAAGCGCATGGATATGAAAGAAAATTTGGATTTTGACACATCGTTTTTGAAAAATACCCACAGAATAATGAAGCTCAAATGATATCGTACTGTCTACCAAATTTATTTCAAACTCTTACTACACGTGTTTCAACTGTCTAGCAGTCATCATCAGGCAAGACTAATTCAACATAAACAGACATGAGCTTATATATTGCGTGAAACACCATATTTGCGTCACACTGGGAAAAGGATAGAAGGACAGGTGGGAGAAAAATGGAAAGGGGGTGAGGGGAGAGGGTGGTTTGTTGGAGGAGGTAAAGTTATGTTTCAATGGTGTCAAAAATAGGAGAATGACAAACAAATTCGTTCTCATTTAATAGGTTCATTTTCTTTCGCTTTCTTTTGACTATTTCCCACTGTTCCGAAACATCTAAACGGTGTCCTTTATCCAGGAGACGGGGGATTTTTGCATAAAATGTGGAGTGGTGGGATTCTTCCATTAAATGTTTGGCGAAATAAGACTTAGGATCGCTGTTCACCAAACACCTTTTGTGTTCAGACACCCTGGTTACAAAATTTCTCCCAGTTTGACCTACCCAGTGAAAAACACTACCACATGTGTCACACTTAAGTTCATAAACACCCGATTCCGACCCGAAAGTCAAAAGGAAACGAAAGAAAATGAACCTATTAAATGAGAACGGATTTGTTTTGTCATTCTGGTCAACCTTAGTCAATTTGCACTTTCCACGATTGCCTTTGTTCCTTCTATTCGATGCATATTCAAGGTAGTCCGAGCGAGAGATAGTTGCATAGTCATAATAGAGACCATAATCGATATATACGTTTAAATTTCACCAGCTATTGGACACATCAATTAAATATTGCATTATTAATGGTGCAATAATGTGGTTTCTCATGACAGAAATTGTAAGTAATTAAATGAAAATATCTAAATAAGTCTTTAACTTGACTAATTTTTTTCGCGCGGTGCGTTTGAAACTCCTTCAAAACGGAAGGTTTTTTGCGATACCCAAGAATCTATTGTGGTGACAATATGATTAATTTTCAAATATAGTTGAGAAAACTTACAAAATACACGCTGTTAGTTTTTTTACGACATCTAAGTTAGGAGGAATGCCTAATTTTTAATATAATGTCTCTCTGGAGTGCATATACACGTTCCATTTCCCATGTAAAAGTGCTGTTTGTATTTTCTGGCAAATATCTCGGAATGCACCGAAGTAAGGGGTTAACTTTTGGTGTCATTAGAAGGGTGAGGTATTTTTCTTTACAATGAGACCGAATTCATTGATTTCTAAGTTAAATGATATTTCGCTCGGACTACCTTAACCTTGAAAAGTTTGTAGAAAGAGAGTTTAAAATATTATTTTTGCCGCGTATTACTGGTGTACATTTTCCTATTCCTCACAGTCAGAGGCAACATGGTTCAAGCAAATCTAGTCAACAAATGTCACAAAGGGAGAAACCACGCAAATGCTGCATTTTGTTGGAATATGAGATGTTAAGGCCCCATTTGCTTTAAAAAATTTGTTCATTTAAAATAGAATTTCCCTGGTGTAGAATCACGCGTGACCGCTGGCGTAAAATTAATTCGGCTCAACGTAAAGTAATGCGAGGAGAGCATGAGTATCCTTGAATGTTTTCCAATAACGGAGTGGAAAAAAAGATGAAAATTTTAATTTTCAATGGATAAGTGAAGGCATTTGCGTGATTTAAGTCGAGGAGTATGGAGAAGTTTGTGCGTTTTTGGCAGAAGTTGTTAGGATCTATAACACAACAGAGAAAATGCCCACAGCCAGAGGTAACACGATTGAAGAGCAGCTTATTCCAAATCTAAGAAGCCTAGAGTTTCATGTACGGTACATTTAAGAACATTTTTTTTATCGACGGCCAAATCTCCATATCCTTCAAATGAGAAGAAACTACTTTTTCTTTCCATTTATTCAATTCGCTCATCAAGACGCGCAAAATCATAAAATAAACGAAGGACTAAACTAAACGTGGACTTAACGCGTAGATTGGTCTCGTGGAAAATTTAAAGTTTGTTTACGACTTGCTCACAAAGAATTTGATGCTTGGATGATGATGGGCTTAGAGTAGAGGGGAGGGTTTGGGGTGTGGAGTTGATGATCGTGCCGAGACCGCCATTTTTTCGAGGGGAATAAAAAATATCACGACTCCATTATCTCCACAAAACCGCGATCGCCTCTAATGGCAGGGAAAATGGCCGCGGTCGTTAATACCATATAACTCTTTCTATTTCTCTCTTTCTGGATGTGGACTCCATTCCAGCGTCCCCCTTCAGACGTTTGTTCGCCTCCTTCTTCTGCTTTCGGTGCGCATGGGCACTTCGAGATTCGGAGGAGCAGCGGCGGTAAAGACAGACGCCCTAGGGTGGGAATTATGAGAAAGGGGAATAATGAAAGGAGATTATGAAGACATTATGACTCCGAAAAATCCACCTCCCTCCCCCCCACCCAACCGCCATTGGAGACCACCCGTGTGCAGAGAGGGAGACACGTGTGTCCTTGTGACGAAAAAGCGAAAAGATTAGGGCGGAGGAGGAGGAGGAGGACTGGAGTTGTTTCATTCTCTCACCTCCTCCCATCAATCCTTTCCACCCTTTTCCATTGTTCTCTGTTTCCAATGGAGTGGGCGTTCGAGGGGGGAGGCACTGGTTTAAAGCAGCCAACTCCTCCTCATAAGCCCACTCGCTCTTCGGCTCGACCCCCCAAGGCGGCGGCGAAGAAAGGTTTCAAGTCAATGGCAGGAATGACAGTGTGCACCAGGGAAGAATCGCATAATGTGTCAACCTCTTGGAGGAGGGCTGAGGCCGGGGATGGGGGTTGGAGGTGGTTGGGGAAGGGAGGAAGACCAGTGAGAACGCACCTCCGCCCCGTGGCCCAAGGCTGCCAAGGTTCTCATTTTTTACCAAATGGTTTTTCGTAGTCCAGAAAGTATTCATATTTAAAGAATACAATTTCGTACATTTCTACAGAATTCTGTGGAAAAGTACGAAATTGCATTAGCTCGTAGGCTTCCGTGGATGCATTGTTGACTGTTTCTTTTTTCGGGATTCATTCCGCGATGTATGTTTTGTGAAAACAATTAACCTGATGAAGCTGGCAGGAGGACCAGCGAAATATTGTTTTCACAAAACATACATCGCGGAATGAATCCCGAAAAAAGAGACAGTCACACATGGAGAAAAAAGGTTAGTTAAAACTACCACGCTGATCCTGGTTGAAACCTTCTTGGGTAGTCATGGTTAAAATTACCAGAATCCTAGCTCGTGTTACCAGACACTGTCTGGTAATAGGAGCCAGAAGTTGAGTAGCGGCTGCCTGGTTAATTTTACCAGACAACCGCTTTCATGAAAGATTTCAGGGATCCCGCTTACATAGTTTTCCCAACGACGCGAGTGCCGCCGGGCCAAGCCGTGGCCGTGCCCGAACCCTTGGTCGGCGCGGCGTGAGGACGAAAATTGTTTTATAAGATACATTGTTTATTAGCCGTGACGGCTGGCCCAACGGTCGTTGGACTCAGTAGCCTCAGTGTAGAGATGGGCAAAGTCGTTCTTTTCAAGGATTCGATCTTTATGATTCAAGTCACTTGGATGATTCCATCATCTGAGTCGATCATTTTGATCTCGTCCACATGGAGTCAATGAACTGAGTGATTGACATTGAAATGAATGACTGGGCTCAAAGGAAACGACCAATCGTTTGTGACAGATATTTTTTTAAATTATAAAATCGAAATAATTTTCTGAGGTAAACGAAAACTGGTAAAATGATAATGGATTATTTCAGCATGTGAATTATAGTGGTTTTCCAGAGCAGAATTACAAATGTCTATCTTTGAGGAATAATCACACGGAGAGATAGACCATCATCCTAATGCCTTTAAAAATTTTGTCTGTACTAAATTCCCCTCATAATTAACGTCATTTATTTAAAGAAGGAACATATCATTCCCAAGGTGCCGTCCTAATAGTTTATTCATGTTGGTATACAAAACAGTTAGGAATTCTTATTTATGGATGGAACATGAATTATTCCCAAGCTAGGGTTACCATACGTCCTCTTTTTCCCGGACGCGTCCTCTTTTTCAGGTTAAAAAAAATGTCCGGGCGGATTTTATGACATATTACGAAATGTCCTCTTTTTTTAGCTCTGAGAAAAAATTCTCGTTTTAAATACGAAAATATGTAGTCGCTTTATTGAATCTTAAAATTGAAACTTTAGCACTTTTGACCACAAATGCCAAGACCACACTGGTGATAGTGCCGTCAATTATTCCATTTTTGTCAAAAAAAATTTTATTTTCATGATACGCAAGGTGATATTTTTTTGAAAAGCATGTGATCCAGGTAAATTGCCTAAGAACATCTTTTCACCTGGAGGTGTCCCTATACTGTGATAACAGCGCATTTTAGCGGTTTAAGAATTTCAGCAGGTATTTGTTTCATAATTAGATTCATTATCTTATTCGGTTCTTCTTTCGGGGGATTTCCTTTCGAGGAGTTGAACTAGACCTGTGCGCCGATGGAAGAACTATCGGCGGCGGACGCCAACTGGAAATGGGTCGGCGGCCGTCGGCGCGCCGATCCGATGGATTTTACCAGCGGCGTAATATTAACCTTCATATGTTCTCTAGTATTGTAGCACTTAAGCAAATTATAGGAAAAGTATTCATTTTCCTCATTAATAAATACATTTATTTGTATAATGTCATGTAAAAACTTATATAATCAAATTCCTACGTACGTATGTGACAAAAATGTCTCACAATTTTAAGCGTTTAGACAAATGACCTATTTAATAGCTTTAATGAAAACGATCCCTATACCGTGTCTTTTATTTCAAATGCGAGCGAAATTTCCTTTTATCGCAAATGCGAGAGAAATCCACGTCATAGTATTTGGGCGTTGGCTGTGCGCAGACCTGAGATGTAGCGAAAGAGTCAATGCTTATAGTAATATTTATATAGATGTGTTAGTTTTGAGTCGTAGGGTGTACGATTTTTGGAATTTCACGTACAAATTTGCAGGTGAACGAGATCTAGCTACACCCGATTTATGCATAGAGATTTAGAAGTCGAGCATTTTTAGGCGTTAGAACGAGGAAATTTGACTTTTTTTTTACGAACTATTCATTTAAAGAAAAGCGATTTGCGGTTTGTTTTAACTTTCGTTTTGCTATAAAAAGTGAAAATACAGTGTCTTAGAATTTTAATGAGAATGTTGCGTTTCTCTTCGAGTTTTGTTGCCGATTCATTTTAAACATTTTTTGTGCGTGTTTGCGAGTGTTTAGGACAGTTCTTGCGAGATTGTGAGTGCGGAGTAAAGACGAGGACTGGTCAGGTGGGTTTTGACGCTTATTCCGCTTTTTAGGTTGGTGACAACGTTGAGAATAGGTGATAGCATGAATATCGGACGTGAGGATGACGTGAAGCTGTATTTAATGAGACATGCTCCTGCATTCGTTGATTGTGAGTCACATGCGAGATCAGCAATGTCAGAGAAATTGTTTCGGTTAGTTTTTAACCTTGGTGATATATCCATGCCTAGATGAGTTTAAGAGTTGATGAGTTTTTTTGAGACCTGATTTTGATTGATTGTTTAGTGATTTTTTTGTTGTTTACGCTGTTATGTAAACACCATTTTACAGCCTGTAATTGTTGTTACGCGGGGTACGAAGTTTTGAGAAGTGGAGACCGAACGACTGAATATGCGCTCTGGTGTGTAAGTGAAGATATGGCATAAAGACAATTAGGAAAAGAATGTTTGTGATAAAGCTCAAAATGCTTGCTGAATTGTGATGACGGAAGATTTAAATTGGGCAACTGTTTCAATTAGCTTGCAACTTGCAATGTTATTCAAAAGTGAAGAAGTAATGAAAAGGGAAAAGAAAGCGAACCTTTATTTGAGAGTAAAATACAAAAGCGCAAACCGAAGGTGGAAGCTTAAGCTAGTACATATTGCTGTGAACAATTGTGTCCATGTCACATAAACTTATGTTAATAAATACATAAACTTTTATTAGTAATTTTTTAAATATGATGAAATTGGGCTCCCACGATCATGTTTGAATACTTCGTATCTGCTCCAGGCATCTGTATGTCACGGTGTAAGAGAGTGGAAGAGGGAGGGGGGTATCAGAGTAAGGGGAAGGGAATCATAGTTTTTCCATCATTGCTTGGAAGCCTGGCCTGGAATCTGTTGGCCCCCCTTGTCCTCCTCCTTGGGTTCCGCATATCGGATCAACATGTAACTACTTGTCAGGACCTCTTCCTTCCCCCTCCATGTTTCGAAAGAGACCCCTACCCTTCAACACCATTCGTTCCCATTGTGCCTCTTTACATCAGGGCTGGGATCACTCTCCCTCCCAAGTGGTCACTCTCCCAACATTGCGTCGTAAGGCTGAAATACAGTGAACCTTGCAAGGAAAAGAAAGAAGAGAAAGAAGTCTATGAGATGCGGATGAGGAGAAGGAAGGAGAAACTGCAATAGACTTAGAATAGGGGGACTTATGAAAATTTTGTAAGGTTGTTCAGCGAGGAAGGGAATCTATCGATATTACACGTCCTAATTACGCATAGTTTCAAGAACAGTAGGATGAAGTATGTTCGATACCTTTTTAGGTTATATGGCCTTTTATATCGTCATTATAATCACTTATTATACAATATTGATTAAGACGGCATCAAGCGGGAAACTGAATACAAGCCAATCATGCCGCATTAGAGGAAATCCACGCCAACGAAGGGTGATCACTGAACACGTGGCCCATGGTCCAACAGAAATGGTGACCTAGCTATTTCCTATCGCACAGATTGAATGAAGACCATTTTAATCAGCACATCAAATTCGGACAGAAGAGCTGCTCTTTTTTAATAGTTATCAGGAAAAAATCGATTAGGATCTAGAGAGGGGAACGCAGGGGATTGGGACATTCCAGTGTGCGGGAGTGCGCCGGTTTGGGCGCGGTCGTATTTGCGCGAACCATTTTTGCGCAGGTCATTTGGGCACAGGTATGATTGGGCGAAGCTGTTTTGGTGCAGGGATGATTAGGCGATGCCGTTTGAAATCAGGGGCGTTTCGCCGCAGGGACATTTTGGTTACAACTCGGCTGGTATCGATGCTTTTATGATTTATGACTAATGATAGTCATCTCAATGATGGCGGGAAGGGGTGCGTAATGAACTACGTACTGCACTGTGTGTATGCTACCAATACTGTAAAATAATATATGATTTTTTTCTTTGCGGGGAGATTTTTTTCCAGTATTATAAGGAACCATTTCATCTGTCATCGAAAACACCGAACATACAGGCCAAAGCATATCTGGTCGTTGATGGGAAAAATCATGCTAAGGTTTTTATCTATGTAAGTTATACCAAATTCCATACAATAGTTACAATTTTATTTGACACATTTATAAATACTTCCTCTAGTCATAAATCATAAAAGAATCGCTACTAGCCGAGTGATAACCGAAACGCCCCAGTGCCCTAACGGCCTTCTCGGATAAAACGGTCCCTGCGCCAAAACGGTTTGTCGGATTGTCTTAGAGGACGTGGATGTCTTGGAGCTGTGCGAGGAGTGATGGAAGGACAGCGGAGACTATTGCAGTGATAGTTACAGGGTAATCTATAGTGGTGAGGATGAGAGTCAACGTGGGGTAGCTATAGTATTGAACGCAAAATTTGGGAGGAGGGTAGTAAACATTGAACAGACAGCATTCTAGTGGTTGAAATAAAAGTACGCTCAACAACTTAGGTTATAGCCCAGGTGTACATGCCCACAAGCAATCATGGTTATTAAGAGGTGGATGGGCTTTATAAACAGCTGGAGGAGATAATCAGAGAGTTCCCGGACAAGAGAAACCTAATAGTAATGGGTGTCTGGAACGCAGTATTGGGGAAAGGGGAGATGGGTATGAAGTGGGAGGGTACATCTACATCTACATCTACGTCATACCCTGCAAGCCACCCAAAGGGTGTGTGGCAGGGGGTGCTCTCGCACCAGGCATGCATGAATGATATGGTAGAACACCGACGTTACATTAAAACCCGCGTACCACACATGCAAAGCGCCAATTAAAAATCTAATACCCAAGAAAAATTCTATCTCCAATCGTTCTAACATGCAAGGGATACAAAGACTACTACTACAGATTCAAAATATCATGCATAAATAAGAACATCATGATTTACATCATGCATAAATAAGAAAGAGGAGAATATAATGAGAAAGATTAACTGCCTGCCTATTGTCAATACTCGAACTATTCATGA
This sequence comes from Ceriagrion tenellum, assembly GCA_963169105.1. Taxonomy (NCBI): domain Eukaryota; kingdom Metazoa; phylum Arthropoda; class Insecta; order Odonata; family Coenagrionidae; genus Ceriagrion; species Ceriagrion tenellum. The sequence continues at coordinate 134,511,676 of OY720642.1, read as the reverse complement.
CGACGATCACAGCTGTTATGGTCCCGAATGGTACGCGGAAAAAATGACATTTTATACCTATCGGTTCTACTATCTAGCTCTCTAATTTTATTGGCGCGATCTAATCTTCCGTAGTACGAAGGGGTTAATAGTATGTTTTTTACGTCGTCAGTAAAATGATTTTCCTGAAATTTATTTAGGAGGTTAAGCCTATAATTTAATCTACGCTGTGATAGCGATTCCCATCCTAATTCTTCTAACAGTCCAGACACACTAGCCAACTTATCGTAGCATCGTTTCACAAACCTAGCTCCTCTTCGCTGTACGCGATCTAACTCTGATATCAACCCCGTTTCGTATGGATCCCATACACTAACAGCATATTCCAGATGAGGCCTAACGATTGAAAAATAACAACGTTCTCTTACTTTCTCATCACATTTGCCGAGTACTCTCTTGATAAAGCCTAGCTTCCCATATGCTTGACCGCATATTTCCCTAATATGTTTTCCCCAAGATAGGTCGTGAGTAATTGTGACCCCTAAGTACTTAACAGACTCGGCGTGAATAATTTCCGTATTATTAATTCTGTAAGCCCTACCTGGCCTATTTTTCTTTTTCCAAAAGCTGACTGCTACGCACTTTTTTATGTTTAGTTCCATCTGCCACTTTTCGCACCAAGCATGAATAGCAAGTAGGTCGATTGTTAACGAGTCGCTATCTTCGGAATTGTTAATATCCCTATACACAACCGCGTCGTCTGCGAAGAGTCTAAGCTTACTTTTAACCACGTTGCTAATATCATTTATGTACAAGAGAAATAAAAGTGGACCAATTACACTTCCCTGAGGAACACCCGATGTAACGCTAACTGTGTTTGACATGATACCGTCTATGACAACCCTTTGTTCCCGCCCATGTAAGAATTGATTAATCCAGCTAATAATGTTTTTATCTATTCCATATGCTTCTAGTTTTGAGAGCAACTTAACATGAGGTACCTTATCGAAAGCTTTCTTAAAATCGAGGAATATCGCGTCAACTTGAACATTATTTTCACCCGAGAGCAAGATGTCATGAACGAAGAGGGCCAATTGGGTTTCGCAAGATCTACCCTTTCGAAATCCGTGTTGGTTTTTTATTAATAATTCCTCCCTATCTAAATGACTCATAATGGAGCTTACGATTATGTGTTCAAATACCTTACACGAAATGGATGTGAGAGAAATAGGCCTATAGTTACTAGGGTCTTCCCTGTCGCCGCTTTTGAATATAGGTGTGACATTTGCTACTCTCCAGTCCTTAGGCACTACGTGATCTACTAAAGATTTGGTAAATATTAATTCTAAGTAAGGCGCTATGTTTGATGCCAATGTTTTATATACGCGAGCAGGTATTTGATCTGGACCGGGGGATTTGTTGGGGTTGATATTTTTTAGCTGCTGTTCTATGCCGCGACAATTTATAATAATTTCAGGCATACATGTTTGGGAACGAACAGGCTGAGGATCGAAAAGATGTGGTGTATAAATACTGAAAGTGCTTTTGAAGAATGAGTTTAACGAATTGGCTTTTTGTAGACTGTTTAGCTTTTCCCCATTGATATTCTTAAGCGTGTGGATTAGGAACGAGAAATGATCGCGACGAGAAGGTAGTTGAAGTTTGTTTGCATGCAGGCTTGAATCTTTACTAGTTATGATGATATGTGTTCGCAGATTAAAAAAGTAGGTGGATAAACAGATGGAAGTTTGAAGCTTTGGTAGGGGAAATAAAGAAGGGAATCAAGAGCAAGTGGAATGTGTGGAAATGTGTGGTGATGAGAAGTGGAAGTGCAAGTGGAACACAAGTGAAGCAAAGGGAATGGAGAAAACATGGGAGAATATACATACAGGCATATTAAGAGAGGAGGAAAAAACAAAAGGAACGGCGGACGAGCTCCGTGCTTTGGTGGAGCGGTTGGATGCAAGTCCTGGTAGGTTGCGGCGGAATGAGGAGGGCTCGAAGCGCTCCAAACGCGTCAGGGCCAGGGAAAGCTCAGGCAATGTCGCGGAATGGAGGGTGGAGGACCTTTCTCTGACCTCCGTGCCTCCGGAGGAGTTTCCCTCCGCTTCTTCAGAGTCATGGACAGTGACATTCCGGCGTAGCCGTGGGGTCACCCTCCGAAAACGGGGAACGGCAAGTGCGGAGGCTGAGCCGATCCCCGTCAGCAATAAGTTCGATGTTCTGGCGGAGGCTAGGCCATCGGAGCTAGCGCTGGGAGGTGGGTTGCCGAGAGGGAGTGACGAGGGAAGGGAGGGAATCTTAGTGATAGGTATTTCGAATGTCCGGCGTATAGCGTATCTGGGGGTGAGGACAAAGAAATCTGCGAGTAATTGCTTATCCTGTTCGCATCATACGCACTACATCAAATAGTAAATTTGCCTAATAGAGGGGAGAATGTTCTCGATTTACTTGCCATAAACATACCTGAAAAAGTTATTAAAGTTGAAAATGTCGATGGAATAAGCGACCACAAGGTAGTCTACGTAAAATTTTCCCTCAATACTGAAAAAAATTTTAAATTAAAAAGAAAGATTTACCTTTTTAGTAAAGCAGATTTTAACGGATATAGACGTGACTTAAAGAATTCTTTTGAAAAATTCGCGAACATTAGCAAAAATGGTAATACAGATAATACATGGAAAGAGTTCCTCAAAATTACGCGGTCAATTGTTAACAGATATATACCTCATAAGTATAAGAGCGAGAATAGGGAGCCAAGGTGGTGCAACGCGGAGGTTAGAAAATGTTTAAAACGCAAACGAGTTAGCCACGCGAAACTAAGGAAAATGAAGAAAAATGTAGCTAATAGCGATCTATAAATACTATCGAACATTATAAAATTTGTAAAGCAGCCGCAACAACAGCCCTTAGAAAAGCGTTTAGTGAATTCAAGAGAAAAGTACTCGGAGAACAACTAGAGGGAAATCCGAAAGCATTTTGGTCATATGTTAGGGAAGTACGGGGAACTATAAAGTCAGTCCATCGGCGGCGGCGGCGACGTCATCAAAACCATCGGCGTGGCGGCGCACAGGTCTATGTTGAACTAAGCGCACATCGGAACACGATCACATAACCGCACACGAATGACGTTGAAATGGAATGATGTGCGCTGGCGAAATGTTTTGTAAACTGCCGGTAGTTAGCCTTTCGTGGGTTCACAGCAGTCATGGCCGCATGTTTTACTTAAAGTTGTTGAACTCGCTGTCGCTATGTTGCTCATTAATTATAAACTTTACATTATGCATGTTTGCCGCCTCTTCTGAAAATCAACTAACTTGACAATAATCGCGGATGATTATCAACGTTCTTTTGTTGTTTAGCGCACATCAACTTTGTTCTCGATCTGTTTTGAAGTGTGCGGGGTCTCTAACGAATGGAAGGCAAGTGCACTATTGTGTTACAAAGTGATTAGCGCACAAGAGCGAATGGAAGGTACCCTTTAATGTCAAATGTTATTGTATATTCAGCACCCTACCGTAATTTTACCCCGACCAATCATTAACAGGTGGGTTGTTCAATCACCATGAACTCGCCATACTTTTACCCACACCAATCGCCAATGGATTTTTTATTTATTTAATTTTAAGTTCACCCAACATGAAAACACAAAAACAGGGTAAACTATTTTCACAATTAATCATAATAACAAAAATAATACAAAATAAATTAATACAAATAATTAACAAAACAGTCTAGGCTGGCTGAACTTTTCATTCAAAATTCTGAACAAATTTATAATGTCGATAACATCGACGATATCTGTCCGCGAAACATTTCCTTAGTTAGATTTATATTTAACTCATTTGAAAGTGTGTTGAATGAGATACATAACCTATTAATGGGTGCATTCATACAATAATTTGTGTTCACACTTCTTATGTAGAATGTCCTTTTTAGCCTTACTTTTTCTTGGGACTAAAATGTTCAATTTCCCAACCAATTCAATACAATTACCTTTATTAATTACATCGTGTAGAAAGGGTAAATCATTTATGACTCTTCTATTAATCAATTTTTCCAATTCAAATCATTTAACATAACTTTGTACTCCACATGATTTTCAAAAACAGGATAAACATTGTAACGTAAATAATACATTAATCTTAAAAATCTTTTTTGGACTCCCTCTATCATCATCACATCATACTTCATCATAACCGGGTTCCAAATCTCTGAGCAATATTCCACCTTGTTTCTTACATATGAAAAGTACAGAATTTTCAACACTTTTTCATCCAAAAAATATTTTGAGATACGATACAAAAATCCAAGTAGTTTATAAGCATACATGGCGATGGATAAAATATGGTTACTAAAAGTCATGTTGGAGTCGAAATTAACACCAAGATCTTTCACTTCAGTTTTTCTTAACATATTTTGCTCCTTCATCACATAATTATATTGAATTACATTTTTACTTCTTGTATAGGATACGACTGAACATTTGTCAATATTAAAATAAAGAAGATTTCTCTCTGACCACAAAATTAAATTATCAACATCCATTTGTACTAAAGAACAATCTCTCAAATTTTTTACATTAAGGTATATTTTAATATCATCCGCGAACATTAAACACTTCGTATTGCACAGGCACTGAGGTAAATCATTAATAAATATAAGAAAAAGAAGTGGACCAAGCCTTGCGGTACTCCCGATAAGGCAGTGTACACATAGGATTTTGAATGCTTGTATATCACGTACTGTTGTCTATCCTTTAGAAATGAACACAATAATCTATGAAGAGACCCAGAGATCTCCACAGCTTGAAGCTTCTTAATTAAAATTGAGTGATTTACAGTATCAAATGCCTTCTTAAAATCGAAATAAATAGTATCAATTTGTTATCCCGCATCCATTCCAGTAATCACGTAATCTGTGAATACAGACAAATTTGTAACCACTGATCTATTAGCATAAATCCATGTTGTACATCATTTATACGACTTTTTAACTGAAATTTGATATGGTTACAAATTATTGACTCAAAAAACTTGGAAAAAATAGACAATATGGTCACTGGGCGGTAATTTTGAATGTCATCACGTTCTCCTTTTTTAAACACAGGACAAATCTTGGCCATTTTCCATTTACTTGGAAAGATACCATGTTTCAGCGACACATTCAATAGATGACATAAGGTAGGAGCTAAGATATCACTACACCCTTTTACTACATACGACGGTATATCATCAGGGCCAACAGATCTTTTTGTTTTGATACTTTTAATTGCATCTACCACTTCCTTCCATTCAATATTATCAAGAAATATATTACTACTACAATCATTTCCAAAATCTTCCTCTGGATATTGATCAACTGTGATAGCGCTACTCTCAACTCCATAAAATGACATGAACTGATCTCGGAAAGCATTTGCAATTTTACACGGTGAATTTTCCTCATGCCCATTGTATTTCATAATTTCTGGTGTGCCCTTAACGGAATTAATATCTTTAGCAAATTTCCAGAATCTTTGATAATTACCTTGGCATTTTTTATTGTTGTTGGTTACATACTTGGCATGTTGTTTAATATTATCTAAGTATAAATTAAAACAATCATTAATACTCTCCCTAAGTTCAAACCTAAGTTCATGATATTTTGTCTGATGATAAACTGACCCTTTTTTCTTACACAATATCCGGTGTCTTTTCTTAATTTTTTAATTAAGTTATAGCTATACCAGAACGGGTACCTGTATCTAGATGATATACACTTAGGAATTGCTAAATCCATTGCTTCATATATATATTTATAGAATATTTCTAAACATTTATCAACATCAGTAATTGACATTATTTCAGTCCAATTTTTACAGCTTAGTTCGAGATAAAATTTTAAATAATCACCTCTTTTGAAATTATAAGAATTGCTTGAAATGCAAGACAATTTTTTTTTCGGTTTTACATGAGTATTGAAATTCAATAGCAGGGTGGTGAGGGTCCTCTTTTAACAATGATATATTGCTATTACAGCGTTGAACAGTGAAATCAACGTTTGTTAGAACTAAATCTAGCAATTTACCATATTGATTCACGGTGGTATTTTTCTGCTTTAGACCCATAATGTTTGCAAACATTCCGAGTTCTGTGCTAATCACTTAATTTACTGGAGCCAATGACATAAACTTGGGACAGTTGCAATCACCCAATATAATTATTTCCTTATTCATTAAACCACTATGGATCACTTTGTTGAAGAAATTTGAATAATCGACAACACAAGAATCAGGGGGAAAATATACGACACACAAATATAGCCACTTGTTACCATTAACAAGTATCTTGAGCAAGATGTTTTCATCCACAGTTTCCAATTCAAGCAGCCTTAACGATGAGTACACATCCTTTACTAACACGATCACACCACCACTAGTCTTCTTCCCAGTCAATGCAATGTTCCTATCTTTCCTGAATATTTTGTACCGACCATTTACACACACTTCAGCATCACAAACTCAGTTAGATAACCAAGTTTCACTTAAACATATAATATCGAAATCATTTTCGAGCAAGGATACATTGAATTTATTTAATTTACTCCTCTTACATTTTGGTAGTAAAATATTAATCCATTATCTGTTTTAGACGGCAAGGACTCAATTTCGCTCTCATGGGTTGAACAGGAACCTATATCTCATTTTAATTTTTCAATATCGCATTCATTTCGCAGTAAGAGCTTTTCACCTCCTTCACTTCTCCGAGCATAGAGACGGCCGCCTCTTTCCCACACATATTTTAACTTCCCGTCTTTTTTAAGTACTCTAGCGTGATTGAATAATTTCCGATTCATTTGGGTTAAGGATTCATTGACATAAACTGGTTTATCACCACTAACAGAATCACTCAAACGAAGGTCAGAGAGTGTAAGGCTTCTTTTCACATTTGATTGGTTATTTAATCACCAACGGTGGCGGCCCATTCGTGAAACACAAACACATTAATCTCCGCCATGATCATTAACACCCTTCCAAATCATTACACCAGCTCGTAGCACCGGGTGTCTTCGTGCTTGACACCCGGTGCTGCGAGCTTGTATAATGATTCGGGAGGGTGTTGCCTGGTCATTCTATTAACAAGGTTCTTTGTTTGAGACAGTGCTTTTACATCAGTAGGTTTAAATTTACACTTTCCACTCCGCGGGGCCTATCTGCCCCGTTATCTAGTCTTCCAGACTATTTTAGCAACATTTAAAAGCCTGGCGAAGACTCTGCGGTGACAAGGGACAAAACTCGCAAGGAGGTGGTATATGTCTGGTGCTACCGCTGAGTTGGGATCTCTTGAAAACAAATGTATTCACATTTTACCCGGGAAACGAGTAGCTACTGAAAAAATTGTCGCAAAAAAGCACTAGCGATTCAATATAAGAAAGAGCGACGCTTAGGCTTCGTGCGCTCAGGAATATATGCTTTTCCGCGAGCAGCTCGGATATAGAGTGGAAAGTGTTCAACTGACTATAATGATACAAATTTAAACGTAAAATTCCGAAAAGAAAGTCAGTGTAATTGTGTGAAGCTCAGTGTGGAAAAATCATTCGCCAAGACTGGGAATCGAACCCAGATCCATCGCTTTCGCCGTATGCTCTATCCAATTCAGCTACCTACAGGCGTCCTCTTTCACTGTGAATCTCATGGGGGCTTTAAGGAGCAAGTTGTCCTCACGGGTATACCGTGCATATGATGTCCTATAATCCCCGTACCCGTAATGCGAGCGCTAAGCGCCACAGTCCGCGGGGTAAAGCCCAACTTTAAACACAAAGGTGTTTACTTTAGACATCTTCAAAGAACCACGGAACTAGCCGCGCAGTTACTTCAAAGGAGTCACCCGCTAGTGATCACGCCATTGTGTGAAACCCACAGTGGAAAATCATTCACCCCTTTTGAGAAAAGATTCAAGAATGATTTTAAATCTTGAAAAATAAAGGACATAATTACACAAAAAAGAGAGGAGGGTTACTCACAGGAGTGTGAAAGCTTTTGCGAGGAGATAAAAGCTGTTTATAGAACTGCTATGCAGTATCTTGAGGAATGGTAGGCAGTATCAAAAGTTCGAACCATTCAAATGGATGCAACTTTCAAGAACTCCTAATTGGGTGGTCGTTCAAAACTGTATTACATATCGTAATGAAAAAACAAATGTAAGATTAAATGACACAAAGTGTTTTGATCAACTGTGTAACTCACAAAATTTTGAAAGAACTAAGAAAGAAACCAAAACCAACCAGCAGATGAAGCGTGGTGTGTATATTTCAACCAGTGGTCTAGTTATGTGTACCATTCTGAACTTATAATAATTTCTGAATTCTTTTTTTCCATGCCTAGTCATAATGCTTATACAGAACGTGTGTTTTCTCTCGTCAACGCACCGTGGACCAAAGACAGGAACAGATTTAAAATAGAAAACATGAAAGATGTAGTGCGTTTTCAGTACAATTTTAAGCACTTCGACTGCTTAAGCTTTTATGAATACTTGCTGGGAAACCGAAAACTGTTAACCGAGATTCCTTCACCCTCCAAATATTCATGGCGCAAAAGTGAAAAACACAGTAAAATGAGATGTATGAATGTAATGATGATTATGATTAAAATGGCGGAAAAAATGACAAAATAAGAAGTGTCCTCTTTTTTATAGGAAGTGTCCTCTTTTTTTATGATGGACCTATGGTAACCCTATCCCAAGTTATCTTTTTCTTTACTATTATCTGAGGTTAAAACTACCATTGTTCACTGTTAACCCACTCCTGTTCAAGTATAACCTTGAGTATTTTTTTCTTTCAACTTTTAAGTGATATAAAGTTTTGAATTCCTTTGTTATATAAGTGACCCGTCATGATTATAGGCTATTATACTTTCATTCGACCAGAAAAATTAAAATCTGGGTCAAACAGAGCCATTGTACATTTATTCACAACCCCAGAGGAACAATGAGCATTCTGAAGAAGTACATAATATTTGTTATTTTAATACCGTCATGTAATACACAAAAGCCATTTCATAATGTACGTAAACTGGACTCGATGAATCAGTTCTAGGATACATTATATCAACTATCGTGTTTAATTTCTAAGTCAATTTCAGAGTACCTTCGAATGGTTACGCAAATCATTCTTTTAAGCAGAACTTCCCTGCCTGAATGACATCTGTGACCACTGGGCGTTGAAAGACGCAATTGTAATCCGGTATTATGCAATCTTAGCAAGTAATTCTAATATTCTTGCTAGTTAGTACACATGTAGCCACCAGCGTAAGTAGGAAAGATTGATAATTGACTTGATTTCACGTATCCACCAGACCGGAAATGGGAATGATTGATGATCGACTTGTTTTCTCGTAATCAATCTGAGTCATTTGAGCCACTTGGTGATTCGATCATTTTGAACGAATCAATCATGAACGACCCATCACTACCTCAGTGGTACCTTGTCGGTAGACGCATGAGGACGGTTAATAGTGAGTCCATTATGACTGCTTCCGTTGATGCTATATTCATGGACTCAGAAGTCGATCGACTGTTGGAGCTCTGGAATCTTTCTTCCTTCAAAGGTGTTTTTAAAGGTACGTATTACTCACGCACGGGTGCTGAAGTGATTTTTCTATAATTACCAGTCAACCTGCAACCTGCATTTTCTGTATCGAATATTTGTTTCCTCTGAAAATGTTTGTTTAAAACAAATTCAAAATTAAACACGTATGTATACTTTTCTTTTTTTCATGTTTGCTATGGTGAAATGTATGTACATGCGTACTGTAAATCACACCTCATTTGTGTTGTCTATGTATTGTATGAAGATGTAAAAAAAAATAAATGCCCATTACATCACCACCGTATTACTTTCTATTATTACATCCACTGAATCCCTTGCAATTTATAACTCGGTAGATCACATATGAAATACAGGTATACTGACTACAAACTATTATAGCATTCCTAAAAAAAAGTATTTCTTACTGGACAATAACCTTACTGGACAATAACCAGAAAGTGCAGTAATTCTAAACAAACATGTAGTAATTATAAACAGAAAGTGTAGTAATTCTAACAAGATTGGTTTAACTACGCAGTGTAGTACTGTTAACCAGGAATCGAGTTGGTTCATATTTTACTAAACTGTGTAGTAAACATAACCAAGATCCTATAGTTATTCTAACTAGAATTTGTAATTGTATTCTTTAATTATGGATACCATTGACTTCCACGAAGTGAAGCCTGAAACTATAGAGTGTATTCCAGAAAGTATTCGTAATATTTGGAATTTTGCCCCTTCAAATGTTAAATCTCTCCACATTTTAACCACTGAGGGACAAGGTTTATTACACATTGACGTCACACTAAAAGCCAACAGTTTTTTGTGTGACGTCAATGTGAAAATTGTGAACCTGTGTATTTTTTTAACCTAAATCGAGCTTTCTCCAGCGAAGTGCCGAATTATTGCCAATGTGAAGTGTGCTATAGGATAGTGCTCAGTGCTTTTCATAATTCTACTGACTATCACCAATATTGCTCTTTCGATATGAACTTGAGATTGCAAAAATAAGATTGTACAAGAGCCTATTTTTGAATCATTTCTCGCATGAATCATATGTGTATATAAATCAACAGTACCTGTAAATGTACTATCCTGGTTCTCTTCGTAGTTACATACTTTTTAGCCTCGAGTAGGACAATAAATTTGAATAAACGTTGGTAGTGGCTGCTTCATTTGCTCCATTTAAATTTGACCAACACTCCTAAACAACATCCTTAAATAAAATATAGTTAACGGGGCCTAATTTAGTGATTCCCGCGTCGTCCTTTGTCTTTTCGGCTCGATTGCCCACATTCAATGAGTTGGCAACCAAACGGCCCTGTTTCAGGGGCGGCGGTCAGGAGGCATGCCGCGGGCGTCGCACGTCGGTGGCGTTCCCCAAATGCTTCGCTCGGGTGGAACAATGGGCGGGCAATAATTGTGGGGCGGAGCCGGAGTGCGGCGAGGTAGGGGCGGGGGGGGGGGGGGGGGGGCAAGCAGTGGAGTGGGGCGGCCCACCCGCACCACCCCCGCCCCCTTTCCCGCCACACGAGGCCTGGCGGGTTCACCTCCCATGCGGTTTGCCCTTTTTTCGTCAGATTGCGCGACGTGTCAATTGTTTTGAGCCCGAGTTGCGTCGCTCTCCCAGCAAGCGAGCCGCGCATTGTGTCATTGTTTCATTAACCCTCTGAGTGCGGCATGACGTGATCTCACGTCATGGTTGTCTTTATTCTGGTGCGGCATGACGTGAGGTCACGTCATAGGGTACCGTGAATGCTCCAGCTTTCACTAGGAGGCCTAGTTAAAGTTACCTGGTGAAAGCTGGAACGCTCACTCTACCCTTTGACGTGATATCAAATCATAAGCACCAGCACAAAGACAACCATGACGTGATATCACGTCATGCCGCACCTTTTGATTCCTTTGAAGGGTTGATAGGACATTCCATTGAGGAGTCGATAGGACACGCTCACACTTGGCTATGCGTGAAGGGCATCTCGACCTATCTAGGAAATAGGTACAAAGGAAGGGACCCTTTATCACGCACACAAAACGTTCCACGAAACGCCGCAAACGCGCAAAAAACCAAATATCGTATGACATTTTACGATACAAAGTCTACTAAATTTGTCCTCATTAAAAAGAACAATCTCATATTTCTTGTGAAACCACAAGATTTGCGTTTCAATGTGCTGAGAGAATCATCAAAAAACATAATCCGTGTTCCATCGTAGATACACCTTTGGGACGCCTCTGCGCTCCAGAGATATGGTATAAAAAACATAAGGAGTCTTCTAACGAGCACAACGTATTATAAATGTAACGATGCGCGGTTTGGTGCTATTTTTAATATACACGATAGCAAATTTTATCGTTTACTGCTGCACCAATTATAAGATAGATAGCGGAACCTTCGGTTGTGAGGTGTTTTCAGAGTACGGTGTCTAATAACAATTAGCCATGTTTTAGCTTTCAAAGTAATGGGAGTCAATTGCTAAGGTTTACAACCAAACCCATATTTTCAGTCTGTTCCCCCGCAACCTATTTTGCCTCCTCTCCTACTCCGCCCTACTGCGCGCCCTACTGTGTCTTCTTGGAGTCGCACCCGAGAGTCCTCATTTCCATCCACCGCACTTTCTTAAATCATCTAATTGGCTTCGGCTGTTAGATACAAAGAAATAATTATTATCCATGTCTCTACCCAATACAATGATACACTCCAAATTGAACTATTAGGCGGCGTCTTTATTAGACGAAGATAAAACGAGGTGAATTGTTAAGCTAAGAGGAAAAAGGGCTCATGAAGTACTCAAGTGTATGGCGAAATTGGGAACGCAGAGGAGATCTGCCGGAAATGCCGATCTTTTGATTGACTACGGCTTATGATCTAGGCATAAAAAGCACGGGTGAACTTTTTTTTTCAACGTAAGAAGAGTGTTTTTTTTTTTAATTAGGCATTACATTCCAAAGAATATGACCCACACTTCATTAAATGTAAATCTTACATACTTCATAGGGGCTAAATTCATTTTATCAATTACACTACTGAAAAACGGAACAGGTGGTCTTTTGTTTTGTTGTTAAGAATGTACCGACTGGTCAAGATATAGAAAAGTAATTCTTTCTGACAGAACGAAGGGTGGGAGTGTGCGGGTGGGTGGAAGATTAGAAGAGTGAGCCTCCATCGAAGCGGTTGTTTTCTATTTAAAACATTTTGAGTAAAATCGCTTCAACGTGCGGCAGACACTTCCTCGTCGATCTTCATTCCTTGTATTTGGAACATGGATTCACTCGTGTCGTCATTCAATGATTCAATAGGCACTATTATAGTAGGTACATTGGAATCCATTTGGAGTTCAATTTACAGTCAAAAAGGCTGAAAAGTCACGATTCCAATGAATTTTAGCGACAGTGAGTATACCTACGGTGTCTACTTCCAGCGTCACACAATATTTACAGGTTTAATCGAGAGTACAAGCAGTTTCACATGTCTTGGCATCGGCAAGTTTCGATACTGACGCAAACAGCCCAAATAATTCATGTAATCGCCTATTGTCACACCGGCAATGGGCAATTTATCCCACATTCAAGTCTCTCAAATTGAATGTACCGAGGTTCTTGCGGGATAATTCGTAGAAAAGGTTCAAGTTTGTCAATAAAACCTCAGTCTTCACGTCACATCACTTCTTGTCCTCATTGATTACGTCATTTGACAAAAAATCAACGCATATTCAAAGGACGCAATCACAGACACGGATTTGGGCATTAAAGGTCATCTTTTTTATAAGGTTCAGTTGATAGATTTTCAATGAATATTGCAATACATTCAATCAATTCGCGCATTTCAAGTTAATATATTGCATAAAAAATAGCGAGTCTTTTGCTTTGGTTCACACTCACCGGTGAAGCTAATCTTTGGATATCTTATCTTTGGATTGCGGTGATTGATATCGATGATGAAGTTGGAGATTGAAATTGATGGAAAAATTCGCCAGCAGCAGTTCGAAAGATTAGATTTGATCGAAGCGGTTTGCCGAAAAATAGTTTGGTATCAGTATTAGCCCCAAAAGATCACCTGCCATTTCAAATCTATGAATCACAACTATTGCACATTAAGTGTGAATTATGTTACCAAGTATTACAGTAAATATCTGACATATTGCGCTGTTTTCCTACACGCGGATGTATTTTTCATAGTAACTTAAATAAAACTTTGTATACTCCACTATAGGTTTAATAAAACGACCCGGGTTTCGACACTTCATGTCATCTTCAGAAGTGAGATCTCCTGAAGATGACACGAAGTGTCGTAACCCGGGTCGTGTAATTAAACCTATAGTGGAGTATACAAAGTTTTATTTAAGTTACTATGAATTTCTTCCACAAAGTCAAGCCTGGAACCATTTCCTTTGTGTATTTTTCATATTTGAGTGGTCTTTGAGAGAGGCCAGTTCAACTTGTCTCACTACTCCCATCTATATGCAGCATTTTCATGAGTTTCCCCTGGAAACATGCGTGTTTACACCATTTCAAATTATCCACATTCTGGCGACGTGGAAATTTACTGGCGATTTTTCAGATTGTGGGCAGGATTATTAAAAGAACAGTTTCCCCAAAAGGTTGAGAGGACGAAAAGACGCTAACAGCTAAAACAGCTAACAGCTAGGATTGGCGATAACAGCTAAAAAACAGACGATATTCTGAGCATATTTCGGAGCGCCTACGTTGGTATAAATAAAAAAATCAGAAAAGTTGAAAATCTTGGAATGGAATGGAAGATGACAGAAACACAGGCAGTGAATGAATTATTTCTTGAAAAACGAATTCACTTCCAGTGGAAGGATTTCAAGATTTTTCTGCTTTAAGGTCATTTTATGGAGCAGATATGTATCCTGTTTTATAGAAATTTTTATTATGGGGTGTGGTTCGAGCTTACCGTATTATCCTTTCCTTTTCATCATGCGGCACAAATAAACAAACGCCTTGCAGTATTCGGCAACAAGAACAAGGGTGCTTTCCACTCGTATATATTTCCAGTGATCACCGTCAAAATTGAATGCTCTACCAAAGGCATTTATCCTTTTGCGCTCCTAATATATGCCGCAACGAGCGATAAATATGGCTGATATGAAACGTATTCAAGAGGCAAACACTGGTGATTGGAAATTGATTGGATTGGATTTTTTCGAATCACCTGTAAATTTTCTTTGACACCTGTTTCTCGACTCTCTGCCGAATATTCTTCAAATCAAATTTCTTTGTCCATCTCATTTTCTCTATTTGGATTGCCTTTTGCTAACTTAAAAACTCTGACATACTGTTGTTATATTTCATTTAATCTTTTCAAGGTAAATTGCATGATATCTCAAAAAATCTCTCACATATTTTTCACAATCTCTTTTCGAACGAAACCGAAGCAAATCTAAATGTCAATTGAGTTTTTATCGTCTAAGACACTACATTTCCTTGAATAATTTCTACACCTTCAAATGGTCAATTCTCCCAATTTACCCGTACCTCTCACATAATATTAATCCAATAAATCCTGAAAACGTTTTAGAAGACAAGACAACCAGATGTGGGTGATTCCCATTTTGCTTTCGGGTTTCGCTGCGTTGCTTTTAGTTGGATATGACGTTTCGTGACAAATGCAGGACACGTCTTCAGATCAGGTCTGAAGGTGTGGCCTCGCCTTCGAACCTGATATGAAGATGTGGCCAACATTGGCCACGAAACGTCATCTCCAACTAAAAACAACGCAGCGAAACCCGAAAGCAAAATGGGAATTACCCCCACGACAGCACTGCGAAAGCCTCAAGCAGAAAGAAAAGTTTACCAGATATTGCGCCAAGATTTATAGAATTTTTATATCGGAAAATCAAGTACAATCAATATTCTGAAGTTTTTTACATGCACTGATGAAAAGTTAATACTTTCCATCAATTTTTTCCCTCAAATAAGAAATGAGAGAAGCTTTATAAAAGGTTATTAAAAAAATATATTATTTGATAATATCATATATTACTATTAATAAGTGTTTATTTGGAAATTCAAAGAAAAGCGGTATATCACAGAAAACGCTTGAATCATATAATATTGAATGAGTTAAAACTTTTCTCTGGTCCCTCACTGTAGAAGTCAATCACTAAAAATAACTACAGAAAAGGGAAGTCCTAACAATGTGACCTTTTTTAATCGTTTCAGACTGTCAATTACCAGCCTGTTACATCAGGAAAGCTTTAACTGCGTGTTGATTCGATACATCAGGGAAATCAGAATTTCTGAGAGATGCATGGAGTTAACAGGGTCTCCTTCGCATCGAAGAGTTAGCCGGTGCAGCAATCACGTGGCAATCAATATACAAGGTTGCAAATCAAACACGGATCTGCGATGTTACTGATTGGAAATTTAGCTGTGATTTGGCGTTGCTTTGGCAGTATTTTTTGGATTTTCTACTAACTTAGTCGTGATATTATGATGTCTGTGCCCAGCGAGGATGTTTCGAAAGGCAAAAGAAGGGACATTTCTTCGATGAGTAAATTGGTTTATGCAAGTTTAATGATATTTATCCAGGAACTTTGCTACTGCTAACACAAATTCGCCGTTAGTTTCAGATCATAGAATGTTTGTCTTTATCGTTCGATGTACGGAAGAAATTTGGAGGATATGTATTTCATTGATAGACTCCCATATATTTACGTTAAATATCCTGAAATGATGCATTTACCTTGATGAAAATGATGGTCAAATGGTGTATAATTGTCAGAAGAAATCACATTTATAAACTTGTGACTAAACATTGTACACCTTTTATTTGATAGGAGTTGATTTAAACAACATTTTTGCAAGCAATGATGATTTACTTTTTCATGATGAACAATTATTCACAAATGAACATGAATTGCATTTCTTGCACAAACCGTTTTATAACGTTTGTTGTGCCAGCATTACTTCCTCGAATCAATTGCCGAATATCTTTAGTGCGGTGTGTTTTTCAGTGGAGACATGCATAAAATTTGTGCTTTCACGAGATTTTGATTTTGAAAGAACATAACAATAAGCTTGTAAGTTTGGAATAAAGTGTTTTCTTCTCAGTTTCAGCGTTAGCGAGAGCGAGGCAGTCTTTCACTCTCGCCGTCGAAATGCCTCATGAATCCATTCCAGTAGGAAATGAGAAAGTGGCGGGAAGGGGAGGGGGAGGAAGGTGCGGGAAGGGGAGGGGGAGGGGGAGGGAGGGGAGGAGGGTGAATAAGCGTCGCAGAGGCGGGCCCTAAAAACGCCTTCCCTTGGCTTCACCATTGGTCACTGGCCGTTGATGAATCTCACGGGAGTTGGAATAATACGGGACACAATAATTTCAAATATTTCTCGCCGATAAGACTTCCCACGGGAGAGAAAAAGATGAATATCTACATCTAAGGCATTTCTTGTGTTGATTTGGGAAAATATACACCATTGTGAAATTTCTGAGTCATTATCCGATCGCATTCCCGGAATATATATGAAATGACCATTACGTGTGCAAATCGCAGGGACACTTATGAATTTTTATCGCCGTGATAAGGGCTTCAAATGACTTCGATGAGGAACCACGTAGATCGAACAGGACATCTGAGCATTACAGTTCCTTCCTTCCCATTGGCCCCAGAGCCGATTCTTGTGACGTGATCCGGCTGGGCAGGCCACCACTCCGGATTCTGGCAGTAGAATATCCGGAAGCTGCGTGGACAGTCGCACGGTATGAGGAACGTATTCCAAAAACCCCGAAAAAATTACGTATTTGTTATCAGGATAATCGCTACGCACACTCTGAACTTTTCTCGGATACTAAGCATATCGTTCTGAATACGCAGGGTCGTGATGTTGGATAGGTTAAAGGCTCTGAGGAAAAAGTTAAAAATGAGGGCTGAGAAAGATGTCAAGATTCGAATGACTGAATGCCGCTACCCGCAAACGATACTTGAGACAGTCATTAGATGTGGCAAACAGTCGAGATTTCAATAACATAAGGTAAAATAAATCTGAAGAACTTCATGTTCTGAAAAAAGTAGAGTAGGCAATTTGGAGAGAGCGTTGCAAGGCTTACGAGATGAAGGTTTGGCAATGTGGCGAAGTTACATCACGGCCACAAGAATCACAGCAATGGTAATAAAATTACAGAATGTTATTACCACTACCCGCAGAAAGCTAGCGAAAGCCTCCGGGGCTAACAATTTAAAATATCTGAGGCAAAATTGCTTAGTACATCGTACGAATCGAAATTAACATTGCATTAGAGCAATGTGCTAAAAAATAGGGATTAAGAGGGACTTATGGGACTATAAAAAGCTTTGTAATGCTCTAGTCACGAATGGAAAGGTTGTGGTTGTCACTTCAGTTGAGATTCTAAAGAAGGTACAGCTAATTCACATCATCAAAAGGCCGTACAGAAGTTCCATCGCAATTTCAATTGAGCCACATAATTCATTCGCGGAGCGAAAATCGGTATTCATCTTTACGAATGTACTCGTAATAAAAAATTCCACACTAGAGCATTTGCAGTAGTTCGGATAAAGCTGCAATGGTTATCTTGTATGGCATCTTTTTAAGAACAGATTGCTTTATATAAAGGGCAATGCGCAGTAGAATTTGCAGGTCCCTCAAAAAAATTTATATTAGCGCACAACACGATTCGTCGATTAAGGCATTAGATGGTATAAGTAAGTCGCAGTAAAATTTTGAAATATTATATTGCGATGAGTACGGAAAATAATACCATAGCCGGCAAACTGGTTGTACATCTGTACAAGATAGTTGAAGAGTTGACTTGGTGGAATTTCGACATGATATAATAACGATAACTTTGTAATATTCCACACTGTTTTATTACTAGAAAACAAGCCTGACAGGTTTCAATGTATACACATCATCATCAGAGACAAAATACAGCGTACAGAGGTGGTGGCTTGATATACATATATACAGGGTACCACACGGGGAAAGAAGTAAGGAGGAGGTTGGGAGGGGGGAGGATAATAGTAGAGAGGCGGGGGTTAACAAAGCGAGGACACGGGAAATGTAAAACCAACAGCGTTATGCGCATTTCCCTTGTCCTCGCTTTGTTAACCCCGGCCTCTCTACTATTATCCTCCCCCCTCCCAACCTCCTCCTTACTTCTTTCCCCGTGTGGTACCCTGTATATATGTATATCAAGCCACCACCTCTGTACGCTGTATTTTGTCTCTGATGATGATGTGTATACATTGAAACCTGTCAGGCTTGTTTTCTAGTAATAAAACAGTGTGGAATATTACAAAGTTATCGTTATTATATCATGGTTGTAAACCATTATAAACTCTTTTGAAATCTAGAGAATTTATTGCATATTGTACTTCATTCAGCAGAGCGGAGGTTCCATCAAGTGACGACCATGGAATTTGTTTCATTAGGTATCGTTCTTAATTACTATTCCGATCGAATCGTAGGAATACAAGGAAATCGTGATCATATTGAGTACATTGTGAGTACATTGGGTGAACTCCTTAAAGATTTCATTACAATATAAAATATTTAAAATGTTTTGAAAATAAATAATTTTAAATAAATGAAGACAAAGACTAACATCCTGAAAGGGGAAAGGAGAAATTGATATCAGGACTCGACTAAGAGGAGAGAAAGAGAGAGTACGCGGATTCGTAAACCTATTTTGGAAAAAAATACCTACGTTAAATGAAAGTACAAGTACAAGGAAAATTAAGCGTAAATAGTGCACGAGAAGAAATAGTTCTAATGTGAAAAAGTAATTGCTTTATTCGAAGAATGCAGACCTGCGAACGACAAAACAGTAAGTGAAACCATTCGTGTGGAGCTTGGCCTTCTCTATGGAATCAGATCATTAGAGATCAGAAAAGACCTTTCGTAACCTGGAGTCGGGAGTGGATGCTGAATATTAAAATGGAAGGATTAAAAATAAATGAGGTAGTATTTTGATAAGTAGAAGAGTAGAGGAACATATGGGGCAGTAGGGTAGTGATTATTTTTCAAAAATTCAAATTTCTTTTGCGACGCCCACAAAATCTGTGCCATTGGATTATAAAATTAAGTATGTAAAATTTAATTAATCGTCTCCGGCTTAACTTTGTGGAATTAAGCAATATCCATGATAAAAAACAACTCGGGACCCGACTTTCAGCAACTTCGTGCCATCATCAGGTCTTTGATGATGTCACGAAGTTGCTGAAACCTGGGTCGTATTTATTATAAATGTGTGGATTGAAACAAGTTGTTTGTTATCATGGATATGTAAAATATTATTGCAGTTGGAGAACGGGTAAATGTGCCGCATATAACGTGAAGGTTTGAAAGTTCTCCATTTTTTAGAATTGAGAAAATTTACATTTTTCGCCCCTTAAAATGATCACGGTGAAGTGTCAATTAACGTGTTAAAGTTTCTTCCCTGTCAGTTATTCGGAACCCGTTCCCCAAGAGCCCTGAATACATCGAAAATAAAAATGCGTTCTTTTTTTGAGCGGAGAAAGCTCTCTCTTCTCTCTAGGCTTTCTCTCACTAAAGCTTTTGGGTTTTGAACTAGATAGCAAATTGCTGTGGAATTCACATATCTCTTGTATCCACGGCAAATTTACAAAGGCAATCTTCATGTTAAGAAAACTCAAAGAACTAATTCCCATGCACTATCTGAAACCAATTTACTATGCTTTTTTTATCACAGCCATCTAAGCTATGGCATTGAGTTGTGGGGGCAAGCTACTACTTCCTGTGACTTTACAAAAAAGAGCTATAAGGATCATTTCCAATTCACTCCCCCACTGGAGCACTGCAAACTAATTTTCAAAGAGGTTGGTATTCCCACTCTCTATAGTCTTTACATTTATAAATGCCTATGCTGTGTGAAAGAAAATCTTAGTTCTTTTACTACAGCGGAAAGTGTCCATCATCACAACACTAGAAGTAAAGAGATACTTGTGATTGCATGCTGACCAAAACCAAAGACTCATTTGGCATTCTTAGATTGAAACTTTTTAATATTCTGAAACATGGGGCCAGACGTGTTTCCATGTCAAGGTTTAAGAGTTTAATTTATACTTGGCTTGTATCGAATGCATTTTATTCTATTAATGAGAATTTAGAGTGTAAAAATGTTGACATTGTATTCTAATTGGTTCTTTTTTTGTTATTTTATTTGACGAGGGCTATTGCATTTTTTGAATGCTTATTGCTGCACCACTGTGGTATAGCCCGCACCATTCCCTTCCCCTCTCCGATACCCTACCCCTGATCCCCCTCCCTGTATCGGTTGCCAAGGTGCGTCGCCCCCCTTCCCCCCAGAGGAATGGATGTCTACGTATCGCCATTGGACTTCGTCATCATTGAACTCCGATATGCGGAGTCATAATCTCAGAAATTTGTTACCAATATTCAGATGTTCTCAATTATAAAATAGGAATACTTTCTATAGTTTATATCTTATTTGACACTTCATTCGTTTTCCGATTCTTGAGCAACTACATTTCTTAATGTAGAATGCGGAAGGGAATGCGGGTACTATATCACACGCTTTCTCGAGGTCTACAAATACAAGGTATGTCACTTCATTTCTCGTTTTAATTTGCTTCTCATAGTTGTTTTAATGAAAAAATATTATCTATACAGGATCTTCCAGCTTCAAATCCACTTTATTCTTCCCTGATTCCCACTTCATGATCCAATCTCTCCTTTATCAGACGCCCATACCGTCTCCCACCAGAAAAAGCAGTAACACTGATGCCCCTATAATTTTCACAATCATTTTTTGAGCATTTTTTGTGTAGTGATGTCAGGTAAGCTTCCATTAAACTGGTGGGTCCTCACCGTTCATGAATCATCTGTTAAATATTTTAACTAGTACCGTTTCTGGGGCATTTTTCTGGAACCTGAGGATTTGCCATTATTCATATTTCTCAGTGCTTTTCTGACTTCTGCTGTGCTCCCTGGGATTCTCCCTTCTCCCTTTTTTATTTTATCCATTCATCCAGTTTTATTATTTCTATGTTAACCTTTCTATTGTTTTCCGTTCTTAATTCACTCATTGTTTTCAATGCCATCTTCGTCTTTGTCCCACCGATAAACCGTCCAGTCTCTTGGCATTTATTTTCCCATTTTTTTTTGCTTTAGTTATTTCTCTTTTCACCTTGTACGTAATTCTGGCATATTGATTAGGCTCTTCAGGATCATTTGGTCTCAACCAAGTTCTTGGATCTTCTCTCCACCAATACTGCCGGGGTTCCTCAGCTGTAGTTTCTTTCTCGTCTAGGGCTTTGAATGCTACTTCATGAATAGCTTTGGCCAGTGCATTGTAGAGGTCCTTGACATAATCCTTTTACGTTTTGACCGATTTTGCTCACTCTTCTTTGCTTGTACAGGTCTTTAACCGATTCTTTCTTTGGCAATTCAATATTGTATTTCCTTTCCATATCTCTATAATCTTTGGTTTTTTTCTCCTTTCTATTGCAGAATGTTCAGGTTTTCTGTATTTTACGAATAATTAAGCTCTAAGTAAGAATTTCCAATCATTGCATTATAGTTTAAGTAAGAATTGACAAATGATGTGGTAGAAGTCACTCGCACGGGTGCATGTTCACCAAAGGTGGAAATTCGCCATGAAAAATTGACTTGACATGGATTCGAATCCGGATCTCCCAATTGCCGGTCAGGTGTATTAACCAGTTACACCATCAAGCCATCTTCCTTTAAGGATATTAATATTGATAAACTTCCTTTAACGCTATGCACTTTGGAGATCCGGGTTCGAATCCCGGTCAAGTCGAGTGATTTTTTTCATTGCGACTTTCAACCCTTGGTGTCTAAGTTAGAAATGGTCACTTCATATTTCAGCATCTCTGTGGGCTCTAACATCTTCTGTTTTTATGTTTGTATCTTGTCGAAGTATTACGTAGATAATAACGGATTTTATCATTTCTGTTGATTGTTCCCGGGTGCATTTGTGATTGTCCCTATGCTGGAAGAATCTGTTCATTATTCGAAGAGTGTTTGCTAAAATTTTAATCATAAATAATATACAATAAGATCTCTACAATTCCCCTGACGTCGGATTTGATGTTTTAAAATGGCCAGCTTGACCCAAAGAACGTGAAATAAGAAGGGACAAAGGCTCTCAGCAAGGCTATTGGAACCAACTTGCCAAGGAAGCTATTGAGATCCGCCTGCAGCCAAAAGACTTCAACAGAGACGCTGGCTTCCATTTTAGTAACTCCGAGAGACATCATGAACACCCTTAAATACACACGGGAAGGCGGGAAAACTCGCACACACCATAACCAATCAGACAGCACCTGAACCTGGAGCAAAGAGTATATATACCAGCCAAACGAAAAACACGGCATCAAACCCCTGAAGATGGAGATCAAGTCGATCTCCGAAACGTCGGGACCTGTGGACCCTCTTACCCGGTGCTACATCCGAGAAACATTGATCCAGTAGATACGCCGGGACAACCTTAGATCTTTCAACGTAAAAAAACCTCCGCCATGTTGCAAATGTAGGCTGACAGAGTGTACGTTGTTTCAAATGTAGGCTTACATGGGTTCTAGGCGTGGTGTGACGCAGTCGGGGGCCAGCCAGCTAGTAATCGCATCGGACGATGAGAGCACTGTGACTCCCTATGCGGTGTTTTAACGAATGCGATGAGCGGTTCTTAATCTGTAGCCTCCATTATGCCTGCACTTATTTTTATTTTAATTTTCCCGGGAATCAGAAATGTATTTTCGGTACGTATATTTGTGGTGCTAAGGACACTCAATTCTTGGACTTTATTTTTTGTGAGGTAAGCTAATTATTTCCTCCTCCTTAGCTGTGTGCGCTGTGTTCGCTTGTTTCCTTTGTGTTACGTAACATGGTTCTGGTAGGCAGTGTTTATCATCTGCGTCCGTTATCCTGACTTTGAGACAATATTTATTGGAGCCAAATCGAAGCTCCAAAAATTATCTGAACTGTAATGATTGAAATTGTTTTTAATGAGTCTCGTTACTTTATCCCATAGTCCACATTGCTAGTTATTTGTTCGTGTGAATTCATGGTGGTGGAATATTGTTATTTTAGCTCATGACGTCGAAAATATTTAAGTAAATATCCTTTTGTATTAATTGTGCTCTTTTTGTTTTTAAAGTTTTCAGAGCCTTAGCATTTCTCTTTAAGGCTGAGTTGGAAGGGCTGGCATTTCCAGTAGGACAGTGCTTTTTGTGCTTAAAATACCTCGCTTCTGCGAGAAGAATTTTAATAGCCCTATCTATCACATAATGATTGATAGTCATTTTTCTATGGGCTATCATCTAAAAGCAATGCAGATTAGTACGGGTGTCAAGTTGTGTTATTTCCTCAAGGAGGCCGCTAGTAGAGCGTTTGAGAATTAGCTGTTTCATAAATACCTCGTGGAACCGGTTGAGCCATATGTATTTCGTTCTTCGCGAAAATTATGTTGGAATCGACTTGGTATAAAAAGGTGATCATGAGGCAATGATTACTATATAATGGTTGATTACTCTTCTTGATTCACGTACTCCCTTTCTTTCCCAAAGGCCCCGAAGATTATAGCGAAGGTATAGAACATATTATAAGATCTATTATTAAATTTACAATAAGCTAGGTTCACTTATTAATCATTTTCCGTTGTATTTCCAGGCTACCCTATCCATCCTATTCAATTAAACGTTTTTATACACTTATTCCTCTACACACGCAAACTTCATGTATCAAATTACGAAATTTTAAATGTTTTAGGGCGAATTAATCGCCCTACTTTCGTTATGTGATCTTCAATTTAATATGAGCACGCCACCATGCCAAAGTAATTCCCATTAAGTACTAAAATGCATAAATATTTTTTAATTCCAACTAAGATAAATGGTTTTTATTTCCAACCTAGTCATTCCATTCGCGCAATTTTTTTTGGAAATGAGCATCTCGCAAAATTCGTCTGATAGAAGCCCTCGCCATTGACCCACACCCATTTCCTCAACCAAAGAGCGCGGTATTTTTCATACCACCGGAACTTGTGGCGCATGGCGTCACGCCGCGCCCGAGCGCCACTCAGCCGGCCAGCGTTGTCCCTCCGACTCCTCAGTTCATAATCTCAGGAGTCACAGTTGCAGCGTCGGCGAAACAAAAACTCCAACCTGAGTTGCGATACCGACCTCCCGTTCGTGATTTACTCCCATAGAGGTGCTAGCAGACCATTACGTTAAGTGTAAGGAATGTGACATTTTTAATGAGCAAAAAAAAGATTAGGAGTATGATAATAGGAGGTAGGTATGAAAGAATCAGTTTTACATTGGAAGGTGGAGCAATGGAAGACGTAGAGAGCTTTAGGTCCTTTGGAAGTGCCATCAATGAAGACATGTCCACTTTCGGCACTCATAAAGATACATGCAGATGAAGATTGGACCACAGGAGCTGTTTTCAACGCAATGCACTTTTCATCTTAATTTTAAATATGTGCGGTCGATGCGAACCCTGTATCGCGCATACATATCAATTACATTTTGAGATCTCCCGAAACTATTTTCCCTGGCTCACTTGTCAAAATCGAGTCCAATGTTTCATGTGAACTTCCCATGATGTCACATTTTAACTCCTACCCATCTCCGTGTACTGAATCCTGCGGTGACAGAACTCGTGCCTTGAAGGGAGAGCATTGGACAGTTGAGGAAAGAGGAGAGATCGAAACTCCTCAATTAAAATAATCGAGAGGAAGAGCGCTATCACATTAGTGCTGCAGTCACGTCCCGAAATGGCCGCCATTATTTCTGAGGATCTTGGAGTTGGAACGGTAGTAAGGAAATTGGAGAAACCAGAGGCTTCATCTCGCTAATGAACTATAATTTCTGCTTTACCTATCGGAGGATCGGAAGACGACAGGCCGAAGCAGTCGTTAATCGAAAATGTGTCGATCGAGTACTTCAGGAAACCGCCATCCGCTCAGTTGACATCTGTTCTTTTTCTTTAATCGTATCCCCACCCCCTCCTCCTCCTCTCTATTCTCTCTCCTTGTTCCTACAACATCGGAGGAACCGACGACAACGAAAGAATCAGCTTAAAGAGTACGCGAGGAAAGCGAAGGAAATCATTAACAACAAAAAGAAGAACTGATGACTACGCCGTGCTGTCAAGACAATTCTGTCATGACAGTCAGTGTGAATGAGAGCGAGTACGAAATGATGGATGGAGGAATTAATCGAAAAGACACAGTGACCTCTACGCATTGACTGCATGAACATCCGCAAGTGTAGCAATTTTAGGAAGTAGAGACTCCAGCGATGAAAGACATAAGAGAACTATGGCAACGGGATTAATAAAACAGCAGTACCCACATTGTGTAATAAGAGACTGTTCGTTGTCACCTATAATGATTTTTTTACTGAGCAAAAATTGCGCATTTAGTAACTTGAACCTCTTCTGAAGTTGATCAATTTGTAAAATAGTATAACTACTAATTAACTGTTTAATTTTTGCGTTGAATATTTCTCAGTTAAATTTCGAAAAAGAAGTATGCATGCAAGCGGTAAAAATGTGCTTTAAAAATTAATTTTTTTGGTGATTGCTAAAACCCATTCGGGGTGGAATAGGTTACAAATTTTGAAACGCCAAAAGTTGTGCATCACTCCTTTGTTTACACGATAGAACCATGCAAAACTTCAGAACAATCTGCTCAGTAGTTTCAAAACAGAAATATTACGAACATACAGATCGGCAAACATCACAAAAATTTTTTATTAAAGTACAGATACAATATTAGCACACAAAATTTGACGATGAACGGCTCCTTACTTCATTCATTCCGAGGCTTTAATAGAAAACAGTAAATAGGGGACTCAGGGTGGTTTGAAATCATCCATGTTGAGCTCCGATACTCCAGAGATTAGGAAAATAATAGAAGATAGAGGAAAATACAAGAATTATAGTAGTTCTTTGTGCAAACATGCACAGATATTTCAAATTCTTACGATGCCAATGTCGGTTGAAAGCCCTGACTCGCGATGGGCGATCTATTAAGTTTTTTATTCCAGAAAATGAGCAAAGCGAATGAAGTATTCCACGATTTTATCTCTACCTGTATTTATGAATGCTCTCTTCACTAAAAACAAGCCTTAGCTATAAAAAAAAACAAATATAGAATTTGTGTGGAATATATACAATGTGTGTATGCATGCATACATCATATGCAAATTTCTAATCAAATATACGCAAATAAACTTATCGATAATAAGTATCGTATTCCCCAACTATGATATTTCACTGGATTTACTGCATTCGATGCTACTTTCGCCCATTATTTGGATTTTGCCGCTAAGCACCGATCTTTTCGTCAGGCACTTAGGCATTTATTTTCATTTAATTTTATTCACATATAAGTCACATCTCTGTAATGGTTTGTACGCAGATAGCAACTAAAAGGAATGATTCTGAAAACACACCAACGTGAATGTTTGCTGCTGAAGACTCAAGAAGCATAGACAAAAATTGCGAATCGAATACCACGAAAATTCTTTATTACAGAACTACATATTTCTAGAAAATTCAAAATTGTATTTCTTTCTCTGATGAAACTAATATATTAGTCAGGAGTTGATAACTTAATAAATCGTTCCCACAAAGTTACAGCCGAAAGCAATCTTTATGATATAAATACATCCTCAGCCGCTTTGTTATGTAGTATGTGGGCAGGTGTGTTATAGCTCCAAATGTCTCTCAGTGCCTCGATGGTAGAGCAGAGGGGGGTTACTTTGGCTTATTATTTCAGGGCGCCAAGTGATTTTAGAAAAATCACCACCAAAGTCCACTAATGGCACTAACCATGATTAAAAGAAGAAAAACAATCAAATTAAAGAACAAACAATATCTTTATAAACCCTTCAAATTTCTTCTCGGCACAAAACATGTCTACTCTGGACCAGCACGACAATCCAACATCAAAATAAACAGCCGTTACCAAGTAAATAAAAATCGATTTAATCCAGCGAAAGCCCTTTCAATTTTTAAAAGTAAATTCAAAATGTAACTTATACAAAATGTTACAGTGTCTCCTCTCTCTAATGGATCAAATTCAAAATGAGAAAACGATAGCGAGATTTAACAACAAATTGAACCAAACCTTTGGAGAAATCAACAAAGATACTTTGCATAACCTGGGCTGATACCCTCTTTCGATTCCCATTTTGACGAAGGCCGCTGGGCTTCCATTTCCCGGGACTCGAACGTCGAGGCCTCTTTGCTTCTCTCGCGCTGGCCAAGGGTCGTCAGTTATCCGAGCCAAGGGTTGCTTCCAGCACCCTCTCCTCGATGTTCCAAGACGGGAGGGGATGGGGGCAAGACGACGTTGGAGCTTGGAGACGGGAGGGGGGGGGTCAGGGAGATGGTGGGGGAATAGAGAGAGAGAGAGAGAGATAGGAAATAAGAACGTGGATTGCACGGAGAAGGGGAAGAAGAATGGGTGTTCGCTTGAAAGCCTTCGATTGTCCCTCGGTGGGTGGCGCCGCCACATTAGGTGACGGCGGCTACGAACACCGCGCTAATCCCGCCTGAGTTAAGACGTGTTTTGGACTTTTTCAAAGGGGCCTTAACGCGCGCTTTGAAATGCAACGAGAAGAGATTTGAGAGAGAAGCTTCGGAGGAGAAGTGGTCCTCCTGAACCGAACGCGACCCCACCACGCCGACGGGCCTTATCACGTGAAACCAACCCCCGTCAAATAAAAATCCACGTTCTTTCACAGAGCATCCTTCGCGAGGGTGGCTCCGGCGACAAGACAGAGAGGCAATAAGAAAGACGGGAGAGTCAAAGCGGCTCCGGGAAACGGGCCTTCATTCAATGGGCGACCAAGCGTTACTTATTGCAGATTGAATCCGCTCGTGTCGTGAGTCTTGCGCGCAGCATTCTTAACAAAGCGGCAAGGGCGAGGGGAGAGGAGATTAATGACTTTTTAATTTCACTGACGGGAAAAAAAACAGCTTAGAGAGGTAAACAAACCGAGAAGTGTTGGATATGACGGCGGAGAAGAGTGTACTGACGTAGAGGGAATTTCTAAACAAGGACAGATGAGGCATGGGGAAGAGGTGTACATTTTTAAGAGGCATTTTAGAATAAATATTGGAAAGAATAGCCCCGTCCGTTGTCGGTGTAAAGAGGAGGGGAATAGGGATAGATGTGAAAATGGCAGTCGCGCGAATTGGAGAAGTAGGCCATCGTGGGACCATCAATAAGATTTGAAATGGCTGACAAAAAAGAACCATACGATAGTAAATATTTCTTAGATAGGTATTTGAGAGCCAAATATTTCAGCTTCACATTTTTAATATGACCAATTATCAGTCCTTCCTTTTTATTCCAATCCCACTTCCATCCCCCTATCTTACGGTCGCATTCAAACGTCATCCGACGCTAACTATATATTCATTTACATTCCTAACACCTGTGTTAATAACACGACAATCAACGCCCAATTTTCCAAAAATAACCTTATCTCGCTAGATACGGGCGTTTGTCCGGCAGAGATGAGTGATGACCAATATCGACCATCGCATACCTCGCATTTGATGCCTCGTCGTGGTGCTTCCCAGGCGGGCGCTGCGGTCTAGCGTGGTCTTTCAATCGCTCTATAGTTTCGTCATGACGCTTCGCTTGGCAGGGACTCCCTCTCACTAGATACCAAGCACAACGAACCGCAACGCGCAAAAACGCCCTCAAATCCCTCGAACCACCTTATAATCACCAGGGAAGCCTTCGTGGCAACAATACGCAACACTCATAGCAACGGAAATCCCCTATTCCGTCGACTGTCTCTTAACCAATCAGGAAAGGCTTTTCGT
The DNA here is from genome assembly GCA_963169105.1 of Ceriagrion tenellum. NCBI lineage: Eukaryota > Metazoa > Arthropoda > Insecta > Odonata > Coenagrionidae > Ceriagrion > Ceriagrion tenellum. The sequence continues at coordinate 134,482,294 of OY720642.1, read as the reverse complement.
GAGATGTGATAGTTTATTCGACCCCGTGCGCTGCGCATGCTTTTGACTTCCACGTCCGACCGTGCTGGAGCCACGTGACTTCCAGGGTTTCAATTAGGCCATAATTATTTACTACTCATAGTGAGCCAGGTGGCCGAGTTTTATCGGGGATCGGGTTGGTGTTGGGTGGCTAGAGTACTCGCCTACCATACGGACGGCCAGGGTTCAAATCCCTGCAGAGGAAGATGTTTTTCAGAGGAAACCCGGTCCCTACTTGAGTGTCTTGTGGAGGGCACTTCAAGTACAGTACTCCGTCTGTCGAATGAGACGTTGAGCCGTGGTCCCCTTGGCGCCTTTCGTTAAGAGCAGGCTAATGCCGACGCCGGGTTTCTATCCACCCTTCCTCCCTTACCTGTCCCCTATGACGTAAACCACCTTAGTTGTCGGTCGCCTCCCCAAAAATCCAATCCAATCTGAGTTTTATCAAAATCGCAGACATTAAGAGTTATTAGCGGTTGACTTAAATAATAAAATAATCCATAATAGTCCACAATAGTCCATAATAAAAGCGACAGAAACTTTTACGAGCCAATCTTGTCACTTTCACTCATGAGATGTTTGCTTCAATTGTTATTATTCAATAATTGCCGATGATATCCATACAGAAGTTTACCTTGAAGTATGATTGACTGAATTTTCTCTTCCATTAATATTAAGACGTACAGCCAAGGGCGTAGCCAGGATTATTATGAACCGTATGCTGGAGGGGTGGGGAAGGGGGCGCAGAATATAGGTGAGGGTGGGGGGTAAGGGCAAACACACCCACCTCTGACCATCCGTACAGTAGATTTTGAATTATGATACCTCCCACCTTGATCCCCCTGGCTGCGCCCATTTGTCCAGCCAATAGAGTCCTCTCATTTACGGACAACGGGGGATATCTAATTCACTCTTGGGACAAACCTAAGAATCACTTAGGTGTTAGCTTCGCATTGGGGGAAAATTTGAGTCTTGGGGACCAAGTGATTTAATACAACACAATTTACAAGATTGTTAAAATATACCACTCATTAGTTTTTCTTAATGACTCAAATGAACTTCTTAAGTGGCCCAAAGAAAAAAAATGAATGATCCACGAGTGAAAAATGTGTAAATATTTGCAGAAATGGAAGTGCTACTCTCGTGTTTGTAGAAGTGATAAAGTTATGGAATAACTTAGGGAAACTATATATTCGCGTGACCTTTAAGTCAAAATCTTTGTCTAAACGGTTGAGTTCGTGTTGCGTGTAAGAGCGTGTCTACATCACAGCCAATTTAGGAGAATCATGAAATGCTTATAATAATTTTTTCGGATGTTATAATGACATATTCCATAGTATTTTGAACTTAGCAACAACAAGGCGAGGACATAACGATAGCCGAAGGATATGCAGCAATATAAGTCATAGAAAATGTGACAATGCTCAAGAAACTCATTACCTCGAACAAATGAAATTTATTTCAATTGAATTAGTATTATCTTTCCCTTTCAACATGCCGAAAATCAATGATGACAAAGGTAATGGCGCGCCAACTATATGTGTGTTTTTTTTAGATTAATTGACAATGCGCGAGTAACTACGGTTGTACCGTAACATGGAACCAATGACGGACACAGGAGATTCAGGAGAAGCCTAAACTGGCCAAACAGTTTCTATGGTTCAAGTAACGTTCTCCACAAATGAACATGATTCGCAACCACCGAGTTCGCCAGCTGCGAATCGAATAGCCCGAGCGGTAATGAATCTATCGGTTTTAACGCGCGATTCAAATATCAATGGAATAACATTGAGCTCCAATAGCCCCACGCCGCTCCTTAAACGAGAGAGCGATCTCCTTTTGATCTCACGGGATGACTGCAATGGAAATTTCACGCATTCATCCGAGCAATGATTCGTTGTTGGTGTTTGTGTGCGTATGGGTTCGAGGCTAAAGTATTCCAGCGTGTCACAACTTCCCGTTCTCTCTCTCTCTCTCTCTCTCTCTCTCTCTCTCTCTCTCTCTCTCAAGGAGAGGATTAATATTAATCTTCCTCGCGTGCAGAGGGCCGACTCTCTCTCCGTGAAAAGAGGAAGGGGCTGGGGGGGGGGGGGGAAGGAAATAAGGGAGGAGTCGCCCGTGGAATAAATATTGGATCTTCGACCCTCCGGACCGTTTTGTGCGAGTTCGTGTTTGTTGCCGCGCGGCGGTACCAAATCACACCTCCAGAGCGACGACGACAATGAGGGCGGCGATAGTAACTCACTCACCCACACAGAGATGGTACCACCTGCCCCCCTTCCCGACGAGCGCGCCGCCGCTCCGCGAGACGGAGGAATCCCACAACAACGCGCCGGAGTGGAGACGTCGCTTATATGGAGAAGTATTTATGTTTCAACGCGCACACGTGCTGCGTTTGCGTCCTACGGTATTCCCTCCCACCCTCTCTCTGTCTCTCTCCCGTGACCCCTCCTCCTCCACCTAAGCAGTGATTTAGCCGCGACGGCTGTCCCCCCCGCCTTTCTTTTTTTTCGTAAAAGCCGGCCGCCCGACGGACATCTTCCATTGTCCCCGCCCCGCCGCACATGGGCCGCGCATGCGCTATAAACAAAGCCGAAAAGGGGGATTATGCCCTCGTACATATTTATGTATTAAATGTCTCTCGCGGCTCTTAAATTATTATTAGTCTCCACTTATTCCTCTCGTCCTCATCTTAACTCTTGCCACGAAGGCGTCGTCTGGGATGTTTTCAGGTGAAGAGAAAAAGGAACGACAAAGTCATTTGGTCCTTGGAGTCGGCGGCTAAATGCATTACACTTCGGCGTGAGTTATTTTCGTTATAGGAGTTCTGCCTTGAGAGAGAGAGAGAGAGAGAGAGAGAGAGAGAGAGAGAGTGAGATGGCGTTCCTCTTGTGGAGATGAGGAAATATGTATATCCGTCCCTTGCCATTGACTTCTTCCCTCCGAGACAGTCTCGCCCGACCCCCAACTGCCCATTTGCCACGCATTAAGGGCAGCGGTGGACCACTCCGAATGAAACTCGCGGTCGAAAGGCTTCATTACACGCGCCAATTGAAAAAGGGAAGAGCACACTCGCCGTAAAACTTCCCGAATCCCCGTGAACGAAGACCCCCTCATGGATTCAATTAATTATTAACTTGTCACGGTGTGAGTCGCCTAAGGACGACGATTGTGTGCCGACGTAGATAGCGGATTCACCGATCTATCCGTTGAGGTGACCTGACCGGGAAAGATGGGAATAGTGCCAAAATATTTCCCATTTCCCCACCCCATTCTCTAATGGAGTGCGCACTTTTACATGGAATGGGCGACAAAACTTTAGCGAAAGAAATTTTAACCCATAAGAAAGTTTGAAGAAGGCCGCTTCAGGATGTAATAACTTTCGTTGCTTAAGGAAGTCCTCCAGAGACACGACATTCAGCCGGGATCTCTTCTTGTCAACAGACAAACCTAGATCGCAAATACATATGTATGAGGAATATACAAGTGGAAGAATGGGAACACATTTTAAGGAGCACGCCGGACTGGTCCGACGCGAGAATATCTACACTGAGTTACTTCCAACACAGAATCAGCGAGAGTAGCATTGAGCAGTAAATTCTAAACGCGCATGCTTAGCGAGAATTTCGCTTCTACATCTATCTGCTTATATTACTTTGAATGGACTACCCATGGCCAGCAGATTACAGGTGGTTTTAAGGAAAATTAAGAGGAAAGTGATTTGTAAGAGGGGGATGCGTCCGCTGGAAAAGGTGTGTGAGGATCTGCCCAACCTAAACATTAAAATAGGAGAAGAGTTTTAGCACTAAAAAGACCTTCAAAGATGAAAATTATGTCGTTAAAATTAAATATGCAAGGATCAGGCCTCGTTATTAATGTATGAATGAGAACGGTATTTATCCACAAGATTTAAAAAAATGGGATTTTTTTTTTGAAAATATTTTTATGGCTCGTATGAAGGGAGCGGGCGTTTACCACCGTGAATTATTACTAAATATACTAAGTGTGCCCCAAGTCTATTTTTTGATGATCAGAGTTCCTAAGGCAATATACTATCGGCCTTATTCATAGTTGTCAGCAACAACGGTTACATGAGGCGACTATCACAGCCTGCTGCAACGAACATTAAGTCCTCTACTGTTAAAAAAATGGTATTAATATCATTTCCAGTGAGCTACAGTGAGCGTACAGGAAAGGACAGTGTTACATTTTTAGGTGCCTCACATTGTTTAAGTTTCTAATTGATGCACGTATAAATGTATAAAAACGTATAAAACGAACGTAAAATATAAATTGCATATAGAACGTCAATCCTCGCAATTTTTCGCTATCGACCTAGTTTTTTTAGTGTCTTTTCCCTTCAGTTCGCTTAAGAGGGCCACCTTGTCGTCGAAATACGCGAATACGACGCACACCCTCGTCTTTTCCTTGTCTCATTCCTTTGACCAAGCTCATCTCGAGCCTCATTCCCCCAGAAGTTGGACCCTGTTGAATGAGTGAGTGAGTGATTTGTGAGTGTTTGTGAGAGTGATTGCTCTGTGTGTTTGTGAGCATAACTCAGGCATCCTTAACGGGGTCTCTAAAGCCCTGTGAAGGATCCCAATTCGGTTGAGTGCGTGTGTCTGTGAATGGTCACTGGCGAGGAATCAACGTTCCCGTAAACCTTCCCAAGGGTATTCTGGTTGAGAGGCTGTGGTTGGTCACTGATGTTACCGTCAAACCAACAGAGTAAATATTTGCTGTTCTATCTTTTGACGAGTGACGAGTTTGACGGTGGTTACGGCCATTGGAGAAATATTCTCACCCTATTTTGTCATTTCTACGAGGCCGTAAAGCTCAATTTTTCTTGATATTAATGACAGTCATGTAAACGTTGATGCTTATCCACAAAAAGAATTGGATTCGCTGTGAAAAGCACATATAAGTTGGTGATAACGGTTAATACTTAAAAACTCACATCCAAGACCTTGATGACACGATTAGAACCTCTCCTTTTTATGAAATCTATAGCAATTTTTGTCAGCTCACTCACCACGTACTCTAAAGAAAAGAGGTCACAAATTTTACATGCCACATAAAACAGTCGGATCAACTTTGGCTGCAAATATCAATAAAAAATAACGTTACAGAATGCCTTGCATGCTCAGCACGTGAGTTTCTGAGCGTTTCATGGAGTATATTCGATAAGTGGTACTGAGTTGAATTTCTCAAAAACTATACATAAAACTTTATACGTAAAATTAAGTTACTTTTAGTTCAGTTGGAGAATAACATTTTCTACGATTCTCACTACTATTTGCCTGACTTCGCCGTTCAACACACATTTATTAGCCTAAAACAACTTCCCCTATCCTTTGTTGTTTGAGACCTTTATCTATATCCTACCAAGAGCGCAAGTCACAAAAAAGCGATCATGAAACAAGGCTATGTGTACCACAGTACAGTGCTCCGGTTAAAAGTAGCACGACAAAAGTACTCAAGAGCGAAAAATAATTACTTAGCGCTAATACGTTATTCTCATTAACAACCCCTAATTTTAAGATAAGGCTCACATTTACAATAGTCAATGAACAAGTTCTCAGGATTTAATGCACGATCCGCTCACGAGCACGGGTTTCTACGCTATAAGTTACCCAACAAACTTCTCCATGAATTCACCAAGCAGTCCAACTATTTCTTGGACACCGACTTGGTTAAGCGTTTAGGAGCTGGCTTTCCTCTAACCTCCAGTTCATTACGCTTTCACGCAGAGATATCCGAATGCAAATACTCGCTTTCGGAAAAACTTTGGGCAGAACACACACCCGAATAAACGAATTTCAGAAGACTAATGTTTTTAAAACAATATGCCGATTCAGTTTACCCGTATTAGAAAGCAAACCTGCCGTTTGTTGGCAAAATCAATAACATTACTACTATTATTTAACTTCAGTAGTACCAACATTGAAATAGCAGATAACTTACCATGAAAATCCCCTTTATTAAATCCCCCCTGTTCATCAACAGCCAGACCAAGTTGTCATGCGCTCCAGGAGACAGTAGACCACTGACCGACAACCCAGAACGCATTTCGAGGTTCTCCCGTTGACAACAGCACCACAGCGTAACATACTTGGCGCTCTTGAATTGGAAAGGATATTCTAGAATTTAGAGGGTAAGTATAACGCCAACGTCAAGAGTCAACATTTTTAATTCAAGATTAAGACTTATGCCGAATAAAATACAATTTGAATGAGAGTAGAAATTCCTCTCCAGTTACGATTTTTTCTTCAAAAAAGATAATTGTTGAAGAATACGAGTTGAGAGGAAAATTGAGGCTGGACGAAGAATACTTCTTCCTGGAAGAATCTAAGCCTCCATTGGTTCGATTGATAAATGAAAGCAAAACATCATTGTTTTTCCCAAAACCTCATAGAGTGATCCATTCATTAAGAAGCTTGTCCCACAATTTCGCGCTGAGATCTGTGATCCTCAGCATCGATCGCGAGTGCCTGCCGAGGAAGTAACACATTGGATTGCAGTTGATGATGTTATTTCAGAATAAAATTCTCTAGGTCGTAACTCAGACATCGGAATCTAAATTAATCGACTCCCGAGTCACCGCGATTGAAGAATAAATCTTAACATTCAGTTTTCACAGTTCACCGATTAGTGTACATCATGAGAACATGCGTCAATTACATCAAAGTTAACTCTTACTTTTATCCATGGTATCAGGGATGGAAGAAAGAGATGGATATGTACCTAAGTATATATGACAGGTCAATACAGTTTGAGAAAGTTTTTCACCATTCATACACTCATTAAGCTAGAAAAGGTGATTCGGCGTATCTAGCAAAGGTCAAATACATGAGAGCTTATATAATGCCTTTGGCATTGCATAGACAAAGAAGACACGATAAAAATCTCAAAACGATGTACTTAACAAGGGTATTACAAAGATAGATCACATTTTTTTTTAAAGGAGTGCCATGATGTGGTCACAAAATATTGATATTTCATTGCAACATGAGTTATTATTTTCGTGATTATAATAAGCAGACATAAGTTAACTTTGCTTTTAATGAATTTGACTATGCATTAAAGCGGAATACTCAGAATGGATTTTCTGTCAGCGAAAATGACCGTGTATGCTTTTATAATCTTACTAATATATAAAAATCTAGTGGTGTCTGTCTGTCTATTACTCAATCACTCATAAAACACTGAATCGATTGAAACAAAATTTGGCAGGAAGATATTTAATATATCCGATTCACTCATAGGCTATAGAACAAGGGCCTTGGGGCCCTAGAAGGCCCTCAAGTGGGCACTTTTATCGCCAAAAATTGGCCCTGGAAGATAATTCTTGCCTGTATTAGAAACATGTAAAATATACCTATACTGAATGTACAACAATCATGGGGTCGTAAGTCACGCTGGGGCCCCAGAGGGCCCAAGGTTCCTAAAGAATGCTTTCTTAAAATCCTCATAAGTATTGAACGAGTGGACCGATTTTAGTGAAATTTTCACACATGGGATCAGTAAAGCTTTTTTAAAGGAAATTGGGACTATAAGGAAGGCCCCTGGGCCCCAAGGGCAGCGTGTTGGGCCGTCTGGTGTCTTATGTGTTTGAAAAACTCAAGTCTAAACATTTTGGTTCCAGTGCAGAGGTTTCTCTTTTTGCATATTTTAATTAGTTCTACTAAAGATAGAAGACTATATTTTTCGCCATTAGATGGATAAAAGATTGCAGTTTCTTATTTTTTCATTCAATTTTCTTATACGCATAAAGCTTCCCAAGAAATCGCGTTTTTAATGTCAAAATCATGAATTTTACTTCAGTCAACAATAGGATATTTCCCTGGTAACCGTGGAATTAGCATTAGCTTTAGAAGGGAAATGGGACCTTTTCAATGGCGGCTGGGTTTTATATCTAGAGATAGGTATTACAGTGGAAATCTAGGCCGTATACTGAAATGTTGCTGATTGCGATATTTTCAGGGATATTTATGCCTAAAATTGGCAAAATTCATTTTAAGTGGACTAATTTAAGTTGGACCCATGTAAAACAGGAGAATGCCACGATGTTATAATAATGCGGAAAGCCTCTGGAATGCCAATGGCCTGTAGTTTAGTTTCCATATGTTACCGCAAAAGAATGTTGAAACTACGTAAACATAATGTAATGCGGTTTTTATCAGCTGATTAAAAAAATAAAACTAAAATTATAGCTGATTTGTCTAGAAAAAAAATACACCTCATGAGTGACTCAAACCTACAACCGAAATGGCCTGTCTTTCTTTCACCCCCCTTCGAATTCAACGGATACCTTTGCTAGTGTACATTAAATTTGAAAACATTTTATTTTAACCTTCTAATGTAAGAATTAAGGCTTTCCCGGCGAATGCTTAGAAAACCCGAGAGCTCTTCATTTTAACCCTCCAAGTTCTCCTGTACAAAGAAATATAGAAATGTCATAACGAAGTTTCACATTTGACGGAAAATCCGAGCAAATTGAGAAGTACTCGAACGTCTAATCACCCAACCGGATTGATTTCCTCAGGATGTCAGATTTGCTCATCTCCCGGGCGTTCATTACTCCGGCCATGTGTTCATTTGACGTCCCTCACAATAAGTGTGATTTATTCATTCATAACCTACCTCTAACATTATTTCCATTTATTTCTACTTTTATTATTGTTTTCAATGGGCTATTACATCGAAAAACGAGCCCATGAAGTCAATCCCTTCTTCCTCCCATAAGTTGAAGTTTTCTCTCAATTCTTCGGCGATTCTGTCACTCAATTCGATGTCCATCGTTCTCAGATAAAACTGTATCTTCATTACCTCCAATCTCTTTGTCTCTGCACCTGTTATTGCTTAGAATCAGCTGCCATATGTAACATCCTCCAAATATGCTTCAATAATCTGCTTTATAACCTCCAAGTTAATATTACTAGATCTCAGAAGACTTCTCCTCTGGTAGAATGATTTACTTAATCCAGAAATAATTTTCACAGTATTTTTATTGATTTTTCCATCGTTTCAAATCCTGCTTTCTAGGATGAAAAATTCTTACATTAGCACTGCTATTAGCCACCGAACTTTAAAGATGATTCTGTATCATAGGTTTCTTCCAGAAATAAAAGTCTTCGTTTTCTTAGCGTTCATCTGTATCTACAAAATACCGTGCTAGGCACCACTAGGGTGCGTGGTACGGGGTGATTCCACACCAGGCATGCAGCACTCATCCCAACTTAAATCAGAATCGCGCACGCTCGTCAGGATATCAGGTACAGGCCAAAAGCAGTCAAGCTGACTATGCGCAGCTGGGGAGTGCGACGTAGACGAACATGCTACCATGTAGTACACTATTTAAGAAGCAACTACTGGTTAGCATTGTTATGCGACACATGAATAGTAAAACAAGGCATTGAATCACGCAGGAGCTATTACTCGCCGGAAATGCGGGATTGATTGCTACTAACGTTGTGAACATATTATGCGCAAGTGCAAAACCTACTTTACGTGCTGAGGGTCGAAGTTTCCCAGAACTCCATCTCCATCGCAACTATTATGATCCCTTCTTATTGCACGCGGAAAAAAATGACATTTTAAATCTATTGGCTCTACACTGTCTATGTCTTTGATTATTTCTGGGGTGATCGTTTGGTTTATAGCGTTAATCTTCACGTTGTATTTCCGCTTAGTTTTTATTCATTAAGCTCAACATTCTTGTGAGATCGTCTTTGCTTATTTTCCGCAAAAGCTATGTATCGTAGAGAGCAAACCATAGCCTGCTGAATTATTCCGAATGCACTTGTTTTTCTATTCTTAATTTTTCTTTCATATCAGCTATTGATCCTTGCTTGTACATTATAAAGATGACAAAGCACATTCTCGTCGCTCGTAGCACCACTCTGGTGCTTCCTTCGCATATCTGCAACATTGAATCAATGCCAGCTACTCTTCATATAGCTTACATATTGCTCTTATGATCCTACCATGATATCAACGACAGGTCACCTTAACTGTTCCAATCAACATTGTCAAAAGCTGTCTCTAGTTCGACGAAGCAAAACACGTAGGTTTGTCTTCGTCAGTAATCTTCTCCGTGATAAGTATTCGGGCTAAAGTAGTTATCTTTTCCCTGTTACTACTGAAAAGAAATTGGGCCCGTTCACGAATTCTAATCTACATCCTCCAGAAGATGATTTTTCTTGGAATTGTAGATTTTCACAATGCGCACGAGGGAAAATATTTCACAAAAATGCTCATAATAGGATGATGGTAGGGTTGGTAATCTCCGTCGGTCAAAATTATAAATTGGATGTGGTATATGCTCACGATTGACACAGATATTATTACATAACAGTTTCACCGGCATTGAAATTAATCACAGCATTTTACGTTCTTCCTGTGACCCATTCTTTTGTTCTTCGTTATACAGGGAATACTTCGGATTTTTTTCAATACATTATGCATTGGAAACTCTACAACGTCAGAGGAAGAGAAGAAAAGGAAAAATTTGACTATATGTAAACACCTAATATACGATTCTTTTGAATGATCATGACGGTCATGTGCCTCAATTGTATTATGTTTACACCAGGGTTGAAATTCGCCATGAAAAAATCATTTTACTTGGCCGGGATTTGAACCCGGATCTCCCAATTGCCGGTCAGGTGTGTTAGCCAGTTACATCACCAAGCCTTGACCGGCAATTGGGAGATCCGGCTTCAAATCCCGGTCAAGTAAAATGATTTTTTCATGGCGAATTTCAACACTGGTGTATAAGTACCCGTGCGAGTGACTTCGTTCCACATCATTTGTTAAATGCAATGATTGGAAATTTGTATTATTTTTATTTATTTTATTTATTCTTATTATAGATTTTCTTCGCGAAAACTGCTGACCTGCAGAGAAAGCTCAGAGTTAAATTGAACCAAGTCCATTGAAATGAGATTTCAAGGAAAATGCGCTTTAAGTGTCTTATAGTGCTCCTGTAAATCAGGTTTACTAATGGTATGTACCCCATTTAAATGCTACCAGACACATATTCGAACTTTGGTAGTCTATTCATCCGATACAAATATCAGTATGATGTGGAAAAACCTTGACTTGGCCGATTTCAACAATGAGCCATTACAACTATCATTATTTTTAGCATATGTGTAGGCTACAACAGTGACTCATTGACTCACTTACTGACGCAAATTCGTGGGCGATTCCCGTCGGTGTAGGAAGTTGAGATTTTCAGGGGAGGTTCATAATGTTTAATCAAGTCAGGAAAATAAATCGGAAAGCCAGATATTTTGTATTTAATTTGAGTCGAGATAGGATTTTGTTTTAGAACGGGTTTAAAGGGGGATGACAAAAATTCTCCGCGTAGAAACAATTTTCCATTCATTAAAATATGAAGAAACTATAATAGGAGATTGAGCCTTACACCAAAATGACGCCAATATTTTGAAAATTTTATTTTTGTAATAATTTCCTAACATTGATAAACTGAAAATTTTGAAATTTACGCGGAAAACTCAGGCAAATTTAGGTTTTGATTGGATTCCGCCGCAATAGAATTTTCACACTGTCACCGAGGCTAGGAATACACTATGAATGCACTATAAAACGTAGTGTTGAATGGAAACCAGCATTCGCGAAGCAAACTTTAACGGCTTGGCAAAATAGGGTGAGAATATTTCTCCAATGGCCGTAACCACCGTCAAACTCGTCACTCGTCAAAAGATAGAACAGCAAATATTTACTCTGTTGGTTTGACGGTAACGTCAGTGACCAACCACAGCCTCTCAACCAGAATACCCTTGTGAAGGTTTACGGGAACGTTGATTCCTCGCCAGTGACCATTCACAGACACACACACTCAACCGAATTGGGATCCTTCACAGGGCTTTAGAGACCCCGTTAAGGATGCCTGAGTTATGCTCACAAACACACAGAGCAATCACTCTCACAAACACTCACAAACCACTCACTCACTCATTCAACAGGGTCCAACTTCTGGGGGAATGAGGCTCGAGATGAGCTTGGTCAAAGGAATGAGACAAGGAAAAGACGAGGGTGTGCGTCGTATTCGCGTATTTCGGCCACAAGGAGGCCCTCTTCAGCGAACTGAAGGGAAAAGACACTAAAGAAACTAGGTCGATATCGAAAAATTGCGAGGATTGACGTTCTATAAATACGAAAATTGAAGAAAGGAGGAGAGGGGTGAGGAACTAATGACAGTTAGGTGTGGGAGAGGGATTATTAGCGGTAGAGGGTGGGTGTGTGGAGTGGGGGGAGAGTGGTCGGGGGGGGGGGAGAGGGCGGGTACGTTGGGAGGAATGGGAGTGGAAGGAAGTGAAATCGTAACCGTTGAAGAAGTTGGAGGGGGAGGGAGAGAAGAGCGTTTAAAATATGTCCGTTAGTGACACGTTATTCTAAAATCGAAAATTGTGCCGATTGCGGTATAGGTCCTTTATCGCATTTAACAATGTTCGTTTGAAATTTGTGTATGTAAAGATGTTCGTATGCGTCAAGTAAATAATTAGGTGCTTGTTTGATGAGATGAATCTGAGATGAAATATTGATTCAAGATTGATTTTAATGGTTTCCTTGATATTAAACTTTAACGGATTTTAAGATTATTATACCTTGGTATTTTACTATTAAGAATGTATTACGAAACTCATATATAGCTTTTTATACATTTGCAGACCTGTAGCAAGCGTTGTAACGAAAAAATAATTGCTAAATCAGGTAACGAAAAAGTGTACTGGGTTCTAATTTGATACCGATGTTTACGATGCATTTAATATCCGTATGCGTCTTTCAGTTATAAAAAGAGACCTATAGCAACGGAATACTATTTAGAATGCGTGGCATTCGAAATCCTCTCATTTTACAATTTTTTGAAAGAAGGGAAAAGGTAGATTAAGATTGTCCAGACTGAAAATGGTATAATCGTGGCCATTCGACGGAACAATGTGTGATGATACTTTTTCGTAACTGCTCTCATTAATGATCAATAGATATTTTAAACAAAGAGTTAATTTTATCATTTTCATTTGAAATATTCAAAAACTGAAAGAAATGTAAAATCCATTGCCTTTGTTTTTGGGCATAACTCATGCAATTTTTCTAACTTCCCAAGTACAACTTAATGTTATATCACAAATAATGGTATTTGCATATGACTTTGCACAAGAAACACGAGCATTTCTCGAATGCCCGAAGTGATCCAAACTTAAATCCGATCATTCTTGTCTTTGCTTGCCATAGATAAGAGACCTTGAAGAACTTTCAAAGCATATGGCCTTCGCATTTTAGTAATTGTACTCCGTAATCGTACACATTAATCCCCTCTCACTTACAAACTGCAAGTGCGCTATCCACTAAATGAGAAAACGACAAAGCACTGTGTAAAGTAGTATTATTTTCCACACAAAAATGCGAAATAAAGCACGTACAACTTTGATACATGGGCGAAATGACGTCCAAGGGACTTTTGTACATTTGCGATCATTATTTTTAAGTATTTCTCCACATTCGGCGATATTTTAAGCATTAACAGAACACGACAGCGCTTTTATTCTCCTTTCAAAGCCTACAACTTTGACGACGTCTATTTCCCTAAAAATAAAATTTTTTGGAAGATACAATGTTAATACGAAGTGATAAATGTTTGACCCTTCAAGTGGAATAATTCAATTAGTCTTTTATTTATATCATTGTTATGTAAAAAACATCCAACATTCATCAATAAGCTAAAGCACAAGCAATACCGCCGATATCCTTGAACGATGTATGAATATCGTATACGTGCACGCTGGATTAATGTTCGCTTGTAAGAGCAATTTCCGCCTTTCATTATTTTTATCCTTTTTACATTTCACTTTATTTCTGGCTGTACGTCTACTTATTCCACCATCTTCACCGGCCTCGGAATCAAATCCCTCTTCCAATGCTCTATAGAATTGATTGCATCCCTCTGTTGCCTGTCCTATGCTTGTTTATCATTTATTAGTAACGGAACCCATTGTCATGGAACGCCATTTCTTAAGCATCGTTATCGTTTCGCTGACCATTGTGTTCAGAGTCTAGTCGTTCCCTCTTTTCAAGTATATTTCATAGTCCATGGGTATCCATTGTACATATGTACGTGATACAACCTGTCGGATCAAATGAAAGGAATCTTTTCACGTATGTTCCATCTCTTGTAAGAATACAATTTGTGCGTGCGTAACTTTCGTCATTTCGATTCGATGAATTCGTGACGATTCATTATGAGGAGACATGAGTTCATCTTAGTGAATTTAGAATTTTGTATTTTAATTTTGCTTATGAAAGTGTTGTACGTAATATTTTATTTATTCTCATTATTTTTTCGTCAGAGTTCTCCACAACATATTTGCAGCGGGATACGAATGAAACTTTGGATGATTTAGCAGTCAGTCTTCCCAATAACCGAGTAATTCCGTTAACGAGTTGATCTCCCACTATCCCAAATTATATCACATTCTCATTTTTATTCTAGCTATCTAATGTATGGCGAGTAAAATGAAGCAAGTGATAACGAGGGTACAAGTATGAACTAGAAGGCTTCAGCGGTGACTTTCGCTTCCGCGGAGAAAGCCTTCACTGCCAGGGTACAAGTATATTGATATTACGTGCGGTAGTTTTAGTACTTATTTATTTTGTTACCGCCCAGACGTGATTAAAATTTCCTATAACAAACTTAATTATTCACTCTTACTTAAAGGCATTTCAGGGGAGGAGAAGTACCACGAGCACTCACGTACAACTAAAAAAGGTATTTATCTTTTATGTACCCAGTAATTGACGTTAGGATAGCATAATTATTTTTCTCCTAGCCAGTTGCGCCCAACATTAAGAATTTTCATGGTTCGCCTTAAATATATTACAACACTTTATCTTGCATTTCACTCTCCGCTTGCATATTGTAACGATATTTTTACTAGCGGTTAAGATGGGTCGCAGAGGAAGTAAGTATAGGTTTTCTAGATTTGTGCATACGCTGGCCTATATACCAATAACATTTCTTACTTTATCTCAGAAAGTGTATGCCGTGGACATAGCGACTCTCTTCAAGCCACGACACGACGTCGAGCCGTACACGACCCTTTGATCTCTATTGTCGCTTATGGGCGCCGCGTTCATACATGTCGACGCGTGGCCATTCCGACTCGGTGTTGCGCATGCGCATGAGTTATTTGTTTCAGTGTTTTCCAGGATTTGTGACATATAGCAACGGATTGTTAGGCAACTGTGTTAACTAAAATGGTGGAATGAGCTCCAGAAGGAGATATCTGCGATTTGGACGTCGAAGTGTTAATTACACTAGTAGAAAAACGACGCCTCTTTTTGCCTTTTGAATGCTACAAGTGTAAACAGAGCATCCTTGTTTGGTTATCCATCTTGATAGAATGAACAGCGTAGCTGGCTAAAGCACTCGGCCGGAAATCGAGGGATCCGGGTTCGAATCCCGGTCAAGGCGGATGATTTTTTCTCTGTGGAATTTCGCACAGTGTAGCAAGTTTTAAAAAGGTCGTCCTATCCACGGCACAAGACGTGTTGTCCACGGCGCGGGTTCAACAAAACACTGCGCCGCGCCATCCACAACGCACAGCGTGAAGTCGAGGCGTGGGAACCTAACCTGATCCAGCTAGACTTAAATCTTGGAGAAAACAAATTCTTTATGCATATAACCGAACAACTCACATTCCACATTTAAGTATTAGCGACGACCCAATATCACATTGCGAAGATGTGAAAAATCTAGGGATCTTGATTGACCAAAACTCTTTGAAAAAATTTCATTATCACATACTGTATTGATTATCTTGGCTAGAGCTTAGCGACAGACGTAAACTTCATACACTCACTCAATTGTATCAAATATTAAACATAAATACTCATCACTATCTGACGGACGATTCCAATCAGTGGTTTCAGGCGTAACTTTGTGGAGCTTGTTAACATTATAATGATATACTCGTAACTTTGTGATTCCACATGCCTTTATTTTGAACGCCCCCGGTCGTTTCAAATAAAGATATGCGAAATCACAAAGTTCCGAGTTACCATTATAATGGGCTATTTCAAAACACTGGATGAAGTCCACGAAAAAATTTCGCCAGAGAAAAATATTGGCATTACCTAATCATCAAACGCTCATTTACAATAAATCATTCAGTGTAACGCCTGCCGTGAGTGGACTAACCTCAGTCAGAACCATTTTGAAGCTCCACCAACCGCATCTTTGAAACGGACGTCACAATAAGACACTCGAGAGTAAGACACTTCAGAACTAGAGTAAGGCACTTCAGGAGCTCATGGTATATTTCATTTGCATTCTATACGTCTTCTATATCCCACAACAAATACCCTTTGATTTTATTCATAAAATTTAATATTTTTCATTCGAAATTGACAGATCTAACATTGTTCTTAGCAATAAATTATTGACGTGTATGTTTGCTTGCTTTATTTTCCGTTATAAATATGTATTCTTCTAAACTCGATTTACTTTATACATTTATTTTATGAAAATATACTTGTAATGTTACTTAACTTTCATTTGATTAAAACTCGTAATTATTTTCATCCTATTCACTTTATTAGGGTCGGTATTCATAGTCCTCTATAATTATAGATTTGTTCCATTCTATGATTATTTTTTCCTTCATATAATTCCTATATCGTCATTAATTTTATTAAATTGCCACCTTGCTTCATTACACGTGTGTTTTTCGAATGCGATCTGATCTTTGACGATAAAGACATGACGAAAATGAAAAAACTATTTGTAAATTCCATACTTTAAATTTTTATGACCGACCTAGGTTTCGGTTGCCTTGCAATCATTTTCAAAGGTAAATTACCTATGTATAGCATGCGAGTAAATAGATGGAGACCTGTGAAGGGGGGGGAGTGGGGGGAGAAGTGGTTGGTTGACGTCAAAGACGCGCGTCACGGTCAGTGGGAGGTGGTGGTGGGGGGAAAGGTTTATGAATAATATGCAAGAGTGGGAGGGAATAACACATTCATTAAGGTGTTTCACACTTCATATACATCTACATCTACGTAAAACCCTGCTAGACACCACGAAAGTGTGTGGCAGGGGGTGGAGATCACCAAACATGCACTATAGCCATGCAAGTAGGATGTTTAATGGAGACATGCTAGAGAACAGGGTCACATGCAGCTGGATGGTTAGTATCTACATAATAAGAAAGGGATTATTGGTTGTTAATACATGCATCATGCACTACAGACGACTCTAACTATATTTCACCTACCTATCCCTTTGCTACGCTACCTATTGTTCTCTCTTATAGTACGCGGGAAAAATGACATTTTAAATCTATCGGTACGACAATCTATCTCTCTAATCTTGTTAATATGATCAAAACTAGCATAATACGCAGGGGTTCTCAATATATATCTAACGTCATCTGTGAACAAAACGGTTTCGAATTTACTTAAAAGGTTTAACCTATATTTTAACCTGCGTTCTGATAGATATTCCCATCCTAGTTCTTCTATTAAATTCGTAACACATATACAATTATCATAACGGCATTTAACAAATCTAGCGGATCTCCTTTGCACACGCTCTAATTCTTTTATCAAACCTTCCTCGTACAGATCCCATATACTAACGGCATATTCTAAATGAGGCCTGACAAGTGTAAAATAGCTTCTTTCTCTTACTCTCTCATCGCATTTGCCTAGACCCCTTTTTACGAATCCTAATCTACGGTTTGCTACACTAGTTATTTCCCTGATGTGTTTCCCCCATGACATGTCTTCAGTGATGGTGACGCCTAAGTATTTAATTGAATCAACGTTACATATTTTCTTTCCTTTGAAGCAATAATTATTCCGGAGAAAGCCATTCTTTTTCCAAAAGTTCATTATCGCGCATTTCTTCAAATTTAATTCTAGCTGCCAACTATCACACCAATCATCAATCGCATCTAAATCCTCAGCTAAAGACTGACTGTCCTCTTCATTTCTAATTTCCTTATACACTACTGCATCATCGGTAAAAAGACGGAGCTTGCTATTTTTCACTACTGTATTCAAGTCATTTATGTGGAGAAGAAATAAAATTGGGCCTATCACGCTTCCCTGGGGAACACCCGATGTAACTTTTACTTCACCTGAGATGAGACCATCTAATACCACCCTTTGTACGCGTTCATGTAGGAAGTCTCCTATCCAGCCTACTACATTACTGTCTATCCCGTATGATGCTAACTTAGCGAGTAACTTACAGTGGGGAACCTTGTCAAACGCTTTTCTAAAGTCAAGAAACGCTGCGCCTACCTGTACGTTACCTTCTCCGAAAACTAAAATATCATGAACAAAAAGACCTAATTGAGTTTCGCAAGACCGTCCCTATCTGAACCCATGCTGGTTTGTTATCATAAATCCTGATTGTCGAGGTGTCGCATTATTGATGCAACTATTATGTGCTCTATAATTTTACATGATAGTGACGTTAATGATATTGGTCTATAATTACATGGCTGTTCCCTATCACCGCTTTCATAATTTGGGGTCACGTTTGCTATCTTCCAGTCTTTGGGAACCGCGTGTTCTTCGAGGGATTTGTTAAATACTACTTTAAGAAACGGAGCCATTTCGAGAGCTAATTCTTTATACACACGAGCTGGAATTTCATCAGGACCTGAGGACTTGTTCGGGCTAATGTTACTTAGTAAGGATACGATTCCGCTACAAGATATATCGATCGGGGACATTGGTTGTTGAAATCGGTGTGGTATGGATTCGTGCAAACTACGCTTAGATTGATTAAAAACGCTCTGAAAAGTCTCTTTCTCGGTTACGTCGGAAACGTCTGTTTCTTAGTTACAAGGTTTAATATTTTGTAAATTAATTCTGTCTTGTATCCATCATTGAGAGAGATCAATTTGATTATGTTCAACTCGGACTGGGAATGGCGCTCGGATAGTGGTATAGATACAAGGCGGTGAATCATGGAGTAGAAGCTAGACTGCTTGTGGGAATGGTGATGACAAGAATCATTAGAAATAACTGCGTCAGTATATGTGAGTTTGCAGAAGGTTGAGGATTCGTGGTAGCAATTCGTTATGTCAATTGTTAGGTCAAGGATATTAATCTGGTTTCCTCCTGTCTCAACCGTGAACTTTATAGAATGGTGTAAATTGTTTTAAAATTTAAAAACCTGTCTATTTGACGAAGACTGCCAGTCCATACACACAACGCATTGTCGACATATCGGAACCAATAAAAAACGTTCTTGACGAGAATATTAAATTCAAAGTTAAAGTTAGTTAAAGGAGTTAAAAAGTTTTCCCTCTAAATAGCTCATAAAAATGTCTGCTAACAATGGTGGACAGGGGTGAGCCCATTGCAAGGCCATGAGTTTGTTTATAAAACGTACCGTCAAACACGAAATCATTTTGGCTTATACATAATTGCAACAAGAGTTCTAATTCTAAGGTCAGTGGAGGATTTGGGTTTGTATCTTTAACTAGGGCTAGGGTCAAGGAAACTGCCTCCTGAGACGGGACAGACATGATCAAGTTTTTTACTTCAAAAGAGATGAGCTTTGAGTTGGGAGGAGGTTTTAGTCGTCATACTTTCTGTGCAAGTTCAGTGGAGTTTTTTACTGTGCACTTAGGTTTTCCCGTTTTAAACCCTTTAAATAGCTCGCAATTAGATATACATAGAAGGTTTTGTAATTGATAATGGTGAGTGTAAAGAAATTACTGCCACTGTACTAATAAGTTTTTCGTTGTTTAGATAGATCGGTGTCTATAAATAAAAAATGGAAACTATTCGCAACTTAGGAGTAAATTAGATGGCCAACAGTTTTCAACAGAAAAATGACATGGGATAGATTTGTTTCTCCGTTTCGATAATGCGATAGAATGGAGAATGAACAGTAGAAACGGTTTTCCGCAGCATATCTAAGAAGTTTTTCATGCTCGTAATGAAAACTTAAAGATACAGTTCTATATACGAACTAGGGTCGTGTATGACTACCAACTGGCTGTCCATTTATACAAATGACTAGCTGTACATTTATACAAATCATCCCATCACGACCCGAGACGTTTGGAAATAATAGTAATTCACAATAAGATATAAGAATACTCCTTAGACTTGGAAGATGGAGGTTTACACAGGAAAGAATCCAACTTAAGAGGGAGAAGGAAATTTAGGAGACAGCGTAGTTATAGAAATGATTGAGAGGGAATATCACATGCGATACTTTTTACGCAACTTCATCCTTAGATCGTCCGCTGCCATTTTGGATTTGGCTTGACAATCACAGCGGACTATGAAGAAAAATAAAGCAGAGCTTTCATATAATTTCACTGCCGTGAAACTAAAAGAACGAAATGCTACTTTGTTTGGATCTCAGACAGATTCAATTATTCAATGATACTGTTCCAAAATAAGGAAAAAGGTGTTATTTTAGCACAATCAATGATCTACCAAAATTGACGTAGCTTCTGGAAACCAAAGAACGTGAAGTAATTATGTATCATTACAGTGAAAAAGGTGGTGTCGAGACGATTGACAAAATGGCGGACTGCCGCATTTGCAAAATATTGATTCGAAGAGGGCTTTCAGCTTCCTTTTATGCCACAACTGATATCACTGCTATCAATGTTTACGTAATATGGAGTCATCTTATAGTTAGTTATCATAATCGTTCAAATAAATTATACCATTGGAAAATAATCTCTCTTCTGGCATTTTTTGGACAAACCCCCTCTTCTTTTGCAATAAATTCACCTATTTGGACAGTTTCCCGTAGGATTGTGCGATGAACAATGTTGCCCAATTGATGGTCGATGAAAAAATTCATCAAAATGATTGAGCTTCGATGCTTGTCAGTGATTATCGAAGGCGATGAGTCAATGAATTCATCGCTGTCGATGAGTCGATGAATCTACCTAAGTATGAATTCATCGCCGTAGATGATAATGATCTGAGTGTGTTGCTTCCCCCGCCCGCCCTCTCGAGTCGAGAACAACACCATTTTAGGCGTTCAGGCGACAAAGGGGCGTTCATCCATTCTGACGCAACGGCGACTGGTCTGAGTAACTGTAGGGAGTCAAGCAATACTAGGCACGTCGGAGTTAAGCTTGTGCGATGAACGAATTTGACCATCGAGGGTCGACGAAAAAAAAACATCGAGATGATTCGGTTTCGATGATTGTCATCGACGACGATGAGTCGATGAATTCATCGCCGTCGATGAGTCGAAGGACTCACCGACCTCGATAAGTCTATGAATTCATTCCTCGCCGAAGGAAAGGTAGGGATAGGCACGGGCGGGCGACGCAACTCAAATAATCACCATCTAATGGGGATGGATTCATTGACTCATCTACATCGGTGACTCAATGACGTCAGTTTATTTATCAACTCATCGACGTCAGTTAATTCATTGACTCATCGACGTCGATGCTCGATGACATTCATTGTCATCGACGTGGTTCATCGCAACGCGATGACTAAAATCATCGTCGATGAATTCGATGAATCGACTCATCGCACAAGCCTAGTCGGAGTTAAGTACGCGCGTTAAGTAACGGGGGCGCCCGGGGGTGGGAGGGGCTAACTTAGACCCACCGTCTCACCCTGGGGTTACGCCCCTAACGACGTTGTCTCGCTTGGGAACTCTGAGAAGAGTGAACCTCCTAGAATGTACTTGCAGGGGAACCGGCTGGGTCCCCTTTAGTAGGGAACTAGCGAGAGTAGGATAGGGAGCAATCCGGTAGAGACCGGCTGTGCCCGTTCTGGCTTGCCGGACAGATCGGACGGAGTGTTTTTAAGCGTTACTCACTGAGAACCCCCCCCCCCCTTTGCCCCCGATAGGGTACGGGGACATCCGAGATGTCTATGCTTAGGACGCTACCTAAGGTGAGGCCAACTGCAAGCGATGGACGAATCCTACTGCCACCGGATACCATACTGTGTCAGCGAGAGACATCTGGACGTGTCCAGCAAAGACAGAAGAAGCTACACAAAGGCCGTTTTCGAAAGTGGAAAATCGAGGGCATGACGAAAAATTTCTTAGTAAATTTCACCCTTAAAAGTTTATATCCGACCAAGGGTTCGACCTATCCATCCATCCATCCAAACCATAATCCATCGGTGCCATCAAAACCTAGATCGGAAATAAACTTTTAAGTGTGTAATTTACTAAGTAATTTTTTCGTCATGTCTACGAAAACCTTCTAAAAAGTTATGCCTTCAACCATTAATTTTATGGAAAATCGAGCTATCTTCCTATGGTACCAAAAGCTCATTGGGTGGAGATGACGTCAAATTCACCCGACCGCCGATGGCATACTGTCTAGATGCATATTATAGTAAAGAAACAGATTGAATGAAAAAGCAATCTTGTTATACTCACTATGTGTTAAGTAGAATTCGGGGTGTGATAATACGGATATGTATGGCAAATAGACGTGAAGAAACTTTCAAATGGATAGTATTTTATTTTTAGTACGTATATTTGTATGATGTTTATTCATTTTTTGGCGAAAAATTGGTGAATTCGCTATATGCTAAATGATTTTCAAATGTGAATATACTGCTTAAGTATTTGGCTGCTAATAGTTCTGCGAATAATATATACATAGAACATATTCCGTTCTTGTGTACTTTATTGAATCTTGTGTACTGAACTTGTGAACTTTATTGGAGTGGAGTTACTCATTCAAAGAAGGAGGATAATTTATCTTTAGTGTAAATATTATTTATTTTCGACTGAATTAGGTTAGTGACGGCGCATGTATTTTTCAAGTCAACAGTTGAAGATCATAGGTAGTTTGTTGGAAGTGTAGTACATAAATATATTGTGACGTGTTTCTTCCTATAGGCAAAAAAAACATAAAAATTGTCTTTTTGCGCATAAAGACATTGACTGCGGTGAAATATGGTGGGCAATATCTCGTTCACTTAAGCAGCTCCAAGTAATCAAGCATTATCATTACCAGCCATATTACGACATATATGAATTATTTTATTCATGAGCAATAAGATTTATAAAGTAATATTGCCTTATCAATTGTCGCATAAGAGTAGGAAGCATTTTCAAAATATCTAGAAGAATTGTTCAAACAATCGACTTCAATCACCCACCAACATTATGAACACGGATGCCGATTTTCGTATGTTTTACGAGATGATGGCCGCATGATGTTTCTTCCATGATAGAACGGCTGCGGAAGTGTCGAGAGAGGATTCCACTCCGTCTGCCAGGGGATCAAGATAACTTGATTGGCAGTTAACAATGAGTTTTCCAAGTTCGGGAACGGCCTAAGAGGCCCATCTCTCGGATGACAAGAGCGCAAGCGAGCGGTGCACCAGCGACAAGCTCGACTCCTTTTGTGGAAGCTTAAATGGAAGTAAATGAGATGCAGGAAGTCCAAGATAGCAGCACTACCCGAACCGGGAAGTGGGAAAATATATCCCAAAATGATAATAATATTGCCTACGAAGAGAAATACGAAAATAATCTAATCTTGAGACAGTATAGCAATTCAGGAGGAAACGAAGAAGGAAGCTCTCTTCTGGAAATGGAGAGGTATCAACACGCAGAATAAATTTGCACCGCTAGAACAGCCATGCGATAATGTAGAGACCGAAGCGGATCGAGCAATTCAACGCCGAGGTCAAAATGGTCTGCAGATATTATAGTATACAAAATAAAAAATTAGTATAAAAAATTGAGCATGTCTGATCTCATCCGGAAAGTTAGGGAAATGGTAGTTGACAAATCATTCACCCTTAGGAAAAGTATTGAAGTCTCAAGACTGCAATTAAAAAATAAGAGTTCATGCAAAAAGAAGATTTCAAGAAAGACTTCATAATGTAGAAGTGATTGACACTGGCATACCCTTTATTGCGGACAGTGTCTAAGTAGGTAACTGACACATAAATGTGTCATCACACTAAAGAGAAAGAGAGAGAAAGCATTAAACACTAGATCAATTGAAAAGGTCAAATATAAATGCAGCTATCCGATAAACATCTCGTCTTCTTCCTACGAAGCACCACAACGATGTTTTCAGTGAAACGGGTGTGGTCAATGTTTTGCGGGGCGACTCCTAAATGTAATAGTATCACCAATGATCATGAAGAGATAGATTGTGCTCGAACTGAGAAAATTTGGGTGCTGCAATTGCGGAGCACCACTTGAAGCTTGGTCGAGAGATAGCGAGCGTTACAAGGGAGCTGAAGATAATGTGAAACAGAGGGACTCCAAAAATACAGAGAGTACTGGAAAGACAACATCTAGATATACTGCTAATGCGATCAAAACACCTCTCCTCCTGAAGTAAATGTTTGGGAGGCAAGGAGAGAAAAGAGAGTTAAAAAAGAATGGGAACAAAGGCCATTGAAGCGACTACAAAACGAGATCACTAATGCCATCACTGCTGACGGAGCAAATACTAGACAGAGGTTTACATCAATCCTGACCTAAGAGAACTGCGTCAAACACTGAATACCTTTGGAAACATGATGCAGCAACAAATACAGATTTTTCAGCAATTGATGCTAACGATGAATGATAATCTCGCTTGCGTTAGTACCAATGGTGGCTGATAAAAAACGGGAGTATCAGTGGGTATGACTCTATAGAACGCCAATGGAGGTATAATTCATTAGACCATAGAGTTACTACCAGTCCTGGATAAATATGATGAACAGGTGTGCTTAGTCTTCGAGACACACCTTACACCATGCAAGAAATGGGAAGTGCCAGGCTTGGCAGTAATAAGGCGAGACAAAGAATTGATCAATGGGCAAAAACCTTGCGGAAGAATGTCTGTTTTAATAAAAAAAGTATTAAGGCGGGTCCAATAGCAATGACAAGTTGACCAACCTAGAGATGGCTGGAGTACATATAAATACTGACGGCGGGGACGTTAGAGTATTCTCCTGTGATCTGGCGCCCCGGAAAAATATTTTGGAAGAAGACTTTGATAATATCATAGAGGAGAATAGTCCACTAATGTGAGGGGGAGACTTTAAGAAAAAAACACGACCAAAGACATTGCCCCCGCGATAATGCGAATGTGAAAAAATAAAAAAAGGACGGAGAAAACGCAGACAATAATCGTAGCACCGTTGGAGACTCAGTCCCCTGTCTCTCACTTCGCTACATAAGAATGGATGACAATGGATGGGGACACGTTATGCCTCCTCCCACAACTCCCTTGGGTTTGATAAATGTTTTAACATGGACATCCTAGCCTCCCTCCCCCCCACACTAGATCTAAACTAGATCCCACTCCTCTTCAACCCTCCACCTTAAAGACCACGACTCCTCTTGTACTTTATTCTTCACCGATTCCTCTCCGCCGGAACTTAATAAATCCCACTAACCTCTTCCATATATTTTTCCCGCTATCCTCTCCCAGCCAACCACCCCCACCCCACATCTCTACCCAACTCTCGGTTGGTTCCAAATTCCTCCCAAATCTTCCCCAAGTGCCCCTCCCCCTCACCTTACGACGCCCCATCAACCTTTCCAGCATCCTCAAAACCACTAACCCTCTCCCTAAATTCAAATCCTCTAATTACTCTTACATTCCTCCCAACCCCTGCGGTCGCCCCAGATGTAACACCTACCTCCTTTTTCATCTCAAAACCCTTTCCTTCACAGATTCCCTCTTTCATCCCTCCTCTCATGCACCAAACCCAACGTGGTGTACAGCCTCCTGTGCAATCTCTGTGAGGTGTCATCGTCAACTTCTGGTTGGCAGGCTCCACAATGTAACCAGTTATCTCTTCTACAAGTATGTTGACAGATTCCATGAAATTATGCATGAAACCACCAGCTTGTTCAAGAAGTACCAAAGACATATGCCAAGAACATAAAAAATTATATAATTTTACAATGCTTTAGAATGCATTCGTAATATAATCAATATTTGAAAGAATAGAAATTATTCCTTACGTCATAGTCCTAACCAACACTAAGATAAATGTACTTTTGCTGACTTATGCACACTGAAATTGAAGTGAAAATAAAAAGATTTGTATTTGAACCATTAAACGGCGAAAGGACGACTTTCAACACAACAATAAAACGGTCGTTATGATAAGGAAATATCAAATTAAAAAAGAAAAGTAATAACGTTGACCAAATCAAAATTACTTAATACATTTTAATTAACAAATAAAACCAGTGATGGTCCATTGGCCCCAGTCAGACGAGACAATTTTTTTCAGTCATGCAAAGGCCAAAGAAAATTGGGTTGAACTACTCCGTGAACTATCACGCCTCGCGTACGACGAGAGATGGCACTGGCATCACTGCGCGGGGATCGGGGAGGGTAATGGTGTTTTAGGAGATTTGAGGCGGCTATGAGGAGGAAGAGCCTTTTCCCTTTTATAACGCGCTACATGCTTTAAAGGTATTCCGAGCGAGAGATAGTTTCCTAGTCATAATAGAGACCATATTCGATATATACGTTTAAATTTCACCAGCTATTGGACACATCAATTAAATATTGCATTATTAATGGTGCAATAATGTGGTTTTACATGACAGAAATTGTAAGCAATCAAATGAAAATATCTAAATAAGTCTTTAACTTGACTCATTTTTTTCACGCGGTGCGTTTGAAAATCCTTCAAAACGGAAGGTTTTTTGTGATACCCAAGAACCTACTGCGGTGACAATATGATTAATTTTCAAATATAGTTGAGAAAACATGCAAACTACACGCTGTTAATTTTTCACGACATCTAAGTGTTAGAAATACTTCATTTTGTAAATAATGTCTCTCTGGAGTGCATACACACGTACCATTTCCCGTGTAAAAGGGCTGGTATTTTTTGGCAAATATCTCCGAAAGTAATGTCGTAAGGGGTAAAATTTTTCGTGTCATTTGAAGGGTGAGATTTTTTCTTCAAAATGAGACCAGATTCATTGATTTATAAGTAAAATAATATTTCGCTCAAACTACCTTAAAGGGTTAATATCGCTTTTTCCAGCTGTTTAGGCAATATCTTTGCGTTGTCATAGAAAACGACTTGCTATTTTCTATCTCATATAAAAGTTGCATTTAGATAAGTTACGTTGTGTATAAGAATGGTGACGCCGATTCCAAATCCCAGAAGTAGCGAAGATTTTGCAGTGGAATTCCGCGAATTATAAGAGTGCCATGTGGAGAGAAAGTCAAGTTGAGTGTTGCTATATCTCGGAGAGTAATGTTTTAAGGGGTAGATTTTTGGTGTCATTGGATAGGTGAGACTTTTTTTTAAATGAGACCAAATTCATTGATTTTTAGGTAAAATTATTTTTCGCTCGGACTACCTTAACCGTCGGACGAAATTCGGAGCGATCGAAGCGACGCTCGAAATCTGCGGCGGGGGAACGAGTGAGGCGAATTTGAGAGAGAGACGGATCAGATGGAGTTCTTCTCCTTTCCCAAAATACTTGATACGTCAAGGCGAATGGAGAAGGGGGAATGGGGAGGGAGGGGAAGAAAGATTCCATTTTTCCCTCTCTCCCCCTATTCTTCCTTTCCGAACCATTAAGTGCCGCAGTCATAAGTGCCGCGAGCGGAATAAAAAAAAATTGCCGGTGAAAATACGGGCGATGGCGGAACGAAACTTCCGGGAACGAAAAACTTTTTTCCGGAAAAGCCAAATGATTCAATTTTTCAGGGAAAACACATCGAGGAGGAAAAATAAACGGTTAATGGCCGATGAACTCCAGCGCCATGAATATCATTAGCCTCGAAAAGAGTTTTTAAATCATATTTATAGCCGACTGTCACAGAAAGCTACCTTATTGTTCATTCTTAACTGCGAGCATTAAGACTTGGGGCGAAAACAATTGCCGATTACCGCCGTGACGACGCCGCCGCTCCTGTCCTGCTCCGAAGTAAGGGCCTTTGCCGTATAAGGAGTGTAAGAAGGGCCGAGCATTACATATGTAAGGGTAACCTTCTCTCCGGCTGTGGCTATCACGCCAAGTCAGCGTATATTGCTAGGCACAATTCGGCCCTGCGGGTGTTATATTTCCATCTTCGACACCATTTTGGCATCGACGATACATCTACATCTACGTCATACCCTGCAAGCCACCCAAAGGGTGTGGGGCAGGGGGTGCTTCCACACCAGGCATGCATGAATGATACGGTAGAACACCGAAACTACATTGAAACCAGCGTACCACTCCCGTGCTGCCGTATGCCCCGGGAGATATTGAGTTCGTCGTGGAGAACGATAAATACACCATCTGGTGGAATTACTCCTTTTCTACCACCAGGCAGTTGGAGGCGACCAAGCCTGATATCGTTCTCCTAGACCACCTCTCACACGACTCACCTCTCCATGTTCGTGATAGAGTTTTCGGCCACGGCTGAAACGAACATGGATGCAAAGGAGGAGGAGAAATGGGCGAAATATCAAAACCTGCTTTTTGAGCTTCGGCAAATGTACCCAGGACACTCTGTTAAACTGGAAGTCCTCATCATAGGTGTGCTCGGTGGAGTCGAGGGCTCGCTGCAGGAGAGAATCAAGTGCATTCCGTCCTGCGTGGCACAGGCGGAGTCACTTGCAGATCGCATGCAGAAGGCCGTTATACTTGGGTCCCTCCGTCTACTCTGCACGCACGACCCAACTGCAGCGTAGCCACACATCCGATGGGCGTCGGACGTGGCTGCAATTACTGCCACACCCCTCTCGAGTCCTCGGCCATTATGACGGCAATGAAACCCGATGCTTGCCGAGGACCCGGAGCGGGAAAGTTACCAATGTAACGATACATAATAATAATAAATAAATAATAAATCTTTATTCCATCATTAGCGAAACAAATTAAATAGTATTTCAATATCCAAATCGAATGTGGAATTAGGTACCCCTGCAGATATAATACGGTTTTGAGGTTACCATCAAATTATATTAACAGAGGCAGACACTTTTTTCTCATATTTACAATTTACTTACGTCATTTTAATACAATATCCATGTGTCCAGACGATTAATAAAGAATATTTTTTAAAATCACAATTATGTAAATGAAATAAAAAGAAAACAAAACTTTGCAACAAAAACTTATACAATATATATAGATTAACATATTAATGCATAAAAATCAAATACAATATATATTCACGTGCGCTATTTCAATAAATTTTCAGTATCTTTTTTAAAAAATAGCCATAATTTTACCTTTCTCGAAAATAAAGCTATAGTGGCACAAGTTTTTATTTCGAATGGCAGTGAACAAAACAATTTGGGGGCGCAAGGTACTTTTGAACGATTGTTTGAAATTTTGCATGTTAGGCATTAGTGTACTAGTACCAAATTTTCCTCGTAATTTTTTTACACCTTCACTCGGATCTATTCTATTTCCCCTTTTTATAAAAAATCTTTAAAACCTAATAGACAAAGAGATGTCTCAAGGGTAATATATCTAACTTTTTAAACAGGGGAAAAGAATGCTCTGATTTTCCTTTGTGCAAAATTACTCTTATCATCTCCTTTTGAGCAATATATAATTGATGGATATTTAAGGTATAGGCTCCACCCCAACAAACCTCTATCATAAAAGTAAGCGTAGCGAAATGAAGTTGTAATTGCCAGCAGAAAGTCGAAGGTTAGAGGGGAGTGTTTTACGTGTTTATAAGAGTGAAGGGTACCCTAAGGCTTCGGCGGGGACTTGGGAAGGAACCGTAGGAAAAACACAGCTGTGCTCTTCCGCACTCTATCGATATCCGACCATTGTTTTGGCTCGTTATGCCGTCATCAGGGTAACGTTTACACTTGAGGTGTCCTTATAGACATGACTTTTAGTGGTATGGGTGGGAGGATGTTTCACCATCTACATAATACCCTGCGAGCCGCCGCATGGGTTTGTGTGAGGGGGTGTTAGGTCACTAGCCTTGTAAAGATGTAAGGTTTTGGCAGGTGAAATGGTGACGCGTATTATGGAAGTGTATCTAGTGGACCTCAGTTTTTATTTCGGTTGCTCGTTGTGCGCGGTAAGAACGAGTTTTTGTACCTATCAGTTCGGCAATGTATCTCTCTTGTATTATCGCTTCTGTCAGACCTAGAGATTTAGTGAGGCGTCATGATGATACTCTCTGTATCGCGCTGAAAATAATAGTTCTCAATTTATCAAGCAACCAACACGTCGCGTGTAGCCTCCGAGTCTCTAGGGGCTCCCACCTTAATCCCTCTAATGTTTGTGAGACACTATATATTCGCTCGTAGCAATTTTCAACGAAGCATGCTGCTTTCCTTTGTATTTTATTATTTTTTTGGTTAAATCTTTAAGACCAGGGTCCCAAACGCTCGCGGCGTATTAGAGGTGTGGCCTTACCATCTAGAGCGAAGTAGCATCTCTCTTTTACTTTATCATCCGAAGACCTTCCTATTATACTCTTAACAAAACCTAGTTTCTGTTGAACTTTGATGCTGTGCCGCAAATGCTTTGTATGTGTGTTCCTAACGATATATCACAAGATAAGTTAATACAAAGATATGTTAGTGTATTTGAAGATTTCATGTTTACTCCACCCACAGTATAGGTATTGCATTTGTGTGATGACTTTCGCAGGAAGTGAACTGTGGTGCATTTGCTGATATTTAATTCTAATCCCCACTCCTGGCTCCACGAATGAACGTTGTTAAGGTCCGATGACAGAGCTTCAAAGTCTGCGTCTTCGCTTATTTCACGGTAGATAACTGTATCGTCTGCAAATAATTTTAATTAACTGCTAACTCTAGAAAGTAAGTCGTTAATATATATTATGAATAAAAGAGAGCCGATCGCTCACCCTTGAGGAACACCAGATATGACTTCGATCATAAAAACCTTCAATAACTATTTTTTGTTTTCTATCGCTAAGAAATTCCCTTATCCAATTCACCATTTTTCTATTAACTCCAAATGAATGCAATTTATAAATGAGTTTTTTGTGAGGAAACTTGTCGAATGCCTTCTTGAAATCAAGGAATATCGCGTCGACTTGCTTAATCGATTCACCTGATTTTAGGATATCTTGAAGGAAGAGCGAAAGTTCTGTTTCGCAGGACCTGCCCTCATGGAAGCCGTGCCGACTGCTGTGTAAGAGGTTACGATTATCCAGGAATTCCATAATATTAGTCACGACTATGTGCTCGAGGATCTTGTATAAAAGCGATATGAACGATATAGGTCTATAATTTCCAGGGTCAGTGTTATTTCCCTTTTTGAATATCGGAGTGAAGTTGGGTATTTGCCAGTCTTGGGGCACCTTACCTCCGGATAATGATTTGTGAAATTTAATTTCTAAAAATGGTACAATCTGTGGCGATAACTCCTTGAGCACACGTGTAGGTAATTCATCTGGACCTGGGGACTTGTTACTTTTAAATTTAAAGTTTTAATGGAACGCAGTTGTTTAGTTATTCCATCACGCTGAATTGTTATGTCCGCCATCGGCTCGTCAACGTCCAGAATGTCTAAACTGTATATGCGTCATCCTTAGTGAATACACTTTCGAATAAGTGGTTTAATAAGTTAGCTTTATCGACGCTTTTAGTGACAATTTTGCCGTTTGTGTCCAATAAAGACTCTACTGTCGAAGATTCGCCCTGGATCTCTCTGGCGTTAGACCAGAACGACTTGGGATTTTCATATAGTAATTCACCGAAGATTTTTTTCTTTAAGTTTCGTAGAGTAGCGCGCATGATTTTCTTCGCTGTTGAGCGTTGAGCAACGTAAATTTCTCTCGCCTCAAGTTCCATTATTTTGTTACCTTACTTAATAGAATTTTTATATAGATTGTGCCTTTGTCTCCTGAGCTCCCGCCTTACTTCGTGGTAACACCAACGAGATTCTTTACTCCTCCTTTTAAATTTGTATGAACTATATTCATCGATTCCTTTACATAGTGTTTCCAAAAATATCTCCATGTTACTTCAGTGCACTAGTCCTTCATTGTGGCTACGAATTTTGTGAATGAAGCTTCCAACCTCTTTCCAAATATTGACTTTTTGACATTTGTTGTCCAGGTTGGATGTTGCTAGCGAATAATGGATAAAGCATAGGAATGCATGTAAAAATACATGTAGCGTGGAATAACTTAGTTTTTGCTGTCTTTTTCGACATTTGACTCTACAACCTTAAGAATGAATTTCCCATATCGAGGTGAAAGTTTCATTTAATTGAACGTTACGAGTCCACAGAAATGCATGTGAATAAGACAGCGCTACATTTTGAATTTTCTTAGAATATAAACCATCCCATGAGTATGGCCAAGAGTGCATGGATAATTTCCGATCGGATTATCATCGAGCTAACATACCTATTCAAGTATTTCCGAACACAACCTTAGCTGAACGCCCTGCTGTTCCAAAAATCTTCACGAAACGCTCAATAGTTGAGCTTCATTGAACATGATGTTCAACCCCTCTTACTGAGCATTGTATCGTCTCTGAACTCTTTTGAGCATGCTCTTCCGCGAGTCTCTCTGAACAGCGTGCCGTAGCAGAGCTCTATTGAGCATGGTGTTCTTTCTGAACAGTGAGCCGTAACTGAACCCAATTGAGCATGCTGTTCTTTCTGAACAGTGTTCCTTAGCTGGACTCTGTTAAGCATGCTGTTTCGGTTCATTTTTGAAGCTCAAGGAGGAATGTAACCATTTAATAACCTAAATAGTTACACTCGTAAGAAATTGGGTGGATTGTGGCTCCAACACCCCCCTCCTCTAAATGGCGCGCCTCTAGATTCGCCGTCTGGTCGCACTGGAAGAAACCCGATGAACACAAATTACAACCCTCCCCTGCTTCGTTCGTACAATGCAGCACTTGGCTCTAACTTTGAAATGCTCTGCAGAACAGGTAGTATGTGTGAACCGCTCATTTACTAATCAGTTCATTTCTCGGAACAGTTCCATTTGAACTGCTCAGTTCATTTTGTCCC
This sequence comes from Ceriagrion tenellum, assembly GCA_963169105.1. NCBI lineage: Eukaryota > Metazoa > Arthropoda > Insecta > Odonata > Coenagrionidae > Ceriagrion > Ceriagrion tenellum. The sequence continues at coordinate 134,449,317 of OY720642.1, read as the reverse complement.
ATCTCTAGTTTATTGCATGAGTATGAACTTCGTGACTTATCATTTATCCATGGATACTACTAATTGTCAGTTTACGCCGTCGCCCGTTTTAACCCCCCCCCCTCCCCCAACGCCACCGCCAAAGTCACCCTTCTCGACGCCCATCTCCACCTGGAAGAGAGGGGACGGCACTGCCCTGGGTAGCGACTATGAATACCATTTCTGAGCCAATGTTTTCCCCCATACCTGCTGGAGACCCAGGTAACGACTATGAATACGGGTCTCAAACCTAATTCAAATTGTTTCAGAGATATTGAAGCAAGGCTTTGCAATAGGCCACTAAGTGAAGACACATTTTTATAGTATTATCTATATCACTAGTAGAATCTAAAGGCAAGTAGCATCCATGATAGCCCGGTATAAACTTTAATATGAATAAATAGAAGATGTTGAATCTTAAATAAATGCTAAGTACGTGTCAACTGCGCGAAAGAATTTTAGCCATCATGCATTATGATGCAAATTTCAATCGGAGGACCGATATTGAGAAAACCAGTTTCCGCAAGAACAAATGAAACGTGGCCTTTATTCCTCACGCGCCACTTTGATCACCACACGAATGACACGTTAAACGTTTATGGTGGTGGACACAATTGTCTATGAGGCACCTCTATAGGTGTTACTGGAACGTAATTACATAAATAAAACGGCACAGTACCGCTCTCAAAGTGAATTTCAAAGTGAACTGTAATTCTGTTCTGTATGTTTATACTCTAAAGACTCAAATAATAGTAAACCAATAGGCAAGAGAGCTGACCGATGGCCACCGTTTCAAATCAGGTCGGTGAAAACGCTGAGCAGATACAAGATTATTTTATCCTTGGTATTATTTCTGGACATATATATTTTTAGTATTAACCCTCGTGCGGTACAGTGGTGAGAGACGAAATAGAAGGTACGGTCGGGCTGGATCCGACCCGAACTCTTTTTGATGAGGTTTATGATAGAAGTAAGTGCGCATTAAGCATTTTTATTGCATAATAAAATTTACTGACCGAAAATTATGAAGACGCACCTGTTTCTAGTTAAGAGAAGACTTTGTATTACCAGCCAACTCATCCCCCTACGAAGAGAGGCGGGAACAGGGGAGCGGAAAATTTAACGCTCGGGTCGGATCTGATCCCCAACGTACCGTTTGAGGGTTAATTCTGGAAAACAGCAAATGATAAAAGGTAAGAGATGAGCGCATTTGTTGTTAATGAAGAATTTTGTATTTTAACTTGGACTTAAGGAGTCCACAGCGGTAATTACGGTCAGTGGGCATAACCATGAATTTACCGTTTACCACTTACCGTTGCATATCGGCGGAATCATCTACGTCTGCATGCAAGCCGCCGCATGGGCGTGTGGCATCATGTTCAACTATGACCATCAGCAAGTCTCTTGGTTCTAAGGGGCAGTCTTTCTACGAGGAGAAGGGCCTGAGTACAAACAATATCTCGCACTATTACAAATGGCAGATAAAAATTCACATCCGGATTATGTAGATATGGTCTTAACGGTGCTAGATGAACAAATTTTAATCGGCAGTAATCGGAGATGATTTTTCTCCATATAATCCAAATGTATCGAAAGGATTACCATATATTACTGCAGTAAACCCCCATCCAGGATAACGGAATTTGATTTAAGATAAAAGAAAAGAAATCTACCAATCATTTCCTTATAGATTTTGTAAAATACTGAGAGTTATGAGATTGGTCTATAATTCTCTAGTTTCTCCTTTCCACCTTTTTATACACTGAAATAACTACAGCTTCCTTTAAGCCGAAAGGGAACTCACCAGTAGGAACACTCAAATTATAGATATGTATCAATACTGGAGCCAGAAAGGTATTAACTCTTTGAGTAGATCTTCGCTGATGCAATTCACCCCACGGTATTTTTGACTTGGGAGGGACTTAATTACTGAGTAAGGTTCGTTCGTAGAAATGGAATCAAGAAAAATCGATTGTTTATTGTTATTGGTGGAATAGAGGTTTTATAATATGCTTGTATTAGCAGCATTAATTTCTGCCGTGTCAAAAACAGAAATAAAATAATTATTAAACGCTGTAGCAAATTTTAGGGGATCAGTAACTTCTTGTTCTTCTATTGCCATAACGAACTGATTACCAACTTTGAATTTCTCCTCAGTGATTTCTCTCACCAACTCCCATTGGAATTTAACATTTCCCCTATATTTTTCAAATTGTAGAATGTAAAAGCTATTTCATGCATGTCGTAATGTAACGCGAAGGCAATTTCTTAATTTAATAAATGTTTCCTTTAATCTAATGCCTTCGGGATGACGCTTAGATTGCTTCAACAGGTATTTATTCCCATTGATTTCTATAACTAAGGTGTCATTGATCCAAGGCTTTGATTTGTGTGCATTATTTATCAAGGTTACAGTATAACTAGACCTCAATACACTGTCATTCAATGTGTTCATTATAATTGAGAAAGATTTGGATGCGTTACACTCATTGTATACTGGAGTCCAATCAACAATTTCCATTAAATTATTAAGAGTAATGTAATTAACTTTCATTTGGTTGCCTTTAGTCTCTTTCATTACTTCAAATTTTGCGTTTTTTGCAAAAGAAATTCAAGGATAGTGTCGTCATTGAATGATCTGACGTTAGAAGCTTCATTCACGAAATTCGTAGCAACATTGAAGAACGAAAGCATCGAAGTATCATGGAGATATTTTTTGTAAATACTACGTAAAAAAATCGATGAATATATTCCGTTCAAATTCAAAAGGGAGAGTAAAGAACCTCGTTGATATAACCACGAAATAAGGCGGGAGCTCAGGAGACAAAGGCAACTGCACATTATATATATATAAAAATTATATTAAGTAACAAAATAACGGAGCTTGCGGCGAGAGAAATATGCGTTGCTCAACGCTCAAAAACGAAGAAAATAATGCGCGCTGCTCAACGAAACTTCAAGAAAAAAAATCCTCGGTGAATTACTAGACGAAAACCCCAAGTCATTCTGGTCTTACGCGAGAGAGTTCCAGGGCAAATCTTCGACAGTAGAGTCTTTATTGGACACAAACGGCAAAGTGGTCACCAACAGTATCGACAAAGCCAATTTATTAAACCACTACTTCGAAAGAGTATTCACTAAGGATGGCACAATACACAATTTAGACATTCCCGACCTTAATGAGCCGATGACTGACATAACAATTCAACGTGATGGAATAATTAAACAACTGCATTGGATTTAAAGTAATAAGTCCCCAGGTACAGAAGAAATACCTGCACGCATGCTCAAGGAGTTATCGCCACAGATTGCACCATTCTTAGTTATAGTTAGCAAATCGTTATCCGAAGGCAAGGTGCCCCAAGACTGGAAAATACCCAACTTCTCTCCGATATTCAAAAAAGGAAATAAAAGTGACCCAGGAAATTACCGGCCTATTTCGCTAACATCACTTTTATGCAAGATCCTCGAACACATTGTCGTTAGTAATATTATAACATTCCTGGATAATCGTAACTTCTTACATAGCAGTCAGCACAGCTTCCGTAAGGGCAGGTCCTGCGAAACACAGCTTGCGCTCTTCCTTCATGATATCCTAAAATCAGGTGAATCGATTAAGCAAGTCGACGCGATATTCCTTGATTTCAAGAGGGCATTCGACAAGATTCCTCACCAAAAACTCATTTATAAATTGAAATCATGCGAAGTTAATAGAAAAATAGTGAATTGGATAAGTGACTTTCTCAGTGATCGAAAACAAAAAGTAGTTATTGATGGTTTTAGCTCTGATATAGCCATATTCGCTATACCTCAGGGAAGTATGTTCGGCCCTCTTTTATTCATTATTTATATTAATGACCTAAGTTCTAGATTTTGCAGTAAATTAAGATTATTTTCAGACGATACAGTTATCTATCGTGAAATTAGAGAAGACGCAGACTTTGAAGCTCTCTTAAAAACGCTCATTCGTGAAGTCAACAACGTTCATCCGTGGTGTCAATAGTGGGGGTTAGAATTACATATCAATTAATGCATCAAATTTTTCTTCCTACGAAAGTCTTCACAAAAATGTCATGCCTATACTGTGGGTGGAGTAAACATAAAACCTTCAGATTCAGTAAAATATCTTTGGATTACCTTATGATCTGATATATCGTGGAGAACAAGCATAAAAAACATATGTGGCACAGCATTAAAGAAACTAGGTTTTGTTTAACGTATAATAGGAAGACCTTCGGATGTAAAAGTCAAAGAAAGTTGCTCTTCGCTCTGGTTAGGCCACACCTCGAATACGCCGCGAGCATTTGGGACCCTGGTCATAAAGATTTAACCAGAAAAATTAATAAAAGACAAAGGAAAGGCGTGAAAGAAAAGCGTGCTTCGTTAAAAACTGCTACAAGCGTACATATAGTGTTGCATAACTAATAGAGGGTTTAAAGTGGGTGCCCCTAGAGACTCGGAGGCAGCTCGCTAGGCTTAGGTTGCTTGATAAATTCAGAATTGATGTTATTCTTAGCGATAGAGAGAATATTATCATGACGCCTCACTACATCTCTAGGTCTGACAGATGCGATAAAATAAGAGAGATACACTGCCGAACAGATAGGTACAAGAACTCGTTCTTACCGCGTACACAATATGAATTGAGCTCCACTAAATACACTCCTGTGACACATGTCACCATTTCATCTCCCAAAAACTTACATCTTCACACGGCTGTTGACATATCACCCCCTGCCACATGCCCATGCGGCGGCTCGCAGGGTATTGTGTAGATATAGATTTAGATCTGTTATATCTTAGTGCCGTACTTCAGCAAAAGGATGTAACTTATAAAAGTTGTAGAATTCGGAAAACTTAATCGATGCACGTTTAGGTGCGAGTACTTACTCTGATCGGTTGATTGATTGAGCAGCGACAGCCGCAAGTGCTCGTCAAGTTTTTAAAGAGAACTGTATCACTTTTGGCGTTTAGAATATTAATGCTCATGTCAACGGCAACAAGATTTCTTCCAGTAATTGACATTATTGGTTCTCGTTCTTCTGGGAACTCAGGTACTGGAATGTTTTGATCTCTGTACATGCTTATGAGGTCAAATACAACTTTACCATATTAAAATGTAAGTACACACAATCTACAGATTGCATCGAAACCACACAAACAATACATTAAAGTTCGATAGTTGTATAGACTAGAACACCTGCGGCTCGATTTACATTGTTGCATTTAGCATATGCATTGAAATCATTGATTTTATAATAAGTCATTTCATCGCTACTTTTCCCAATATCGGAAAGCACAGTTATATGAGGTTTTGAGGGACATTATGTAAATGAAGAACACAAAAAGATCAAAGTTTCCACGTAAGCTGCTGCGAATATTTTGATGAATTAACAACATGGACTGAAAAATATCAAGGTCTGATTAATACAAGGATGTATTAAATGTATTCAACTTACTTCTCATCCCCCTCACATTTTGGTGATAAATTGTTAAACTGTCCCTTCCGTTGAACATTAAATCATTAATCTCACTTAAGCCTGAATCACACGATCATTTTTTCCGTCCCTTTTTAGGAATAGCTCCAATGATTGCTAAAATGATCGCTCGAAAATGATCGTGTGACGCGAACAAAGTCAGGGACGGCTCCAGCGATAGGGATCCATATCGCTTTTTCCATCACTGGGCACGTCCCTTTTTCCGACCCTGGAGGCATCGCTGACTCCACCATTTAGCCAATCAGAGCGCTAAAGAGCTAAAGACGCCACGTTCGGCTTCCAATGGAATGAGAGTAGTGAACAAATGGAAATGAAGCGAAAAGGGATGGAAAAAGGGAAGGCCAAAATGGCCGTGTGATGATTCAGAAAATGATAGCTCGAGCTATCATTGTCCCTGAAAAGCTATCATTGGAGCTCTATCCCTTAAAAGGGACGGAAAAAAATGATCGTGTGATTCAGGCTTTATTTATTAAACAGGAGTCCTTATCTCACTTGATTTTCTCTTTAAACTGATTCCTTCAGAAATCTTCGCAGAAAGTCGATCTAAAGACCAACTTTATCGTCTTTTGACAAGGAAAACGAAAGAGTATGTAATGTGTCCCTATATTTGTTTGATGCTGTAGACGAATGGTGCAACACTTGGCAGTTAGAATTAAATTTTAAAAAGTGAGTTGCTATGAATTTAATGTATAAAAGTGCATTGTAGACAGAGAAACTTGCCCAACGAAACGTACACAATCAATCAAACCGAACCAACAAATGTATAGTGAGTTAAGTACTTAGGAGAGACCCTTACTCACGGACTTGTCCTGGTAGAAGCACAAACGAGAAATTTAGGGACAGGGAAATCGTAAATTGGGTCTCATTACAAGAATACTGCGCAAATGAGACGAGAAAGTAAAGGAACGATGTTATTTTTCTCTAGTGAGACCTCACTTGGAGTAGGCCACTAGTATATGGGGCCCTTACGAAGTAGGACTAGTTTCAGATATAGATCGAATACAGCGGAGAGCAGCTGGATTTATTAAAAATTGCTACGATAAGCATAACAGTGTTAATGAATTGTTCAGGGAATTAGGGTGGGAACCTCTATCCAATTAAAGGGGAAAATATAGATTTAATATTTTACGAAAGTTTGATGTGGACTTTTTTTCCGAAAGTTCAACTTATTCTGCTAGAGTCAAACTACTATGGCAGAAAGGATCACAGGCATAAGTTTAAGGGAATACCTAGACTTTAGAACCGATAGACTTAGAATGCCATTTTTTCCACGTACAATAAGGCGCCATAACAGTCCCGATAGATCAATTCTATGATAATTTCACCCTCCATAGGTAAAATAGAGATATATATCTTGGTACCATCATTATCAAATCACCCTGCGTGAAATTTCCGTCATGATGTAGCTCTTACATGATTTAGTAGTCTGTAGCGCTATTCATCAGTCGCATTAACAATAATAACCAGTAGTTGTATATTAAGTAGTGTACTGCGCAGCAGCATGTGCGTCCACGTAGCACTGTCCTCGTTTCTGGTCTGACCGCGCATTGTTATGCTGACTGGTTTTGGCACGCGCCAGGCATCCGGCCAAACACGCGCGGTTCTTATTTCAACAGGAATGAGTGCTGCATTCCCGTGTGGAATCACCCCTTGCCACACACCCTGGTGGTGGCTTGCTCGGTACTTCGTAGTTGCAGGTATACCACTCGGATGGAGAATTTTCTTCTCTTGCATAGCGCAGGCATGGGAGACCCCTATTTTGACTCATTGATTGACCTCATTCCGCGGTATTAGAGACGAGGTCACAAGTAGAGAGATTCACTTCCATAGAAAGATTTATTTTATACCTTAGGATTATTTTATACCTTAGGATTTTATTTTGGTCTCGTTAGGGCCGCACTTGCATTACGCGCCAATTCCAATAACTTATCGCTCGCTGCTTTCATTTCATCCGAGTATACTTTCAGCTTCTCACATAGTTTCTTCTCCTTTACTTCCGACGATTTTGAGCCTGCGTTTTTATCTTGTCCATATTGTATTCCTCCCTGCTTTAACCTTTCTCTTAAAAATATCTCATTCTGTTGCCCTTCCTTCTTTAATGTTGTATCTTTATAAATCTTTTTGAACTTTTTGCATCCAACTAGTTGCTGATATTTTTTCTGAAGATATTTGAAGATATTTTTTGTTAAATAATTGTTAACCGTCCACTATGTAATCAATCTTTTATTCTGTAAGATATATTTTATATATTTTGATATGTGCGTTATTATACTATTCTTCTTAATTTACAGATTTCTGTAATTTGCAATGGGCCAAGTATTCCTAAGGGTGTAAAATATAGCAGACATTCATCTTGTACTCGCTATGGAAGCATGCACTTTTTCAGGAGTGGGCTTACCCAGATTTGCTAGCGCACCGTTGGCGGCAAAAGCTTCCTACGCTATTAGTATTGGTAGTATGAATACATCCGAGTAAACGCAGGTTAGTATACCCAGTTAAATCTGTTTACCAAGCCAGAATTACTAGGGTTGATTCTTGTAACAGGCACTTGAAATGCTTGAGAATGAAAGTCAGTTGGAATCGTGGTCGAAATAAGGATTAAGAAAATATAGGACCAAGACCAGACAGACTGTACCGCTACATTCAAAGGTAAATTGAAATTCTCCGGGACTGACACGTCAGAAATTACATTCAAAGAAGGAGCCATTGGTTACATTAATATTCTAAACATTTACGACGAGAAAATAATTCTCCATATAGTTTTCGTCGCATTGGTTGTTTCGGCTGTTTTTAGTGAAACCTTATTCGTCACCTGAGGTCAATAGCACTAATACAGAGTCAAACTAGAAATAGTGTAAATGCAAGTAAGTTAGAGCCGACCTTCCACTCATCATTCATCCTTAGTCATGTTGACGGGGCACCACGAGAGAGCGCAGAGTCTTCCGTGGATTTCCCGGAAGTTGAATCAGGAATTCCTCGCCGACGTAACGAACAAGGAGGTTATAAACAAATGGATGCGGCGGCATTCAGCTTGACTGTAGAAGCCATAGAGGTAAAATGAGGAGAGGGGGGGCAAAGCAACCTCCGCAAGGAGGAGACTGTGGTTCCATTACATTGAACCACCTGATTTCTCTGCCGGGCGTTTGAACGTAAGAAGGGTCGAGAAACTCGAATTAAGGCAGTCCGAGCGAAAAATTATTTTACTTAGAAATCAATGAATTTGGTCTCGTTTTAAAGAGAAATAACTCACCCATCCAATGACACCAAAAATTTTACCCCTTACCACATTACTTTCGGAGATATTTGCCAAAAAATACCAGCCCTTTTACATGGGAAATGGTACGTGTATGCAATCCAGAGAGACATTATTTACAAAATGAGGAATTTATAACACTTAGATGTCGTAAAAAAACTAACAGTGTGTTGTTTGTATGTTTTCTCAACTATTTTTGAAATTTAATCGTATTGTCACCGCAGGAGGTTCTTCGGGATCACAAGAAAACCTTCCATTTGAAGGAGTTTCAAACGCACCGCGCGAAAAAAATGAGTCAAGTTGTAGACTTATTCAGATATTTTCATTTAATTACTCACAACTTCTGTCATATAAAAATATATTATTGCACCATTAATAATGCAATATTTAATTGATGTGTCCTACAGCTGGCGAAATTAAAACGTAAAATTCGAATATGGTATCTATTCTGACTAGGGAACTATCTCGCTCGGACTACCTTATCAAGAGCAAGGTTATTACTCATGACATGCACGAACTTCGCAGTATGATTTTATTTTAATCGTATCATTAGTTGATTTAAATCTTAGTAACATCAGCTTTTTATAAAAATGCAAAACAAAATTACGAATACATAAGTATAAATGTACTCAACCAGTGCCAATAGAATCTCCGTTAAATATTTGGACTTTTCGGCATTTGACGGCCAACGTCGCAGCCGAAACTTATAAATTCAGAATTGAAACTTTAACCCACCATCATAAAAAAATACAAATACTAGGAACTTTATTAGCTATATAGAAGTTCAGTTTGAAGCGATTTTTCTTTTGGAGACAAGGGAAACACGTAATACTAAGCAATAAACAAAGGGTAACCCATAGAAATGAAAATATTAAATGCTAGAGAATAATAAAGTACACAGAACTGAAAATTCAATGAGTTAAACTGCACTAACTATAACAAGTTTACCTTTACAGTGACTTTGTAACATTAAACATGAGGGGAAAAATAAATAACAATAAGAATATGCATGAAACAGTAACTCTCCAACAGTGGTATTGATACAATGTCTTGCAATATTTACAGCTCAAGTGGTACATTTGCATGGCCATAATCAAATTTTACATGTTGTATTGCTATATGGTCTCTTCAATTATAATCACAAGAGGCAAAAATCCATTATATCTCATGAAGTTTGGCTTTAAAAAACACGAGGTTGTAGCCTAATACCTCTGGTAAATATTAGTTTTCACCTTTGAACATGTAGAGTTGTCCTTCTGCAGACTAAGGGTGATGGTTTCCCGTGGTAGTGTAGCACAATTGAACATAAATGGAAAATTACTGCCTTTGTAAGAAGGGTCTAATAGTTATCCAGAGGCATTTGGCCCACGATACGAGTATCCAGTGCGTAGTACAATGTGTACTGCCTCTCGCATATTTCTCTTAAGGTTTGGTTTCGTTGTAAACCTTGTAAGTCGGCTGATCCTAATCCCCCAGTTGCTTTCAGGCACCTCGAAGAGTTCTTTGCCACTTGGCATATATACACTTATGATATCCTTCAGAGGATTAGGAGGCCCTCTCCAATGATTGACCACGGTCAACTTATGTGCCTCTTGCCCTGGAACTCACTCTATCCCTCTCAAGCAAACCTCTCACTTGATATCTCCTTCTTCAGTTTCCGCTGTACAACCCTGAAATGTACTCCAACACATCTTCAGTGTTCTCATACAAGAGGGTAGATTTGGAAGTGGGCGGATCGGGTTGGTGTTGGGTGGCTAGAGTACTGGCTAACCACACGGACGGCCAGGGTTCACAATCCCTGCAGTGGAGGATGTTTTTCAGAGGAAACCCGATCCCTACTTGAGTGTCTTGTGAAGTGCACTTCAAGCACAGTACTCCGTCTCTCGGATGAGACGTTAAGCCGTGGTCCCCTTGGTGCCTTTCGTTGAGAGCAGGCTAATGCCGACGCCAGGTTTCTATCCACCCTTCCTCCCTTACCTATCCCCTATGGCGCAAATGACCATAGCCCTCGGTCGCCTACCTAAATATCCAATCCAATCCAGATTTTGAAATTCCTGAATAGATATGATCTATGAATAAATCATGATTTGAAGGGGAACTTGAAGGTCCACCGTCCCACGGGGGAAGGCTGTTGGTCAGAATAAGGTTATTAGAAGGTACTCCACTCGAAGGAAACAAAAAGGAATACAGTGCATAAAAATATCCATAACAACTTTGGCTTTAGTCAAATCACTGCATAATGTATAATTTTCATAATGGCTTTAGTGTAAAATTAAACCATTTCATTCAAATTTAGATACACATAAGAAGTTTTGGTTGATGATAAATATAATATCATATTTAAATATAATATATAAGTAGTTATACGGGAGTAAGTCATTTGTTGGTGCAGAAAATATCGGATGTATGACAGCGAATTTCCGCGCATGGCATCGGATAAAAAAGTTTAATGGCAATCTACGTAAAATTGTACACACCTTTAACATCAGTATGAGAAAATATCTCAAGAACTATCAGAAAAATATTGGTCTAGATTCTAGGTTATAATTCACGGAAATATATTTCAAGATAACTATGTTCATTAAGAGGAAAACTTATATGTCGCATACGTCACACAATACTCATTTTATTATAGTTAACAGTTTTTGGTGAGACTCATGGTTTCCAATCCACTATTGAGGGCAATTGTGTTCATTAGGCGCTAAATAAATCCTTTCACTGTAAACATTACCGGCATATAGAGAGAAAACTTATTTCTTCAGAACATGAATACAAACATCTCATACATTCAAACGAAATATTTCCGTTAATTGTGTACTGGGCCCACCAATTTTTGTTGTGGCCCAACCAAGTTGTGGCCCACCAATAATTATTTAAAATTTCAAAATTGGGAGTGAATGCGTATCATTTTCTGGCCTTACATCCAGGATTCCTTTTATTGCAGTAATATTTAAAAACAGAATTCAAATATGCTACCAATTTTTGAACTGATGTTGTAAGTATCGTAAGTAACGGTGTGAAAGTGTGTAAGATGATAAAATAAGACTTAGTTTTAAATAACTCGGAATAAGAATTACGATAACTGATCTGAATTGAAAGAACCCTCTTCCGGTCGACTTTTCTTTCAACCGGCGTTTGCCTCCTCACCTATTCTTATTCACCCCATCTTCCTCTTTCATTCGTTTATTGGGAAGCTAGGAACACAAAACGTTTCATATTGCTACATCAGAAATACAACGCAAAGCCACAAAATGCATAATTTTTTTATCATTTAAAACAAAGTCGGTGAGCGTTATCTAAATTCCAGTCTATTATTCATAACTTATTTTGAGATGAATGTAATAATTGTTTCGGGTATATTCCGCGTATGAAATCAAGTTTTTGGCCCGACGTTTCGTGACCCACTGCTGGCCACTTATTCATGGGAATGGATTGCCTTGTTTTATTGTTTTATTGTTGCTTGTCTTTTTATATTAAGTTGAAGAGGTAGAAGGGGGATGGAGGTTAGGACAGGGGGAGGACGGCGGAGTTGGAGAATTTTGATGGATGATAAGGTGACCAGGGGTGCGATTCTGTTTCTTTATAACGCCGTAACGCCATACGCTACGGTAATATAGCGTGTAACATAGCGAATGAGCGATTCTGTTTTTCGAATCTGGCGCCATCCAAGCGTAGGCCGCGATAATTTATCGTGTGATCGTACGGAAATCAATGAGATGGCGTTATCATCGCGATGTTATCCAACATGGCGTCGTAACTTTGGTGAAAGCGGGATCAGCTTCAATGCAATTGTAAATAAAGCAATTTTATAGTATATAGTGCGTTGGTCTGTGATCCCTAATTATAAGGTAGAGTGACATAATTGACATTTGAGTGATAGAGACTGATCATCTCGAGTTAAACTTGATTCCAAGGATTGGTTAGTAAAGATAAAGTAATAGTTTCAATACTAACATTTTACATTATAAGGTAGGATGGTTCGGTGTCGTTGCCCCTAAATATGAGTTTTGAAGCACATCAGTAACTTCCCTCATATTTGTGATATTTTCCGATTACTTATCAGTGGAGGTGACAATTTCATCGTTGGTTGTTGAACGAATTGTTTTCAGTTACTCGTGGGTTGTAAGTAATGTGATGTTGTTGTGTCGTTTGTGAATAAAATATAGCTATGTACATTAGCGCCCACAAGTGTAGGATATTGGATATTTCATTTTTGAGACGCTAAGACTCTTGACATAAGCAAAATGAAATTTTAGCCTACTTCAATGCCTTTACTTCGTAACGCTAGAGATTAGACAACCTCCACCTACAGCAATTTTAGTACCCATTACAAGAACTTCAGCAAAACATGTAGTAAGTCATGTCCATATCTCATGAAATACATGCATTCATGTTACTAATTAATTACTTAAGTGCAGGAGGAATTGATGCTTAGGCAATTACCTTTAATTAAAATTACCATTTTGATAACTGCGTCTTGTGTTTGATGAGTATATGCATTTCAAAGCATATGGGCCGCTAATATTTGATTCTAGGCTTGTCTGTTGTGTTACAGTTGTGTATAATAACGTTTTAACGAAGTTTTGTTTGAATTTTGTATGCTAATCTCTTGCTTGTATCGGATATTCATTTTTCATAGTAGTTCTACAATACTCATTTTATTACAAATGCTTGAAGTAGATGATCATTTGGAATGAATAGAATGGCTTGATTTCCTTGCTTCTTAAGCGTTTCAGTCTGTTTTTCGTGAATGTAATTAATCCTAGAGTTCTTCGTGAACTCATTGAAGATATTGGTGAGAGAATGATTTTTATGTTAGCATTAAGGCTTCATGGAAATGGTACTCTTTCTCATTTTATGTTTCATGGAAATGGAAATGTTTTGCTTTATACATCATCAGTCATCATTTTACTCAGTGTAAATATTTTAATATTAATTGTTCTGAATTTTCAATGGCCTTAGCTCACTCCCATTTAAAGTAGGTAAACTTTAGAAATTTGGAACCAAGTTTATACTATTTCTATCCTCAACTTAATGAGTAATTTTCATATATTCCCAACTAATTGTTCCTTGCAATTATAAACTGACTTAGTGATCGATTTATGTTATTACTTCAGAAAATAGAATACTCAGCACATTTAGTTTCATTGATTTTTCAGATGTAATTGGATATTTTTCCAAAATGGCAATGGCCTATAGTTGGCTTTAGAAATACTAGATGATGAGTGCCAGGAGGAGGAAGTTGTTAATTTAAGAATACAACGTAGACGCACCTGAGGGATGCACAAGATCCCTTTAACTTAATGGATAATACCTTCAAAAACGTATTTCGAGTATCAAAGGAATTAGTCATGGATCTGTGTATTACATTGAGGCCTGACATAACCCGAAAGAGGTCCCATGGGCTCTAAGTAGAGCAGCAGATTTGTGTTGAAAATACAACCTATCTTAATTTAACAAGTATCTTGTCAATAATAGGGTATCATCACTAATAAAAAATATAAATATAAGGTGCTGAGTGCTATAAGGTTTTATGCAACGGGATCATATCAGCGTGCTGTCGGCCAAGATTACCGTCTTGCCCTCAGCCAATCTGCAATAAGTAGAAATTTTAAAGTCGTGTCAAAGGCTATACATGAACGCCTACTCAGACAGTGGGTCAGATTTCCAACAACTCTACAAGAACGCACAGTAGCCAAAGAGAGATTTCAAACTGTATTTCCTGGAGCTATGGGAGTAATTGATTGCACGAATGTGGTAATTTTGGCCCCCAAAGACCATGAGGATTCCTATGTCAACCATCGTGGATACCATTCATTGAATGTTCAAGTGGTGAGCAGAAAATGGTGTTTCAACATTCATCTTGCAAAGGTTTTAAAATAGGTAGTTGGGATGGAAATGAAATGAAAATTTAAATGGAATATATATATTTGTCACTGATTAATTCTTATATCAGGGAACATGACAATTAGATTGCAATGGTATAGGTGGTCATTCGTTCTTTCCATTTTTGACAATATTTCAAAGCTAATCTTCTCTGCATTGAATGTGGGATAACTTTTATTTCAGTTTGAAATAGTGATAATGGGTTGACAGTGTTTTTGATTCAAATCTAGATTTGTGACAGCACTTTAAAAATTAGTCATGTTTGTGCACGGGATCACGCCACGACTCAGCTATTTGGATGAAAAGTCCAGCCAGAGCAATTATGGAATTATGGTATAGCAGCGGTGAGAGGAAGATGTGGCTATTAGGTGAGTGGTGATTTTTATGAGTCATCAGAGTATGTCACTGAAAAAGAAATGGTTGGTAAATAGTATGTTAAATGCTATTTACCCATTCCTATATTAACAAAGTTTAATGAATAAAATAATGTAGTTCTGATGAAGCAGTATGCTCTAAGCTTAGCATTACTCCTTTTTATGCTTCAACATATTTTGCTAACATTGATGAAAGTAGAGAAGAGATATCTAATAGGTAGTGATTTTTTATGTTCATCATAGGGTGACATTAAATTCATGTAATTATTTGGAAGTTTAATGAGTTAGGTCAGCGGCTCCCAAACTTTTCTGTCCTGGGACCCACCTCCAACCTGGAATATTTTTCGCGACCCAATATTACCCGGCGCCGGCGGGACAAAAGACAACAGACCCGTACAACATAGCGAAGTCTCTTCGCTTTCACATAAATAGTCTCGACTGACTATATAGTCTATGTTCACTTTATTATTTTTAACGTTTCTTATTGTTAGTTTAGCGTTAGAACATATTTGAAGAGAATTTTTGGGTAATTATTTAAGATTTAATTTTTACTTTAAAAGGCACCTTCCCTGCGCGACCCACCAAAATTGCTCCCGCGACCCACCAGTGGGTCACGACCCATAGTTTGGGAACCGCTGAGTTAGGTTAATGGCTAACACTGCTTTCAGTATTATTACAATAGGAATATATGAGTTTATGAAAGATCACATTTGACTAATATTTATTCTCATTGTCATGTGACATTAATAACTCAGGATTTCCGTAGGTGATGCAGGGTATCCTCTTGAACCTTGGCTCCTCACCCCTATACCCAATTGTCAGCCAGGGACAGGAGAGTACAGATACACTGAGGCATTATGTAAGGCCCGCTCAATTGTGGAGAGATTGTTTGGGGTATTAAAGTCAACATGGAGATGCCTATCAAAACAAAGAGTGCTAATGTACAATCCTGGAGCTTCTGGTAACATTATTAATGCTTGCTCAGTACTTGATAATATGCGAATGCATTACGGTTTTCAAGAGCAAGGCATTAATGATAATGACATAGAGGTACCACAAAATGCCTTAGTTGTCAATAATCAAGGTCCATTAGAAGGTCGAGCAAGATTCGCTGAAGGACAACGAGTACAAAGGGCATTAATACAAGATCTTTTCAGTCAATAAAAGGTACCGCATAAAGACTTTCCATATCAATTTTTTACGGCTTATATCAATATGATAATATGAATGATGCAGAGGAGGTAGGCACATAGATAATAAAATGCAACTTCAAATGAAAACATTTCCTGCATTTTTTTATTAAATAAAAATTTATAATTAGTATATTTTTTCTTACACCAACTTCTTTATTGATGAGGCCATACTCTCTCAGGCCTCACACTTCCTCTCCTCCAGCTTTACTATTTTCTGCTCATTTTTAGCAGCGAGTAGCTTTGCCTTTGCCATCAGCTATACATTTATTTTTTAAATGTTGAAAATTAAATTAATGGTATCAAGTCCTTGTATCAAAAAAGTTTCATCCCCTCTGTGTTATATATTATTATGCTCATCTTGACCATTGTGCTCTGCTCCAATGTGTTATTCTGCTGTTCTTGAAGTCTAATGAATTCATTTTTTGTCTCCTTCCTCTGTTGAGATATTTTTTAGTATATGGAGACCCTGAAAGAAGAAAAAATATGAGATCCATGTTGACTTTGACTATATTTGACAAACATTACATGGGTCAAATATTACATCCTCTTCCTTTTCTGTTTCTGGATCTCATGACAGGTTCACTGGAGCCAGTACCCCCACTGGTGCTCGCTTCTGGTGTTTCTGCAAGTACAACATTTAAAAGAATTTAATTTGTTTTTGTGGCCACAGATAAAATGTCTAGACACAGTTTTACTTCTCTTATTTCCCCCAATTGTCTTACCACAGGTGTCTTCTGTTGGTCCCGCAGTTAGGATGGAGACTGTAATTGGTTCCTCCAACAGTACCATATCATCTCCCTCCATTAGTCTCTTAAGAGAGGCCTACAAAAAGAAGTTTATTTCAATATAGTTCCCAATCTTTCATATACTGGCATTAGTATTATACACATAAACTTAAATCACTTAGAATTATTGTGTGAATATGAGTGTTTTTTATGAATATAATTACAAATAGTTAATTTTCCTAATAAGTTTACATGATTGTATTAGCAAAATAACATGCTTTAATAAAAAATTTTAAAGAAATAGTTTTCCTAAATTTCTCTTTTTCTAAGGTAAATTTAACCTTTGAGGCATTATAATGCATCTTTTGGACACTATTGTCCATGTATATGTGACTTTTTATCTGATAAACCTATCTTCAATAGGTAAGTATAACATGTGGTAGTTACAAACTTCAACAAAGGTAATTATTAACAAAGATCAATGAAAGAAACTTCTAAATCTTAAGTGTGGAAACAGGTGGCAAAATACTTGAGCATTAACCATACTTGGTCTTCTGGCAGAGAGTCATAGACCTCAGTACCCTCACAACTTTCTCCACCAAGAAGAGGAACTATTTTTTTCTTCCTCTGAAAGAGGTGCTGTGACCGAGTGTAGGTTTCCCGTTCTTAGCCTCTCTTTCCTAAGGGCAGCTACTTTGGCTCTTACACGGGCCTTCATGTCATTCCATGGCTGATGAATTGGAAGAAGTTGATTCAAGTGTATTCCCTCAACGGCCATAATTGGATAGAAGTGACAAAAAATACCTTTTGCCACTGAGGCACATCTTTCGGTGGTCCCCTCTTATTTGCCTCGTCAGCAAACTGGTGCCACAGCAAAGAGGCAGTCTCCCTCCCGCGAATACCACAGAACTTGCCCGTAGCAAATAAAGTGTGGTTGGCCATATATTCGGCCAGGAAACATTTCTGCGAATGGGAAATTTTAGGCCCTCTACTTTGTTTCATACTGTAAGGAAAAAAATATGTCCCGCGTGTAAGTTTTAGCTTCAAAAAGTCAATGCCGCCTTAAAATAAGATCTCCTAGTTATTGTTTTTCATTCATAATTCAGCAATTAATCATGCATTAGATTCAGATTTAAGTAAAATATAATAGGACAAAAAATTCTGGATATGTCATGATTGAATTAGCTCCCATATGAAAAACTAATTCGAATGGGTAACTCATTCAGGGGATAAGTAAGTAAACATTCGACTACCCTTCACACTAGGTGTAAAAAATTGGTTTAAATAAAATAGAAGTTGGACTTGGCAATTACATGGGTTGGGAATTCATTTTCATCAGCGAGTAAAAAACCTTGGATACCGCGACGTGAACTTCGAATTTCCTTTTCCTGCCGCCAGACTGTTTGGAAGCCTCCAATTGGTCAAAAAATCTAGCCTCGCTCGCGGGCGCCTCCAGTCGTAATTTGCTTAGCGTAACCTTCCCCACCTTCAATTGTTGCGTATCCCGCGGAAGATGGGAAGAATCAGAATCGCGATCGGCGTTTCACAAGCGCAAGCGATCGCTATAATAACGCGACGTTAAAATAACGTATACGGAAACAGAATCGCGCCCCAGGTGTTGCTGATTTTAAAGCCACCATCTCTATTGAAATTCTGCTTATTTTTCCTTATCTCGGTGGCCTATCGGATGAGTCGTGGCTTAAATCTTTCGACTTTGGCGATGACTTTGGATTTTTCAAAATCGATCGCGTGTCCCAAGGATTCGTGTTCAGCAACTGCAGACTTGGTTGTTTGCCCCAGTCTGTGTTCTTCCAGTCTTGTTTTGACTGAGAGTCCGGTCTCGCCGATGTATTTTCTGCTACATGTTCCGCAGGGGATTTCGTAAACCCCTTCGACTTGTAGCGGTGTCCTGTCCTTCACATTTCCAATTAGGTGTTTTACTTGATTTACATGTGGTTTAATGATTGTTTTGATCTCATATTTTTGAAGGACATTGCTTACTTGGTGCCTTTAATGTAGGGGAGGAATGCTTTCTTCTGGCTGTTGACGTCCATGGCTTCGGATGGGTTCCCGTCGTCCTTGTTCCTTATTTCCTTTTTAAAATTTCGGGAGATAGCTCCGTTGTCGTACCCGTTAAGGCAAAGAATGGCTTTCAATTGTTCTTCCCCTGCAGGGAAATTCTTGGTGTCGCTCAGCCGAATAGATCGCTCAATCAAAGTGTTCATCTGGGCAGGGTGGTGATGAGAGATACCGGTTCGTCGACGTAGGCATTCTATAAACGGCATGTCCCAAGATTCCATTGTCATTTTTCTCGACTAGAACGTCGATAAATGGAAGCTTCCCGTCTGTATCTACTTCCATGGTGAATTTTATGTGGCTATTAATGCTATTCAAGTAATGATAAAACTCTTCTAGCTTCTGGCGACCATGCGTCCAAATAATAAAAGTGTCGTCGATTTTGAGATATTACTCAAAGGAATTGCAAAAACGAGAAAACTTACTCTCGAAAGTTTATTCCCCCTTCTTTCTTATATCGTTCCTCACAGTTTTAAGTACAACTAATTACCATGACTGCGCCATCACAATAACTCATGCAAATGTAGTCATGTCAGGCACAAATTTCACAAACGTGTAAGCGTATATATGCTAACCATACACCAACACTACACCCTCCGCTTCCGTGAAGTGGAATACGACGCTGTGATTGCAAAAAATGACCCCGAAAATGAAAAGTTTACCGCCATAGCCCACGTAAACTTATGGCGCGCAAACGGCTTCCTGCCGAGAGTCACGTGATCAGATGAAACAATGGTTGCACGCATGCGCAGAAACCAAAAGCCGCTCTCCCATCATAGTATTATCATAGTTTCTCCCATCTCATCTCCCATCCCATATCTCCCATCATAGTTTCGCTTTCTATGGTTGAAGCCAAGTTCACTATTGCAGTCGGCAAATTTTAAACCTCAATCCGACTTACGTTTTCGGTTTTCGCGTTTGATTTATGTCACTTACATTCCAAAATCCACCAGCGAAGCAATGTTTTGCGACGGAAAGGAAATGGCCTGTTCGGCGTAACATCATTCCCATGCACGCATATTCTTGCTTTAGCTCCGCCCGTAAGTGCTCATGGTCACGCTTGCCGCATTTCATTTTAAACATTTTGGTGCAGAACAAAATGCAACATTCGTCCCGCGTCAACTCGTCTCACGATGAGACCTCAGGGCAGGGTCCCAGGGGAAGTCATGACGATGTGTGATTTTTAACCACGTTCCTCGACTGAGAGTGCCGAATGCCATTTTCGCGAAGTATACTTTGGCCCTCCTGTATTCCTGTATTGTCTCTCTCTCTCTCTCTCTCTCCCTCTCTCTCCCCCCCTCTCTCTTCCCCTCCGCACTCACACTTCACTCTCCCTCCACGTTTACCTCTCCTTCTTCCTTGTCGCGAGGGTTCACGCCAGGAGCTTTAGCAGGAACAATAATTACTTACTCCGCAGCCGAATGTTTAATTTCATTCGACTGGGCGCGAAAGCCATACCTACATCGCGGGGGGAGTCAACATAAAATCTTAAAATACAGTCAAATATCTTGGAATTACCTTAACTTCAGATATATTGTGGGGAACATACATACAAAACATATGCGGCACAGCATTAGAGAAACTAGGTTTTGTTAAACGTATAATAGGAAGGTCATCGGATGGAAAAGTCAAAGAGAGATGCTACTTCGCTCTGGTTAGGCCACATCTCGAATACGCCGCGAGCATTTGGGACCCTGGTCATAATGATTTAACCAAAGAAATTAACAAAGCACAAAGAAAAGCAGCACGCTTCGTAAAAAACTGCTACGAACGGACATATAGTGCTGCACAACTGTTAGATGGATTAAGGTGGGAGCCCCTAGAGATTAGGCTGCTCGATAAATTCATAAAATGTTATTTTTCAGAGCGACACAGAGAAATTTATCATGACGCCTCACTACATATCTAGGTCTGACAGATGCGATAAAATAAGATAGATACACTGCCGAACAGATAGACACAAAAACTCGTTCTTTCCGCGTACAATAAGTGACCACAATAGAAACTGAGCCCCTTCAAATACACTCTCATGGGACATGTCACCATTTGACCTCCAAAACTTTTACATCTTTACACGGCTGGTGACCTACCACCCCCTGCCACACGCCCAAGCGGCGGCCAGCGGGGTAGTATGTAGACGTAGATGAAAGATATCAGCGTGAATTGACTCGAATGTATGCAAGTACGTGCATATCGATAGAAAGGTTCCTCCCTCCCCCCTCGTCCACATAACATCTCGACACACCCCCTCCTCCCCTCACCAAACCCTTCACGTGATCCTCGTGACGTATATTTACACCCTATTGGAGAGGGATTTCGACCCGAAGGGAGGAAGGAAAGGGGGGGGCAACAATAAGGCAAACCGCCGCCCCCCCCCCCTCCGTCACTAAGTGCCTATCTTTAACAGTGTCAGTGGCCCTCAAATGTGTTTGAGTTACCCCTAATTCTACGGGGGAACGGTCGGGTCTGTCCGAGAGATTGCTGGGAACGGGAGAAGGGGAAGAAGAAGAAGAAGAAGGGGAGGGGGAGGAGGAGTGAAGAGGGGGGTCCAGGGGAGAGAGCGAGCACACGAGAGAGGGTGGGAGATTGTGCTCGCTAATGTGTCGGCGTGCTTCGCCTCGGTGTTGCGTCGTGGGGCTGGAGGAGCGCGCTCTCTGGCGGAAAGTCTCGGAAATAAGAGGGAGAAATGGAGTCTGAGTGGGAGGGGCGAGCTGTGAATGAGGGAGGGGGAGTAGCGCGTGTGTGTGTGTGTGTGTGTGTGTGTGTGTGTGTGTGTGTGTGTGTGTGTGTGTGTGTGTGTGTGTGTATATATATATGTGATGATGAGGTGTTTGAGGGGTGAGGGTTCGCTTCTCCTTTGGCTCTCGTGTCGCTCGGGTCTGTTACTGCGAAGGACAGAAGGTTCAAAGTACGCCGATAGATGTCAGTGGTGAGCGTGAAGGCACTTAGACATCTGGAGAAATCCATTACAAACGACTTTTATTTTATGTTAATTATGACACCTATGAAACAGGAAGAGGAAATTTGTCGGCGGAAAAGAAAACGCACTGTTCGGGCTTTATCATTTACTGGACGAATAGCAGCACTTTATTTTGGCATTACACTTGCATACCGGGAACAGTCATCAACATCACCAATGTACGCAATCGTAATTTTCAATTGATTCGATGATCCGTCGTCACGTGACACATCGATGTCACCAAATACTTTCACATAAAATGCCCTTACTATTTGAGAGCAAAGAACTGCCGACAGCGGCAATTTTTGTACAACCGTACCCTAAGAGCAAATTTTAAGAGTTACTTAGTTCATATGAGAGTCAAAGACCAGAAATCAAACCAAAATTTTGCTCCAATGCGTTATAATAGTCTGAATCACTTTGTGTAAATTTTTGATCCTTAGAGATCCACTACTTCACCATTTTACGCAGCGATATTTCCCAACGAATAAACGTAAACGCAATGGCTCCAAGGAAATCGGTGAGTCCCGACTTCTTCTACCGTTCTACCATTACCGCATATTTTATAATTTAAACAACTGATACGATCTCCAGCATCATATGCACTGGATATTCGTCAAATCTTAAGCAATCAAAATTATCTTATTCTCAAAGGAGTACGGTTAAATGACAGTTTTAAGAAATATTTTCTGAAATTATAGCGGTCCATGATCTTTCACCTCATGACATAAAAACGCTCAGAGGGATGACGGCTGAGGAGCAGATTTCACCATGAGACAGTTTTGCGAAGGAGACAAGATGCTCCTCAGTAAGTGGGACATCTGATGAGTAACGCGTTTGTGTCCACCTAACTTGCCACGCTGTAACTAATAATTTACAAACTATTGTCATCTGTTTAGCACGTTTCTCAGAGTATATGTATGGGCAATAGGAGCATCTGGCGTGGATCACGCGTCAAACTTCATCTTGTCACTGCAATTTTCTGAGACTGAAGAGATATTCTGTGGGAAATAATCGAAATTCAAAGGCGATAGGAATATCAACAGGAACCATTTAAGGCAAAGCAGGGAGGGAGAAAGAGAGATGAGAAAGTAACCGCTAAAGGACGCTTTAGGCATAACTTTGTGAGGGCCGGAGGCGATGCTTCACGGATTGATTACGCACAGCGGACGCTCTCTCTGTTTTGATATTGATTAGAAATACCTGCCCAGCCATTAGCGTGCAAGTTCTCCGGCATGTATGTGATTTAAGAAAGTAAGCCTTGATCATAGTGGCCGCTTTCATGAGATAATAGAGGATTAAAGTTTTAGAGGTGAACAAATGCACAATGAAAAGTGACAATGACAGATAGCTATTGAAGAGTATGTAAAAAGGGACAAACCACTCAATTTGAAAGAATGCTTCGCCAATAATTTTTAACTAAGGTTTCAATTACGGCATGATTCAACTATTATTGACCATTGCATGCATTTATAGTGTTTAAATTTCCTTTTTTGTCCTGGCTAACTTAGGCTTTGTAATTTAAGAGCCGGTTATCGATCGAACATCAGTAAAAATAGCTTTACTTTTCATCGCTGCCTAAATTATAATACCAAAGAGAGAGAGACTGGAAAGATATGCACAAAAACGCTGGGTCTCCCGAAAACGGTCACTGAATAGATTCTACATCTGCGAAATATCGTGCAAGCCGCCACATGGGTGTGTGGCATGGGATATACCACGCCAGGCATGCAGCACTTATCCCTGTTCAAATCAGAACCGCGCTCTTTCCTCCGACCGCTAGACGTTGGCCAAAAGCAGTCTGAATAACAATGCGCGATCAGACCAGAAACCAGACGTGAGCTACGTAGACGAATATGCTGCCATGCAAAACTAGTTATGATACAACTAATGATTTGTATTATAAATATGATTGATAAATAGTTCTACCAGGTACTAAACCATGCAGAAAGCTAATCTTGTCGGAAACTTCATGCGGGGTGAACTTTTAGTATTGATAGTTACCTATTAAGTATAAGTACAAAAACTACTTTACCCAGTGGGGGTCAAATTTTCATAGAACTGATCCATCGCAACTATAATGGTTACTTTTGTGCGTGGAAAAAATATCATTCAAAATTTTTCCTTCTACAGTCTATTTCCTTAATTGTATGCATGTGATCTTTTCTACCACAATAGTTTGGCTGTATGAAATATGTTGAACGTCTGACAAAGAAAAGTCTACTTAAAAGTTTCGTAAAAGATTTAATCTAAATTTTTCCCTTCGATCTGATAGAGGTTCCCACCCTAATTCCTTCAACAATTCAGTAGCACAGCTAAGTTAATCGTAACAGTTTATTACAAATGTAGTTTCCCTCCGCTGTATTCTACATCTGAAGCTGGACCTATTTCGTAAGACGGTAAGATTGAACTGCGACCACTCAGGTGCGAACCAATCTCCATACCATCTTCTCAAATTCTTCTTCTTGCTCAATCATCAAATCAACACTTTATCATTCTGCATCATTCTCTTGTTTTATTCTAGTGCGTCATTTATTCCTGACTTGGCCCGCGCAAACAGCACTTAACCATGGTCAGTTGGCAGTGTTACAAGCTGCTAGAGCGGCAGTTAACAATTGCTAACACTTAGCAACAACGGAACTGTTCATGTGGCGTATAAGACTTCGTGTGACGGTAGGTACTTGCGGGGCATTAACATCTAGATACTCGTGCGTTGGTCGCACGTTATACCTGCATGTACTTAGAATCCATCTCTATATAAAGTCAACGGTTTTCCAAAGCCATCGGCGGTACCCTTTGCCGCGGCAAGAAATGAAAATTTGGTCGCTTGGTGTGAGTGCTCCGGACGGCCTCCTTCTGGAGGAATAGACGGAGGTGGTGGTTGTAGCAGCAGGTAATAGTAGTTAAGGGGGCAGAGGGGAGGAGGAAATTGACGGAGGGAGAGCGGGAAAATGAGTGGGGCAAGGGGTTGGGTCATTTTTGGGGTGGAAGGGGCCACTTTGGGCAGGGTGTTTTCTAAAGCCTCCCCGAAGCCAACAATCATAGGGTCGGACAAAGCAAACCGACGCGGAGGCCATCGGGCCGGCGGGAATAGATTCGGATGAGAGTAGTGTTTGAATAATAGGGCGTGTTCCAGTGAAAGGTGTTTTCTTTCGAAATGTATCCCCGTTCGGGTTCCTTCATCCTCACACTTTAACAACGGTCGACCGGGGGCGGAGCGTCCATCCGTCCACTTCCATTCTCCGGCCCAGTCTTCCTCGTCTCCTCGAAATAAATTAAAACTCCTCGCCAGTTCTCTCTTCTTAATATCCCCGGACACTCCGTGAGGAAAAGATTTAAAGACCCTCTTCACACTCGGAAAAGACTCGCCGGCCCATTTTTTACGGCGATGACATTTGATTACGTTACCATCAAAGGGATCCATAGATGGTGTAATATATTTGCTTAATTTGTGTGCAGAGGAATCCTGATGTATGATCCACTTGTCAGGAGTGGTGACTCATATGTAAGCCAATAGATGGCAAGCAAACTCCCTTACTAATTCTCCACTAAATTACTCATGGAGCAGGTGGGGGCAACTCCCATAATACTCGCATCACAAGGGTAATAGCTCCCCTGCTTAACCAAAAATGTTGTTGGTCCGTGACGTGCCCACCCCCTCGCCTCCCATCCGAAATCGACTCAAGACGTCCTCGCGGGGGGAGTGATAGGTACACGGGTGATGGCGGATCGGAGCGCCGCGGCTCACATCTGTGTTTCCCGTTTTAGAAACCGAATGGCGGGAGATGCTCCCACTCAGACTTTTGATGTCCTCAAGGGCATAATCGGGGATCCCCTGAATTCCGCGGCCAGCGCGTTGGATTCTCAGTGAATCCAGTCGTAGGAAAGACGCCCAGAGGCTTCTTTAGCAGCAAATGGCAAAGACTTATGCGCACTTTCGACAAAATCTTTAACAATTTGAACACACAAAAACCACTAATTGATACACTGTTCCCCAAAATAATGATATTTAAATAAATCTAGAACTTAATCTTGAAAACGAGCCACCATAACGCGCCTCTCTCCCCACCAAAATATGAAGAAACACAGTAAATTGACCCTTTTGTACACGGCTTCACCTCGAGAAAAATATGTTATAAGAAAGAAAAATGACCCTTTTTCCGCACAGCTTCACCTGAAACAAAACGTACAAGAATAAGTAACGACCCTATTAATGAAATATCACCAGCAACAAAACTTGGAGTGATGAAACTCTTGATGGTGATTGCAATTCTGGCACACTGATAATTAGGGCTTTGGATGATGGACGAACAGAGTTCCAAAGTATATTTGGGGACTGGACAAGTTAAGGAGTCTTGATCCTTGGATGAGATCACACCTCGGAACGGGGAGTCGAAAGGGATAATTGAGTGCGTCGTCGTTGTGAACAGGGGGGCGCTAGCAGAGGCTCGTGGTAGGATTTAATCTAACGACCAATCTGAAGGTTCTACAATTAGAACCATGGTCCATAGCAACGTTCAATCAGGAACTCTCCTACACGTCCTCTTTGGAAATGAGCTCGTCTTTCGAACTGAAATATCGCCCTAATGAGAGATAGGATGTGAAGCTTACCTAAAAGGAGAATCTGGCGATACAGGCCTATGTAGCATCGTCCTAGTTACTGGTCTGACCGCGCATTGTTATCCTGATTGCTTTGGACAGCGCCTAGCAGACGAGATAAAGCGCGCGGTTCTGATTAAACCGGGGATGGGTGCTGCAGATCGGACTGGCATCGATAGCCACTGCTTCGGACGAGAGTGGAGTTCACGGAATCGGCCTAGGTACTGCAACGTGGGAGATAACGGGGAAGCCACCACATTATTCTCCCTAGAAGAAGCAGCCCTACATTCTAACTATACGCGACGTGACGGTATTCCTCCCAGTAAAATAGTCCGGAGGTCAAATAGGCCCCCAATCGGATCTCTGGGTGGGGACTAGATTGTTAGTTGGGGGCGCCTTCGACAGGAGTTCGGGCACCTAGACCTTGAGTGGTCCATTGTGCCAACCCCATGTTTAACCTGCCTGCCACATGCAGACAGGGGACAAGTGCGCCACGGTAAAGGTATGAATGGTCACCCCCCCCCAATCCTCGCCCGGGCCCAACATTGCTTAACTTCAGTGATCTTAGGGGACTACTGGAAAGTGTACATCAGTCAGGAAGGACAAGCGCAGGATAGGAAAATGGAACGTGAGAGTCACGATAGGGGAGATGTAGGGGAAGCTGGAATCCTCTTCCAACCGCGCCGCCGAGCGAGGGAATAGCCTCATGGCCTTTGTAGATCGAAGTATCGTCCGCGACGTTACGTCTCTCCTTCGCCGGCGACCGGAATAGGGCGATCGGCACCTTTCAGCGATCAATATTTTTGCCGCGATCTGCCGAAGGGGCTTCGGGTAAAGGGATGCTGCTTCTCAATTCCGTAATGGAGCATAATCCCTGAGGGCCCTTCCTCCGAATGGTTCGCCTTCCTCTACTGGTCCTCCTATCGCCGGCATCTCCAGTACGCCCGATCGTCGAAAGAAGGAAGGAAGTCAATGATGCTGCGCCGAAAAGAGGATCTGGGCGTGCCGAGGCGTCGCGGGCATCGGCCGCCGGTAAAAGGGCGGAGTGGGGGAGTGGAAAGCGGGAGTGAGTAGGTACTCCCGGCTCAATCCTCACCCTCAACTCCCCGCCCTCCCGCCAGCAAAGGGCTGTTATAGTAGAGTGGTTAATTTCTTAGACGTGCGCGAAATTGAACAAAAGCTTTGGTCATGTAGATTCCTTTGGGATTTGATGAAAGTTATATCTTCCCTCTTCTGGGATTCCATGGCAATCCTGCTGGCTTCTTAATGCTCCGATTGAGACCCTGAAGGAGAATTAATTTTTTATCATTGAATTATGCCTTTCTGAATCCACCAATACAAATCCGAAATTTTTATCTCCTCTTTTATTTCTTATTATGCTTATCAGATTATTTCTCTCTGCTGAGTTATTAAGATACTTTCCTGGGCATGAAGAACTTGTTGATCAGCTCGCATTAACATGCTAAAACATTAGAAAAATAGACAAACAGTAATGCTAAAGTAAATAATGAAATCGAAATTAGTGCGTGGTTGTTTATCATTGAAAGAAGCCACGTATGTTACCATGTAAAACTAATTGTAATATCTAAATATGATACATTTCTTTATATTCCGGTGGTCCGCGGTCGAGACCGCGAATTCCGCCGTGTTTTTTTTCTTTGGCTAAATCGCGAGCGTGGGAGTCCAGTGGCTTTGCAAGCAAAACTACGCCAGAGCCAGATTTTAATTCTTGTAAAGGGTACTTTTATTTATCTTTCTTTGTATAAATTAATAGTTTGTCGTTATAAACCAAGTGAAAGTGAAACTGTGACAGTGAGAAAGTGCAAAATTTTGTTTTTTTATCACCCGCTACGCGGGTACGATGCTTCCATTGTGTGCTTAGCAGACGGCACGGAATGTGGCCACAGAGTGTGGCCAGGTGCGAGAGGCATAAAACGACACACCCGGACACACGGAGACTCTCACACGTCAGGCTGTCAGCTAACGACTTTCGTTACTACGAACAGTGTTGAGAGATACAAGCACTGATAGAGAGAGAGAGAGAGAGAGAGAGAGAGAGAGAGAGAGAGAGAACTGGGCGACGAACCAGGAGAATGTGAGTGACTGTGGGTGTGTGCAACTCGGTCTTCATAAGATGAGCGGTTTGGGAGCTCGGGAGGAACTTCGCCCTAAAGGGAGGGCCAGAGATCTGGTTGGGTCCGCGAGATACACAGAGTCACCACGAGCCAGTATCCGTCTGGGATCCAGAACTTCTACATCTGCATAATACCCCGCGAGCCGCCACATGGGCGTGTGGCAGAGGGTGTTAGGTCACCAGCCGTGTAAAAGTGTAAGTTTATTGGAGATGAAATGGTGATATGAATTATAGGAGTGTATTTAGTGAGCATAATTTTTATTGTGATCACTTATTGTTCGCGGAAAGAACGAGTTCTTGTACTGTGCCGAATTTTCGGCACAAATTTGGCCATAATTTCGCCGCGGACACTTTCGCTCGCGGAAGTGCGGTAGGGAGATTTCAATGTGCGCACTGTCAGCGATATTGCACGTTGTCGGCGATATTGCGCGACAAGAACAAGGTCCTCTACTTTTATAGTGAATTCGCATCTGGCGTCCTCTTTTCGGAACTTTGTTGCAATAGTGCTCCTCTACGCCGCCGTCTCAACCAATGGCTGGACGAACAGTTCCCCTACTACCCCCAACTCCTGCATCGGTCAGCTGACTCCCCTCAATTGCCGGCCGCATCGACACAGCGCAGCGCTCGCCCTCTTGGCATCTGACTGTCACCGGGGAAGGACGTATCTCCTTGGTTCCAGTTGTGACTTGTGTTCGTCTTCTATAGACCAAGTTAACGGTATTTAGCCTACGGGCTTGCTTTCTATTGTAATATTTATGGTTATATAAGTGCTGTCACTTGAAGTTAATCAAACTGGCTAAGGTTGTTGTCATTTTTCTCTCGTTTTCCGCCGACCAATCGCAGTCAATTCACTCGCGACGTCAAGTTTCAGTGGCTTGCGTTGCAGTTCCTATCTGTTCGACAGTGTATCTCCCTGATTTTATCGCGTCTGTCAGACCTAGTGATGTAGTTGGAAGTCATGATAATATTTTCCATGTCGCTCTGAAAAATACTAGTTCTGAATTTATCAAGCAACCTAAGCCCACACTGTAGCCTCCGAGTCTCTAGGGGCTCCCACGCTAATCCCTCTAAAAGTTGTGAGACAGTATATGTACGCTCGTAGCAGTTTATAACGAAGCGCGCCTCTTTCCTTTGTATTTTATTTATTTTTTTGGCAAAATCTATTTGACCAGGGTCCCAAATACTCGCGGAGTATTTGAGGTGTGGCCTAACCAGAGTGAAGTAGCATCTCTCTTCGACTTTTTCATCCGAAGATTTTCCTATTACACGTTAAACAAAACAGGTTTCTTTAATGCTGCGCCACATATGTTCTGTACGTGTAATCCTCACGATATATCAGATGCTAAAGTAATTCTAAGATATTTTATTGTATCTGAAGATTTTATGACTTCCAGACCAGATTCCAGACTTCCCATGTATGTCAAAGTTTTTAAAATAGCAGTAGCAGGATAAAGGTGGCGAACTGAACTTAAGATGCCGCAAATAACTGTGAATTTTCCATTTCACGAAATTTAGCTTTGATAAAAATTGTCGGAAAAAACAAGGTATTTCTTCAGCAAAAATTAACTTATAACGGCAAATGATGTTGTAAGAGAAACACAATTTCTGCCATCACGGCTCTTAGATCTTATGGTTCGGGATTCGTCATTTGGGTTTGGGTTGAATCGGAGATTAAACGGGCGCTAAATGCGTAAGGACAGCATCGGCGAGTGGCGCCAGCGTAAACTTCTCTCACTACCACCTATTTTCAATGGACCGCAAGTGCTTCAGTCCACTGCTTACGTTCGCCCTTTTCCTCTGAGTTTTTACTTTAAACTCACAAATTTTTCTACTGAAGGAAAAAATCTTCAACTCAACCGAAAACAACTTTTAGAACATGGTCTTTTTCACACCGTTAAGTAGCACAATTTCTTTCATCCATTCTGTCGGGATGGTGTGCTATAAAAAAAGTTTGCGCATTTTCGGTATTGTCCAGCATCGTGAATATTCGGCGGAATACAGGGTTGTATAATCTAAGGAGCATAAAATGAGTCATTCGGCACTGAACGAAATAAATTTATAAAGGATGAAACTTTACCCCTATGGGAACTCAGAATAATGGCGCATACACCATAAGTTAACAGAAAAATTATTCGCATATTATTTCCTCCTTACAGTGAAAATCTCCTGAGAATATATAAAGGCGAAGAAGTAACAAACACTTCAGAGAAAGCTAATTTATTAAACTTCTACTTCCAATTTGTACAATAAGTCTTCACATAATACATCCGTGACGGTAAACGATCGTTACCGGCAAACGGAGCCGCCTATTGATATTTGTAAACATAGTAGAGATAATTTTATAAATTAGTTGAGTACAAATTATACACCAGGTCCTGAATAAATTTCATCTTGTGTTTATAGAGAACTAGCTTCAGGAATAGCCTCCTATTTGCAGATAACATTTAGAAAATCCATCAAGGAAACGTAATACCCAAGGACTAGAAAATTGTCTCCGTAAAGGCCATATTTAAGATTGGTGATAAGGAACAGCCATCGAATTACAGACCAATATCCCTAACATCAATCTCATGTTAAGTCCTTGAATTTTTTATAAGCTGTGTGAATGAACCGTGAAAATAATAACTTGTAAGCTCAGTCATGAGACACCTCGATCCATCGGCTTAGCCAGGATTTATGAAAGGGAGGGGCGGGACATCATCTTGTCTGGGTCCATATTGCAGATTTGGTATGTAATGTCTCGTCCAGGGGGAGGAGAGTACCCACCTCCTTGCCTCTCCCTGGTTCATATCACGGTTCTGGGCACGAAAGGTAAGCACCCATTCTGAAGACGAGGAAAGGTGCCGTTATAACCCCTCTTCCTCTGCGCCGTAATAGAAACCGGCTGCCATAGTATTTCCCGGATTTCCTGGAAAAACGCGCAAATCCCCGGAGTTTACTCAGTTTTCCAGGCCGCAGGACATCCTGTCCACTCAATCAACTAGAACTAGGCATGAAATCATTTACAGGACCAACGAATATCTGGTATGAATCTGCAACAAAAACTGTACGTCTTGACCAGTAGATTTAATTGCTATTATCGATTCGGAGCGTCGTTTCAACTGGGCCGGCCGCCACAAGGCAGGCAGTATCACCTAATAATGAAACAAAAAAATACGTTCTCGCGAAAGACGCTAAATGCATTTGATAACAATCTTCGCGTGTCGCCTCCGTGCGTGACACGCAAACACGCCATACCACGCACTCCCGCCCCTCACCCTAAAAGAAAACAACCCCTTCCACACACACACCCCCACTCCCCGTCCATTCAAACTGCAGCATTTATTTCTCTCATGCGTATTAACCACCGCCACCTCAAGAGCGCGCTAGGAGTTCTGTCCTAGCCTAGATTTCTCGGGAATATTCTCGGTCTTCGCACTTCGATTTGACGCTGATAGGAGCGCTAGCATCGCCATGGGTGGGATGAAATGATTTTGAAAGAATCCGTTACTGTGTCTAAAGCATGGCAAGTAACCGAGTCAAGAATTGCGGTGCTTAGGATGGGAAAACTACGCTCTTCTACGGGAAAAACTAAAAAATTGCTGAGATTGTATATATTTTAAACAGTAATACTCCGTTAAAATGACAGGCCAAGCGTTGGGTGTACCGTAAAAACATTGTTAACAAAAATCAAAAATTGTTTAAGAGGCCAAAGGAAAATGTTATAATAATGATATTTCAAAATCGTTCAATGTAACAAAAACTACATGGAGCATTATAAATAACGTATTGAACAGAAAGCAACCATCTGCTCCCAAAAACATGGTCATTACACATGTTGGACAAATAGAGGAAAATCCTTTAAATATTGGAAATATTTTAAATAAGCATTTTGTGGTAGCCCCTGCTAAACTAGCTAACTCGAGTTCTCCTTCCTCTTCTTCCTTCGAGCTCTTCAAACAGTCACTCTAGTTTTGTCAGAGCCCCTGTATGTCCACAGACACTGTATCCCTTCCATTTATATCCAGTAACTCGCGATGAGATTCTGGAAATTGGTTATTCCTTTGGAAATAAGTTGTCATCAGGAATTGATGGAATCCCAGATAAGCTAATTAAATTTGCTCTTCCTTTTATAGCAGAAGTTATAACATACTTATGTAATATTTCATTACTAGAAGGTGAATTTCCAACTTTATTTAAAATCAGTAAGGTTCATTCATTATTATTATTCTTATTTAAGAAATTAATTCAAGAAAGGAAATGCAAATGATGTCAATAATTATCGACTAACAAGTTTACTGTCTGAGTTTCAAAGATTTTTGAAAAGATCATGCATGAAAGATTACTTAAATTTTTAAAGGCAAATTCTATTATTGATGCAAATCAACATGAGTTGATAAAAAACAAATCAACCTCTTCTGGACTAAATGAATTTTTAACCAATACTCTGGATGCAATTGATAGAAATCATTTAGCTATAGAAGTCTACTTGGACTTAACGAAGGCTTTTGATATTGTAAATCATCAAATTTTACTGAGAAAGCTTGCAAATTATGGAATCATTGGTGCTGCTTATGATTGGTTAAATTCCTATCTCATGGACCGGCAAAAGCTAGTTGAAGTTTCTTATCTAAACAATGAATTGAATTGTACCCAAGCTCTCCACTCGAGAAAAATGACAATTAAAAATGGGGTGTCACAAGGATCTATCCTTGGTCCTTTATTGTTTTGAATATATTTAAATAATTTACCCAAGGCTATACCAGATGCAAACTCTGCGCTTTTTGCAGATGATACTAGCATATTATTACAAGCTTCCAACATCGGTAATATGAAAGAAAAAATTAGTATAATGTTAAACCTTGAAACATGGCTCGATGCAAATAATCTTGCCTTAAATACTGAAAAAACAGTCCGTATGAATTTCAACAAAATTTAACCACCACCAGTTAAACTTTATAGTAATTTATCTTTTGATGAAATAGTTTTTCTTTTAGGTATCCAAATAGATAGATCTTTAAAGTGGCACTCCCACATTGACCTAGTGTTGTCGAAATTAAGTAAAGTTATTTTTCAATTGCGATTTTTAAGAGCTAATACTTGTCCTGATATTCTGAAATGTGTATATTATTCAAATTTTGACTCCTTGCTGGCATATGGTATTATTCTCTAGGGTGGCTCAAGCCAAAGCCAGTTTGTTTTCAAATTACAAAAACAAGCCATCAGATTAACATTAAATTCATCTAGAAGAGAATCTTGTAGGAGTTCTTTCTGCAATTTAAATATACTGCCACGGCCAGCACTGTATGTTTTTTAACTAATTTTCTTTATTAGAAAAAATATTTCAAATCTAGAGCTAAATCAAGATATTCATGTTTATAATATAAGAACAAAGTGTAAAATCCATGTTCAACGTAGAAGGTGTGAGAACAACAGCAAAGGTCCTTACCATCATGGTGTGAAATTGTCTTGCTTTAAAAACGGTCTTACTAATGTAATAAAAACTGTTGAATCTATTAGTATTTTTAAAAGGAAACTAAAATACTTTCTATTAGATACTCCAATTTATTCTCTTGATGAATTCGATGAGCCTTGTAAACACTTTGTTTAGTACATGACTTTGTACTTTTACTTCATGTTTGACGAGTTTTATGTCATTTGAATGACCTAATGGAACAATAAAAATAATTATAATAATAACAAATAAAATAAATAGCATCATTGTTCGTTCAATCATAATCATGGGTTGGATGCAACCCTCAATCTATCCCTATCTCAATGTTAATCTACATCTACATAATACCCCGCGAGCCGCCGCTTGAGCGTGGGGCAGGGGGTGGTAGGTCACCAGCCGTGAAAAGATGTAAAAGTTTTGAAGTTGAAATAGTGACATGTCCTATGAGAGTGTGTTTGGAGGAGCTCAGTTTCTATTGTGGTCGCTTATTGTGCGCGGAAAGAACGAGGTATTGTCTGTCCGGCAGAGTATTTCTCTTATTTTATCGCACCTGTCAGACTTGAAATGTAGTGAGGCGTCATGACAATATTCTCCGTGTCGCTCTGAAATACACCAGTTCTGAATATCTTAAGCAGCCTAAGCCTAGCGTGGAGCTTCCGAGTCTCTATGGGCTCCCACCTCAATCCCTCTAACAGTTGTGCAGCACTATACGTTCGTTCGTAGTAGTTTTTAACGAAGCGTGCTGCTTGTCTTTGTATTTTATTAATTTGTTTGGTTAAATCTTTATGACCAGGGTCCCAAATGCTCTCGGCGTATTCAAGGTGTGGCCTAACCAGAGCGAAGCAGAGCATCTCTCTTTTACTTTTTCATCCGAGGGACCTTCCTATTATACGCTTAACAAAACCTAGTTTCTCTAATGCTGTGCCGCATATGTCTTGATTGTGTGTTCCCCACGATATATCTGAAATTAAGGTAATATTAGTTCCTTAACTCCGAGATAGTTCTTCTCATTTTTTTTCCTACTATCTACCTATTTATCCATTAGCCTCTCTCTTGGAAGAGCCTAAACTTTGATCAATTAGCTTCTGCATCACTCACCCCCCATTCCCCCTCTATTCATCCTTCAATTGTGTTTTATCACAAACCCATTGTAGACTCAGGGGGGGCCTAATCCATCTAGTTCTACTTTTCTGAATACAATTCCATGTGGTCCCTCTTCTACCCATGAGTGAACTTCTTTACCATAGGCACAGTCTAAACAAACAGTCATCTCACTTAGGGGGAATTCAGGAAACCAGTGGACACCATCACCTAAAGAGTCAAATGAGCAATATTTAAGACGATTTTTGGTCACATATGTGATATTTTTTCTTTTAATTAAATAAGAATAGTTTTTTAAACTATTAAACAAATGGAAAATTTGTAACCATTAGTTGCAATTAATATTGCATTTATTTTGACTCGCGACTCTACGAACCACGATGTAAACACCAGTGAGCAAAACCGCGCGAAGTTCCTGCGATCATTGCGATTGACGTAGCAGCGGTGTTATTTGTCGAGTTTTTCTACCGGTTTGGTGCATTTTATTGCATTTTCATAAAAAATGCCATCCAAATGTCGTGGAGGATATCCCTGCTGTGCTGTGGGGTGCAGAAATTCCACCCATTCTGTGGGGATAAGTTTATATCGTATCCCCAAGAAAGTGGAGCAAGGTCGGTTGTGGCTGGAGAGGGCAGGAAGAATGGACCTGCTGGAATTAGATCCAGAGAAGTGGTACAAGTGTTACCGGCTTTGCGGGAAACACTTTGACGCCTCTCAGTTTTTTGTTTCTGGGAGGCTTGTGTGGAACGCAAAGCCTACGATTTCTGAAGGTGAGATCTCATTTTTTTCACTCACAACATTTTGATAGTTACTTTCTTGAGAGTTCTATGTTTTCTCATTTCTAGTTCTGAACCGATTTATTACCGATGGGTTTACTTTCAGATCGGACGTACAACCTGTTCCGTCCCACTGCTGTCCACCCTGTCCCAGGTATGGCTTTTTACAAAGTGTGTTGAAAATTACTGTAATTTTATGTACCGAAAGGTTTATTACCAGAGCCTTATCAATACTCTGAGGGATGAATGTAGCTATGAAACAACGTATAGCGCCCACATACGCGCTCTTGTTCGCCAACATTTTTCGGAGAATGATGCTATTGAAATAATGTGATACGGCTTTAGCTATATTAACTTCCTATTATGTATATTAACCTTGTCTTTAATATGTATCATTTCCTTCTCTGGTTTACTTAGGCATTATAGTAAATACAAACTGATGTTTCAGAATTTTTTAATTATATAGTTGGATCAAGAAAGTCCATTTGTGCAACTGACTCAAAATAAGAAATGGTGTGACATTTGGACGTTTTGTGCTTCATTTATTCAAAGTACCACTACTTTACTCTTTTGAAAGCCAAGATTATCCTTTACTTTTCCAGATGTGGGCTCTGAGGCACTGGTGAAGCCTGATGGTGAACCAACTGGTATGTAATCGAATCTATCCTTTGTTGCACTTCTTGTATTTGCATTTTGCTTGCGTCAATGTGCTAGAGTAAGTGTATCGCATGATCATTTGAATAGATTGTAGGCGGCTGTGTACCTCAATACATATTTCTACTGATGATGTCAGTTTACATTAACTTCGTTGTTAGGGAAAATGGGCGTCACGATAACTAATCTCAATGTTTTATTTATCTATTTCCCAGTAAAGAGATTGATGTAAGAGAGAAATCTGAGGGAAGTGGCTGAGGGATCCTCAGCTTTTTGTGACACCACTTCCATTTTTGAAGAAGGTAGCCATGGTTTTGTGTCTTCAACCCCAAAAAGATGTAAATGTGCTTCAGAGTGATTTCTGTGATTACATAATTATTTCTCATTGTGTAATTTTGACAATATATCGTTCTCGGCTTACATGACCTAATGGATATGATATGTTCAGGCAATGCAAATTTGAGGTATAGGGCAGATGAACTGACACCCAGGCGAGTAGCTCTTAGAAGTAGTTTAAGGCGATCCCAAGTTATGGTATGTAAACTTCGCAAGAAGTATCAAGGTTTGCGTAGTAACTCAACATCTGTGGATGTCTTGGGAAAAATCAAGAAAGCTTTGTCACCAGCAGCTTTCTCATTGATCTGCAGCAACATGAATCTTTGCAGTAGGAGTAAGTGTGGCCGGAGGTGGACTGCCTTGGATAAAGTAACTGCTTTATCTTTAGCATTCCACAGCCGGAAATCTTACAAGGCCCTTAGCCAAATATTCATGTTACCTGCTGTATCTAGCCTGAGTAGGTGGCTGAGTGGCTTCAAGCTTACAGCAGGCCTTTCATATCCAATCTTGAAAGGACTGCAAGCTGTAGCAAGTAGGTTAGATGATAAGGATAAAATATGTGTTTTAAATTTTGATGAAATTAGTATAAAGAGGAACTTATTTTATGACAGATGTAACGATAGAGTTGTTGGTTTAGTTGATAGTGGCAATGGTGTTTTTGGGAGCACCAGTGCTTCATGTGCTTTGGTCCTGATGGCCAGAGGGTTATGCAAGCATTGGAAACAGCTCATTGGTTTCATGTTTGGTTCTGGGGCTTGCGATGTTAATGCTGTCTTCAGTATACTAACTGAGGGAATAATAGAAATGACCAAAGCTGGTTATTCTGTTGTTGCCTCAGTTTTCGACCAAGGCAGCAACTTCATCCAACTTCAAAACAGGCTTGGTGTCACATGTGAGAAGCCTTATTACCACGTTGAGGGACTGAAGGTATTTTTCTTGTTTGATTATTGTCACCTTATGAAAGCTACTCGAAACAATCTTCTCAGATCTAATTTTGAGTTTGATGGTTTCAAAGCAAGTTGGAGGGATATTATCATGGTGTATGAGCGGGATGTAAAGCGCAAGTTTAGGCAAGCCCCTAAACTTACCCCTGCTTGTGTGTACCCCAACAATTTCCAGAGAATGAAGGTTGCATTCTGCTGTAGGGTCTTCTCCAACACTGTGGCAGCCATGCTTGAGGTTGCAAGTGAAGGGAATGATAGCAGTGCTATTGGGACAGCCGAATTCGTTGGGCGAATGGGCCAATTATTCGACTGTTTCAATAGCACTGTTAAGCCTTCTACAAAGGTGTTAAGAAGACCCATGGCAGAGGGAACCAACCACCTTAATGTACTGAAAGACTCTCTTGCTCTGTTTGAGAGCTTGAGAGTCTTTGATTTGGGTCAGAAGGGGGTAAGTAGTCGAAGTAAGTTTATTAAGGGTTGGAAGGTTACCATTAATGCAACTGTCATGCTCTGGAATCATCTTCACAGCTGTTGTGGTGTTGATCAACTCTGTCTGCGAAGATTAAATCAAGACTGCTTAGAGAATTTTTTTGGCCAAATTCGCCAAAGAGGTGGTTGCTGCAAGAATCCCACAGCATACCAATTCCAACAAGCATACAAACAGTTAAGTTATAGGTCAATGATTATCACCAGTCCCTCAGGTAACTGTGAATTAGATCCAGACCATTGCATGCTAGTTTTTAAGGACATTGTAGGTCTGGGTCAGCAGTCTTCATCTTTCAGTCCCTCAAATGCTAGTTTTGTTGGACCTGATGATGCTGACAAAGTGGCTGAATTAATGAAGTGGGACATAGGTCAGCGGCAAGCATTTCTGTATGTAGCAGGAGTGGTGCTACGGAAACTCTTGTTGTGGCACCAATGCCCACAATGTAAAAAGCTGGAGGTATCTGGTGAAGGGCTCATAAATGAGGATCAAAAGTTTATACATTTCAAAGCTTTTGATAAATCCTCTTCATTTGGGAGCCTTGCAGTTCCTTCTACAGGTTTCTTGGACTACCTTCTCGCATGTGAGACCATTTTCGAAAGTGTCATGAAGGAAAATGAAGGGGGCATTGGTATTATATCAAAGTCACTTGAAATGGCACTTTCAACATTAAGGTCCCCACTGTGTAGTGTAGCACCTTTAAAAAAGGTTTTAGCATATTATTTTAGGATTAGGATATACTATAGTCTTAAGTTTAGGAATAGGACTCTGAGGTTGAATTAATTAATTAACTTAAGATTAGATATACTTAGTGATAAGTGTAGGTATGATTAGGAATTTTTAATACCCTAAATAGGATACATTTTCATTGCTGTAAATTTAAAGACTTATGAAATATTTAATTTCCGACTACAGGGAAGTGTGCTATGCACATAACATTTCTTGTTGTGCTGCTCTATTAATGAACCACCATAGAATGAGGAGGTGCACTTTAAGTTGTATTTCATAAGTCTTTAAATTTATCTGTTGCCTTCCCGTTATAGCACTGTAATTCTCTACCTTAGTTTCTCCCATAAAGTTTTATCTAGTTTGTAGCCTGACTGCCTTGTGTTTTTTGTCACAAATGAACATGAAATACCTCATTACAATTAATGTTTTGTTACTCTAGAGCCATACCTCCCTGGGGTCAGTAGGTGTCCACTAGTTTGTGCTAGTTATAATCCTTCACGTACTCTTTTATAATGTGCATAGTTCTGCCTTTTACTTACATAGTGGTGGTGGAATTTCCCGTATTTGGGTGTCATTTAAGCTATATGACCATTGTAGTTATCTCACTGTTACTGCAAAGCATTCAATAGCTTCATCATCCTTCAGGTATTCTTCCCTAACTTGCATAGTTCTGCCTTTAACTTAAGTGGTGGTGGAATGGCCTCTTTTTGGGTTTCATGTAATATTGTGTAACATTATATTTTTATGACCATCGTAGTGATGTGACCGTGATACTGCAGAGCATTTAATTGCCACATCACCCTGCTGGTATTCTGCACTAATTTACATAGTTCTGCCCTTTACGTAAGTGGTGATGGAATTTCCCTTTTTTGTATTTCATGTAATATTATAATTGTAACAATAAGACCTCTATGGTAATGTGAGAGGTTATTGCAGAGCATTTAATTGCCTCATCATCCTGCTAATACTCTGCGCTAATTTGCATAGTTCTGTCCATTACGTAAGTGGTGATGGAATTTCCCTTTTTTGTATTTCATGTAATATTATAATTGTAACAATAAGACCTCCGTGGTAATGTGAGAGTGTTACTGCAGAGCATTTATTGCCTCATCATTGTGTTGGTATTCTGCACTAATTTGGCTAGTTCTGCCTTTAACATAAGTGGTGATGGAATTTCCCCTTTTTGTATTTCCTGTAATATTATAATTGTAATAATATGACCTCTGTGGTAATGTGAGAGGTTATTGCAGAGCATTTAATTGCCTCATCATCCTGCTAATACTCTTTGCTAATTTGCATAGTTCTGTCCATTACGTAAGTGGTGATGGAATTTCCCCTGCTTGGGTTTCATGTATTTTTGCATAACATAATATCTTCATGACAATGATAATGTTTCTCTTTCTGCTGAACATTCATATGCCTAGCACTGCTGTTTGTGTTTGTTGATTTTCCTCGAACTTTAGATGATACTGTGATTAATCTGCTTGTTGCAATACAATTTAGCTCATGATGCATAAATCATATGTTGGGGGTAGTTTCTCATTCATCTCATTTAGTATTTCAACTAGCAGTGCCATGAAAATGTTTCGTATGTTCTGTACATTTCCATGGTCATTAGTCATGTCATTGCCATTACCTGTAGCTATTAGTAGTATATGTAAGGTACAGTAAATGCCTATGCATGATCTTTCGAATCTCCATGTACTCACTTAGTTCGTAGTGAGCTTAGATTGTGTGTTTCCTTTGCTAGATTTTATTCTACATTCTATTAGCCATGGTAATTAGTGGCATATGTTAGGTACAGTTAAAGGCAATGTCTGACCTTTCTCCATGTACATATTTATTTAGTAGGGATGGTTTTGGCTGCTATTATCTGTGGTTGTTAGTAGTGGTAAATGTAAGATGAAGTTAATGCCAGTGTATGGCCTCTCAAATCACCATGCATTTTCCTTGTAATGATTGTGCTGTGACTGCTATTATCAGGGCATTGTTTACAAATATTCCAATCATTATTTTTTTCAATTCTCTTTTGTACTCTCTTTACTTCTACATGTTCTGAAGTCTTGCCTATGTTTTACTGATTATGTCCTGTTTGCATATTATTTTCTAGAAGGAATGGACTATCATGTACTACATCCACATGTATTGTTCTGAAATACTTTTTAATGAAATAAAAGCTCCAAGATATACCTACATTAGTTTCTGTGTTATTATGTTTACCCATTCTATGAAATGCTCCCTATTGTATTACAGGAAGTATTTCCTGATGATGCTATCATCACAGAAATCAGCTAAAGGTAGGTGGGAACTATACATAACAGAAATCTGGGGGAGTCCGAGTTTCAAAATTCCCGCTCAACTCACCGTACACCATGTTCCAGGCTTGCTAGACAGCTGACCCACCTAAGAGTTTCCCATAGCTTATATAAGAGTAGGCAGACTGATAGTTTAGACTGTGCCATAGGTAAATTTCATCCTTCCATTTTATCGCCAGCACCCTCCGCTAACATCATGCTCCGAATGTTTCGAAACTTCTCTGGTCTGCCTTCTCAATGGCAACCACACGGTAAGACTTCGCAGCATTATGAATTGCTTCAGTGAGTTATCAAAATAAGCAATCCTCATGGGGGAGAGGCATTTCAAAACTACGGCAGGGCGGTTGTGGGTTGTCTTCAGTTTTATTCGATGACTTTAGTTACGAGACGCGTGGCCGCATCCAGCTCCAAATTCCGCCTTCATGACTCAAAATATCCGAAGGGGATGAGACCCTCGCCCAGAGAGAGAGAGGGAAGTCCACCGTAAGCGTTCATTTCGCTGAACACTGTTAGGCAAGTTGGTCGCTTCGGGGAGGGTGTCGCATTCTACGGTTGCAATCATTTATCCTCCTCGGACCACGAGCCCTCGGGAATATATTTGGTGAGCTCACTCCGGAGAAACGGGATGTTTTTCTACAAAAAAATCGGATTCCTCAGGTCTTTGTAGGTTTAGCGGCGGGGAAAATCTCGGCGTGTGCAAGACATTCTTCTCTAAAAAAAGTCAAAATATCATTTGGCTACAAAAGCACGCGGCAAGGTGAGTGGGATACGAGGGTCGCTTGAAAAGTTCTCGGCCTGGCAAAGAAAACTCAAGATTTTTGAGAATTTGTTTTCTATTTTCTACGTAATTATCTTGCAAGTCAATACATATTAGACCAACGACTTTCCAACTTTTTAATACCCTCAATATTATGGCATTCGTCCAACTCTGCAAAACAAGCGTTGCTGTCAGCTTTGATCTCATCATTTGAAGTGAATCTTCATCCAGCGTGCCATTTATTCAGGTTTGGTATGAGGAAGTAATCACTGTGAGCCAAATCCGACGAATACAGTGCATGAGGAAGCATTTTAAAGCGTAGTTTATGGATTTTTACCGCAACAACCATAGTCGTGTGTGCTGACGCATCATCGTGGTGAAAGAGCACTTTCCTTTTGGTCAGGTGTGGACGTTTACCCTGAATTGCCTGAATATCCACCCTTCGATTCCTCCACCCTTCAATGGTCAAGTAGTAAAGCGTAATACTGTCCGGCGATGGTCCTTCCTTGTCACGGCGATGGTCCTGTCTATCGAGATGCTTGCAATGTCAGTAAGCTCGCATATCTTCAGTCGGCGATCTTTAAATATGACTTGCTGATTTTTGCGACTATTTCGTCGGTCGTAGCGGATTTTGGGCGTCCCGAATGTTCCTAATATTGAATGGATGTACGACCAAGTTTTAATTCAGCAGCCCACTTTTTTCCGTCGAGTACGAAGGGGAAGAATCATTTAATGTAGACTCTAACTCATTTTGTACGTCCATGGCAGTTAAGCCTTTATTAACGAAGTATTTTATAATCTCGAATTTCAGTGTAACCATTTTCAGAAACTGTGATAACTTGTATACTTTCCTCGATCGCCAAATAACAAGCAACAAAACGTAAGCATCGGAAACGTCGCAGCACGCTACTTGAAAGATGATACAAATATCATTGTTATTTTTTCATACTAGCACTATGTCTGTGTCAGGCCGAGAACTTTGCTAACGACGCTGGTACACTAATATCTTCCACAATCATATTATGGATATATTTTTCCTTCTCCATGCCTTATTTAATAGGGATATGCAATATGGTGGATGGTGCTGTTTTATTCAAACAAATGCATGGCAGGGAAATGATAATGACCGATTAATCGAAATAGTAGAAGTTGGTAATACATCGCGAGGACATTGGCCGGCCCTTTCCTAAATATACTCCACATTAATGGACTTCATTCGACTTCCATTCCATTCGACTTTCCGGCCCACGAAATTATAGCCAGATGATGTCTCTCTGCAGCTACTTAAAAGCACCCGATCATATTAAAAACTAACGAATCATTCATAAAAAATATTATTTTTTCGAGGATATGTTGACTGGAGTTTTGGTCAATTGGGAAATAACTCAAGCAGCCTTCACATAATTGCTTTTATAAGATGCTGTGAAATTTCTTATTTGCACTTTATTTTCATAGTTGATATTTCAGTCTTGAACTGAGATGTAGTCAGTCCTTTAAAACGCAATAAATAATAGGGTAGGGCTCAAATGAATTTAATACATTAGCCAAGGCTGAGTTCACTTCTCTTACAAGAAAAGTCATTGCTGATTCAAGGGATTTTAAATTTTCAGTTTTTGGGGTAGATATTTCACGTTGGTGTGTTCAATGGCTGTGCTATCTGCAACTGAGCAAACCTTTGCGATTAAATGCACTCAAAAAATCGACTCATTGAACGGAAAATTAAAAACAATGGTTGTTTCGAGGCATTGATGAGAGAATGTTAGAAATATTCATAGACCGGAATCTGCAATGCGATGTAAAGGCTGTGTGATCAACTAGAACATGCGATAAATCAGGAACGCACACGCATTGCTCCATGGAATAATAATGTCCCCTAATTAAAAATAATAAGCGAGAGAGTGTGGACAAAAGCTTGATCAAATGGCCGTTAGCATAATTCAAATTACTAATGATGAAGATTGAGAGTGCAAGGTGCAAGTCATTACGAATTATAGCGACGCCATTTATGGACCACTAGCAAATGGACGCACTTGTGGAGGT
Organism: Ceriagrion tenellum; assembly: GCA_963169105.1. Lineage (NCBI taxonomy): Eukaryota > Metazoa > Arthropoda > Insecta > Odonata > Coenagrionidae > Ceriagrion > Ceriagrion tenellum. Next base: position 134,405,032 of record OY720642.1, on the reverse strand, counting down.
CATTGGTTCTAACACCGCAGATGAAATGATCTTGGGACTTTATGTCTTATTTGGAAATGATAAATTCCAGAAGACTCCAATCTACGACAAAAACATGCTCTTCTTGTATGCTCTTCTTAAAAGCTACAAAAAAGGTCACGGGCTGTAGGAAGCTTGAGTTACATTCGACTGACGACAAGCAACGGAGCACTCTAGAATTAAAGGAGTAACGGCATATGTAATCAGAATCCAAACTACTGTAGGCTGAAGATAAGTGTTTCAAGGCAAGCAAGATTGAAGTTTACTGCTGCACGCCGAGTTATACAACTTCCGACTCCACCACCAGTCGTGAGGTAATTTCCGTGTGGACAAAGGCAGGAGTCTTGTTTAGGTGTTTAAGGCACGGAGTAAGACTTCTTACTCCGTGGTTTAAGGTATTCCGAGTGAGATAGTTCCCTAGTCATAACAGAGACCATATTCTAACTTTACGTTTTAATTTCATCAGCTGTAGGACACACGAATTAAATATTGCATTGCTAATGGCGCAATAATATAGTTTTACATGACAGAAATTGCAAGTAATTAAATGAAAATATCTCAATAAGTCTTTAACTTGACTCATTTTTTTCGCGCGATGCGTTTGAAACTCCTTCAAAACGGAAGGTTTTTTGTGATACCCAAGAACCTACTGCAGTGAAAATATGATTAATTAAAAAAAAATTGTTGATAAAACATACAAACTACACACTGTTAGTTTATTTACGACGTATAAGTGTTTGAAATGCCTCATTTTGTAAATAATATCTCTCTGGAGTGCATACACGGACCATTTCCCATGTAAAAGGACAGGTATTTTTTGATAAATATCTCAGAAAGTAATGTAGTATGGGGCAAAATTTTTGGTGTCATTGGAAAGGTGAGATATTTTTCTTTAAAATTAGTCAAAATTCATTGATTTCTAAGTAAAATGATTTTTCGCTCGGACTACTTAAAAAGAATACAGACCCATTCAGAGTCATCCAATACGCTTTAGAAATTCTTGCACTATGCCCATAAAATTCGATAGTTTTCCTTAATGTATCAATAAAAACACTTTGTTCAAAGAAAATCGGAGGTGAATTAAATTGAAATAAATATTAAAAGCAGTAGGCACTATACAGAACGGAGAAGGAATGGGAAGAATAAGGTAAGGAAAGCTAGTTGAGAAATCTCATTAAGATTTTGTACAAATGAAAATCTAAGATAAACGAAGCGCTCATTCTATATCATCAATAAATATACAAGCTATTAGCCGACACCGATTCTTTCACAAATTGTAAGTCATAAATTATGTTGGTTATCTTTGCTATAAAAAATTTATCATAGTTTCATCTAATTAATTCGCCATTTTCTATTTTCTCGATTAGGTGGATAAAATACTTGGGCATTAATATTTTCGATTCGAATATTCACCCATATTAATTTTTTCTCAACCAACATCTAAGCCTAACAACTAAGCATGACAGTTTCATTAATGTCAGCACCACGAAGCGAATGCCAAAGTCACTCGCAAATATTTATCGTAGACAATACTTCAGAATTTTAAAGAGCGCGCTATTTCATTTATTGTTCAATGGCACTGAATATCCGAATCAAACCTCATAAGTAGAGTCTGGATATATACTCGAGAGATGGGGCATTGCCTGGATCGATGACAGAATTGAGAATATTAGAGACATCGGGATGGCAGTAAAGAAAGCATTTTATATACACTGATGTTATGATAACATTAGAAGCTTACTTCAAAGCTGGGAACAGGGAGATTTCTGCAAATAAACGATAAATTTAGCGAAAGTCCAATAATAAATGGCTTGTATTTAGAATAAAGTCTACAGCACGGTTGTCCATGGTTTACTGATGAAAGCGGCAAAACTCCAACGTCGAAGGAACAAGATACTTTATGTTCGATGAGCACAACCATTATATCCACTCAGATTGCAAATTTCATTGTGCATGCGAAGTATTAACAGTATCACAGTATGAAGGGTATTTGTAAATAAACGTGTCGCTCCGACATATTCGAGAGATGTGGGTTATCGAAAGTTACAATCAAGCGAAGAAATTTTTCCTCGTTGTTGGTGAACTGCATGCGAATGAACCCAAAGCGTTCATATTTTAATATTCGGCCGGGCTTTACTCTGTCCTTTTTTCCTCGCCAACCCGAAATATTTTTGATCGATAAAGACAGAAACTCTAAACTCTCCAAGCAGGCACTTTTAAAGTGCAGATACATTTGCAGAAGCCTATGAAGGAATTTTTATTCTAAAAGGGATTGAAATACCTAATTTTTTTATGATTTCTTTCACGGTGATCAATTTATGCACACCTCTTTTGGTTCAGGGAAATTCGTGTATTGTTCAACTTACCAACAATATAAGTGACAGATAAAGAAGCGACAAATTGAGCGACTTTACAGTATAAACTCAATTCTCCCCTTCCTCAATATAGTTTCTTCACGGCTGTCGTCAAAAATCATTTGGTGACCCAATGTATGGGCGTAGGCGAGAACAGCTCTAATTAAGGCCTAAAAAACCCTAGTTCGATCAACGCTAGAGTACGAATCTCTTGTATGGGACCCACACAAGAAAGGAGAGGTGATGAACTTGGAGAAGGTGCAAAGAAAAGCGGCTAGGTAGGTGCTAGGGAAACATAATAACACAGAGAGAGTAACACAATGCTTAGAGCACTGGGATGGGAGAGTTTACAGGTGAGGAGGAAAAGGAGCAGGCTATGTGGGATGTACAACATCGTGAGGGAGGAAAAAGCATGGCATGAATTTGCGAAGGACATAATAAAGCCAAAATTTGAGGGAAAAAATGATCACCAGTTCAAGATAAAGTGCCGATCACAAAGGACAAATGTAAAACAGTTCTCCTTCTTGAACAGGACCATACGGGCCTGGAACGACCTACCAGCAAAAATATTTGAGCCCTTCCCAAAAAAATTACGCATTTTTAAAAACAGGTTAAAGAAGTAGAAGGTTTCAAGGTTTATTCTTTCACTCGGCTGTTTTTAACGTTACCACCAGGCGAATGGCCTACTTGTAACTGTTTGATTGTAATAATAATAATAATAATAATTGTACGCAGACAAACTCGACTGGAGAATCATCGAATCGCAGAGAGTCATAAGAGCATGAAAAGATCGTTTCGAGCCAAAATTATGTATATTACAGATCGGAGCCGGCAACCGATTATAAAAACCACCACTCGTTTGGTGAGGTTGGCAGCACTGCCCCGGAGGCAACGTGTTCCCAAGCCTCCCTCGAGGAACTGACGTCATCGGTGCGAAATTAAAGTTTTGGCGCAATGAGGGAGGGTTTTTTTTTACACCACAAAGCCGCGATTGAAGGCAGGATGAAGAGAGCCATTCCTCTTCCCCTCCCCTCCCCCTCCACTGTCCTACCAAGGCAGAAGACCTTTCGGCGGAAACATCAAGGGAGAATAATTGACGACGGCTGAATACATTTCTTCCTCATCCACAACACCTCCCACCCCCCCAGAAATATTTACATAAGCATATGATGATGAGCGATCGAGCTTACAATACATAAGGATGCGCGTACCTTCTTTCTTCTTCTTTCTACCCCACCCCACCCCGTACGCACCCCCTCCCCATCCCTCCACAGGGCTACGCTCTCTCCCCCCACGTGACCCTTCTTTTTCCCTCCATTAGTGAGACTCACCCCTCGTGTGCAGGTGACGCAGGATCGAAAGGGTGACTGGTCCACTTCTCTCCGGACACATTGGCAGACATTGCCGATTTCGCCCACTCGAAATACGAGAAGCTCCTATATTCATTTCGGGTTTCCTTAAGGTAGTCCGAGCGAGATAGTTCCCTAGTCATAATAGAGACCATATTCGAATTATACGTTTTAATTTCACCAAATGTAGGACACATCGATTAAATATTACATTATTAATGGTGCAATTATGTAGTTTTATATGACAGAAATTGTTAGTAATTAAATGAAAATATCAAAATAAGTCTTTAATTTGACTCAATTTTTTCGCGCGATGCGTTTGAAACTCCTTCAAAACGGAAGGTTTTTTGTGATACCCAAGAACCTACTGTGGTGACAATATGATTAATTTTCAAATACAGTTGATAAAACATACAAACTACACACTGTTAGTTTATTTACGACGTATAAGTGTTCGAATGTCTCTCTGGAGTGCATGCACGTACCGTTTCCCATGTAACAGGGTTGGTATTTATTGGCAAATATCTCCGAAAGTAATGAGGTAAGGGGTAGAATTTTTGGTGTCATTGTTTAGGTGAGATATTTTTCTTTCAATGAGACCAAATTCATTGATTTTTAAGTAAAATGATATTTCGCTCGGACTACCTTAAATGATTTGTTGCGCAGTCACACACAGTGATACAGAGAGAAGCCTCGAGAAGCAACGGGAGATCCGGATTGGAATCCCAGGTGATTCAAATGATATTTTTTAATTCCGAAATTATTCTCGCTGGTGTTCACCATTGCTTCCGCTCAAAAGAGGACTGCATATCAATTCACGAGGACTTTAATCCGTGGGGAGTTTGAGATAAAAATGTAAGTCGCACTAACAAGACAACGTTTAGTACATATTCCGCGACGATGAGTTAGTAAGCACCACAACTGGAGATCGGAACGTCTGATCCTCACAAACCCGCCTCTCTGGGTCCCCATTCGATTAGAGTGCAGTAGTCGATTCGGTGAATGGCGCGCACCGGTGACCTTCATTTAATCGTCAATCATTTCCCGAATCGGGGAAAAAATTTGACACCACTTCGATGATTGGTTATTTACGTAGAGAAAAGAAACCAACAGCTTAGGGCTGTTTGGAATAGGCGAACGCGTAAAATATGGATGAATTAGGGAAATGAATGCAAGGGGAAGAGAGAAAATTGGCGTCGACATTCGCGTACTCCTGATCACGTCACGTGACAAGGGGCCGACGTGGTTAACTTCAGCGGAATGGCGGTTACCCCTCGAATACTACCCAATAATAGGCAATCATGTGAGGACTGGGGTGACACTGAGTCATCACTGCAAATGTTTTCCGCTGGGATTCAAAGCCGGGCCCTCGAGATGGGAAGCCTGTACCCGATCCACCCCATCCTTCACTCTGGCGACGGCAGACAAATCGACTTTAATCGATATTCTGTTTGCTTCGTATCATATTAAGTAGATATTTTCCATTGGTTAATAAAAGAACTCAATCTGAGGATAATGATATTTTATTTATTTATTCTGGGTGGAGTAAGGCTCAAACATCCCCCTCTCCCCCCAACCCAGAGCTCTCTGGGGTTACATACATCGATATATAGACATTTTTTTAATTGAAAAAGTTCTTTGAATCTATAGAAGCATTGATGTCAGGTTTTAAAATATTTTGTTTCTCGTCAGTTCCAGCCAATTATTTCCTTTGTTGCACTTTATCACTGTCATTATTAGTTCACAGGCCCGTTTTTCTTTGTTTTCTTAACTAAGTCACAGTTATGCAATTATCACACGTATCTGAAAGGGTGAATAATTTTAAAAATTCTTGAGGGTTGTCCAATTAGGTGTGAGTTTCTTAAGTGGTCGACGGACAGGATGCGTTGCCTGGCAAGGACGCAGTCGATTCGGTATCTCGCTCCATAATCCATGCACCATCTCCACGCATTCGCCTTTGTCTTGCAAGGAAAGTGGCTCTCACTAGCATATGTTTCTCACAGTAGCATTTCACGAGACTTCCTCCTTTGATTAAGCAAAGCCCTCAAAATACTACGTTTATAATTAAAGAACAACAATTTCAACAGCACTGTAACTAACCAAAAAGTAGACAACTCTATTGATCAGAATAAATCACAGGGTTAAACAAAGTTTTGCTATATAGAGACAAACCCTGTACACCAGTCGTCCGTGGCGAATAAGAACTTTTTCCACCATTCGCTAAGCGGCAAAATGTCTCTCAGCAGACCAAATGCCTCTATTTATTTGTCTTTGGCCGGAAGCATATAGACGTGTGTAATTACTGGGTTCATCAGACTTCTGTCGACTACATCAACCTTTCTCAAAGTTTGCCGTTCTGGATGCTTTCCCATCACTTCGTTCTGACGAGCGATTCCCATTGACTTAAAACCCTTTCGATCCGACGCGGGACACACATCGCCGGCTCACGGGCAATCCGTTTGAAGGCGCCGTGATGGATCGTTGGCGCTGCTGGACATCGACAAACGAGGACGGTGTGATTCGAGATTTCCGTAGATCTATCGACAAACATATTCCTTCAAAATTCATTGAAAAATCTTAATCAGTTACGAGAAACTGCAAAAAGAAGGGGTAGTGGGTGCGTTATACGCTGGGGTAAAATTGCTATCGGGAGGTAAGCGAGGGCAAACGGTACCAAAGATTAAGGACAAGACAGGTAGAATATTACTCGAGCAGGAAGGTATTCAAGAAATATGGCGAGAATATGAGGAGGAGCTATATAACAGTGATAGTAGACCAACTAATTTAGGTAAAGAGGATGAGGGAAGCCTAGATGAAGATTACCTCGGGCCAATGCTTCTCAAGAGTGAACGAGAGAAAGCATTGAAAGAGATGAAGGCAAGAAAAGCTGTAGAAGTAGATAATATACCTTCCTAGCTGCTAAAGAATTTAGAAAATAAAGGTAGGAAACCTTGTTTCGAACTTATACGTAGGATATACGAGGAAGGAGTATCGCCAGAGGACTTCGTTGAAACAGTATTGATCCGTATCCCGAAAAAGAAGAATGCATCAGAATGCGAGAACTATAGAAAAATTTTTGAATAAAAATAGAATAAGAGTTGATTTCACACGCAGCCAAAGTTTTTTCGAATTATCAATAGAAGATTTGAGAGCAAGGCCAATTACTACTTGGACGATGACCAGTTTGGGTTCCGGAAGGGAAGGTCAACTCAGGATGCGATAGGGGTGCTGAGAACAATTATAGAAAGTAACATATAGAATAACCGGGAGATTTCATACGCTTCATTAATCCTGAACAACCTTTTGACAAGGTAAATTGGAAAAAAACTAACGAAATATTCGGAAAAGATTCGGGAATAGATTGGAGAGACAGGAGACGAATCGGAAAATTATATATGACGCAAAGGGCGCAGGTGAGGGTGGCTGATGGTGAATCAGGGTGGGCAATTATAGGTCGAGAGGTAAGGCAAGGGTGCCCGTTGTTGACATTGCTTTTCAACATTTATGCGGAGGAAATTGTAAGACAGATATTGGAAGAACTTGAGGTGGGAATCAAAATAGGAGGACATCTGATAAATACAGTTAGATTCGCGGACGATCAGGCGCTGGTTAGTGGCTCTTCGAAGGCTTCGGAAGGCTTTAGCATTGCAGTGCGGGATATTTGGAATGAAGATAAATCAGAAGAAAACAAAAGTAATGAGACTCTCTAGGACAATGAAAGCTAGGCTTGACATTAAATTTGGAGGACACGACTCGAGCAAGTAGAGCGAACAGGTTAGATGGCTGAAGGGTGTTATTAAGAGAGATTAATTGCTGAAGAGTGTGATAGAGGGAAGGATGTTGGGCAAGCGGGGAAGGGGAAGAAAGAGAAGAAGTTTCATGGATGGGATGAAGAAGGGTAGATCGTATGCTGAGGCGTAGAAGGATATACTGGAGGGGGTTGGGACCCTGAATGTGTATAGGACCGGGAGGTGATTCTCTGACATTCAGCAAAACCTACCTTAACCGGAAGAATACTTTTAAAAAATCAGTTACTGAACTATCATTCTCATTACCAGGGTTGGACAGGCCTTCACAGTGGATGGCACAGCTTTAACTGAAAATTAATTAAATATATTTGTAAATTTACCTTGACTAAGGAATATGAAATGCATTTTTTTAATTTCTGAACTAAAATATAAACTAGTGACGACAAACTCTGAAACTATAAAGATATTGAGGCAAATACAATTATTATAGGTTAAGAATACGACAATCAGAACCATTAAAAAAACTGAGTTGTACTCGTAGGATAATAATTAGTCAAAGAAGGAAAGCAGTTAATAGAAAGGACGGAAGGATAAGTTTCACAAAACCGAAACGGGTCGTAATTCTCGGTTGATTCTAAACGTGGAAACCAGCATGCATTAGAACCAAAAAAGGCGAATGCACAAATTAACTTAAGCAATTAAAAAAATAATGCAATGGCTAAATAGCGAGGAATATTTAACTCCACACCTTTTGCACATTCATTCAAACTCTCTAAATTTACAACATGATTTTTAAATCGATTTCCGCGGCTTGATTGGAATCATATATAACGAATCGTCTCTTACCGTGAGCACCATTTCTTCTAACGAGTAGGGGATCGGGTTGGTGTGGTGTGGCTAGAGTACTCGCCTACCACCCGGGCGGCCAGGGTTCAAATCCCTGCAGAGGTGGATGTTTTTCAGAGGAAACCCGATCCCTACTTGAGTGTCTTGTGAAGTGCACTTCAAGCACAGTACTCCGTCTCTCGGATGAGACGTTGAGCCGTGGTCCCCTTGGCGCCTTTCGTTGAGAGCAGGCTAATGCCGACGCCGGGTTTCTATCCACCCTTCATCTCTTATCTATCCCCAATGGCGCAAATGACCTCAGCCGTCGGTCGCCTCCCCAAATATCCAATCCAATCCTTCTAGCGAGTAGCTGAAGCTTTAGGCACGTCGCGGCGTCCGGCCCGAATAACAGAGTGAGCGCATGTATGTACACACACGCATTTTTGTTTCCTTTTTCTTTTTTTGGGGGCAAGAGGGGAAGCGAGGGAAGGTCTTAGGAGGAGGATGAAGGCGAAAGGTCTCGGAGGAAGAGGAATGGGGGGTGGGGAGGAGGAGGGGAGGGAGGAGGAGAGGGCGGCCGATAATATTATTAACGAACCGCAAAAGGAAAGGCAAGGAGAAGATGGCCGCCGTCTTCCCATCTCCTCGTGCGCTCTTCAAGGCGAGAAAGGTAAGAAGATTGACGAGCGGCGATTAGGGCTCTCCGACACCTCTCTCTTTCCGACGCCTTCTTCCCCCTCTCATCCCCTCTCTCGTAAGAGGGGGAGGGGGGGGGGGTAATTGGGGGGGAAGGAGGCGAGGAGCAGAGAGGACGAACGGAATCGGAAAGGTCGAAGGACGTCTTGTTGAGGGGGGAGCGGGGAGGGAAAAAGAGAGAGAGAGAGGGAGGGGATGTGAAAATAAGGGTAGTTCCCTTTCGCCCTTTGCGAGCTCTTCGTAGGGCGGAGGTCCCCTTTCGGATCCGAACGAACACACACAGACACATCCCACACACAACCCCCCATCCCTTCCCGCCCCTTACCATTCCCCCCCCCCCCGACCCCTCGTGAACTCCGCCGCATTTTACGAGGCGTTCACGAATTCACGATGTCATTTACACGGCACCACCCCTCCAAGAAACACAAAAGATAGGAGCGCACTGCCATGACAATTCTCGCTCTCGTGCGTACAAGAGTAAATTCATATTTGAAAAAAAAGACTGAGTGAGGACGCGTCGTGTAAACGACTATAACACTATAAAATAATCAAGTGGGACGGAATTTGATTGAATGTGGAGAAATATTACATTTATATACATTCAATCTTTTGTACGATACCTCTGCCTATGCCAGTAAACGATATTTCATTCACTTCCTAGAGAATGTATTTTATTATGCGCAAAATGTTCAATTTTTGTAATTTTTGATTCCTGGGAATTAGTGGTCGAACATGGAAAAATATCAAATTCCCTCGAGTAGGAACCGTTATTACAAATTCGAATCTCCTGTTCTCCAATCAACCGTTTTTTTTACCACTCGCACTTGTGCGCTAAAGATGACGACCCGAATTTCTTATGATAAAGTCAAGTGGAAACATAAATAATATCATGTCTACAATGTTAAAACCCCAGTCTTCTGTAATTCCGTATAAGATTTTCTAAACCTACATTGCACCACCATGTAACTGCTTTTTGAGTGATATTTAATTCAAGGAAATTCTATGTCTCCATGAAGGAAGCGTGATATTCTTCAAAATGATCCTCTTAGGTTAAACGCTACAAAATTCCCGATTGATTGTCTGTGGGCCTTTATTCCCCCTTAATACTCGGCCTTGGCGTCAACTACACTATCGGTGGTCAAGGGTAGGGATCTCCAAAAACTTATACTTTCGAGTAATTTTACGAACGCTTTTTCATAAAATTCACGTATTCAAAAAGTAAATAAAATTCCTATAAAAGACTAAGAATCTTTACTGTATTTCTTGTCGTTAGGCATTAGCTTCGACTTTCTACGCCTGCTACCCTGTAAGATAAGGCAAATATATATATGTTTATAAGTCACACTGTATTCATGTCGATAACAACAAATTGAAAAAAATGGCTCTTATTTCCGAGGATGGAGTCATGAGTTAAATCATAGATGTAGAATAGTTAAATCATAGAATAGTTTTCTCGGGAGCCAAAAGGATGAAATATGCCGTTGAAAGAAAATCGTTCGTGCGCTCAAACAATTGAGCACTCACAATAAATTTGGAAATGTGGAATTTATCGTACTTCACTTAATATACATGTAAACTTACAAAAATAGAGGCTAAATGGGACTTTATAGTGGGAACAAATGTAAATGCATCGATATTTCTTTCCTTATGCTGATTAAATATATCAACAGAATGTCAATACAAATATATTAATTCTTTATAGTTTAAGAATAAGTCCTCGAATTGGTGACTGGAATCAGAAAGTGTGTATCTAAACCTCTAAGTTTGCTTCTAAAAAAATTCTACATGGGCTCAGGTTGTTCTTGGAAAATCAAAGCTCAAAAGAAGCTCTTACAGGAGTTATTCATTAAACGTTTTTAAGTGAGAACACAATTCAATGTTTTCTCATTATCCATGAGTAAGCTAATAACATGGGCTGAGAAACCTCTCACCAAAAGCCAAAATAAACCTCCGTCAATTCGTTTATATTCTTCTCCACTAGACGCAGCTGACAGCCATATCGTGCTCTGAGAGATGGCGATGCATAATTATTGTCTTTGGAGATACCATCTGTGGTTTCCTCGCTATCACATTCGCCATTTTAAATTTGGACTAGACTTCTCATCAACAGGCGAGATTTCTCACCCTTTCCCCTCTTCCCATGACCGCAACAGACCGCTGCTCAGGCCTTACGTTTCCCAGCCGGGCCATTCTCAATGTCCCCAGCAGCATTTTGTCCTCCGCCCACCCTCTGCATATTTGCCTCACCGCACCGAGATGGAGTTGGGGTGTCCCTCCCTTGAACGGCCTTGTTGCTTCCCCTCCCCACCCTCCATTTCCCGCCCCCCTCTCCCTTTCGCACCCTGCTCATCGGGGATTCGCTCCGCCCATTAGACACTTGTTCATCGTGCTCCATGCCACGACCATGTTTCCATCGCTCCCAGTCTTTCATCCGCCGCTAACGCAACCGTCCCTCTCCCTCTCCATATGATTATCTCGGGAAACGCACATCGTTCCCAAACGAAGCTAATGGCCTTCGATGGAGCATTTCTTGGAATTTGGTGATGATTTTGGATTGCAATACCACGTCGTTAATTTCACGCTTCTAAGTCTCGAAAAGGAATGCACTTCAGTCGAATTGCTTCCATTGTCCCTTGTGATTCTTCACCTTCGGTAAATATGGACACTCGTCGTCGTTTTCTGAGCTTTCACTAATTTGATCTTCGTCTCTCCAAGGAAAATTATTTTCTTCTTCGAATGATATATTTTGGCAAACCCTAAACACAAACATCTCGCTGCTTCCTTCAGATTTTATAGGAGCTTTTTACGTGGAACAACACACTATCAGAACGCAGGTTAAAATATAGGTTAAACCTTTCAAGTAAATTCGAAACAGAGTGGTTCACAGATGACGTTATATATGTATATTGAGATCCCCTGCGTATTATGCTAGGTTTGATCATATTAACAATATTAGAGAGATAGATTGTCGTACCGATAGATTTAAAATGTCATTGTTCCTTCGTACTATAAGAGAGAACAATAGGCAGCGTAGCAAAGGGATAGGTAGGTGAAATATAGTTAGAGTAGTCTGTAGTGCATGATGCATGTAATAACAACCAATAATCCCTTCCTTATTATGTATATACTAACCATCTAGCTCCATGTGACCCTATTATCTAGCACATCTCCCTTAAATATCCTACTTGCATGTCAATAGTGCATGCTTGGTGATCATCACCCCCTGCCACACACCCTCGTGGTGGCTCGCAGGGTATCACGTAGATGTAGATGTAGATCATGCATATCGCTAAAGTCGACTTTTCCTGTGGTATTATATCGATTTCTCCCCGCAACCATGATTCTTTCGCGAATTCAAGGATTGTCTTACAAAAAAATCATGAAATATTATTCCGCAAAACTCCGAAGTTAAAGAATATTTTACAGCGGAGAAAATTATTTCCGTATTGTGTAATCGATGAGCGACATGACCTACTTTCTTCCTCATTTCAAACACAATTTTGATGCATATCATGTCCTTGTGTAAGTATACCCTATAAGTATAGCCTTGTATGTACACGAAGCATGCACTTGTGTGGGTACACTCGTGGACGATGTGTCCGTTCACAAATGCGTCATACTGTTAAGTCAACAGGAGTGGGTGCACGGAAATATGTTCATAAAATTATTTAATTGCTCATATTCTTCACAAACGGAAAAACATCGTTCATTAGATTATTCGTCTATCGGTAAACATCTCTATCGAGAACAACGTGGGAAAAGCATGGGATTTTTTTGAAAAATATGGTTTAGAAAATTAAAAGCGGCATGAATTTAGGAACAATGATCAAGTGGCACCTGGAATTCGAAGGCCACTACGAACTGATATTTCGACTCTAATCTCTTGCAATGAGAAATATCAATATATGTACCATAACTGGGGGTTTGTCAGGGAAGAACAGTAAAATGTATTAACGTAACTAGGTTTGGCGAGACGTAGTGGAAGGGCACCACAATGAAACGCTAAAATATATAGCACTTCCTCTACAGGTTTAATTTTTAAGGTACAACGCGTTTCAGCTGTCTAGCCAACATCAGGTGGCTGATCACCTGATGATGGCTTTACATGATGGATGACAGCTGAAGCGCGTTGTACCTTTAAAAATTAAACCTGTGGAGGAAGTGCTATATATTTTAGCGTTTCAAAACTGTATCAACGAAATTTAGCATAAATGCTCCCGCAACAATTATTATTTTACTCACAATCTGCTGTGTTCAATCGCTCACGTTCTTAACCATCTTGTAGGTATATCTTTTTACTAAAGTCCAATCAGAAAATACTTCCCCATCTCGAGAATTCCATGCTAAGCTAACCCTCCAAGCGCGTCATCTGTGTGCCTATATACTAGGATAATCATAACAAACTCTCTTGGTTGGCCATGGGATCAGAGATAAGCCATCGGCCTCCATTCGGAAAATCAATGAGCGCTTTAACATTTCCCAGTGGCCTTTAATCATGGCACACACGGCGAGAAAAGCCGTCTCAACCTCTCGAGGATCTCCAATCCATTTCTTTAATTAATGCCCAATCCTTCGGGGAAGGTGACGGGGGAACACAAATGCCCTCTCTCCAACGCGGGCAGTCTGATTAAGTGGGAGTGTAAACATATTAAAAACAGGTGACGATCGGTAGCGAGGTTCACGCCAACCAGACTCACCCCAACCCTCGGACGGCCGACGGCGGCGAAGATATAATTAGTTCGATGCGACGAGCGAGCAATCCCTATGCTCTCCTATCCGGTGGCGCCGAATTAATGGACCCTCAACGAGCAACACGTGAACGATTCATTGCCAAGTGGAATCACGGAGATGTAGACGCGGATATACGAATGAAAATTTCCATCAAATTAGTTGCAAATTGTTTACGGCTAAAGGTTACTTGGAAAATTCAGACCAGGCGATTTTGTGGATATGACACGATGGAGGACGAAATTTTTACCCCGCACTATATTCCGAGACTTGAAAGATTCTCCGAATTAAGGAAAATGCATTGAAAAAATTGAGAGGTGCGGATGTTTCTCCTTCGAACGTTATTGACTCGAGAGAAAATAAGAGAGTCGTTAATATTCACAGTTTGTATAAAATTCAGTCCCGTCCTCTCTCTCTGTCATTTCCCGATTTTTCACGGCTAACCTCCTTCTCCTCATCATATGCTTCTGCTTTCTACGGCTAGAGAGGTAAAATATAGATCAGTTAGGTCCGCTCCTGAGCAAAAGCTAAACTGATATGTGCAAGGAGGCCAATGAAGTTCAAGACTGAAAATTTCACGCCCGTTAATTTTAAGTCGCCTAAGTATACAAATCCAAATTATTACTGCAAAACCACGCAGTAATTTTGCAGGAATAACTAAATAAAGATAATTAAAATCACGCAGTTGGCTCAAATATTCGGCAGCACGGTGAGGTTAGACCGATTTGGAGATTTCTCCGAATTTTTTATTCAGACAAAACAACTGGAAGTTTCTACGAAAACAACTGAACACATCGTGTCCCAGGAGAGACATGCACAGTAGCCGTTGAACATTTAATAACGATAAAGATCACAGCGAGGCGAGGAGATATAGCGCGCACATTGCGCTATAGTTTCGTGTTCAGAACCTTTAGGCCACCTTTGTCATCTAGGCATAAACTAAAGCCTGAATCACACGATATAAGCGATGTTAACGGGATCACTCAAATTATAGGAAAAGTGACAGGTAAAGCCATTATTTTCTGTACCACACAATGTTTTCAGAAGTGACTGGAAGTATAATTTTTGCACCCGATATTCTCTTTTTAATGACCATCTAAATTATTCATTTGATAAAATGGGTCATTATTAAGGGTATCCGAGATGAAAAAGAAAATGTTTTTACTGTAGAAGAAAGTATTTAATGTGATTTACATAAATACATCAATTTATATCGCCTAATTAATTACGCCTTATACTGTATTCTGATAAGCCTGATGACATTTCATTTAGGCACTAAAGCAAGCTTTCATCGATGAACTCCTAAATCCATCGAGTCGGCGAACAGAAACATTAAGACTCAAGGGTAAATATAAATTTATGTCACCTTAGCAATTAATTGTCCACGCAATGAAAATGCGTTATTGAGAGTAAAATATTGATTTGTTCAATAACTCGATCGTTTGCCATGCGATATCAATTTTCCATTGGTTGGCATCGGTGTATTTTATTTCTAGCCAAAGGGGTTTAGATGTATCGAAATGTGGCAGTCGGGAAACTAAACGAACGATACATTTCGACCATAATAGTTGAATGTCACAAAAATATCTGACTACGTCTAAAGAAGTAAGCATTATCATTTTATTATCGAGACGAATAAAATCGTGCCTTGTGCCGCAAATTCCAGAAGAAATAAGAAGAATGGATATCCCTCGCATTATAAGACACTCATATGTAAAATAAGTTATGACTGACGTCAATTCATCATACTCAGCCAATGATCCGATGACATCTTTGTTGCGGCTCTCCGCTCAGACCGGATAGACCTTTCAGTACTCATCAATTCCTCATTCCTACATCATCCAAAAGTTGGCACAGATAATGTATGTCCCTCTTTATTCGATAGTTTTCAATTACATTTTCAACCATTGCTGTATTCAGGAAACGGCAATGCTATACCGAGATCTGATAAAAGAGTCTCTTAGCAAAATTTTCATTGTAAATCGCTCATCTTTCTGCAGGAGGCCATGAAACATTTTCACACAATCTCAATTCCAGGGGATCGGGTTGGTGTGGTGGCTAGAGTACTCGCCTACCACACGGGAGGCCAGGGTTCAAATCCCTGCAGGAGGATGTTTTTCACGGGGAACCCGATCCCTCCTTGATAGTCTCGTGGAAGGCACTTCAAGTACAGTGCTCCGTCTGTCGGATTAGACGTTGAACCGTGGTCCCCTGGTGCCTTTCGTTAAGAGCAAGCTAATGCCGACGCCGGGTTTCTATCCACCCTTCGTCCCTTACCCGTCCCCTTATGACGCAAACGACCTTAGCCGTCGGTCGCCTCCCTAAATACCCAATCCAACTCTCCTCCAGTCGATCGCCGTTTCAACAAGTAAACCAGGACGCACGAAGCGTCAATCCGACCGCCACAACTTGGGACGAAATCATAGTCGGCTAAGGAATAAATGCGTTCGTTAGCGTCTTCAATCGTGACATCTCACCCTCCAATCCAATTATGTCCATAAATTTGTGAGCGTATACACGACTTGAGAGAGCGAGTCACGCAGAGAGAATCTTGATGATTCGTTCACGCCGCGAGCCAGCTCACTCGGTCCAGACCGGTGGATTGTAAACCCACCCCTCCCTCCCCCCCTTTCCGCGCAGGTCACGATCGCGATGGTGGGAGGAGGGGGTGGTTTGATGGGAGGGGTGGTTTTCAGGAGGAGGGTGGGATGGGGAGGGGGTGGGAGAGCGAGAGAGAGAGGAGCAGCAAATCTCCTCATCCCTCTCTTCCTCATGGACCGCGCGCTCCCAAAATAAGCACGTATAGTAGTGCGGCGGGGCTGTTGGATCCGTGTGCGCCCGGGGCGAGCACAACACTCGGAGAGCGAGAAGGGGCTCCTCACTACGGCAACGGCCTCTCTCCAACTCCTCCCCCTCGCTGCGGGGAGGAGTGGGGGAGGAGGGGGGAAGGGGGTGGGGGGGACGGTAACCAAGCAACCGAGTCAGGCGGTCCCTTTGTCCGACACCTTTCCCGATGTTCTACAAATTCCCCACGTCACTTCCCCGAGACCCGGCGAGATTTATAGCGAAGGAGGGATTGAGGGTGGGAGAGGGTCTTCCTCCCTCCCTCCACAACGACCACAGGTAGCGAGGGGTTGGGAGGGGGAATGTTGGGAGAGGGGTTGAAAGAGTGGAGAGAGAGAGGCAACTAGTCGACCGCTTCTTCTCCGATCGCGTTCCATCGACTCCAACTTCCACGGTCTCGATACGAGTGTTTCGAACGAAGAATCGATTTCCGCGCGGTGCGAGGACCGGTCCGCCACTTGAACATGTCTACGCGGTATGTATACATATGCCACTTGAACATACTATAAGCTGTATGTATATACATATGCCACTTGAACATAATATACGCTGTATGTATGCATATGCCACTTGAACATAATATACGCTGTATGTATGTATATTCCACTTGAACATAATATACACTGTATGTATGTATATGCCACTTGAACATAATATACGCTGTATGTACATACATATTCCACTTGAACATAATATACGCGGCATGTATATACATATGCCAATTGAACATAATATACGCGGTATATGTGTAAGCCATGTCATCAGTCTTTGCATCCCCACTCTCTCCCTAATATCCAACGCATTCTCGACTGCCCTCCGCGTTCTTTCCACTACTGTCGGCGCAGAAATTATGTGCACTCGAGTTTGGGTACAAATAAAAAGTTAACGAAAAGATTTACAGTAATACTAATGACACCATCATTTTTCTCATTCATTTCTACGTAATGTTATAGTAAATTTTAATTTTATTGATGAATTTTTATATTTTTTACTACAGTTATAACGTAAAAAGTACCAGTTATTTACGGCGCGCGGGAAAAGCTCCGACTTTGATACTTTGTAACTCAAACACAAGATCTTTAATGTCAACTATATTTATCTAAATGGGGGATAGATATGTTTTCTATAGATTCTGCGTGTTGGAGCTATGTATGTTCCATAGAAATAAAGATATTAATAATTTTTTAAAGTTATTGCATTTCAAAACTGGGGCATCTAAAGATTTCGTTCTTGGTTTCGTTGCAATTCGCATGCCTTGAACGTTTCCAACATGTTATTGTCCATAACATCGATAAGCGCGTTTAATTTAAATCGAGTGATATTTATAATGGACGAAGTGAGAGGTCCCGTTAAGCGAAACGCCCAGCCGAATCGGTGCTGTGTTGCCGCGTATACCCGCTCGGGCCCAATTTTGCTGAAATTTCTGCCCTTAAACACCTCAACCGCAACCCTGATATTGTTATTACTCCTTCCGACCAAGGCTCCACAGTAGTCGTACTTAACTCCTCTGACTATCTAAATAAAGCTCTCCGGCAGTTGTCCGACGTCTCTTCCTACCAGCCCGTTCTTAATTATCCCAACCCTACATTTTTGGAAAACATCACCTCTTTCCTTAAGGAAAAAGGTCCTGACGAAGGTCTCTCTTCCCATGATATCTCTCGTCTCACCCCCCCACACCCTCGCACACCCAATTTTTACATTGTTCCCAAAATCCATAAGATACACAACCCTGGTCGCCCAATAGTTTCCTCTTATAACTCTGTCACCGAACGCATCTCCGCTTTCGTTGACTACTACTTACAACCTTTTGTTCTCTCTCTCCCTTCTCACATCAAGGATACCTATCACTTTCTTGAACGCCTCCACTCTACCCCACTCCCCTCAGACTGTGATATCTTAATGGCCACCATAGATGTCACCTCTCTCTACACGTCTATTCCTCACTCTGAAGGACTTTCCGCCATTCGTCTTTTTCTTAACCAGCGCCTCACGCCCCTAGTTATGATTTTCTCCTTGACCTTTCCAACTTTATACTTACTAATAATGCTTTCTCTTTCAATAACAAATTCTAGATCCAAACTAAAGGCTGTGCCATGTACCACCTATTTCCATGGAGTTCACTCCATCCGTCGCTTAATCAAAAACCTATACCCCATCCTCTCTGACAACCTTACCACTTCCAAAATTTTCCCCCGCTGTCCTTCTCTCACCTTTAGACGCCCCCCCAACCTCTCCACCCTTTTTAAAATTACTAAACCTCTTTCCAAATCTATCTCCAGCACTACTAAATCCCTTCCGACGCCTTGCAATCGCCCTCGTTGCAAAACTTACGGCATCCTTCTCACCCAGCCTCTGCCTGATAAATTCCCTTCAGTTCATCTTTCTTCCGTCCCCTCACTCTCTTGCGTTTCCCATAATGTTGTTTATATCCTCCTCTGCCAATTATGCCCTAGTTTTTATATCGGTTTGACGACCACTCCCCTTAACATCCGCATGAATGGCCACCGCTCCAGTTGTAATGAACCACCTTCTATTTCTGTTTCCCTCCCTGTTGCCACCCATGTTTCTTCCCACAACTCCACCTTTAATAATATTTTTAAGGTTGGTATTCTCGCCTCCCTTCCCCCTTCCGCCTCCCCACTCAAAATCAAAGATCTTGAGTCCTCTTGTATTTATTTTTTCCAGGCTTTCTCTCCGCCAGGACTCAATAAATCCCACTGACTTCTTCATTCACTTCTGCCCACACTACTTCTTCCTTTCGAATTTCTTCCACTTCCCGCTTCCCGCCCCCACCTTTCCTCTCCCTCCCCCCTCCTCCCCTGTCCATCCCCTCCCTCCCATCCACCTCAGTCCTCCCTTCCTTCTCAGTCCTCTACGCTCTTGCGACCAAGGTGCTAGTGGCACCGAAATATCAAGAAACTTTGTGTTCATTTTTTTGTTTCTCTGTGTTTATCGTCTGCCTTCCTCTGGAAAACTGTTTATATTCGTCACTTGAGTGATCCTAAGCGCAGTTTTATATATATATATATATATATATATATATATATATATATATATATATATATATATATATATATATATATATATATATATATATGTATATAATCGTTCATCCATTCACTCAGACCGCTCAGCGGCAAATATACTCATATAAATGTTTATACAGAAAGGTAGAAAGAAAGTGGATAGGAACACATAAAACTTCTCTGCCGGTGGGTGATAACAGAGTCATCTACATGCCGCCAACACAACTATCAAGTAGAGTCGACGCAATCCGCCATTGTTGGGACGTCCCAGGCGAGTGTTGCCGAGTCTCGCTGTCGTGTGTGCCTCCGCGCGTTTAACAGTATTTTATTGTCATTTGAAAACTGCGACACGCATTACGCTTTGTGAACATGGGAGGATGCAGTGCACCGAACTGCACTAATAGAACGGACAGTGGCTTCCGTTTGTTCTCCTTCCCCAGAGATCCAGAAAGAAGAGCGAAATGGCTTCAGATGTGCCGAAGGGATAAATGGAAGCCGAGTCCGCACGCAAAGCTCTGTGAGGTAAGACTTCTTTACATTATATTAAATGATTTTAATTATGAATAATTATTTAATGTACTAAGTATTTCCCTTTGAAATTACTTTTTCTTTTAAACTCCATCAACTGGCGGACGTGCCCCGTAGAAAAGTTTCGTAGTGTTTGACTATTTTCAGTTATTTAATCGCAGTATCATGGCAGCTTCAGGTACCTTTTTTTCACTAAAGAGTTATATCTAAAAACAGAGAGCCAAGTACACTTTTCCTATCTGTGACTTCGAGCAATATAGGAACAGCAACCATGTAGTTTTGACAGCGCAAAGTTTTGTAGACTCAAGTATAAATCTCGATAAGTCCAAGACAACTCATTAGATTTCCCGATATGTGCATGATCATTTCGATAACTTTAACCTTCATTCAGTATGTGTAAGTAAATAATAAATGTCAGGCATATTTCTGTGCGTTGAGTAAAATTAAGGTCCCATTTTTTAGGTGAAAGAGCGCCAAATGTAAGTTCAACGTGAAGTTTTAAAGGTATAAACGTGGAACTCGGCAGATATAATTATGATATATAAGTATCAGGCGTTACATATGTTACAATTTTTTTAAAGTTCTGCTTCGCACTTATTGGGCGTCATAGTTAAACTTGGTGCTCTAGCACTGAAATAAATTGGACCCTTTAACACATAAGTGCTGAAAACACGTCCAATATTTGATTTACAATGTTACCAACAAACTGTTGCTTATACAGCTACAATATGCAGATGGTTATGTGCACAAAGTGTAAATCCAAAAAGCCTTCTCGAAATTATGAAAGTTTAAATTCTTTTTCGAAAATTTTTTATGTGGACTGCAGACATCTTGTAGGGTTTGTACATAGGGTTGTACATTGTAATATGTACAGCCCTAAAGGTGGGGTCATTTCAAAAAGTGCGTCATAATTTTTTTTGGGGGAGAATGGGGAGAAACGCCCTGAATTCCAGGAAATGTGTGGAGAATGCTTACCTCTGATTCCGAATATACCAGGAAATAATATTTGCTAGAAACCCCGCTGAATGGGGAGCTTGATTTAGTTTAAATTTTTATAAAGTCTACGATTTTGTAAAATACTCAGAATGATTGCCATGTATCTAAACGGAAAAAAACCGGCCACTTCCCTTCTTTCTCATTCTAACTTCTAACTCATATTAGGTCCACTTTGAGGAGTCCCAGTATGAACCTGGAAGAAAAGATAGTTGGAAAAAGTTGATACCTTGTGCAGTACCTACGCTGTTCAATGTTCCAAACTGCCCCAAAAAAATCACGCCAAAACGGAGGATTGTAAAAAGATCAATGGTTTGTATTTATTTAAATGTATTTAACTTTAAAAGGGAGGGGTTCAAAGTCTTGCCGTCATTTAAAACATAAGTTATATACTGGTATAATATCTAGACGTAAAATTTTAACGTCACCTGGTTATAGGGGACAGCACTTCAACAATTGATCTCCACCACGTACGCCTCACGGTGGGCGCAAGAAATCGATGAAAGATGTTAATGTTTGTAATTGTTGAAATAATTAGATTTACGGAAACTTCAGTGATACAATGTCTACACATTTTGCTCATGGTTTCCTTTTGTTGGATGATAGCGTGTCATGGAGAGAGAATTACGTATGTAATTGATTAAAAGCCATTATCACTTATAATGCTACCTTAAATGCTCTCCAATTATTCAATTATTGGTATATCTCATGCATCGTTACTGCTAAGCATAGAAGAGTAGTAGACGTAATAATATATTTGCAATACAATGAAGATGTCCTTGGGAAATTTTAACAGAATCAACTCATTTATTTTTAATTACAGCAGCAACAGGAAAATATGGATAATTCTGGTATGCCTACTGACATTGATGGTGAATTTCCAGATCCACCATTAAAACATTCTTACACGTCTCGATACGGAAAGGTAAGACTTTATGTTATATGTGAAATTAAAATTTTGAAACTTAAGATGCTGTGAGCTATTTTCAACATAGCCCAAAATACTTCAGAACTGGAGATAAAATGCTTAAATATTTAGAGGAAGTCTATAGAGAAAGTTTTATGGCAGCTCAGGCAACTAGTACCCTATGCGCATGTATAAATACCATGTGCAATTTTTTCAAAAGATTTGTTCGAATGAATCAGATAGTGATACCGGAGTATATGTGAAAGACCGTGTCCGTTTATCGGAGTGCCCGGTATGTTCCATCGTCCGCCAATATGGTGTTGACAGAGGGGATGCTTACGACTTTATTAAGTTACGTAAGTTATAAATTGTTCTTAAGCTAGGCGACTTGAAACGGACTTCTCGTCGATCGCTCGGCTCTTAAACGGACGCACGGCACTCGCCACGGAAACGGCACGGCAATATACTGCATTGTTTGCAGGAAGAAAAATTAAAGTTTTCCATTTAAGTCATTCAGGTCATTACATAATAAGTAAATCATGCCGTTTCGTATTTTCTCCCGCTTTCCATACCATCGTAAAACAAGGGATTTTTTTATTTTAAGGTACTAAAATGAGGTGTGCGTGTATCACGAGGGTTCAAAAAACTATAGGTAGAAACAATTGAGTGCATTAATGTTTTCAATAGAACGTATAGGGATGCCATACTCTTTAACAATATCAAAACGCCATAATGTGAACTATTATTTCATAAAACGTTTAGTTGTATGAGAGAGTAAAAATTAAGAGGTAAATTCTGCAGTAACAGGATTATTTTCAAATCAGGCAAATTATGTATAGTAGAATTTTGAAAGTAAAAAAAATTGTGAGCCGGTAGGACTTTACGGGTAATAAGAGAGGAAATATGTAGAGCTGAGACAGAAAAATTGACATAGACATTAAAACTGAGCGTAACGACCCAAATTCCATCGGTAAAGGTTCGGAGTCACCTGGTACTGCTAACGAATGAAAAATAATAGCCAATTAATCAATGACCTTTAAGCACTAATTAATTTCAATTCTATCTACTGTTCGGAAACCTTCCAGTTAAATATTCACGATGTTTACTGGTCCATTTCTCCGTTATTGCTACTTTCAAGCGTACATAATGAAGTTTCTCGTTTCAAACTAATTTTTCTGTAATAATTGTTATTCAAATCACTATGTTGCAGGAAGAAGAACTAACCAGGAAGATTAAGGCTTTAAAGGCAAGGCTTTGGTCAACACAAAAGTGCCTCCTGAAAACCAAGAGTCAGCTGAGTCAATTAAAGGGCAAGATATCCAAGCTGCTATTTCTCCAACCTGGTCAACTGTAAATTTTATCCAGCGGAGCGAAAAGGAACACATGGACCGCGGAGATGGTGAAAGAGGCACTAGAAATCCGATTTGTGGTCGGTTGGAAGGGGTATAAAGTACTGGTGAAAAAAGGTTACCCCCTCCCATCCTATAGCACCATTTGCAGGAAACTACAGAGTATTGATTTCAAGCCTGGTGTACTACACGATGTGTTGCCACTCCTGGAAAGCAGGGGAAAAACATGCACTTCCCCATTACAAAGAGATTGCGTATTACTGGTGGATGAAATGGAGATAGATTCAGCACTTTCTTTTGACCCTGGTTCCTTATCATTAGTTGGACATGTTACCCTTGGGAATGGAGCTAAGAACTTGATTGGTTCCCAATTAATGGTTGTCATGGTTAGAGGAATAAACTCAAACTGGAAACAAGTTATTGGTTACCATATCACTGGCAAGTCAACTGGGTGCATACATCTTTATGACTTCATTAGTAGCTGTCTAAAAGCTGCAGAAAATGTTGGCTTCAATGTCACTGGCATTGTTAGCGATATGGGGCCTAAAAATCAGGCCTTATGGAGAAGCTACGGCATTAAAGTGGGAAGATATTGTGAGGTTTTTACAGTTAGGCATCCAGTGAGGGAGAACAGTAAGCTGTTTTTCTTTCCCGATGTCCCTCACTTATTGAAAAATATACGCTCTTTCATGCTTTCTCATGATATTGAGTTACCCCCAGATATCGTTGAGAAATATGAGTTGCCCACGTCTACTATAACTGCTGAGCACTTACGGAGTCTTCACGAGCTCCAAAAAGAAAAAGATCTTAAGATTGCGCCAGAAATAAACGAAAGGACCCTCAATCCAGGACAGTTTGATAAAATGAAAGTAAGTATAGCCGTAAATTTTTTCAGCCACAAAACTACAACTGCCATCGAAACACTTACTAAACTAAATTATATTCCTGATAGTGCTATGACAACAGTATGGTTTCTAAACCAAGTAAGGAAGTGGTTTAGGGTGATGAACATAAGGCGGCGTAATGGAGCCATAACCAGGTTCAATCGGGAGAGCATTGTACGAGACTTGCTGGAGTTCAAGGCGATAATAGAGAAGGTTAAGGTAGGGGTAGGGCATTGGAAGCCGATTCAAACTGGGATTATAATGAACATACTAGGTACTATATCCGCACTAGATTATCTCTTCGACAGGGGGTATAATGCAATATTTACATCCCGCTTTAATCAAGACGCTCTTGAGAACCTGTTCTCGACAATTAGACGACATGGTAACATAAATCCCACAGCTATTCAAGGACAGCGAGCATTAAAGTTGATTGTGGTGACACAGTTCATGTCGGACATGACAGGTGCTGAAAACTACGAGGAAGACCTTTCGAAGCACTACGTTAATTTTTTCCAACCGAAGTCCAAAGCCTTCAGTCACCCTACCAGTGTGGAACAGTGCTGTCCCAAATCTCTCGACTCTCTATCTGACAGTGATGATGACTGTGAAAACTACAACATTGTATTCCGCAACACTGTCCAATACCTTCTTGGAAGTGTCATTAGTGCTGTCATAAAAGGAAAAAAACCATGTAAGGATTGCATATCTCTCATTTCAAGCAACGAATCGATTCCTGAAAATAAACTTATTGAATCACGGCAGATTGGACCCGTAGGGCCTTTAAAAAAGCCATCTCCTCAACTTCTTCAAGTGTTTCTGAAGGTCGAAAGAGTTTTTGAAAAGCATTTTAAAAAATGTGCTAGGCATGATAATCTTCAAAAACATTTAATGACTATTATTGAGAAAAAAATAAATTTAGATCTACTAAACCAGCTTTGCTGCGGCATAGGTGATGATCTATTGGGGAAATATTTGGTGAAAAGATTACAAATTTCATCGAAAGAATCAAAAAAAGATATATTTTTCAAAAGGAAAACTGTGTTTAGCTCAAGAAGTGCGTATTGGTCAGTGACATCCTTAAAAGTGTGAGTCACTTATGTAACTAATTCCATTGACAATATTTTGAAACTGTTCCTTTTCTGCATTATGCTTCTCATGTTATTTTCATTTGTAAACACTAAGTGCACATGTAGAGTATTATCAATTAAGGGTATTTTTTGATTAGCCATAGGGTAGCTATATTAAAATTTCTAATAATAACTTTCTAACGCTGGAAGCAAATGATATGAGCTTCACCTCCAGCAAGACGTAATTTATGAATCATTAATTTTTTTTCAAATGTAATTAAAAGAATTTATTTGAAGTATTAAAGACTTATTTTTCCTGTAAATTATCCTAAAAGTAACTTTAAGACGCAAGTCATAGAGATTCGAAGAAATATTTTATGGCTTCGAAATAATATGTTTTGCGGCGAGCCGCATCTTCCCTATCGGCTGCTGGCCTTTTCTTCTAGAATCATGCGCGTTACCTAATTTTAGCGCTTCTTCGTATGTTTCTCATAGTGAATATTTACGTCCATATTCTAACTTCGATTACGAATAAAAATCAAAATTTCAATTTATTAAATAATTATCTCTTCTTATTTCATATGCATCCAATTCAACTCAACCCAGTACTTTCCTCGATTATTAAGAAAATTACTCTCCCAAAAATATTCTAATGAGGAAGGAATAAAAACTGATATCGTACGAAAAATAAAATCGTGAACTATCAATTACACAACAACTTCCTTTGGAAATACTAAAATACCGCCAAATCATTGAGTTTTAATTATGGTAACAGAGATACAAAGAAAGAGAATTAAAATATCATATAAAAGGATATCTAACATGAAGTTTGATATTGTTTATATTGATTGCTGTCATCAACAAAATTAGTTGCAGGAAAGCGGTGAATTGGAGCGAGATGAGAAAATTGGAAAGGAGCACTTCCTCTTTTTACTTTCTCAGCGGCTGATTTTGAGACACCACCTCAGGGGGTGATGGGTTTGGTTGCTTCGGCTATAGCAGTACTGGAAATCCTGACCCTGCTGGAAACCCGAAAAGAATTTATCAGCCACTACATCTGGTGTCTTTTCATTTACTTATCATATAAACGAGGTCATCGCGGATGAGCCAGGAGTTGTAATTATCTGAAGTTGTTTTGAAATTCTTAAGCAGTTTGAAGTTCGCTACGCTTATTTACGATAACACGCAAAGTTCTCATTTTGTATGACGCCCGCATGCTACAATTCTTCCTCTATATGTAGTAAGGGCATTTGAAAGCTCTCTTTAATGAGTGAAAGTCCATAATCTGCCTAAAAATGAAATTTTCGCAATAAATTTCGCGTTTTAACATTGATTCTCCATAAGGGACAATAGTGCTTTTGTCCCAACAATGGCGGCTGACGGATTTCCCATAGTGGAAATGTATGCGACGACTCTACTTGATAGTTGTGTTGGCGGCATGTAGATGACTCTGGGTGATAAGCAGCCCGCGCGCCATCTATTGGCCGCTCTCGTGGGTCATGCCCTGTGGAGTGTTTGTTCATATAAACCCACCCCGATTCCATTGGTTTATTAGTAGACTGGGTAGCTTGGTGGTCTGAGCATAGGACGCGAAATCCAAAGGTCCGTGGTTCGATTCCCGGTCCAGTCGAATTTTTTTTGCTTGGAATTGGCCATCTTTACATCTTCACACCACCATTGTGTCTGTTGATTTTATGTGTTCCTATCCACTTTCTTTCTACCTTTCTGTATAAAAATTTATATGAGTATACATATATATATATATATATATACAATTAAAGAGGAAACTTACAGGGGGTAAAAAGACGAAAGTAAAGAGAGAGTCTTACTTAGAGACGTTTCGGGTGTTATCCCTTCTTCAGTCACACAGAGAATGCCAATATATATATATATATATATATATATATATATATATATATATATATATATATATATATATATATATATATATATATATATATATATATATACACACGATGTGGATAGGATGGAGGAGATAGACACACAAAAAAAGAGACGATCACACTTACATAGCTAGCTTTCGGAACTAGTCCGTCTTCAAGGCGTATCACGGAACAAATGTCGTGTGCGCTGGTGAGGATAGGGGTAGGAGGGGCGGTAGGTTAGGGGAGTGGGGATGGGGGAAGGGGAAGGGGTTTTTCCCAGCGGTTGACGAACGGTTCTTGAAAAGGGGAAATTTTTACCAGCTCGTGTCTTGGCCGGAGAGAGCGGAAGGGGTCGCAGTGAGGGTGGGGGGGGGAAGAAGGAAGGGAAGGGGGTAAATGGAAAACAACGGGGAGCGTGCGATTAATGTATTTTATTTAATCCGGGCGCGGCGTACGATTATATTACAACCAGATTATGGCCAGCTCCTTCTGGCGCACTTCAATTAATCAATCAAAGTCCGGGGGAAGGGAGATCAATATTGCCACCTCAAAGCACTTGTCAAAGGACAAGCCATGCTTCCGCACATGAGTAGGGACGGGGAAAGTGGAAGATGGGTCTTTACAGGTGCACCGATGGTTATTCATTCTAATATTAAGGGGTGTAATACATTCGCCCACATAAAAACCGGGACATAGTTTACATTGTAACACATAAACTAAGTTGTGGGAGTCGCAAGAGCCGGAGGCTTTGATGTCGAACGGCGTCTCTGTGTTAGGACTCGGAAATGAGGTTAGGGGGCGAAACATGTTGCACGTTTTCCACCGTGGTTTGTTGCATCTCTGTGTGGTGGGACGGGGAGTGTCATTCGATGTACCCTCTCGCGAAGAATTGGAGCGAAGAAGATTGGCTAAGTTAGGTGGACGTCTGAAACATACTGTGGGGCATTTGGGTAGGAGATTGGCTGTCGATCTGTTAGTATCTAAAATTGGGAATAAGTCTTTGAGGATGGTCTTGAGTTTTTGGACGCCAGGAAAATATGTGATGTGAAGATTTAGGGCGTCCAGGGGGGTGTCTTTTTTACGTGGGGTGAAATTAGCAGAGGAGGGTAAAATACGTTTTTTTAGAAGTGGCTCGGGATAATTTCTATTGGATAAAGAATTGTGAAGCTTATCAAGGTATTCGTGAAGTTTTTCTTTGGAGTTGCAAATCCGGTGGCCATGGATCGACAGCGAATAACTCCCCTAACCTACCGCCCCTCCTACCCCTATCCTCACCAGCGCACACGACATTTGTTCCGTGATACGCCTTGAAGACGGACTAGTTCCGAAAGCTAGCTATGTAAGTGTGATCGTCTCTTTTTTTGTGTGTCTATCTCCTCCATCCTATCCACATCGTGTGTTCATCGCCGCATGGCTGACTCCAATCCATCAACGTATTATATATATATATATATATATATATATATATATATATATATATATATATATATATATATATATATATATATATATATAAACAAATATGGAACACGGAACAAAAAAAAAAATTTTTTTTTTTTGTTCCGTGATACGCCTTGAAGACGGACTAGTTCCGAAAGCTAGCGATGTAAGTGTGATCGTCTCTTTTTTGTGTGTCTATCTCCTCCATCCTATCCACATCGTGTGTTCATACCGCATGGCTGACTCCAATCCATCAACGTATATATATATATATATAGTGGTTCGATTCCCGGTCCAGTCGAATTTTTTCTGCTTGGAATCGGCCATCATTTCATCTTCACACCACCATTGTCTTTGTAAATTTTATGTGTTCCTATCCACTTTATTTCTACCTTTCTGTATAAATATTTATGTGAGTATTTGCCGCTATGCGGTCTGAGTGAATGAGTGAACGATTATATATATATATATATATATATATATATATATATATATATATATATATATATATATATATATATATATATATATATATATATAACTGCACTTAGGATCACTTAAGTGACGAATATATAAAAGTTTGCCAGAGGAAGGCAGACGACAAACACAGAAAACAAAAAAATGATGAACACACAAAGTTTCTTGATATTTCGGTGCCACTAGCACCTTGGTCGCAAGAGCGAAGACTGAGAAGGAAGGGAGGACTGAGGCGGTAGGAAGGGATCACTGAGGCGGAACGAAGGAAGGGAGGGGAGGGACAGGGGAAGGGGAGGAGGGGGAGGGAGAGGAAAGGTGGGGGCGGGAGCCGGGAAGTGGAAGAAATTCGAAAGGAAGAAGTAGTATGGGCAGAGGTGAAAGAAGAAGTTAGTGGGATTTATTGAGTCCTGGCGGAGAGAAAGCCTGGAATAAGTAAATGCAAGAGGACTCAGGATCTTTGATTTGGAGTGGGGAGGAGGAAGGGGGAAGGGAGGCGAGAATGCCAACCTTAAAAATTTTATTAAAGGTGGAGTTGTGGGAAGAAACATGGGTGGCAACAGGGAGGGAAACAGAAATAGAAGGTGGTTCATTGCAACCGGAGCGGTGGCCATTCATGCGGATGTTAAGGGGAGTGGTCGTCAAACCGATGTAAAAACTAGGGCATAATTGGCAAAGAAGGATATAGACAACATTATGGGAAACGCAGGAGAGTGAGGGGACGGAAGGAAGATGAGCGGCAAGGAATTTATCAGGCAGAGGCTGGGTGAGAAGGATGCCACAAGTTTTGCAACGTGGGCGATTGCACGGCGTCGGAAGGGACTTAGTAGGTCGGGAGATTGATTTGGAAAGAGGTTTAGTGATTTTAAAGAGGGTGGAGAGGTTGGGAGGGCGTCTAAAGGTGAAAGAAGGACAGCGGGGGAAAATTTTGGAAGTGGTTAGGTTGTCAGAGAGGATGGGGTAAAGGTTTTTGATTAAGCGACGGATGGAGTGAGCTCCAGGGAAATAGGTGGTACAGAGGGAGATTTGATCATGAGGAAACTTATTAAGAGAGAGAGATTTAGAAGAAGAGGGTCGCTGTAGGATTTTTTTCTGAAGAAGACGCTCAGGGTAGCCTCTGCGAAGGAGGGATTGGTGGAGATTAGAGAGAAAAAGGTCAAGGGATTCGGGATTGTTGCATATTCGGTGACCACGGATAGAGAGGGAAAAGGGGAGGGAACGTTTAGTATGAGAGGGGTGGCAGCTGTTTAAATGGAGATATTGTTGCTTGTTGGTGGGCTTGATATGGACAGAAGTGTGGAATTTAAGGTTACTGAGGGAGATATCTACATCCAGAAAGGTAATTTTAGAGGCAGAGATGTTAGAGGTGAAGGAGACAGAGGAGGAGGAGTTTAGGGAGGAGATGAAAGAGTTAAGGGAATCAAGGCCATGTGGCCACAGAAGAAAAATATCGTCAATGTAACGAAGCCAGAGAAGAGGTTTAGGAGAGCAGGACGAGAGAAAAGATTGCTCAAAAGCACCCAAGAAGAGGTTAGCATAGGAGGGGCTGAAACGACTACCCATGGCACAACCTTTAGTTTGGATGTAGAAATTGTTATTGAAGGAGAAAGCATTATTAGTAAGTATAAAGTTGGAAATGTCAAGGAGAAAATCTGAACTAGGGGCGTGAGGAGGGGCTGGTCAAGAAAAAGACGAATGGCGGAAAGTCCTTCAGAGTGGTCTTGCGACCAAGGTGCTAGTGGCACCGAAATATCAAGAAACTTTGTAAGTGTGTTCATCATTTTTTTGTTTTCTGTGTTTGTCGTCTGCCTTCGTCTGGCAAACTTTATATATATATATATATATATATATATATCTATATATATATATATCTATATATATATCTATATATATATATATATATATATATATATATATATATATATATATATATATATATATATATATATATATATATATATATATATATATATATATATATATATATATATAAGTTTGCCAGAGGAAGGCAGACGACAAACACAGAAAACAAAAAAATGATGAACACACTTACAAAGTTTCTTGATATTTCGGTGCCACTAGCACCTTGGTCGCAAGAGCGAAGACTCATATAAATACACAGAGAGAGGGCGAGAAATAAGTTTATTGGGGACTACCGCCGGCTGAGCGAGAAGGTTGAATGGACATCGTAGAAAAATAATAATAATTATATATATATATAATTTATATATATATATAATTTATGTGAGTATATATATGCTCACATAAATGTTCATATAGAAA
This sequence comes from Ceriagrion tenellum, assembly GCA_963169105.1. Classification (NCBI taxonomy): domain Eukaryota; kingdom Metazoa; phylum Arthropoda; class Insecta; order Odonata; family Coenagrionidae; genus Ceriagrion; species Ceriagrion tenellum. The sequence goes on along the minus strand of OY720642.1, from coordinate 134,373,629 downwards.
GGTAGAAAGAAAGTGAATAGGAATACATAAAATAAACAGACACAATGGTGGTGTGAAGATGTAAAGATGTCCGATTCCAAGCAGAAAAAATTCGACTGGACCGGGAATCGAACCACGGACCATTGGATTTCGCGTCCAATGCTCAGACCACCAAGCTACCCAGTCCACTTAGAAACCACTGGAATCGGCGGGGGGTTTGTTGGAACAAACACTCCCCAAGGCAGGACCCACGAGAGTGGCCAATATATGGCGCCAGGGCTGCTTTTAACCCACCGGCAGAGAGAGAGAATGACACACATAGAAGGCGAAATGAAAGAATAACTCAAGCACACACACAGTGGTGAAAGATATAAAACAGGCGTTTCGGGGTACGCTAACCCAAGTACGAAATGAGCCGTTCAGGCCATACAATCGTTCGTTCAATCACTCAGACCGTTCAGCGGCAAATACTCACATAAATGTTCATACAGAAAGGTAGAAAAAAAGTGGATAGGAACATAAAATCAACAGACAAAATGGTGGTGTGAAGATGTAAAGATGGCCGATTCCAAGCAGAAATAATTCAACTGGACCGGGAATCGAAGCGAAATCCAAAGGTCCGTGGTTCCATTCCCGGTCCAGTCGAATTTTTTCTGCTTGGAATCGGCCATCTTTACATCTTCACATCACCATTGTGTCTGTTTATTTTATGTGTTCCTATCCACTTTCTTTCTACCTTTCTATATGAACATTTATATGTGTGTATTTGCCGCTGAGCGGTCTGAGTGAATGAACGATCGATCATACATTAATGATCTGCATCTACATCTGCCCTACACCCTGTGATCCGCCGCATGGGGGTGTGGCAGGGGGTTGTTAGGTCACCAGCCGTGCAAAGGTGTAAGTTTGTTGAAGATGGAATGGTGACATATATTATAGTATTGTATTTAGTGGAGCTCAATTTTTTTTGTGATCGCATATTGTTCGTGGTAAGGACGAGTTTTTCTATACAACTGTTCGGCAGTGTATCTCTCTTATTTATCGCATCGGTCGGACCTAGAGATTTATCGAGGAGTCATGATAATATTGTTTGTGACGCTCTGAAACAAAACGGTTCTGAATTTATCAAGCAAGCTAAGCCTAGCGTGTAGCTTCCGAGTCTCTAGGGTCTCCCACCTTAATCCTTCTATCAGTTGTGAGAGTATGTATGCTCGTAGCAGTTGTGAACGAAGCGTGCTGCTTTCCTTTGGTTTTTTAAATGTTTTCTCTTGAAATTATTTGACCAGGGTCCCAAATGGTTGCGGAGTATTCGAGCTGTGGCCTAACCAGAGCGAAGTAGCATTTCTCTTTGAGTTTTTCATTCGAGGACCTTCATATTAAACGTTTAACAAAACCTAGTTTCTTTAATGCTGCGCCACATATTTTTTTATGTGTAATCCTCACGATATGATGTGATGGAGGAAATGAGACTGGAGGGAGGTAATGACAAAAAGTGACTTGTGTACATAAAATTTCTCACTCCGGCTTGTCTAAAACATAACCTTGAGCCCACTAAACGAATGGTTTCAAACATGCTTTTATGCGCACTTTTACTACCTACTCTTAGAATGCGTTTAGAGGTTTTTGGAGATAAGTATACTAAAAGACTTTGCCGTGCTCCTCTCCAGGCACGAATGACGGTCTATCTTTGGTTTTTTTCGCTTGTATCTCGGTAGTATTCGGTTCCAGGGAAAATAAATTAGCACAAACAATTAGAGGTGTTAAAATTTGGAATAAATGAGTTTCAACTCATTACTCATAATTTTATATATTTCTAACCCGTTGAAAATAGTTATTTAACAAAATTTTATTATTATTTTAATTATTAATAATTAATTATTTTAACAATATTTATTTCAACAAAAATGACTTTCACTCCTCATTTTCAGACTTATAATTCGAGTTAACTTCTACAATGTTATACTTAAAGCAAACACTCTCGGAAACAAAGTTGTAGAAAAAAATGATCTGACAGAAATACGACATAAAAATGCGAAATCCAACAATCGCATTCAAAGTGATCGGCGGTTGGGAAAGAATTTTTTGATCATTCCATCTCCAATCAGAAGTTCGATCTATCGATCGATATAGTCCGCCGTATCGATCTACAATTCCTAAGATTCCACTTTTTTCAGTAACATTTTCCATTCCTCTGGTATGTAACCTATGATTCTATGACGGTTTCGAAACCAGAGCTAATAATTTTCCTCCGTATTGCGTTCAATAAGAGCGATATCCATTCGGAGAGGCGAACGATGGAGGTCGCTGTCCTCTTCGTTAAACGGAAAGTGCCTCTCAACGCGAAAATCCATGTCTACAAATCGCTGAAGGCCCTGTACACTGCAATAGGACAAGAGCCCACCAACATATATCGATTGAAAAAATTCTCCATAAAAAATCTCTTATTGCATCGACTTTATCGGCTTCAAGTTTTCGTCTGAACCGAATACCGAAAGTCTGCAAGGCCTAGGTTCGAAATAAACGGGATTTTGAATGGAATGAAACAAGGTGGAATGAAAGACTAAGTACAAGAAGACATAAGAAAGGGGATATGGTTGATATATCGAAGATCTTAAAAGTGGAAAGAGCGTGGTGTAATCGATTTTCCATAGAATCGAGTCGGAATCGTCCATATTAACTTCCCGAATGATTTATGTGAGCAGGTCGTCGGAAGGGCCGGTGGGATGGGGATGTTGGGAGGTTGAGAGTGGGTGGAGAGGGGTTGTTTATTAGGTGGGGAGGGGGTTGGAGTGAAGGGGGAGGAGGCGCATCGTGAGGGTGAGGAGTATGGCAGATGGGCGGTTTTGTGTGCAGAGAGGGAATGGGGAGGGATGAGTGGGTGGGGCGACGCTTTTCATCAAAGCACGAGAAAGCAACACAAAGCGGCACAATCTTAAGTTGGAGCTCAACACATATTTCATCCGCTTCGTCGAGGGGTCGTATTTAGCAGAGAGCACTTCTTCACGTGGCCACTCACGATGGGAAGCCATGGGATACACCGCGGCAAAATAAAATCCAAAAGGCATTTCAAGAAATACCGCTGAAAAAAAATCGAGAGGAACACATGTATCTCCGCGGGCGGTGTTACCGGAATCAGCGTCGCAGGTAAAGTCAAGAGAAATTCTTTGCGGTGACAATGAATACGTAGAAGGTGCATTAATTAGTTGGGAAGAGGAAAAAGATATTCGATGCAAAGTTTCTACAGAAAAATAGCAACAAAATCAATATGCACTGAGGAGTGTTCACGAAACAGGCAAGACCAGCGCACATTCACACGTGAGTTTAGTCGAGTACAAAGATATTAACCCTTTGAGTGCGGCATGACGTGATATCACGTCATGGTTGTCTTGATGCTGGTGATGATGACGTGATATCACGTCATGGGTACCGTGAGTGTTCCAGCGTTCCCTAGGCCTAGGCCTAATAGTGAAAGTTCCCTAAAGTGAAAGCTGGAACACTCACGGTACCCTTGACGTGATATAACGTCATCAGTACCAGCGTAAAGACAGCTGTGACGTGAATCACGTCATGCCGCACTCAAAAGGTAAATCAGTTTACTTGTCTAGAAGACTTACTTGAGTGGAGTTGTAGTGATGACAGGACTACTTCCTATCGATCTCGATGGGTCCAGCTCCGAATACCGGAAGTTAGGGAAAATTTGGAGAATATTCGGATACCCAGTTTGATGCCACTCGGACGGAGCCTGCATTGTAGCACTCCGTCCGTCGCAAGGTACGCTAAACTGTGAATCCCTTGGAGTCTTTCGATAGCAAATAACTAGAAGACTGCCAGTGAATTCGCGCAGTTATACGACTTTCCCAAGAGTATATTCTAGGCTCTCTCGCCACTTCATCTAAGCAAGCAAATTACTCCCAGACATGAGGAGAAGGGATGACCATCGTAAGCTGCCCACCATTCATCCGAGAAAGAAATAGGTACTCGGAAATAAGGATCAAATCATTTATCGCTCGAGTGCCTCTCCAACAGCTGAGAGAAAAAGCAGGATTTTAACTAAGGGAGACCTGTTCTTCAACTGTAATGTTACTGGATGGGAAGTGTGCTCAAGACTGTAATTATTAAATTGAAATAAAGAGTACAGTTTGCCGCACGGAACAGCATTTATGCAGTAGAATTACAGCAACAGTGCTCTTCCAGAACTGTAACACAGCCCAGTTTCAGCTCATCATGAACCACTGTACAGGCACTGCACTCTGTGATGCAGCACATTTTCAGCACAGCGAAATAAAGTCACTGGATTATTTTCCAGCAGATTCTTGGAAAATTGTGATTTGATATCCATATTTAAGTAACATCGTGAGTGTTCGTTGATCCGTGTCTTAAAATTTCGTCCTATTTGACCAATGTAAATTATATTACAACTATTATATTTAATTTTGTAAACACCCGACCTAAATAATTTTATCCACTTCGTCTTTACCGTGTACTAAAAATTTCGAAAGCGTAAGGGGAGAGTAGAATGCTGCCTTAAGGGATATCGGAAGGCGGTTTGAAATCCTAGAAGGAATTTTTCCTAGAGAAAGGATAGAGCACCACTTGGTTTTTGAGGTCCTTACTGTTCGTGTGAGGGAAATCTGTTTTTTAGCTAAGGATTTTTTTACGAAGAATTTGGTCCCCTAAATTTGGATTGTAGCCATTGCTAGCGGCTATGGACTTACTTGCCAAAAATACAGTTTTAAAGTTGGCGAGAGTCAGTGGGATGTGAAGGAGGCGATGAACCATGGAATTTAAAGCAGCATGTTTGTGGGAAAAATGGTGAATCGAATTGCTACGTATGATATGATCAGTGTAAAATAGTTTCGTATAAGTAATCGTCTCCTGCTTAACTTTGGTTAGAAATAGACAGAAATGGACAGAATTGGACAGAAGTGCTAATAAATAGACAGAAATAGTTAGAAATGGACATAAATGGACAGAAATCGATAGAAATAGACAGAAATGCTTAGAAATGGACAGTAATAGTTATAAATGGATAGAAATGGACAAAAATGGACATAAATACATAGAAATGGACAGAAATGGTAAGAAATGAAAAAAATTGTTAGAAATGGACAGAAATAGTCGGAAATGGACATAAGTGGATAGAAATGGATAGAAATGGACAGTAATGGAACGAAATGGACAGAAATGGATAGAAACGGACAAAAATGGACAGAAATGTACAGGAATTGATAGAAATGGTCGGAAATGGACATAAATTGATAGAAATGGTTAGAAATAGATATAAATGGCTGAAATGGAAATGCGGTGTACACTTGTTTTAGAAGTTGTGTACCTCTCGGTATAAACTAACAGACCTCTACATTGAGGACGATTTGTCTTCGCGGACTCGAACAGCAGATGATGTACAGGAGATACATTTCTCCTCCCAGCCCGTTTACAATATATGGTAAACCTTCATATGAGTAGAAGTGGAGGTTAGATGGAATTACTTACGTACCACTGCCTCATTTGGATATTAGACGCATGGCGCATGCGCAGACCACCTGCTTAACACCCCAACGTGTCATTTTCAAATCGGGCGCGCGCGAAGCAGGACATTATGTTCGTCCCATCTTTTGCATGTTTGACCGAATAATCCACCAATTTTATTTTTGTCATTGAAAGATAAGGGTTTAAATTATTGTAAAATATATTTTTCAACCAAAATTAAGTTGTCAAAAATTGCTTTTTTTTAAGCGCCAAAAGTAGCAACTATTTCATCTTTCCGTTTTTATTGCTCCATTGTGCCGTGGTTGCGAGCCACAAATTAAAGCTTATACTCTTAAAGTACATTCACGTGTCCTTGCTGTTTGAAAAAATTAAGTTTGGCCATATCTTATTATTAATTTAGGAGATATTAGGCCCTAAACATGGATCAAAATTCAAAGAAATAGGAAAAATTAAAGTCATCTGGGAGCTCGGAGTATAGATCTAGAAAGTCAAAAGTTAACAGAAACACAGATAATTATTTTTAATTACATAAATGTCATTATATTTAAATATGTAATATGACCTTAAATATGACGGCTAGGTCGTCATTTATTGGAAGTAGAGTACGGAGCTGCGGCGCGCCAATTTGCGCTTATTTGTGATATTTGAAGTGCCATAACATTGAAATTTATGCTTACAGAAAGCTTATACTTGGCAAATCGTCATTCCTTATTGTAATCTTGCTATGAGCCAAAAATCGTGAAAATCGGAGATGGTCGATTCGCGGCCTTAGGTGAGATTGCGTGGAATCGCGCATAAGGAATGAAAGAATAAAGGGAGTTATACATGAGGAGCCTCTGTAGGTTAGCATAGAGTCATCTAGGTGGAAATGGTTTAGACATGTAAAAAGGATGGGAACGTACAGAATCCCTAGAAAGGCACATGTAATGGGAATGCAAGGGAGACGACCCCGACGAAGAGCACGTGAAAGGAGAAGAGGACTAGAGCGTAGAGAAATGGGACGAGGGTTGGAGAAGTGGGAGAGGAGAAGAGAAGTGCATGGGAGGGCGGAGAAGAAAGCGGGAAGACATGAGCGCAAAGCAGACCCGGGCAGTGGCTTGAAGGCTGTATTCGATGATGATGATGATGGTGAAGGCTAGTTTATCAGGGGAGGAAGGGTGGAACGAAACCCCTCGGTGCAATTACACCGCCGCGCCGGAGACGACGGGCGCCTTTGGAACCACAGCTGGACGCTCCAACCGATGGATCGTGGAGGGGTGTTTGCTTTGCACTCAACAGCGGAGTCTGTATACATACTGCGCATGCTCTCCACGGGTCAAACGACTAAACATCGGAAATCGACTGAAAAAATGTCCTATGCAGGACAAAGCCATCGCAATGCTCAACTCCCAACGTTGCAGAGGTTAAAAATATCAGAGATGGATGAGAAAGCGATTATTTAAGCAGTCTTAAATTGTGATGCTTACCATGATGTATCATAAACACTATGACAATCAAGTTGGGGCACAAAACATATGCTATATTATAATCGACATATTGAAGAATTAGGGTTTAGATATCGGAAACTGGAGAGTCTTGCTATGAGAAGGGAAAACTCATGGAATTTCGATGGTAAATATGTCCGAGGGGGGCATCTTTGTTGACCAGGTGAGCAGATATGATTCGCCCGCAAAGAGGCCCAGGGCGGCACGGGTCGTTGCTGAGTTGTGGACGAATTGAAGGAGGGGAAGGGGTGTTTCTCGAGAAATGAGGGCCGAAGTAGTCGGGAAAGGTGAGAAATATAGGAGGAGGCGCAGGGCAGGCTGGAAGGGGTGGCTGGTGAATAATAGGCCAGAGGGAAGGAACCCCACGGCACCACCTGCCCCGCCATCACGCGGGCGACACCCCTGGTTCGCCGAGGGATGGAGTGGACGCCCGGAAAAACCCTAAAATGCCACCCTTTGCCACGTTATCCAACCCCCTCGTATCCGGAGTATGTTGGGGCGAAGGGAAGGGATTTGGGGGGAGGGGTGGGGCAAAGAGGGCGATTAAGGGAAAGAGCCACGAAGGAGCGATCAATTTCCGAGGGTGCAGGGGTAAATTGATAGAGGGCAGGGATAAGTGGGCAGGGGCACACACCGGGCCCTTAAATTGGTAGCCATTTTAAGGTACTTATCACGCCTGGTTCCGTCGCTAGCACGAATACTCCGCCATGAGGAAATCATGCGATTTTTTCACACGTCTATCGATGACACGATGGACCGCAGGTAATTGGATGCGACAACGGCGAACTCGGTACATTACCGCGAATAGTAGAGCAAAAATAAAGTACGGCAAATTACTCCGGTAACAACACAACCTTCACGTCCCTGATATCCTCAGGGAAAAAACTTCCGCGCATCAGATGCGGTCGTAAAAAAAATTACCACTAAAACTGTGGTGTGAAATGTAAGTTGGCGGATGACGGTAAGTATACTACCTTTAAATTCATCTGAAACTTTCACGTGAACAATTTCTTGAAAACAATTGTATGATAAAATCAGTGCATCTATGTAAATGGGCGGTATGTCGTTGATTTAGTGATAACACATTAATTTATCTTTAAGATTTAAAGTAGTCACAGAATTTAAAATTGTATCAACGTATGTAAAATTGTATCAAATGAGTATTATTAATTATTCTAGAAGCAAAATGTGTATTATTAGTAGACATGGAGAAGAAATTTCCCGCTAAGTTCCATTCATTGAGTAGAATTTATTCATGCTTAATTTTTTATTTGCATATTGAAAGTTACAAATAATGATCACTGTAAAATTATTCCTGACGTACTTTAGGGAAAAAGGCTCTAAACATTTGCGGCAGTGTATTAAGATTGGGAGGTTTAATCGAGCGAATACGTAATTGGAACATCCTCGAATGAAAGAGTTCAAGAGAGCTATTACATCACAGCGTTGAGACTACAGCTCGAGTGTGCTACAAGCATGGATAACCCAGAATTTAAAAGAAACTATACAAAGTGCAAGCCAATAACAAGGGTACCCTGTAAACTTCGTTAAAAGCTGCCACGAGCAAGCATAGTGAAGAACATTATAACATTCAGATCACGGGAGTTCCGGAGTGACAAGGAGCAGCAGATCGCTTTAACTCCACATCACGCCTCCAGAACTGAACTGTCGAGAAGATATGAACGGAAATTAATTCTTCCTACTCGGCACTTGAGATCTTGACAACGGCAGAGTAAGACTCTGGGACACCTTCAGAAAAATCACATAATGAGAATTTCAGCCCTAGCCGTACACTTCCCATAGTAATTTAACACCGATTTCGTTGTACCAGACCCTCGGAAACGAAATTATTGCATGGAAAAATCACCACAAGACTTGAAAAATAAACTGCGAAGATTTCTACAATTATAAATGCAGGAAGAGGCAGTTATCACGGGAATATATTACAAATACTAATACGCCACCCCGAACGACACTGGCTCTTTGCACTTGCTCTCTGCACTACGTGAAACAAAATAGACACCAACGAAGAAAACAAATCAGGTTATGAACATGGAGAATACGAAACAAAAGGGTAGGATTATATGATATCAGATTCGGGGACCAACAAACACTGACATCCATTAAAAAACTCGAAAATAAAAACAAATGGTAATACCTAAAACGAAGAAATATCGATGTACCCTCATGGAGATCGGTAATTGTTTATTTAAAACCATAGGTAGAACCACATATGCAAGAGATTTCCATGCAGAGATCCATAGTGCGACGCAAAGCAATTGAAAAATACAAGCGACCACTGAGGGGGAGTCTCCAAAAAGTACCGCATCGCCCGTTATTACTAACTGTAATTGGATCTGAAAGTCACGAGTACTCACGTACTCACTCGGGCACATCCGAAATAGGTTTTTCAAAATACCATGTTTTGGCGACCTTGTTGATTGATCTTCTGTTCAACGTCACCTAATGCCTTCATGTTGGCCACAGTGCTTAAAACAACACTTTGAAAATCAAACAGAAAGGCTACTTTTCCAGTCCACTACAATGCTATGTAGTTGATTCGATCAGTAACACCGTGCAGTGTGGAAAACCTTCGTCCAGAATCAGCATTCATTAAAATAAAGTGAGCGTCCTTGTGTGCGATACAGGTGTTTACAGACCGATGAGAGACCCCTTGAGCCCTGTCCAATCGTCATTTAGTGGATGTCCCTCAGTTGTCTATCTCGACAACCTACTCCCTCTCCGTCCTCTTTTATTTGTATTCTGTAAATATAAGTATTCAAGCGCTCGTTGGAAGACATGGTGAATTCTCGGAGCGGCGAGTATATGCATCTACATCTACGAAATACCGTACAAGCCACCACTAGGGTGTGTGGCACGGGGTGATTCCACACCAGGCATGCAGCACTCATCCCAGTCCAATCAGAACCGCGCGTGTTCCCCGGAATGCCAGGCACGGGCCGAAGCAGTCAGGACAACGGTACGCAATCAGACTACAACTAGGAGAGCGATACGAAGAAGAACATGCTACCATTCAGCATACTACTCAAGATATCACGGCTGGTTAGTATTATTAATGTGACAAAATAAATAGCACTACAAGGTACTAAGACTGGCAGGAGTATATCATGCCGGAGATTAGATGCGAGGTTAGTATCTACAATTCATGTTAAGATTTTTAGCACTACTGAAAAACCCTATTGATAGGGTATTTCAGCAGCGTCAGTATCCTAGAACTGACCTATCACAACTATTATGGTCCCTTATTGTGAGTGGAAAAAATGACATCTTAAATCTAATGGTTCTGCAGTCTATTTCCTTAATCTTATTCCTGAGATCGTTCCTACCATAATTGTTTGGCTTTAGCAAAATAGTTTCAACGTTGGGCATAAAATAGTCTACATCAAACTTTTGAAAAAGATTTAACCTATATTTCTTCCTTCGATTGGATAGAGGTTCCCACCCTAATTCCCTCAATAATTTTGTAACACTACTATGTTTATCATAACAATTTTTAACAAATCTAGCTGCCCTCCGCTGTAATCCGCTGTAATATGTAATGAAGAGAGAACACAGACATTTCGGGAAACAAGTATATTTAACAGAATATAGCGAAAGCGCCTGACGATCACACGTTCTCCGTGTCAATGCGGGCCAACGTCTGCCTATGGCGATATCGCGAGTAGAAATATGACATGAACAGTATCAAATAGTCCTCCACAATTATACGTCCAAGTCGGACGAACATTTCAGTAAACGATCGGATAGGTATCCTTCCTCTCGTTATTTGCACACGGAACTCCATGTAACTTAAAGAGCTTCTTCCAACACGCTCATGTCCACGAAACGCATGATGACGTGGGCGGGAGGGCAGGGAAATCACCGCTTGATCATCGCCACGAATGATATAATGGCGATATCCCCTCCCCGGGTGCATGGAAGGTTGGATTTGGAGAGGCTACCTACGGCTAAGGTCATTTACGCCGTAGGGAATAGGTAAGGGAGGAAGGGTGGATAGAAACCCGGCGCCTGCATTAGCCTGCTTCTAACGAAAGACGCCAAGGGGACCACGGCTTAGCGTCTCATCCGACAGACGGAGTACTGTTCTTGAAGTGCCCTCCACAAGGCACTCAAGCAGGGATCGGATTCCTCTGAAAAACATCCGCCTCTGCAGGGATTTGAACCCTGGCCACCAGTGTGGTGGGCGAGTACTCTAGCCACCACACCAACCCGATCCCCTGCATGAAAGGGGCTTATGTGAATGGACGCTGTTTTCTTTTATCCTCGGTTCCCTAATTGATTCGAGGGGCGGCGATGCTCAGTCCGAGGGTGTGAGAACGGGTGAATGCAGAGGAAGCGCGGGGGGGGGGGAATGAATTTGGAAAATATTGTGTGGCGCACGCGCTGGGGTCTCGCGGACACTGCCCCTCGTCTTAAGAGCGTCCCTCGCGTCCCTCTCAACCGTTCGCTCCCTGAAACCGTCGCCGGTCGAGTGATGTGCGATGAATCCATAAGAGGGTCGCCGTACGAGATGGGAGGGGTCAAGGTACAGTCAGGGAAGTACGTGGAATGAATCGAGATTTTTTTTTTTTTTTACTTTTGACTATCGCCTGACTGCCTCCGACTGTCCAAAACCCTCTCTCTACTACCCAAACCGCTGCAATTTTGTGTATTTTGCCTGTTCTACACGCTAGGATCAGCTCATCCGAATCGGCTCATCCGGATCGCTCAGCCGATACCCGTTCTTAACGTTAAGCTTAACTCGACTATACGCTGTCTAGTGGCTAGGATTGTAAGTTTTAAAAAAGTTGAAAGCAGTTAAGCGCATTCGTCTTTGTTGATGTGATGAGGATTGTAAGCATTGCCATTAGCGAAGGATACAAGCATGGAAGGATGTGAAATGGGAGCAATGCAAAGTGAATCTTCATCCGATGATGATGATTAATTAATCCCTGAGGTTTGTGCATTTGAATAATTGTGTTACTCCTAGAATTACAAATTGCGGATAATAATAATAATATGAATAATAGCCCCTCTCGAGTCCTCAGCCATTATGACGGCAGTGAAACCCAATGCTTGCCGAGGACTCGGACGGGAATGTTACTACAGTAACCATATAATAATAATTTATTGAACGGGTAGAAACACCCTTTATAAAATACACATGCTACAGATAATTAGATTATGGGTGTATTACGTGGTTTTAGGCTTTTCACGCTAACAAGGGCAATGGGCTAAACTCCTCCTCCCAAACTTTTTCTTGCCTTTATATTCCTTCGAATTCCCGATCTACTAAAAGCAGGTTATATGTCCCCTATGTATATAATCTTTGAAATGTCCTTATTAGGGCACTGGTTTCCCCAGCACCCCAATTCCTGGCACGACTCGCCTCTTTCGACATTTTCTTCCTCTTCAGCTATCTTCCTCTACGTCCTCACGGAATGAAGCAACACGCCGAACATGAACAAGACATGAAGACAACAGCGCAGCGTATTACTTGACCTAGGTGTCCCAGGCTAGATGATCCGACCCCTCGGCTGAGCCATGGTGTCGCCTCTACACGGTAGCATCAGCCATTAGGTCAGCCGATCCTAGCGTATAGAACAGGCATATGCTCGGAGCAGAGTTGGAGTGCGTCCAAATAGCCATTGTGGCATGGTAGTGTCCATTGACGCCAACCAACCCCGTAGTCAAGTGGCTCGCGACTACAATTGTCTTCCCTTCAGAATTGTGAGAAATTTTGCATACGTCTTCTCATTTATGATGGCTATATTTGAAAGTGAAAGAATTTGCAGCTTACCGATTTGATTTATTGGTAATTCAGTACTATTTAAACACGTGTCTCTGGCTCATGCATGCATATCGTTCTAAGTGGATTAAATACTGACATATTCTCTCTCTTCTAAACGTGCTAATATCCATTTCATATTATTATGTTTACGCACAAGTATCAAGGAGTTATGGCGTTACGAAAAAATCAATTTTAATAGAATGCCTAACTGACGAATATTATACCGTAAACTGATTCATAGCCTGCTCTAATTAAACAAATGGTTTTCAATATGTATCTAAAACCATTTCCTTCTCTGCATGTACGATAAGTATCACCGCCAAAAATATTTGCTCTTAATGAGTGGCACGTATGTACAATGTGGTAGTACAATTTCTGACTAACTTGAAATATTATTGGAATATGCTCTCAATGATACCACGTCTACGTCTGCGTCTGAGTAATACCCTGCGAGCCACCACGAGGGTGTGTGGCAGGGGCTGAATATCACCAAACATGCACTATTGCCATGCAAGTAGGATATTTAAGGGAGACATGCTAGAGAACAGGGTCACATGCAGCTAGATGGTTAGTATCTACATAATAAGAAAGGGATTATTGGTTGTTATTACATGCATCATGCACTACAGACTACTCTAACTATATTTTACCTACCTATCCCTTTGCTATGCTGCCTATTGTTCTCTCTTATGGTACGCGGGAAAAATGACATTTTAAATCTATCGGTACGACAATCTATCTCTCTAATCTTGTTAATATGATCAAACCTAGCATAATACGCAGGGGTTCTTAATGTATATCTAACGTCATCTGTGAACAAAACGGTTTCGAATTTACTTAAAAGGTTTAACCTATATTTTAACCTGCGTTCTGATAGTAATTCCCATCCTAGTTCTTCTATTAAATTTGTAACACTAATACAATTATCATAACGGCCTTTAACAAACCTAGCAGATCTCCTTTGCACACGCTCTAATTCTTTTATCATACCTTCCTCGTACGGATCCCGTATATTAGCGGCATATTCTAAATGAGGCCTGACAAGTGTATCACTAATACTAGTACCTTTAATGCGGCTCCAGCCACTTTTAAGTTCTCTCTCGGAATATTAATTATAATAATATTATTCCTAGATACAGATATTCAGATAAACACAGCCATGTTCAGGAACATAAGGAATACAGGCCACCATTAGGACAACTGTCCTGCTTTGGGGTCACCGACTCATCACAGTTAATACGGTCAATTCGGTCAATATGTTAAATCATCGTATGTCATTTAATTGCGGAATAATAAGATATTACTAAAAAAAATAGAAAGAAGGAAATACAAAATGCAGCGGTGACTACTAAAAGCAGCTCTGAGTCGTGAATGTGATTTTCATCGATGAGTGCACCCTTATTCAGAGAGAAGCGACCGTAGACAACGAACCAAATTAAAATGGACGGCTCAGAGTTTTAAGCATCGAGCAAAAATTTATATTTACTTGGTCTCTCCTTTGAAGGCGAAAATTTCTCAGTCCTTGAATGAGTTCTACTCCTATGAGGTATAGTGGTCATCGAATCATATTAATAGGAATAAGAATCGGAGGATCGTCGAATAAACTGAAAATATTTGGCCATTGGTACCTAAAGATAAACACTGAAAATATCATTTCACTTTCTACTAGCCTTTGCAATTAATACTGCTTTCCATAAAGCTTGAACGTGGTTCTACCGAAGTATTTTGTAGTAACTTTTAAATAACGTAATTCGTGGGATCCGATCGAGTGGCATAAATGTGTGCAAAATTTTCGATCTTACGTAATTTTCTGCGTATTAAATCATTGGAAAGGATTTCGCCTTTATATTACTCCTTTAATTTGTTAACGATTAATTCATTGGGTAATCTAACCATTCGTAACATTCTGATGACTATTTTTGGGTATAGGGTGGGTATAGGTTTTTGGTATATTTCTGATGACTATTTTTGGGTCCATGTTAAATATAGTTATTACTGACCATTTTAGGCACCACTACACGTAGATATGGAAGAAAATATTCAGTAATTAGAGAAATTGCAATTATAAATCGTACGAAAATCTGCCTACCCCTTGATTATAGTGCCAATAGTCCAGTCAATGGTTAATTTTATAATTATCGCAGAATTTAAAAGTAACATCCATATTTTTGATAGCCTTCCAAATTTGTGGGCTCAATTTTGCTCCTGCAACGTGTTTATTTCCACTTGATCAGATATTAAATCATGTATAATGCCATTACGCGAAAGTACAGCAATGAAACCGAAGACTGCTTGGCTGTAGCTGTTCGGTGTCGGGTCAACAGTTTTATTTACCCTCGTATGTTTATTTTCGTTTCTCTCGATAATTGACTGATGCAGTCCTTTCCGTGTAATTTTTTGCTTGCATTTTAGAACATAATGTCGTATTTAGTTCGGTTTCTATTTGACTTTTGAAACTTGAAACAACTCTTCCACCCCATATTTAATTCCCAAATTCATGTACCGAAACATTATCATAAAATTAGGAGTGGAGAAAGGAAGTTGGGAAAGAAGAGCGAGGACCAGCAGGACGCTTTGATCGGTGGAATCGGAGACAGCGACCCCCTCTATGAATGCTCTCTCGCCATGCGTCAAATAAGCATTATTTATCTGAATTAATATTTCATGAATAAAGGCACACATTGTCCACCTTTCAAGAATTCTATAGGTTGCTTTGGATACCATTGACGAAGCAATTAAATTAATCATTGGCTCTTTTATGACTCGCGTGCATGCTCGATAAACGATAGCCTAAGCTCCTAGTTTACTGCTTTCTTTTGAGTGGATTATATGGTCTCGAAGGCTAAACTGGTTGGGATCTCCCTATAATGCTTTAAGAGTCCTCAACAGATGCCGGCCGGCGAAATTCAGAGAAATTGATCGTACAAATGTTGAAAAGCATCGACTTCATGCGGTTAAGGACCAAATAAAGTAAGGAATATCGCCATTTTCATTTATGCATCATGAAAGTCAGAGCTTATGGTGGTGCCTCGTTGAGGATTTGCCTTGAGGATGCCCTCTGCTCTGCCCATCCCAAACTATCACAATTCCGATCGCCCTCCAATTTCCTACTCTCCATGATTCGTAGCTTCCATTTTTCTACGCTGGCAATGAGATCCCTAATTCGATTTTCAATCGTCACCTTTAGTTTGGACCGATGCCGGTATCAAGGGTGAAAATAGGCGCTCCATGCGTATGTGTCATAGGAAATGCCAAGTAAACAGGCCCGGGGGCATCTAGAAACGTAGCAAACCACCGCCCAGCACGAAGGGAGGAAGTAGGGCTGTCCTGCAAACGTATTTCGGCGACCCCATCCTGATGCAGTCGGCTGCCGCTGCGCTATGGAGTGGGGTTTCAACATAGGGGCCTTATTTAATATCATGCGCTCTTGCCTCGTCTCCCAATGTAGCACGTTTCTGCAGATTTTTTATGTCAGCGGTGAGAGGATTTTATTCGTGCACGAATTGGCAGGTTTGAGAGAATATTGTAAAGAATTTCCACTGGGGTTTTCACTTTACATCATCGTTTGAAGTATCTAGATTGCGAAGTTGATAGCGAGTGGATCCAGAACAGATAAGAGGCGATCTTCTATCGTTAAAGAAGTGCCCAAACCTGAAAAGGGTTTGAATAATTTGTAATCAAATTTCATGAATAATTATACTAATTCCTTTAACATAAATGAAGAATAAGATAGGGCCGAGGCTTCTTTATGGTTTTCCGGATATCACTCTATCCATGTCGGAACTAACACCGTAGATTGCTACGTTGTGTTTGCGGGCAGTCAGAAAACCATGAATACATTTCACTATTTTTTGTGAAACTCACGTGGTTTTTTATCGACATTCAGTTATTGAGAAGAACCTTGTTAAGTGCTTCCTTGAAATCTAAGAATAACGCTTACCTTCCTTCATCACTTAACTTGACTTAAGAGTATCTTGGAGGAAGTTTGGCTACACTGATGGAAAATAAAGAAGAGCGCTTAACCCGATGTCGGCATTGGCCTGATCTTAACGAAAGGCGCACTGGGGAACCACAGTTTAACACCCCATCTGACGGGCTTCCGGCCAACGTACCCACCATATGACCTATCTACGACAAGAATGTCTTCGGATTTCAAATCAAAGACGTACAACTAATTTCCTTTTATACTTTATCCAGCGTCTCACACTCTCCTGGCGAATATCCAATATGTGGTACATATGCTTCCATGGTAATTTAATAAGTTCCGTTTATTCGGTTTTTTCCCCACGTTGATTCATTTTTATGAACAACAGTTTCGCTTGCGTAACAGCTAGCGTCGTCAGGTGCTGATTTAAGACATGACGACCATCCATATACGTCTATAAAAATGAATCAACACGGGAAAAACCCGAATAAACGGAATATCCAGAAGCTGAAATTTAACAATAGCAAGCTTCACTTCGGAGAAGTTTTTGATGAGCGCAATTATGATAAAGTAAAACACTTTGAGCTGTTCTGAACATTTTATCGTACGACACATTTCACCGCTCTACGGCGTCGTCAGTTACGCACAGACAAAAAAAGCGTTGTGTACCAGACGATGGCGTAAAACGGTGAAGAGCGTCGTACAAATAATATTCTGCAGAAAAATACTCCAGACCGTATTCATGGATTCCTTAGAAAACAACTTTCGGATTAGTAACGCACTAACTTGTTGCCCACCAACAAGACGGATTTCATACACCATGACTTAGTTCAGCAGCGCCAAGTGTGCTACTATTTTAATAGCTGGTTCTTTGACATTCCACAGCCTTGTTCAGAAGCGCAACTAAATATGGCATACCTATCAGAAGCGATCAACCTCTGGTGGATTAACTGAAGCCATATCGGAGATTTTAGGCGAAAATACGAAAGATACCTCTGGAAGTGAATACCTCGAGTCCGGCGGATGCGACGACGCATAGTATTGCTGACGGATCAAACTCAACATTTTAATTAATAGTTCTTAGTCTGCCACGCCGCGCTGTAGTGCACAGTTGTGCTTCATGAGTGTTTAATTTGACGAAAGTGAAAGAGTTGTAGAGGTAATTTCTGTGATTTCGATGGTCGGGAATTACTATCCATCACCTAATATCATCTCGTTTGACCAGTGCTACGCCACGCAGCAAAACAAAATGAATACGTTTATGTGTGTGTGATGGCTATTTCTCCGAATGTCCATTTGATTTTTTATTCATTCGGACCGTTTATAAAATTTGAAATGATTAGACTATTCTACGAGCATATGGCGCCTTGTCATGAAATACGCCGAGGAGGAAGCCTCGTAAACAATGGAGAACTTGCAAGGTTTTTTACAGCTGTTTTAACTCATGCATCATATTGATAATAAAAAATGTTTCCTACATATTCTTTCCTTTCATCTGAGCGGCCCATATTTATTGAAATACAGTCAATGGAAAGGATGATGTCGTTTCAAACGCTGCTTTTTGCGCGCCATTTTGGAAGTGATACGCGTGACGTCACACCTGCCGTCTACCGTACGAGACATACGAGATACTTCGGCGGATAGTTCGGCGAGTATCACCGTTCATTTATCTTTAGCCTCGTGATATTTCGTTGAAATATTGCGTTTGAGTTTCGGAAAGTATGTATGTATTTTGGTGTGCAATACTTTAACGATTTATTAGTGTTTCATCTGTATGGAAGTTTGTGCCAACTCAGATAATCTGCCTATGAAGTCGACGCTCTAGTGATGATGGAGTACTTATAATGAGATGCGACATGTAGACATAGTCGGAAATACAAACCGTTAAATGACTTCGTTAGTTATTTACTGTGGTTTTCCCGATAAATTAATATATTAATTGTTTGAAATTTCTATTGCAGTATTTCGACATTATTAGAAATGTGATCTTTTGGAAAAGTTCGATTGTAAAATTTAATTGCAGTTCCATGAGGAAGTATGACATCGATAGTGCAATAGGACGCGTTCGATAGCAAATATTGAAAAATGTATGCACAGTGAAGTGCGAAATATTCCCGGAACATAAAGTAACGGCAAAAAATTGTGAGTCTAGCCTTATAATCAGCGAAGAGTCTCACGAGGAGACATCGCGAGACCTACGGTGAGGTGACGTGACGCCAAAAATTAAATTTTTTTGCGACTGGGGATAGATGAAGAAAAAGGGTCGCTGCTTTTTCTCCCATAGGCCCGGGTTCGCGAGAAAATTGTAGATAACTCGAGAATTTGGCTCATCTTCAATTCGTCGCATTAAGACGTTCACACGATGCATATTCTTGCAAGTATATACGTTGATAGATAGATAGATGCATGGACAAATTATCCGTATCATAACAGGAGCTTTTTTATGTCCACGAGTTCATGCATTGGCGCAATTTTGGGTGTAAATACAATGCAATTTTAATGGTGACTGTTTACGCATCTGCTCATGCGTAATCAACAACAGTTTTACGCTCGTAACATAATTATTTGCCCAGGTGGTGTGGGTTAAGGCATTGGGTGCACAGGACTACAGTGTAGTACAGGATCGTGGCCATACTACGTAATTTATTTTTCGGTTTAATATGTTTCAGAAATAAAGTAGAATTCCCAATCCCAAACAGGTACAACCGTCACTGCATCATTCTTAACTTTCTAACTATTACTTGGATCTTCAACTAACCCTTCAAAGAGAGTACAACTAGTAGCAAATTTTGGGATTCTATAGTTCGCCTGGATTTACTTTTAATAGGTGGAAGGTGTGTCGTTGGCCGCAAATTTTGTAATCCGAGGATACATTTTAGGGAAGAGAGAGAGCTCCGATCGGTCATGAGTCTATTTGAAAGGTGTTAACAATAGATAAAGATGTAATTTTTATCGTAAAGCGACGTATTCACTGTGATTTTCCTAGCAATTATACTCGAATGCTGATATTTGTTAATCAAATTTTCGCTCACTGTGAAGAATTTTCTGACATGAGAGAGTTGATTACAGGGTATGTAAAAGCAGAGGTTTGTGAAAAGGTTTATTTAAAACTGCGTATTTAATGTAAGCGAAACGTGGATCGAAGGATCAAGGAGTGTTTTCCTCGCACAATCAACCAACGCGGTTGAAAACCCGGAAGACCTTAATGTTCGACAACGTACAAAAATGGTCGTAAATTATGTTCCCCACACGAACAGCGTTCGTGCAGATGCAAAGCATCTGGTGAAAACTTTATTAAATGCGCCTATTGTGGAGTCATTTTTTACATAACATGCCTATGTGATATCATGCCGCATTACGCCGTGAACGTAAGATGAAATTCCTGGAGTTGCAATACGCATAACAAGGTATAGAAAATACTGTGTTATCATGCCCTACATTTTTAATGAACTGGAATGTATTAACTTTCTCTCTCCCGAGGTCCCCGTTTCGATTCCTCAAAATGTTACAAAAATAAATGCAATGACAGGTAAAATAGTGGAAAGAAATCCTATAGTTGCAATTTTATCGCGAACCCAGGCGTATGGGAAAAAAATCTTACACTTTTCCCACGTTTCTCTCCTGTTTCAGAAAAAAAGTTGTGTCGTTAGCAGCCTAAACCAATCTCCACAGTGTAAGAAGTTCTGACAATGACGATGACATGTGACTTTAAATTAATGTATATGGTTAAATTTCGCTTCGGTTCCGTTACTTTGTTAGCGGAATTTCCATCGTTGATAGCAGCGTAGATGTTTGCGTGCTTGCATCCATTGAATACTCCACCGTTCTAGGCGTAGCGCTCCTGCCCTAAGGCCCCTTGCACACACACCGATTTTGGACGGCCGGTAAAAAATCGGCCGTCCAAATTCCAATAGTGAACCATTGGAGGTCATGGGAGCTTGCACACTGACCGACCACGACCCGGCACCGATAAAAAGTCGGTTAGCAGCCGGCCATTGCCACTGTGGACCACCGGCGCCGGCTATACAGTGGCGCACGTGACCAAATGGGAGCTTGCACCGGATTTTTACCGGCCGACCGGCCGTTTCCCTCCAGTTCTCGCTGCGCCTTCTCAGCCTACAGTCGATTGCGCACATCTGTATTTTCTTTTTACGTTTGCAATGGATGAAGAGATGGTGTTTGACAATGATGTGCTTATTTCGCTAGTGGAAGCAAGACCAGTGTTGTGGGACAAAACTTTGGATACATTTAAAGACAGAAATGCAACTAAAGAGGCATGGAGACAAGTTTGCTGCACATTGAAGGAGGATTTTGAGGAGATGGAAATTAAAGAAAAAATGCATTCGGTAAGTAGTACTATTTGTATTCATACTTTAGTAGTAACTTATATTACCATGCCTATAGTATTTGATATACAGTTTTATGGATATAGAAACATTGATTGGAACTTTGCTCGTGTTAAAGATAATTTATTATAATTAAATATTTTTAAACGTAGGAGTTGAAGGAATTAAAACATTGCTGTTTCCACATGGTGTTTTATTCTTTCGGACCATGGTATATGTATACTGCTCCATTTCCCTGTGCTCATTACCTTGGAAATGTTACTTTGTTACAAAACCATGGTCCAAAAGAATAAAAAACCATGAAGAAACAGGAAAGTTTTAATTCCATCCACTCCTACGATTAAGTGTTTCCACCAAATCACGCCAGATACTATTAATTAAATTGTTAACATTTCTCCAAAAAATTGTATAATCATTGTGTATAGTTGTACCATTAGGGCTAAACTTAATGTTTCACCTATAAAATTCTTGGCATGTATGTTGCAATAATGATCATAGTATACCGTAATAGGCTTTATTTATAAAATAGCTTTAAAAGAAAATGACGTTTAAACTTTTTGTGTAAAAATAAACAAAAACCAATATTATTAAGGTAAAAATTACTCCCTTCAGTTTGATATATCTATCTATCCTCAGTATGACTCATATCTTATTCATTTGCCAGGGAACAGCACCAACAGGCGTTACAAAATATTTGCATAATATGTTTCGAGCATTGCTATCTTGAAGACCACCTCGTGCTATGGGCTCTCTTGACAAATCTTCAAGTCCGGTGATTGTAGCAGTATCCTCTGGCAAATAACCGTCCCGGTCACGAACAAAATTGTGAAGAACAATGCACGCTTTTATAATATCAACTGCAAAATCAGGATCTACGTTTATAGGCCTGTGGAAGATACGCCATTTGTTTGTCAAAATTCCAAAAGTACACTCGACATAACGCCGAGCTCTACATAAACGATAATGGAATATCCTCTTTAGTAGTGTTAAATGTGTTCCACCGTATGGCCGCATCAAATGTCTGTGAAGCCCAAATGCTTCATCTCCAACAAAATAGTAGGGAACTTTCGGTGATTCGGTTCCCGATAGGCATTTTTCTTCAGGTAATTGTAATGTTTTTGCCAATACCGATTGCCAAAGAGTACATTGCTTGAAAATGGAGGGATCGCAATCTTTGCCATAGCTTCCAACGTTAACATACACAAAACGGTATTTTGAATCCGCTACTGCCATTAATACTACAGGGTAATAGTCTTTGTAGTTAAAATACATGGATCCACTTCTTGTTGGGCAAATTATGCGAATGTGCTTGCCATCAACAGCACCTATGCAATGCCGGAAATTTGCATTTTTTTCAAAATCAGAAGCGATGGATTCAAATTTATCTTTAGAGAGTTCAGGTATTCATTCACTCTTCATAACTGACCAAATAGCTTCGCATACTTCTTTTACTATCATTCTTGCAGTAGAAATGCCAATTTTAAAGTAGCAATGTAGATCGGTGAATGTGCACCCACTCGCAAGATATTTGGAAAAAAATTGCTGTTTCAGTTTAGTAAATACTTTTACAGGGTGCATTGTTTTAAATGCGCCCCTCTACTTTTTTCTATATTCTTTCATATATCCACACCCGACTGCCACTTGTCATTGTAATTTGCTAGTACTTCATTTTGAATATGTGAAATATTGAAAGAAAATCGGATAGTTTTTTGGAGGTCGGGTGAAATGAGTCACTACTGTCGGCGCAGAAATTATGTGCATTCGAGTTTGGGTACAATAAAAAGTTAATGAAAAGACTTACAGAAAACCTAACAACACCATCATTTTTCTCATTCATTTCTACGTTTTGTAATGGCAAATTTTAATTTTTCGATCAATTTTTATATTTTTTACTACAGTTATAACGTAAAAAGTACCGGTTATTTACGGCGCGCGGGAAAAGCTCCGATTTTGACACCTTGTAACTCAAACACAATTTCGTCAATGACAACTATATTTCTGTAAATGGAGAATAGATATATTTGCTATAGATTTTGCGAGTTTCACCTCTGTATGTTTCATAGAAATAAAGTTATTATTAATTATTTAAAATTATTGCATTTCAAAACTGGGGCATCGTAAGATTTCGTTCTTGGTCTCGTTGCAATTGGCATGCCTAGAGCGTTTCCAATATGTTATTGTCCAAAACATCTATAGGCGCGTTTAATTTAAATCGAGTGATATTTATAATGGACGAAGTGAGAGGTCCCGTCAGGCGAAACGCCTAGCCGAATCGGTGCTGTGTTGCCGTATACGTATATATATATTATCAAGCGTTCCTCCCCCCCGGCATCAATGTCTCTCACTAATCCCCCTCTCCTTCCCTTCCCCTTCCCCCTTCCCCCACCTCTCCCTCCCTTCTATCCTTTACCCGTCACTCCCGTCACTACCTTCTAACATTCTGATGAAGGCGGTTGTGTCCGCCGAAATATATCAAAATTTCTGTGAGTTTTACTTTTTTGTGCTCTATATGTAACTGCCAGTCACGCCTGTGACCTATATATATATATATATATATATATATATATATATATATATATATATATATATATATATGAGATCCTGGTAATTAGTCGGGAATCATATAGTTTTGCGTTGTCCTGTAATGCCATTGAAAGTGTGAAAAAAAGAAAAATCGGAACATTTCTCCCCTACAATAGGGGAGAAAAGTTCCGATAGTCACGTACATCGAGTCCATAAATGTTATCAAGTATTATATTTTTGAGTGTGCATATGTGAGAGAGACTTTTGAGCACGCAGGACCGATTAGCGAACCACGGGTCCGCGGCAGAGGGGCTGGACACCACTGGCCGTGGGCTAGAAGGAACCCGCCTTTGCACCCGATGGCTGACCACTTAGGAAAAAAAGGACGGGCGAACGTGTGAAACGCAGTCTAGCAGCGGGTCCGATTCGGATTCCCGCCGAAGAGCAGAACACTCAAGCTGTATCCCAACTCACCATTTAGGCAGCTAAATCGGCAGATTTAGGGAGGACGCCATCTTGAAGTGCGTCCCAACTCGTTAGGCATCAAGAGGGAGCGGAAATAGCTAGCTTTTTCGAGCGTCGGATTTAGGGTAGATGGAGGTTATCCTAAATGTGCCTCCATATTGAATTTCCCAAAATGCAAAGTGCTGCATGCGCCAGAGAAAACAATCGTCGTAACCATTTCCTCCCCCACCTACAAAAATAATACATGACTGTTGTGTGATCCGAGAGAAAAAGTTACCTACACTTCAATTTGAAAATGTCGACATATAGCAAAACTCAGGAGAACTATCTGCCACCTTAATTAGAACACAGTTGAGACTTGAAATAGAAGCGGGCTTGTTATAATATGAATACATATGCCTCACTCAAAATGTTAATTCGAAAATAAATAATTTATAAAATGTTAACCATAAAAAGAAAATACAAAAAGCTGTCAAACCTTTTACGAATACTTAAACGAATCGCTATCTACCATTTAAAAAAAATATATTAAAAATAATTAAGTAATTATCATGTATATCTGATGAAAACACATCATATATACGAGTTATATATGTTGAGTTTTCAGATCAGCAGCCCCGGCCAATTTACGTTTTTGATAAAGGAAATAATTGATGTAAAAGCACACTTTCCGTAGTCATAATCAGTGTTGCCTGTCTTTTTATAAAAAGAACAATCCCTTTGAGGAATGATAAAATTAAGGGCTGAATTATAAATATCAGCAGGTAGAAGTGGATTGACATCAATTCAAGAGGTTACCTCTGTTTTGTCACAGAAAGTCAGGTCCAATCTCATGCATAGAGTTAGAGGATTTGTTAGTTTGAAATAACTGAAGATAATTGACTGTCTCAAGTAATAATTTGCTGTGGGATGATTTTAGCTGACTTATTATAATAAGTAAATATTTATAAATGACTGGGCAATTACAGTTATAATCAGGAATATTATAATCACCAAGTAATAGAACATCTCTGTATAGATATACAGTTTTGATACCTTCAATTGTATTGCAATGATTCTCACAAGCAGAAATATTGGAATTTGAAGGGAGATACATGACACCAAGTGGGTAAATAGCATTCATATGTGATAAAAAATGATTAATAAATGAACACTAGACCACTCATACAAACTAAGGAACTCCTACACACTACGACAATCCATTTTTAAGTATTCTACCGGTGAACAGAAGGTTTGTTGAAAGTCAGAGAAACTCCTGGATTTCAACACTTTCTGTGTCCTATCAGCCTAGTATATAAAAATACTAAATTTAGCTTACCACTGAGAAGTCAGTAGTAAACTATAAAAAACAAAATTTAGAATTTAATGGTTAACAACTAAGAATTCCCCAAAACTAATAAACTTGAAGTAGTTACTGCTGAAAATGCTTACTAGTAATGGTGATAGTTGATGCTTGAAATGCCTACCAATCTGCCTTGAACAATATCTTCTAGGATTTTTAATAGCAACTATTACACGACCGAAATAACTTCTCGTTTTAAACGGTATTTTTCCGCAAGCAAATGACAAAAGCTATACCTTTAGTTTTAAAAAATACGAATTTATCACCCAGCAAATCTACACTGGCAGTATCACTACCAATGACAACTTAAGATTCTCAAAACTAGGAAAATAATTATCAAGATTATTCCCAAATTGTAGCCAAAAATAGCCGAAGGGGCCTATAGTATTATAAATATCATCATAAACACAGACCATCGAGAATACTTCTTCTATCCGCGATTATAAGTATCACGGATATCATGTTTATTTACTTCAGATCCTTTTCATAACTCCTTTGTTTTTCATTTCTTCCCAGCTCAGTAGATGGCGTTACTTGCGAAGGTTGTCCCAACTCGAGCTCACTTTGCCCAAGGTAGCCAAATATTTGGGCAGCTAATCGCTTCCACCCTAATGCCCAACGAGTTGGGATACAGCTTCACTCGCATGTTGCCGCAGGAAGGCGTCGTCTGCTAGTTTGTGACGCTGCTGCCGCCCTCTGGATGGAAAGTACAGGAGAGACGAGCCCGCTCTGGGCTAGCTCTCTCTGCCTTCGAACTTCCTGGAAACAACATCTCTCTCTTGAACATGTGCTCCAAATGTGAAAGTTATTGTGTGGCAATGTGTGCATGCCGGTGTAAGTGTAATTGGGTTGAGGTATGCGGCTAGAGGCTATTGTGAGGCTAATATTGAACTTTCCTATTAATGGTTTCTTTTGGAGTGCCCATATTTGGGGTTTTAAATTCATCGTGTTTTTGGCTTTTTTGTTTCCTATTCATTTGCGTTCGTGTAAGGCCAGGAGGGCCACGTTTCTTTTATGTACGAGTTATTTTTTGTGGATTGGATTGATAATCCCGACGGGGAGAAAACGTATTATTATTTTTTTTTGTGGGATTCCAGAAGTTTAGTTTATCCTTTGTCTGTGTTAGTGAACCCCGTGAATCAGGACGGAGAAAATGTCAGACTCTTGATAAGTTGATTTGTTGAATGTTGCGCATTATGTCGAAGATTAATCAATATGTCTAATTTTTGTTAATGCGTATTAAGAAAATTTGTTTATTTTATTGACAGTCGGGAGGAACCCTGGAGAATAGTTTTTTTTCTCCTTTATCCTTATATTTATTTCTCCACTGTTAGCTATCCGTGAGTACACGTGGTGGACGGGCCTCTGGTCGAATTAGGCTAGTCAGATTTGCTCGACGAGAGGCACCCGTTACAAGTTGAGCGGTGCACCGCGCCGCTGTTGGCCGGCGGTCGGCCGGCGACCGGGTCGCTGAACGAATCCCATTCCGATGGTTACACTCGCGTGCTGTTGTATACTTTACATGGTTTTCCATACATTGAAATTTCATGTTCCAAATCTCATAATTCATGCTGTACGGTCTCCTGCAAATCACCGTATATCAATGAGGGCCGGTTTTCATACTCCTAGTGAGACTAAATATGCGTGGATTGAAACAGATACATAAAACATTATGAGAACTCCAAATTGAGCAATTGACTGCGATCAATAAACACTTTTCCTCAGCAAAATGTTTTTGTATTCTTATTCCGTGAAGTTTCTTCACGGGTCCTTTCCACCACAAGATTCTGGAAATAGGATTAGGCCTTCGGGCATGAGGCAATAAATGTTCCCTAATACCCTTGTTGCCACTGTGCCGTCCGCAAAAGATTTTGCGGACGATTTTGGCTAATCTGTCCGTTTATTGTCCTCCAACGGGGAAGACCTAGTCAAGAGCCCATGGACGAGGTTGGGAAAAATTACACTCTGGCCACAGGGGGTTTGTGTATCCTGCACGTGCATTATATTTCTTGGAAAAAAACAGAATAAGGATTACGGCCCCCTCACCATGACCACTGTCGTCGTTTTAGGCATAATCACGGTGAAGTCTCCCGACTCATTTTTACCCAGTACATAGTGAACAAGTATGCTCAGTACTGTGTTAATCACAAAAGATTCTGCTGCCCAGTGGAAAGAAACGCTCCGTCTGCCTGGCATCTAACATTCAAGATACGCCCAAATCCAAGAGGTAAGCTTAAATTCATTGCTTTTCCAATTTCAGTTATTCATCATTTCTGAGTATTTTTGTAATGGCTAAAAATAATAGGCACAAAATATCCTCATATTTCATTAAAATATCTCGTTGCAGCTCTAAAAATCATGTGAAATGAGTTGCTATGGATATCAGATATCCTACGCACCATGAGGTGCACGAGGTATATATTGAAAAAAAAGGGAGATTCTTTGGCTGTAAACAAAAACTATGTCCTAGATTATTTGATGGCAAGACTTAATCTAAACGGTGATGAGACGGCCAAAAATATTCTGACGCGCTTCATGCAGAAAATATTTAAGTATCTGAAGAAGTGGGAGCAAAGCAAATGTAATAATATTGTCAGGAGAGCGTTAAGTAGCTGGTTGCAGCAGAAATTAAAACTCCCATCAGATGTATATGAATATCTTCGCAGCACATCCGGTGAGCACCGATTATTATTATGATTGCTCAATTAACGAGTATGTGCTCATATAAGTAATTAATCATAACATAATTATTCCACTGCCGTCAGAGCATGCTGAAATAGGACGACCGAAAATAATATTTGAAGAATCCAGCGATAGAGCAAAGAGATGAAAAACGGAAAAACTGAGATCCAGCGCGTCGCCAGCTGAATTATCCTACGCTGCATCAATGAGCTACCATACCAGAGGCCATGAGGCGGCTGCGAAGCTAGTCAAGGAAGTGACGATGACCACACCTACCAGAGCAAAACGCGTTTTAACGAGATGGAGAGGGAAGGAGGTCCACCAAACAGAATTTTTACTCCGGAAGAAGCAATGTCCATGATTGTGTCCGGAAATTTTACAAAAAAAACAGTATGTGCTGCTCCGCAAGACGTCAATTAAATGATGGTCACGCCATATATCCTAGGTACCAGGCAGTACTGAAAGCAAAATATGCAGCTTACTTAGAAGGTATTTGTGTTACTGAAAAGTTCGAGGTCAATCTGCAAGCTCTTCTCACGCACACATAGAAACGAATTGTTTCCTGTGTGTCAACGCTGCAGGATATGGAGGAAGAACTTTAGTGTACTTTATTCTGCAAGTATGGCTTCGATAGGACTTCTGGACACTCCCAGTACCAGCAGATGTGAGAGCAAAAAGATAGGACGGATGGAAGTGTTTTCGAAAGTTTCTTGGTACCTCTGCGAATGACTGATAATGACTCGGGTAAGAATTGGCATTTACGTATTACAGTAAACTTAAATACATTCTGGTAAGTTACTTATTTATTACCTAATTGCAGAAAAAGTTTTGTGGTCGAACCCTCGGCCTTCATCGACCCATTTTTAGCGGTCGATTCGTATCCAGTGGATGCAAGAGACCAAATCTATTGCAAAAGACGAAGAAAGGCTTTTGTCGAAGGAAGACAACAGACTTCAGCCAGTTGACATTGGAAATCTTCCAGTGAAATTCCATATGAGGATCACAATGGTTAATGGAAAGGTAGGTGACTACTTATTTTTTTAAGACCTCTTTACTACTCCTAATTCCTTCTATTGCACTTCTTATATTATTCAATATATCTCACAGTTGTGCAACGCTTTAACAGAAACCAGCACGATAATGTGTTACGTTTGTGGTGCTAAAATATCGCAAATGAATAATTTGGAGAGCTTAATAAGGAGGCCAGTGGATGAATCTACGTATTCTTTCAACCTACCACCATTCATTGCAACATAAAGTGTTTCGAGTGTCTTTTGCTCATTAGTTACCGTTTGGAAATGTATGATCCGTGCATTTCCATTTTATCAGGGGTACCGAAAAAAAAGAAGTCAGCCCACAAGGTGAAGTTCAAAATCTCCTCGTCATAAATGATTTGCAGAGCGACAATGAGTGCGATGCAAAGACTTCGGACGATGGTTTTAGTTGAATTTGATTTTGAAGGAGAAATAAAAGTAAACATTTTTAAATTTACGTATCTTTCTCTTCATTACCCGTTTATTTCAGTAACTATCAATTAAACGCAACTCATTAAGTATTAGGAAGCCAAAAT
Organism: Ceriagrion tenellum; assembly: GCA_963169105.1. Classification (NCBI taxonomy): domain Eukaryota; kingdom Metazoa; phylum Arthropoda; class Insecta; order Odonata; family Coenagrionidae; genus Ceriagrion; species Ceriagrion tenellum. The sequence continues at coordinate 134,344,032 of OY720642.1, read as the reverse complement.
TACAGTAAATTTATGGTGCTTTCCGATATGGGTAGCTCGTCAGCTATACTGATGGTCGTGGGTTCGAATTCCGTCAATTACATGTCCGTATCAGTATCCTGATTTATTTAAGCACAATTTATTAATCTGTTTTGTAAAATTATGTTGTTATATGTTTCAAATATAATTCTACCAATCCTGATAACTTCTACTGTCAGATTTTCTAAATTTATTTAAATAATAATAGCTCTTTAAAATGTTAAAATGCAGAGATACTACAAAAACAACTTCAAAATCATAATTATCTGATCAAAAACATAAGGAAACCACCATTTTACTTGCTAAGTAGGGTAAAATAACGATGGTATTAATTTTGGCCAGTTTTTTTCGATTTGGGACCACTGTGGGGCGTGTGAAGCCCTCGCAGCCGTCTATATGTATATATATCTTCACACTATGGAGACTCATGCGAAGGTTAGTAAGGATAAATTTAAAGCTATCCGGGACTAGCCACCGAGTTCCACTTTTAAGGAGTCACCCGCAATGCACACATGTAAGGCCGGAAATCGAGGGTTCCGGGTTTGAATCCCGGTCAAGGCGGATGATTTTTTTCTCTGTGGAATTTCGCACATTAGTAAGGATATGTCGTTCTCTCGTACCAGCCGACACTCAAGTCAAGCACAGCAGGAAATAGTAAGGTGAGGTAACATTGGCTACAAAGCAATGATCATAAAAATGCACCAAAGGAAATTATTCTAAAGAATAAAAAGACTTAAAGAATGTAAACGTTGGCACATGTCCCAGCAGCACGTGGGATTGTTAGTACACTAGCATCAAAGTCAACTCAAAGATGGATGAAGGGCCAATGAACAAAGAGCTAAGAGGGAGAAAAATTAAATAATTAAGCGAGTTATAAAAAGCGAGTAAATAATTGAAGGGCTGGCAATTGAATCAAGTACCGATGGAGATATCACATGCTTATTTCGGCGATGACTGAAGAAATTCCGAATAGGGGAGCCGTTTAACGCATAATTTCCCATTTTTATGTGCATTCTTTTGAATTATGACAATTCTAGAGCGTACTTCTTACATGTGCTTCCATTGCAATCATTAGCTATACACTAATAAATTCAAAGTACTTGTTCGCGCCTGACATCATTTCACAAGTTTCGTTGTTCTTCTTTCACGTTACTAATGACACGTTTTTTATTGTTGAGTTGTTGACACCAATCAAACTTTTTTGTAAGACAAAGACGGTCAAGATAAGATAAAGAGATCATTAAAACCAAAGGAAATACAGTCCACTTCATTAGAATCGAAACGATCACTCTTCTAATTTCGCTAATATTCAATTAATATACAGGTTCCATGTTATAGCAATAACAGCCGGAACAGTACTTCAGTAAACAATGTAAGTATTATAAAGTAAAAATGAATTATAAATAACGAACAAGATTTATATTTTTTAATTTCAAATTCATTATAAGAAATGAGAGAAAGGTTTCGATAAATTTGTCTCTTTTTCTGCTACCACAGCCACTAGTAGATAAAATCGATAATATGAGCCAAACTACCTTAGCCAGCGAGCTAGCCTGCCCCTGGCCAAAGCACGATGGCCCTATGGTATGGTGTCATTTTGAGATATAAAAAACTACTCTAAAATAAAAATATTAATTTTTACTCAGAGAATAATACCTTTAAAGAGTTTTGATAGTAAAGGCAAAATTTCTTTAAAGAAATATGCAAAATTTCAAGAATAACAAAAATTGAAAATCACGATCAAAATGAAGGGGCCAACGTGCCCTTGTCTCGACTCTTTTTGTCTCTCTATAACTGGTCCAGAGACTCTTCCACTCGCCGATCATTTGACCATTCATCAATGACACCGGACTTCTATTGTTCCCAGACTTCCTTGCTCACCGGCTATCACAAATCGAACTTTACTTTCGGGCGAGAGCAATCCACGACGTATGGCTTTAACAGAGTGCCTCCTTGGTGTCAAAAGTTGCGTTTCTGGTTGTCAAGAACTGCTTTCTTGGCAAAATGACATTTCCTGACGCAACTCGGCTCACAACATTTCTCATATTCTTCCATCATTTCCCATCCCACTAAACAGGATGCACATTTATCCATTTTGCTTCAGTGTTTGCTAACCAAATCCGGTGAAAATATGATAAACGATATTATTACTGAATTATTTCTATAAAATATTCAGCGTAGTCTAGTTGAATCGATGACTGCGAAAGTTGGCAGACTAAAGAGATTGAATTTCAACATCGCTCTAGGACCAAAAGGTGTATATATTCTATGGGACAGTTGAAACTATAACAGGGCACAATTAAAATTTAATGCATTCATCCTGGAAAGAAATCAACAATCTGTGGCATTTTGAACAAGAAACTAGCGAGTTTCCGAGGTTGAGCACGACCAGTTGACCACTTCCTTGTCTAAAATTTCACCCCTTAATACAGCTGGTTCATTGTTAAAGGCTTTGGCTGAATGATTTTGATCACAAAATTTTTTAAAAAATAATACAAAAATATTAATATAAAAAATGAGGCTCCATCCACATATTAACTTGCACACATCAAGAATAATAAGCAATAAAAAGATTTGACACATTCGAGATGAACAATTGCGATACGATTCAACAGTAAACCTTGCTTTGCTGTGGAATATCGTCTTCATATGATACTGTCGTCGTGGCATAGGGTTGAATAAATAATATGTTAACGAAGGTTGGCTCAAGAGTTCATTTTATTATGTCTACTATACTACTTCAGCCCTTACACTACTCGATACGGTGGTGCCGGAATACGAGGGGAGAGGAAGAGTTGGAGTTGGCCGTGGGAGCGGCTGTCTTGCAATCGCTGACTGGCCAGGGTATTGGGCGGGGAGGCTCGTCATACACTGGGCCGATCGAGCAGTGGCAGTCTTGCGTTCGCTGACTTGCCTGGGTAAGGAACGGAACTCCGTTTGGGCTCAGGTCAATGTCAACATATGTTTAATTCCACACCAAACAATACAGAATAACAAAAACAAAAACAACGGGGTGGTCTCCGCTTTAGGCTGTCGCCTCTTCAGGGTGTTCACTGGAATATTTTACACTGACCCGGCACTCGCCCTAGGACGGTGGGAAAAATTGTCTTTCCCTTAAATACTCTTTGGTGGACCAGGGGCAGGAGTTTCCAGGGTGTGATAATGCCTCCAAGAGTCCGAGAACGGCCACAGCGTCTTGAGTCACTACCCGCACGGTCCAAAGGTGGTCCGGCCTGATGGTGGCTCACTGCTTCGCATTTCTCTGAACTAGAAGACTCACTCATCATACATCCACCACAACAATACAGCGTTTTTGTACCTCTCGGCTCATAAAAGATGATGGAATTTTACTAATTCAATTTTTACTTGTTATACTACGTAAGGATATACATTTTCCCTAATAATTTTCGCGAGCGAGCAAGGCTCATCGATAACCCATCGGTCGTGTACTTGGGACCGCTGTGCGGTGTCACGTGTGAGGCCCGTGGGCTTTCTCCCCGCTCCTCATTTTTCTGAGAATTCCTCACAAACGGCTCAAAGACTCTTCGCGGAATTCCTTTATTCGCGATTCCGTCCGCAAATTCAATCGACTTCATCCTCTTCAGAAATTACACGTTTCAACCATCCGATTCCCTAATTACCTCGGAAGTTACCGACAGCTACTCACCTCCGTGAAACAAGTAACCCAGTAATTAGACCTTGCCGGATTCTTGTTAATTCAAAGAAAACGTATCATATTTTTTTGATGACTAGTCAATCTTTTCGAAGATGTCATTATTTATCTCTGCCTTTCCGCTTGCTACTCATAGGGATACTTTGCATCTCTTAATGGTTGACGAGCTACATATATTATTCGTGAATTCCATTTAGCAGGTATAATATGCCCTTAAATAAAGGTTACAAACTTTTTAAAAAATAAATAAATTTTTATTTATTTTATTTATTTAAAAAAAAATGTGTTTGTGTGTATGTATGTGTGTGTGTATTTATACACGATGTTGATAGGGTGGACGAAGGATCACTTGAGTGACGACGTGTGAGTATATAAATGCCGCAAGGAGGCTGACAAAAAACATAGAAACACGAAAGAAAAAAACACTCACAAAAAAGCTTATGATATTTCGACGATATTCCCTATTTCTTCATTTCATTCTCAAGTATCACAGGCCGGAGTCTACTTCCTCTAGTGTTCCCTCATCCTCTAAACCTAAAATAGCAGGTCTATTATAGCTGTCTCATAGTTCCTCCACATATTCTCGCCATCTTTGTTGAATATCTTCCTGCTCGATTAATATTTTACCTCTCATGTCCTTAATCTTTGGTACCGTTGGCCCTCGCTTACCTCCCGATAGCAATTTTACCCTAGCGTATAACCTACCCACTTCCCCTTCCTTTTGCAGATTCTTCATATGCTCGCTTTGCCTTTTTCACCAACTTTCCTTCACGCGATTGGTTATTCGCCGCCGTTGATTATTTAACTCATTGTTTTTCGCCTTACCCATGTCGGTGTCGACGTTTTTCCAATTCCTTCTCTCCTCCATTTTCCTAATCATTTCTGTCGTAACCCACTGCCTCTTCACCCTCCCTTTTCCTCTGCAACTATCGTTTTCTCAGCCACTCTTACTGTGAATGTTTTAATATTCTCCTATTTTTCCTCTTCTATATCCTTGGCTTCGCCTATGTACCTTTTCACATTCTCTTGGTATTCCCTCCTTTTCTCCCCTTTCAACGCCTCCAAGTTCTACATCTTTATCCTCATACTTATATTAAGCTTTTTAAATATGTTCTCACAATTCGTCATTATTAAATTATGGTAGGACCGTAGAGACTTGGAACGTTAGAAAAATGATGAGACCTGAGAAGCTAGAAAATATTAAACAGCAAATGGAGAAGGGCAAACTGTGTGAGGTGAGATGGAGGGACAGTGGGGGACTAATGGAGTGACAGTTACAGTTAACGTAAAGTGGTGGGGATGATAGTCAATGCAGGGTAACTACGGTATTGAACATAAAATTGGGGTTGAGGGTAGTAAACGCTGGAAAGGTGAGCGAGAGGATATTGGTGGTGTAACGTCGTGCGTCCTACTTCTGCCCGGAATGAGGGGTTTGATTTTGTTTAATGTTTGAGTTGTTTTATTCTTTATTATTTATTTTTATTATCACTTTCCCAGTGGGTTGTTTGATTTAAATTGTTTAAGTGGTTTAAATCATAATTTCGACTGTTTTCTTAGTTGATTGTTTTGTTTTGGAGTTGTTGTTAAGGAGTTATTGATAAAGAGATGGGAGATTGTTGAGGTGAAAGAGAAGAGAAGTTGTACGATGTATTGAGTGAGAAATAAAAAAGAAATACGACATCACAGAGGATGAAATTTTGCTGGCAGTTGCGGGATACAGAATCAGTGAAATCCAGAAGCGGCGGGACGTAGAATCGGCGGGATCCAGATTCGGTGGGATAGAGAACACCGGAATCATTGAGGCGAGGCGTCCAGTTGGCTTCATCCTACTCAATGCGCATCGGCCATTGAAGAGTGATACACGGTGGACTACTATTACTACCTACGAGATAGGTGAGTACCAGTTGTCGTGTCGGTATTTTCGGTGGCAAGGGTGTTACGAGCATTTGTGCTGCGGACAAAGGTATTAGGAAGATGACATTCTTAGGGAAAGCTAAGAAGGAAGAATTGCGATATGTGGCCGAAGAATTAGGGGCCACAGTGAGTGCTACAGAGACGATAATACAGTTTAAAAAGAAGAGAGTGGAAAACCCCGAGTATGACGAAGTCTTGGTTCAAAATATTTTGGAAGCTTACCGGGAGAAAAAACGTAGGCAAGCAGAACTGGAAGAAAAACGTCTTCAGAGGGAGACGGAGATGAGGCGGTTGCAATAGAGCTAGAAATGGAAAAATTAAGAATTCATGAAAGGAGAGCAGATTCAGAAGGAGAATCACCAACTCCTGGAAGGGTAACGCCTAAAATTGAGCTGCATAAGGTGATGCCCAAGTTTGAGCCGCAGGACACAGACGCTCAGTTGTTTTTGAGTTTATTTGAGGGTCAAGCAGGAATAGTTGGGATTGATCCTGAGCAGAGGGTGACTCATTTGATAGGCATAGTACCCAGGGAAATGGTTGAAGTGTTAGCTAGGGAACCATGTGAAACACAACATGATCATAGCCATGTTAAGAAACTAATATTGGCAAAATATAAACAAGGTACGGAGAAACTATGACAGCTATTTATGAATAGTCAGAAGCCCTTGAATTTATCGTCCTGGAAGGAGTTTGCTTACCGTATGAGAGATAACTGTGAAGGCTGGTTAGAAGGACATGAGATTAGAGAATTTGAAGAATAAAAGGATCTAATAATTAATTTGCGAACAAATAAAAAGGAGAGTTCCGAACGAAATCAGGAATCATTTTGTTGACAGATGGGCCAAGCTGGAGTCTACCGACGAAGTAACTACGTTGGTTGAAGAATACCTCACTGTACATGAAGAGAGGGATAGGGATAGTGGAAGTAGGCAAAATTCGGGACCATGTAAGACGGTATTTTATAATTCAAATAATTATGTCATGGAAAATAATAATGAACGACATATGGTATCTTCTCGTGTTTTAAGGCAAAAAAGTCCTTATAGCAGATCAAACAATTTGCAGGCGCAGCCTTGGCGGTCAAAAAATATGAAGGACCAAAACCCCAAGGAATACGAAAAGCGAACGGAGAAGTCTTGTTATATTTGCCATTCTCCATCTCATTTGCAGTCAAACTGTCCAAAAGCCAGAGAAGGAAATGGGAGGGCTACTTATGTAAATCGCGTAGAGAAAATCACTCAAAAGGATCAATGTAAGGTAGAGAAGGGATCGGAAAAATTTGAAAAGGAAGGAACTGATGAGCAAGCAGACATGTGCCGTGTTGAGAAACTCGACAAAGTCAATAAAGAAGATAACAACAATGGACTTACTACCTGTGCATGTCAAAGGGATACGTGAATGGGTACGCCATGAGTATATTACGCGATACTGGCGCATCCATCGATATTATCGCGAGTACGTATGTAAACCCCGAAATGTACACAGGGGAATATGTTAAAGTGATGACCTCATTGAAAGAGGAATCCATATGTTTACCTGTTGCAGAAGTAGACATTGAGGGGGACTTTGGGCGTGTTTTTTCCAAAGCTGCTGTAGTTCAAAGTTCCTTAGTTAGAGGGTACTACCTTTTGGGAAACAAGACTGCAGAGCTGATTGAGCGACGGAAAATGCAAGATCAGCAGCCAGAAATATTAAATGCCGTTACGACGAGAGCTGCCAAAGCGAGAAGAGAGTTCGAAGAGGAAGAGGGTTTTCCAAAGGAGACTGAAAAAACAGAAGAGGAGGAGGAGACTGTTGAAGAACGGGATACAGAAGAGCCCGAAATTTTAAGATTGATGGGTGTAGAAGCAGAAGAGTTTCGTATGGAAATGAGACGGGACCCAGAAATGCAACAGTTGAAAGAGAGATCGAAAGATCGGACTTCAGAGGGAGAAGAGTACGTGGAAAGGAATGGCGTGTTATTGATTAGCAAAGTACGATCGGTTAAAGGATCAAAAGGAATTAATTGTGGTGCCCAGAAAATGTAGATAGGATCTGTTAGCAACTTATCACGAGGGAACGGTTTCGCATTTGGGTGTCTCAAAGACCAAAGAACAACTGTTACGATATTTCTATTGACCCAGGTGTTACAAGGACGTGGAGAATTATGTGAGAACTTGTGATCCATGTCAAAGAGTTGGAAAAGACGGTGATGTGAAGAAGAGTCCGATGAAAATAGTACCGGTAATAGAAGAAAATTTTCTAGAATAAATGTGGATATTTGTGGGCCGTGGCCGGAGTCAAAAGACGGCCATAGATATACGATACTCGTATTTTAACGGCAATTTGTATAGCAGTCGATACCCCGAGGCTCTACCTATCGAAAATGTTTCATCAGCAACAATCATTGATGCTTTTTTAGACTTGTTTAGTCGTATCGGATTCCCTAAAGAGATCCAGTGTGACAACGGATCATATTTTATGAGCGCGTTAACAAATGAATTCTTGCAGCGACTTGGTGTGCGTATAGTACATATTTCCCTGTACCACCCTCAGTCGAAAACAGTGGAAAGGTTACATCGTACCATAAATGAGATAATGAGAATACAGTTTAATAGCTGTGCCAAAAAGATACAACGGGAAAAGGCGATCCCAGCGATGCTCTTTGTCATCAGAACATTGGTAAACGAAAGTTTAGGGTTTCTCCATCTGAGATCGTACATCTGGAACGCACTTACGGACACCTCTGACTTTATTATATGAAAGGTGGAAAACGGGAGACGCAGAGGAGACTCAGACATCAGTAGTGGAGTACGTATTATGAATCGTATCAACAAGAGTATGAAGATTGCTATAGATCAAGAAGAGGTAGTGGGAGGGAAAAGGAAGAAATGGTATGACAAGCGTGCAATACAGCGAAGTTTCCAACCAGGAGACCAAGTATTGATACTGACTCCTCTTAGGGCAAATAAATTAGCAATGTACTGGAATGGGCCTGGAATAGTTGAAAAGAAGCTCTCGGAGACTAATTATATTGTAAAACTCCCAGAGGAAGGAAATCGGAAGCAGGTGTTCCATATTAATCTGTTAAAAATATATTACCAACGAGAGGAACAGGTTAATTATCTCCACGAGGGAATGATGGAAGAACCAGAAGAGATCGAAATGGAAATACCTGCTATAGACTCAAATAGTGGAGAATCCTTAAGTAAAGAGATTCAGATATTAGAGCACCCAACGGAAGAAGAAAAGGGAAAACTTCGGAACTTGGTGCAAGAATTTTCTGACATTTTCTCCGCCAATCCAGAGGTGACTGATGTAGTACTCCACGATATCGTGTTAGAAAACGGTGAGCCGGTGAGACAAAGGCCGTATCGTACGTCCCCTCGGCAAACTCAAATACTGCAAGAAGAAGTAAGGAAAATGATTGAGTGGGGGATTGTGGAAGAAGGAGAATCCGATTATGCTTCACCCATGATACTAGTAGAATCGCCGAGACGAGATCCGCGTCCCTGTGTTGATTACCGACGCCTAAATAAGAAGATTAGGACAGAGTATAATCCGCTTCCTAACATTGATCAAAGGATAGAGACAGTAGCTAAAGTGAGATGTATTACTGTAATAGACTTATCCAAGGGATACTGGCAAATTAAAATGACAACAAATGCCCAGAGGTATGCTGCTTTTGTCACTCCTTTCGGAATCTTTCGTCCTCTACGGATACCATTTGGACTCAAGAATGCGCCTTATTGTTTCGACCTGTCGATGTCGAAGCTCTTAAGATTGTACGAGAAATTCGCGCTACTATATCTGGACGATATTGCCATATTCTCAAATACCTTTGAGGATCATTTATATCACTTGCGTTCAATTTTCCAGAAAATCCAAGCTGCAGGATTGACGTTGAAACCAGCGAAGTGTAAGTTTGCCCAAGAGAAAGTTAAGTATCTAGGACATGTACTAGGTCGAAGTACATTGAAACCCGCGGAAGTGAAGATCATGACCATAAAGAATTATGCTACTCCAACTACCAAAACAGAAGTACGAGCATTTATGGGACTGTGTAACTACTATACGAAGTATATTAGAATGTTCGCAGATTTAGCCGCTCCTATCACAAATCTGAAAAAAGGAAGAATGCGGGAGGGTAAAATTGAGTGGACTGATGAAGCAAATATAGCTTTTGAAAAACTGAAAGAAGCTTTGCTCAACCAGCATTAAAGGCCCCTGATTTCGAACAGGAATTTATAGCACAGGCAGATGCATCCGAGAATGGCCTGGGTATTGTTCTTTCGCAGGTGGGAACAAATTAAGAAGAACATCCGGTTCTGTTTCTAAGCAAGAAGTTTAATGATACCGAAAAGAGTTATAGCACCACAGAAAAGGAATGTTTAGCTTTGGTATGGGGAATCAAGAAACTACATTGTTACTTGGACGGTAAGAGGAAATTTCAGATACAGACGGATCACAATCCCTTAGTGTGGCTGCAAACTGCAGCCTTATCAAATCCTAGATTGATGAGGTGGGCTTTTACACTGCAGAATTACAATTTCGACATTGAACATCGGAAGGGTCCACTGCATACAAATGCTGACGCTTTAAGTAGGAGTATTAAATAGTGGCCACTGAGGATCCGACTCTAAACCTGGTACTCCTTGCCCATTGAGATGCTGACCTGGCGAGTAAGGTCGTGACTTGCCACGTCCTATACTCGTCTAGAGGGAGGGGGCGAACAGTAGCGTCGTGCGTCCTACTTCTGTCCTGAATGAGGGGTTTGATTTTGTTTAATGTTCGAGTTGTTTTATTCTTTATTATTAATTTCACCGTGGGTTGTTTTGTTTAAATTGTTTAAGTGGTTTAAATTATAATTTCGACTGTTTTCTTAATCGTTTGTTTTGTTTTGGAGTGGTTGTTAAGGAGTTATTGATAAAGAGATGGGAGATTGTTGATTGGAAAGAGAAGAGAAGTTGTACGATGCATTGAGTGAGAAATAAAAAAGAGATACGACATCACAGTGGCAGAAAGAAAAACCCAACCGGCAAATTTAGTACAGGTCCAGGTGTACGCACCCACAAGTGATGAGAGGTAGGAAGAGGAAAATTAGGCGCATGAACAACTAGAGGAGATAATCAGAGAAGTCCTGGGCAAGGAAAAAGTAATAGTAATGGGCGACTGGGATGCATTGATGGGGTATCAAAGAGGTGAATATGAAGAGAGAGGTTAAGGACTAGGAACGAGTAATAATCAACACATGGTTTCTTTACCATCTTAGGCGGAGGTACACATGAAACGTGCCAGGTGACACAAGAAGATATCAAATTGATTGCATCACGGTTGGGCAAAGATATATCAGAAACAGTCTCAAAACTCGCGGAGCTACCCGGGGGCTGATGCAGACTCAGATCATAAGTTAGTTATGATGAAGTGTAACGTTAGAATCCAAGGGTTTAATAAAAGGAGGAGGATAAACAGTTAAGACATAGAAGCCTTGAAAGAGGAAAAAAGAGTGAATACCACAATATAGTGGAAAGGAATACAGGAGAAGCAATAGAAAAAAGATCTCTCGAGGAAGAATGTGAAAATAGACATACCAAGAGCGGCGGAGGAATCAATAGGATCTATGGAAACGAGGGGAGTGAAGAAGCAGTGGTTTGCGGAGAAAGATTACTAAGAAAATGGAGAAGAGAAAGAATTGGAAACATTTCAACACCGACCCAGGCTAAGGAAGTTCAAGGCATTAAATAATAAACTTTTGCGAGTAACTAATCGGACGAAGGAAAACTGGTGGAAATGGGACTTGTGAGGAAATGGAAAAGCTGTAGAAAGAAGGGGAAATAGGTGTGTTGTGCGCAATTGGTGGAACGACTATAAGACCGCAAGAGGGGAAAACGGTACAAAAGATTAAGGAAAAACAGGTAGGTAGGATATTAATCGAGCAGGAAGATATTCAAGATAGGTGGATACAATAAGTAGAGGAGCTCAATGTCAGGAAAGATTGGATCGAAAGCTAGTGCGAAGTATTCAACAAAAACATGAAGAATGGGACATCGAAACAGCACACTTTCGGAGAGAAGAAAACAAGGAGCTAAAATATCAGAGATTCTAACGGGAATATACTGATAGAGGATGAAGACATTGGGAATGGATGGAAGTCATACATTACGAACTCCAATAAGGCCGACGCCGCTGGAAGAAAACCAAATGAAAGACGAGAACCAGGTTGATAATGAAGACTGGGCCGTACATGTCTTAGGTGTGGATTCGAAAGCACAGTGAAGACCTCAAGAAAAACAAAGCACCTGGAACTGACAAAATCAACGGAGAAATCATTAAAGTGCTCGGAAGTAAAGCCTTTATTGAATGGATCAAATGAAGAACCACCGGGAAGTAAAGGACTTAGAATAAGATAGGGAAGGGGAGAGGGCAACAGTCGACCAATTGTGGGATTGAACGACCAATCATTGAGAAGATTTTTTTCTGACTAGAGTAAATGTATTAAGCTATTTGCCAATGGAAAAATATTTACACTCTGCATTTAATATGCAAAAAATAATCAGAAACATTTTAGAATGCATTGTTATTGTTGAGAACGAAAAAAACGAACTCTAGGCCAAAGAAATACTCTTCGACAATATTTCCAAACTCCTTTATAAATCGAATGACCATACATTGAGCCAGAAAATAAAAAAAAAGTCATTGGCAAATTATACTTAGGCTGATTGGAAGATTGTCCTCCTCCACTCCTTATGACGGAGCTTGAAGAGAATGGCATCCAGAGCCCCGAGTATTCGTGGCGGTTACAGACAGGTGTCGAGTCTCAGAACCTGGAAGAAGCAGAGCCTGTGATGAATCACTATAAATTAGGAACTTTTGCTACGCACATATGGTTGGCCCATTATGCACTTATAGAATACCGCCACTCGCGTTCTTCTCTGCAACATGCTCATTATAAACATCTTGGGATTACTTCTTCAATAAGATGAGTTTTGAAAAATTTTCCGAACTATGAAATCCGACAACGAAATAGAAGAGATAGTTAATCAATTGGATGACATAAAGGGCCAATTAGCACATATAGATGGTCAATAAATTAGGAGAGGAACAAGAATGATCGCCTCAGGGATGCTTCAAGTTGTACGTACAAGTCTGAGCTAGGTCATGTAAAAAATGCTCGCGTTTTAAGTGACGAGAACGAGTGCACACCGGAGTGAGTCGCCGTAGGGAGAAAAAAAATTCTCTTTAGCAAGATAACAAGAGGCAATGCAAACTAAACGGGGCAAAAAATTCGAAAATGAAAATTGATTACTAGTGGTCTTATGAAAATTGTCTTATTATGTGAAAATTTAAGTTACTCTAATAGCGCGTTATTTCTTAGCTACTTCATATATTTCGTTAGTGTTCATCCTGTGAGTAAGATGAAAGTGGATATTTTATATACCACTGTCACTGAGCGATCTAGCGTACAGTTAAATAGGGCGCGACAAAAATTCTAGTTTTTTTCTGCCGAAGATTCATTTTCCATTATTCCATCGCGCCGCAACAGCTACTGAGACACGTCTTGTATGACCATAAATATACCAGGCGCGCATGTGATTTCACTACAAGCGATAACTCGGGAAGGATTTCGGACAAGAGAGTCTGATCAGCTCGAGGTCCTCTTACTAAACCGAAATATTGTGTAGAAAACAGTGGCGTGATGATGGAAAAAACAGTGATGGACTAATCTCTGTTTCACGCAAACTCCTCCTACTAAATTTAATACGAGATGAGAACGACTAAGACGTAGACTAAAATCCCAGGATGAAAAGGGGAAAAGCTGAATCCAGAAGTCACACTGATAAGAGAGAAATTTGATGAAGTGAACTCCTCCAACTTTCTCGGAGATAACAAAACCAGAAATGAAGCTTTCAAAATCTGATATTGGAAGAGGATTCTGAAGATGAAGTACACGGACGAAATGAGACATGATGAAGTAAAAAGACGAGAAAATGACGACAAAATCTATGGAATACGATAAAGGAAAGAGAAACCAGAAGGACTGGACACACTCTGATGCCCAACGGGTTTGTGAAGAATATAATTTGAGGAAACAGGAGGAAAATTTCCCAGAGGAATATCCATATGAAGCCCAAATAAATAAGAAAGTACATGAGAGGAACTACCAAAGAGTCATGGAACTAGCATCAGTTTGGGAAGGATGGAGAGCTGTAGTCAACAAATCGATAGATTGAACGAACTAAGATGAGTCTCTATTTGGATATAGAATTATCCCCCCTTCAATGAAATGTTATCTTTTCCGTTCATTTCTGCTCGAAAGGATTAACGATCATGAGATATAGAAAACCGCACTACAAGGTACCATCTTAGCTACATACGGATACCACACCATGGATCGTGCCATGAATCGTAAACTATCTCGGAATCTCGCAGATGGAATCAACTGACGGTAGATAACATGGCATAAAAATCCGTAGCACATAAAAAGTGATCATTCCTTTAATAAAATCTAAAGTAATTATCCTAATGAGAATCAATTTACAAGCAAGTGCAGTTTAACATGAGAATAATGTGGCCCTAAGACTTAAAGGTAATTTATTTGGCGCACATACGTTGTATCCAGAACCCACTCATGTTGTTTACGTACTTTTTTCTTAATATCATACACTTTTACTTTATTTTCATGTAATATTGTTTTTAATTAAGTTTGATTTTATTTATTTCACAGATATTCTCGACTGGAAAATATAAAGGCATTTTGTGCCTATCCATGTTAATTACCTACTTCTCATATTGATAACGTTTATTTCATGAGTATTATAGGTGTGCTATGCAAGAGGACATGATGTTCATCTTCCATGTAATCTGCCCTTTCAGTTTTTTATCATTAAATCTGGTTTACTTATCATTTTACCTTGTTTGACATAAAAGATGCAATTAATTTTTATAACATTCAATTAATGCTAAAAATAAAGGTATATGTTTCGTGAGTTATGGCCAAGCGTTTAAAGTAGGAATGAGTAGATTCCACTTTTTTTCGATTCCGATTATTTCAAATCGATTCCCGATTCTCGATTCCGATTCCATTGATTCTCATTCCTAATAACAGGTGGGATATTGATATACCAGTAGCGTACGACTAATACTTAAATTCAAGTATTGGCTGAAATAAAATAACAAAGACAATTAATTCGCTCAAAAAATATATTTCTTAACAATTACCAAATATATCCTTTAGCTTATTGAGGTGGATATAAAGTTTGAAAGCCTACACCAAAAATTACTGAGACAAATATGATGTGATAAATGAAATTTGATTTGAATATTTATTTATCTGGAATCGGAATCGACTTTAGGAGATCGATTCTCGATACCGATTCTAATCCTGAGAATCGGTGGAATCGAGAATCAACATTTGGACTTGACTCACCCCTAGTTTAAAGGGTCAACAAGGTCTGGGATGAATATCGTGCATATTCCGTTATCACTATCAGTTAGAATAGAGCAAGTGAATATCACCGGGTATTGGACAAAGGGTGGGGATTGCTTCCCTTTCGAGTTCCCAGCTCTCCACTCGCCGCTAACACGCTCATCAATGCGCATTACTACATGTATCAGGAGATATCAAGTTACTAATAGTATTTCCACTCATACCCAGTCAGGGAAACTGCGCGCCACATGCGCAAGTGAGCCTCAAAGCGACGAAAGAGGAGGTGGAGAAGATGCGGAGAAGGGATGAGAGATCGCCAGAAGACGCAAACGTGAATAATTCTGTGCTACTGTTTCGAACGGAGCTAAAAATAGCGCTCGGAGAAGATCGACGGACGCTCAGTTTGGCAACACCGTTTCGCATCTCCTGTCGAACTAGTCTGGCGATAAGGAGTCGTAGAGGAGAGAGAGAGAGAGATAGATAGAGAGAGAGAGAGAGAGAGAGAGAGAGAGAGAGACAAACGAGGGGGACATTCTCATCGGCGTCCCTTGGCTGTTGGGGAAAAGAAACCGCCCCGCACAAAATCCCTTAAAGGAAGGGGTGGGTAGTCCCGACGGTGGGGGAGGGGCGGGGGGCGGAAGGGGGCAGCTCCAACGCGCCCCCCTTTCTCTCTCCCGGGGCAATCCCGAGAAACACCTCTCTGTTCCGACCCTCATCTCTTCCTCTCGCTCCCATTCGCCGCCCTATAATTCCGAGAGAGGGCATATTGGGGGGAAGGGGGAGGGTGGGGGAGGGGAAGGAGGAGGAGGGGAAGTGTGGGAGAGGGGTGCAATTACGTCGAGGGTGGAGGGGGCCGAGAGATAGAGAGAGAGCCGAGAGGAGGCTGCAGCGGCGGTGGAATACAGGGTCGTTCTCGTCTTCTCCGTCGGATGCAGGATATGGGATGGAGAGAGAAGGGGAAGGCGGGAGGAAAAGGTGTTTCGGGGGGCGGGGGGGAGGGGGTTCACAGGAATAAGGGTGAGGAGAGATCTCTTGTGGAGAGTGGGGGGGGAGGGGTAGGGGAAGGAAGGGGTATTTGGAGTATTGAGACTGAAAATACGACTCATATCGGAGTGATGCGCCTCACGGTTCACTCCAATGGGAGACTCAGATATCCCTGCAGAGAAGGAAAGTTTATCAGAGGAAACCCGGTGCCTACTTGCCCGAATGCCTTGTGGAGGACACTTCGAGTACCGTACTCCGTCTGTCGGATAAGACGTCAAGCCGTGGGCCCCTTGGCGCCTTTCGTTAAGAGCAGACTAATGCCGACGCCGGGTTTCTATCCACCCTTCATCCCTTACCTATCCCTTAATGTGCTTACTGAATTACAGCCTGCAATTTGTGATATTGTAAAAATTTAAATATTGTTTCTTTGTATTCCTCTCTTTGTTTTGCATTATAACCACTATATCTATGTTCGTTTTTATGTATTGCTCCGTTTTGCTGAGCCAAGTTCTTTTTTGTAATTGTTTTTTCTCCAAAGGTGATGCCCAGGGTATGATAAATATATATTCTATTCTATTCTATTCTATCCCCTATGGCGCAAATGACCTTAGCCGTCGGTCGCCTCCCCAAATATCCAATCCAATGAAAGACTCAGATGAGCCGTTACCCGCGTGCGATTGGGGAGGGAGAGGGGAGGGGTGGGAGGGTGGAGGGAGTGTAGTTTATTTTGGAGAGGTGACTAAATGATGACAAAGAGTATATACTTCTTCCTTTGTATAATGTCCGCTATTTGACCGAAGACGAAATATAGAGCATTCCATTTAGAATGAGTTAAGAGAGCACATCGGAACACAGCGTACTTGAGCGCACGAGAACGACTAATAAGCGCTGGAAAGACGCATACCTATCATCCCGCTGGCAGGCAGCACACGATGGGAGTATAACAGTTACGGCCGCACGGCTTGTGTACAGTTGTTGGATTCATTCAAATGAGTAATTAGAAATGTAAGTTTTTCAGCACAGAGCGTTTAAAAGTTTTACGATATGCATGTTTGACGCCTCTACTGGTAAATCAACTAGCTGTACCACAATCACGGAATTGAGTTCCCCTGCTTTTTTATCGCTTGTATCAACTTTGCTTCCCGTTCGCTTTGAAGGGCGCCACCTGGCACAATAGGGTCTGAACAACGAAAGGAAGGCAAGCGCGCCGTTGTGTTGCCAAGTGATCAGCGCACCAGAGGGAATGGGAAACTACCATCGATGCCGTGACTTCACGGTGACGGTTGGTTGTGGAGAATGCCTCCGACCGAGGTCATTTTCGACATTGCGAGAGAAGGCGTGACAGGGATTAAAGTGGACTGAGGAAATGGTGGAGAGAAACTTGGCGTTGGAATTAGTCCGTAGTTAATTAGTTTGTAGTTTCGCCGGCGATTATTAGTTATAAGATATGTAAAATTACATAGGAAAAGTTTCATGGCTACATTTAATTTCCCACATGGTGAATCTGCCAGTGGAATATTGGTGAAATAATGGATTTTTTTTAAGCTGGAGCCCTGTTTATACCGCCATAACTTCTCAATAAAGATCTTGATAGTACCCAACTTCCTGCTGTTGATGGCCCTGTTATTAAACATAAGGAATCTAGCCTCAACAACCTGTTAGTGATGAGTCTATGCTGATAATGGACTCCTAAAAAATGATTTTTGTAGTTTCGCCGGCGAAAAGATCCACAATTTAAAGGCAAATAACTCAAAAACTAAAAAATAAAAGATTTTTTTGAAGACAGTTAATAAAAGCCTGAGTAAAAATTACATTTAATAGCAATTTTCAGCCCAGAAAGCGCTTTTCATATTGAAGATATTGGCATCCAAACATGGGTGCACAAGAATAGGCGAAATCCGCGAGTGCTAAAAATGGGCACGACATCCGTTTTTTGAAAGGCCCTAACACAAAAGCCCTTAAGATTTTCAACCTTAAATTATGCATGTGGGCATTGTATGAGTAGAGGTACCAATACCTATTTATTTAGACAAATCCAAGTTGGTAACCATACAAAATGTATGGAATTTGGTTGAATTCACATGGAATGACCCTCTGTTAAAGCATTCATTCATTAACCCTTACAGTCCCACCCTATTTTAATTTCAAGATATTTTGCTGAAATTTGTTTCACGTAACCACTTACGTCTCGTAACGCCGATAGTATTCAAGGAATTCATTCACTATACTCACACTTTTACACAATTTTTTAAAATAATGGACAGTATTTAATTTTATGTAAATGACATTAATGTATGTGCTTGTAATTTATATTAAATATTAATTTATAATAAATAATAAGTAAAAAGAAGAACACATTTTTCAAGTACTAATTCGACCGTAATTTTTTTTTGGAAACAGGTTACTTGTTAGCCAAAATTTTCAAAGTAGCTTCGGAATGTGAAATGGAAATTTTTGCGCCCAGCGCACTCTTTTGAGGAGACTTTTAAATAAACAGCTAGTAATATGTGCCGGGAAAGTACCTCTGGATTTTTATTTCATACACAAACGAAGGGGTTTGGTGCACAGAAAAAATGATTAAGTGGTACATAAATGTACCTCTGGTACTGAAAGGGTTAATTAAACCCATATCAAATAGTTCATAAAATTCCTAAATGCACAAGTCAACAGTTTCAGCATTGAGCCGTTTCGAAGGCCAATTCGTAAGCCTTCTTGGGGCAGTGACCTACCAAGCACTAAACAAATCTTGGTGAGTTTTATGTAATATAAAAAATATAAAATTTTGCGTGTCAGACAGGGTTGTTCTCTAAGATTTAGCTCCCAGTAGTTCATAGTTACACAAGGTCCACCTAAGAAGTTATGAAATAAAAGCAATCATACAAAGTGTTAGGTATTATTACCAATTCATATCGTGTCTTTCTGCTCAAATGTTCTTGTTACTCATGCGCTCTCGCGCGAGTAGTGGGTTGGGGGTCACGTTTCACCGAATGGAACACTCATGGCTCAATGCTCGGTCTGAAGAGCCGCCATGATATAAGAAACTGGCACGCTCAAAAATCCGCCATAACAAGCCCGAAGTGAGCCCTCGTGTAAGTAGCGGCGCGACGCGGTCGACTCGGGAACTAGCTGTCCTCCGTCTCCGACGCAAAAAACGTAAAAGGATTAGGGACGGACGCTTGGCGTTGTTTTTGCTTTTTTTTCAAAACGGAGATTTCTATAAATTATTCATCGTCACGTTCGCGCTTCCAAGTCGAAGACGTGAGAGTTTCCATTCCACTCTGATTGCCGATGAGAGGAGATACGAGCGGTTTGAGAATTGAAGGGAAGGAAAGGATGCGATGTTATGTGACCGCGTTTTTGCTCTCCGCCGCCGCTTGCCGCACTCAAAGAGGGGTTGTGGGGGGGGAGGGGGGAGGGGGGGAGGGTTGGAGGGATAGGGGGAGGAAGCGGAGCTGGGACTGTGAGTGGGGCGGGGACGAGACAGAGAGGTGGGAAATAGGAGAGCTGGTGAGTGAGTGAATAGGGGCGAACACGAGGAGCGTGGACGCAGAGATACATACCTGCGGTGCTTCGTGCGAGCTCGCGTTCTTCTAGTGCCCGTCCTTACATGTTTGGTGCACACGAAAAATATCTTTCCGTTATTTTTACGTCAATAATGGACAACATCTGTAAAATAAAATTACGCTTCTTGTCCATTCAGTTCCAGATATACCTACTCAACGGTATCTGGCGAGATGATGTGGAACATGATTTCAGAAAAATGAAAGAAATTATTGTAATGTCCACATGGTTTTTTTATTCGTACTACGCGTTTCGACGATTATATTCGACGATGACGATTATATTTCGACGATATAATCGTCAAAACGCGTAGAACGCATTAAAAAAACCATGTGGACATTACAATAATTCCATTCATTTTTCATTCAGTTCCATTTGATGCTGCAAACGGTACCTCCGGCCGAAGCATTTGCTTTCCACGCGGAGGATCCAAGTGTGAATCTCGGCGGCGACAGACAGCGAGAACAACACTTCGCCATGATAAAAAATATGCAACGGCAGTCCAATAATATCACAGTTCATCCTTTTTTCCATTTCATTCTTTAAGAGGACTCCTTGGAGAACGCGGAGGTACTCGGTTGAAATCCCAAACGAGGCAGACTTTTACCCACTACCTAGAAAACTGCCACGAGATAAGTTCTTTCAAACTCGAATCGAACCTCTGACCTCTGGATTTCAGGACCTATGAATGCATGGGCGTAGATATCCTGCGTTGCGGTGCGGTCTGTGAATATGGCCAGACATGCCTAAGGGCCGCCATTCGATTCCCGGTAAAAGTAAGCTTTTCCTCAAGGCAATGTCACATTGTTCACAGCGGACGTGAAGACCTTCCTTGATTTGGCCCCGCATTTCTTCGCCTGCATTGAAGTGCTCAGAGGAAACCACGCACGAAGTGCAGTGCTCGGACGAGGCGTTGAGCAACGGTCTTCTTACTGCCGTTAAGATAGTCCAAGCGAAATATCATTTTACTTAGAAACCAATGAATTTGGTCTCATTTTAAAGAAAAATATCTCATCTATCCAATTACACCAAAAATTCTTCCATTACCGCATTAATTTCGGATATATTTCCCAAAACATACCAGCGCTTTTACATGGGAAACGGTACGTTCATGCACTCCAGAGAGACATTATTTACAAAATGAGGTATTTCTGACTCTTAGATGTCGTAAAAAAACTAACAGGGTGTAGTTTGTGTGTTTTCTCAACTATACTTGAAAATTAATCACATTGCCACCACGGTAAATTCATTAGGATCACAAAAAGCCTTCCGTTTTGATGAAGTTTCAGCCGCACCGCGCGAAAAAAAATGAGTCAAGTTAAAGACTTATTTAGATATTTTCATTTGATTACTTACGATCTCTGTCATATAAAACTATATAATTGCACCATTAATAATGCACTATTTAATTCATGCGTCCTACTGCTGGTGTAATTTAAAAGTTATAATCCGAATATGGTCTCTACTATGACTAGGGAACTATCTCGCTTGGACTACCTTAAAAGACAGTCGCACGCCGTCGGCGAGCTCTTCGGCCGCACTCCACTCATCATCCTCAAAACTCCAACGCCCGTCGCTCGTCGGAGGCGATGATTCGTGCGGAACAGACTTGAATTACATCGATGTTGATGTGTATAATGCGAAGTCGTAGAGGGGGGATGAGTTGTTGCGGAGGGGGGGAAGGGGGGGGAATCAGCCCCCCTTCCCCCCTTATATTCTTCATTCTCCCCATTCCACCTGGATTCCGCCGCCCTCCTCCAATCCCCTCCCCCCCCCCGCACCCGTCCATCCCTTCCACAAGCCTTCTCAACTCGGGTTATGGGCCCCTTAATTGATGTTTACAAACTGGCAGCGCGTTTGATCGGAGGAGAACGAGGCCGTCCGCTCTCCTCTGTTATTTGCCTCCGACGCCGACTCAAACCGAAACACCTCCCTCCGCTAACTCCCACTCCATCCCCCGCCACCTTCTTCTTCCCCCAACCCCTCCTCCATCCCCCAACCCCCCCCCCCCTCCATCCCCCAACGCTCTTCTCTTCTCACCCTCCAATGGCCCCCGGGTTCTCGGCTTGCTCCACGGGCAACTTTTGCCATCAACTTTCGATGGCTAAACTTTATCGATGGACTACGATGTGGATGACGGGCATCGAAAAATGGAACATAGGAATCGATGGTCGATGAGGGACTCCGATAATCGATGGCGGTCGACTGCGTTGACCCGTACACCGTGTCGTCCTTAATGCCTTGTTTCCATTACGCTAGTTCGTCATTAGTCGTCTGCTTTCGCAAGTGGTCCATTGGTGCCTCCATCTCTCTCTCTCTCTCTGTCCTCTGCTCTCCTCTTCAACTCTATGTATCTCCCTCCATCCTTCAGGTCATCAATCATCTTTCTTTTCTTTCTTCCTCTTTTGCGGTTTCCATCCACCATTCCTTCCAGTACATCCCGTAACGAACATTTCCCTCTCAGTACATGTCCCATCCAGCTCTTCTTCCCATCTTCAATGGTCTTCAAGAGCTTTCGTCCTTCTTTTATTCTCTCCCTACACCTCTTCATCCCTAACCCTATCAGACCACTTGACGTTCAGCACTTTCCTCCAAATTCACATTTATAAACTCTCTATCCTTTTCTGTCATCGTCCATGTTTCCCCACCATACAAATACTACGCTACGCTACTAGTCCATTTCTTCAGATCGTCGCGGGCGAGGACTACTGACACCGTACCGCTGAGCAATGCTCTCCCCTACCGGTTCTATGACATGAGATGCGAGCTTTCTCAGTAAAAAAATGTCTGGTTGTGTGGCGTAAGGTTTGCGCGAAGAGAAACTTACTTGCTAAAAGTGAGCATGGAACAGAAATTTCCTCAGGTGACATAAATTAATTCGAATTAAAGTTTATGCTGCACAAGAGTAATCCCATCATTATTCTTTTTTCCTTTCCTTGTTTTTTTGCACATTTTTCCATGTTTTATTCATGACACATATTAAAATTATTTTTTTCCTGATTACTCTTTGTTTCTCTTGAACATCAACAATTTTTTAATTACAAATTAACATTAGAAGAACTTACATGCTATAGACGACAGGAAGGACTCATAAAAGAGTGAACGGTGAGCGCAGTTAGCGCTTAGATGGAGGTTTGAATTGGGAAGAGACTTGTGCCCTCCAACCTGGCATCAGTTGTTATTTATCTGAGTACTGAGTCCGCTGGGGATTGTGTAGGGGTCGGGGTTACTTTGCGGTATAATGAACACTTTCCATCTCTTGAATAGGGTTGTGCGCTACTTCTTAAAATGCCCGAAACATCGATCTTCAATTAAATTTTTTAGTGTCAATGCATAGTAAAACAAAATTTTAAATGCCAAAATCATTTTCTAGGCTTGAAAAACGACTCAGAATTATGAATAAAGTATTAGCGGCACTAAAACTGGCGGCCATGTCGAAAACTCACTGTGAACTCACAGCACGGCATCTTGGACTCTGTTGGTTGGTGACGGGCGTTTTCCACTTATGCACATTCTAAATAGTGTTTTCGCGAGACTCGAGACGAGGCAATACCACTTCCGCGAGACTCTTGAAAGTCTCGAAATCCAGATATACATATGTGCTTCATTGGTATTTAGTGTTACATTATCCCAAAAACTACGTCCTTCTGCTGATACGAAGTAAATGTCGCGTTTTCCTAAAGTATTAAATATGCAATATAATTCAATAATAACTTAGTGATAAATTAGCTAACAATTGAAAAATATTATTTGCCAATACTACCACTTCTGGTGGCATGAGCGTGACTTTTGGAGCCAAATAAGTGACTGTTATTGGCTAACAAATTTCCTTATTACCTACTACGAGGGTGGTCTGAAAAGTTTCCGACCTCAACGTGAAGATGGCAGCACTCGTAAATAAAAGCTAGTGAATTTCGTTGTTCATCTTTTGACAGTTACTCGCCAAAGTTTCAGCCATTTTGGACGCGCAGTTGCTATGTAACAGTCGTTTGAGTGAGTTGATGTAATTGTTTTTGTGAAAATGGACAAAATCGAGTATCGAGCTGTCATTAAATATTTGTTTTTGAAAGGCAATACGCCTACGCAAATCAAAGATGAGTTGGATTCTGTGTATGGGGACTCTGCACCATCATTTACCACAGTGAAATTTTGGGCAGCTGAATTTAAACGTGGCTGGATGAGCTTGGGAGACGATGAACGTTCGGGACGTCCAAAAACTGCAACTACCGACGAAAAAATCGCCCAAGTTCACCAAATGGTGCTAGACGACCGCCGAATTAAAGTGATAGAGATAGCAGAGGTTATGAACATGTCAAAAGAACGTGTTTGTCACATTTTAAATCAAGATTTAGGCATGAGAAAGCTGTCCGCGCGTTGGGTGCCGCGTTTGCTCACGTTAGACCAAAAACGTGTTCGAATGAACATTTCCAATGCTCTGTTGGCGCAGTTTAGGCGCAATAAATCCAAGTTTTGGCGCCGATTAATTACTGTAGATGAAACTTGGATACACCATTATACGCCCGAATCAAAAATACAGTCCAAACAGTGGACTGCACAGAGGGAACCGGCTCCAAAAAAAGCAAAAGCTGTTTTTTCGGCTGGGAAAGTGATGGCGACTGTTTTTTGGGATAGTCATGGAGTTATTTTAATCGATAATCTTCAAAAAGGAAAAACCATTACAGGAGCATACTACGCATCATTACTTGACAATCTGGAGGCAAAACTTGCGGAAAAACGGCCACATTTGCAGAAAAAGAAAATGCTGTTTCACCAAGACAACGCACCGTCTCACACCTCAGCGGTTGCCATGGCGAAAATCCACGAATTACGGTTTGAACTGCTTTTTGAACGGTTTGAACTACGGTTTGAACTACGGTTTGACCATCCGCCTTACTCACCAGATCTAGCCCCAAGCGACTTCTTTTTGTTCCCTCATCTAAAAATTGCGCTCGGAGGACAGAGATTTTCGTCAAATGAAGAGGCAATCACCTTCGTGAAAAATTATTTTGCAGAGAAAAACGCCGAGTACTATTTGGACGGGTTAAAGAGATGGGAGCATCGCTGGGAGAAGTGTGTAGAGTTACTAGGAGACTATGTTGAAAAATTAAAAAAAAATTCAGAAAAAATGACTTGTATCTTTGTTAGGTCGGAAACTTTTCAGACCACCTCGTATAATACAAATGTTATATTTTGTAAAGCAGTAATTTTTAGTGCTCACTCATACGACAAAAATATCATGGATTATAATCGCATATGGTGCAAAGTATCGCCCAGCAGCACTAACAATCCTGCTTATAGCTTACCTCCTAAGAAAAGAGGATGCCGCAATTTCGAATTGCGCACCGCACATCACCTCGGCGAAACGATGGATGAAAATTGAAATCAAGATGTACCTCTTCCTGCATGATATACCTTACTGGGTTAGTGATGCTGTTTAGTATGATGTCATTAAATTGTGTCGAAAAAGTGAATTACTATAATTGGATTTCATTTACCTTTAATTGTCGGCTCCGGTGGCGGTGGGGTAAAGCCCTCGCTGGCTAACCCGACGGTTCGAGTCCCGCCGGGGTAGAATATTATCTGGTCAGGACTGGGGTGTGTGCATTCGTCCCTTGTTTATGTTAAAACACCCAATGCAAGAGGCCTTTGTTGAGCTGTTTTCGGGGTGTGAGTAAAAATAAAAAAAAAAAATGTTTTCATTTGCTTTTATTTAGCTAACGGAAATTCCATTCAATCAAATAGTCCACTACTTAAGTATTTAATCGGCATTTATTATCGGCATTTATCGACAACAGCCACTCATCTTAACTCCATTCATCATATTTTAGCCACAAAAACCTAGTACATACTCCAATTTAGCTGCAGTCTGTCCATTCCTAAAGGGGTAGGGTACCTCGCGAACAATCTGTTTGCAGACTGTCGACTTTTATACGCTGCTACGTAGGCGTGGTGGCAGATAAAATACTACGGTTTCACGATTATCAGTAAAGACTAAAAACTATGTCGCAAGTTATCTCTTTTATATGAGATTACTACCATGTTGAGGCGATAAACTCTTTGAGTAAGTCTAAATTTTTCATTTTCAACCATTCTGTAGATTTCAATCAATTCCATGTCTCTCAAGTCTATCTTTGCGAAATGTCACTCACTATATAGTACAATTAAGTACAATAGTACAAGAGTAGAGTACAAGTAATAGTAGAAGAGAGAAAAATTCTCTAATTATCGAAGTAAGTGAAATGGGAGAGAATGTTCACTTTAATTTGAGAATTATGATAGAAATAATGACTTCTGAAATGACATAGTTGACTTGATGGCGCTGAAATACCTCACTCTCCGATTTTTTAATGATGATTGTACTGAAAACTCTTTCAAGATGTTGAATCCCACCGTTACATTCCTTAAAAGGTCAAAGTTGCGGCAATTAGTACTTGACCGTTATAATAGGATGTAGAAGGCGGTGTTGCATTTGCCGAAACAAAATAAATCCAACCTGTCCTTTGTTGTTGACTTCGTTCTATCCAATGGTAACCACACAGGAAGGGATATTGCTGAAGTTATCATGAATACCCTAAAATCCTTTGAGACTTGAGAACAAACTGACAGGAGTTAACGTAGATAACGTCTCCGCGAGTGCTAAAGTCTTGGAGAAACTCGGCAAGATGCTACCAAGTTTTGATAGGACTGACCAGCTTTAATTACATAGGTAGCACGCTAGAGGAAAATGGGAATAGTTGCAAAGACATACGGAGGAGAATATCGCTAGCTAAGGAGACGTTTAGTAACAGAAGAGAGTTGTTGACGGGGTTCATATACAAAACACTGCACAACAAGATTTTTTAAAGATCATTGTCAAAATTTTAAAGTACTGATGAAAAAATTAGGAGAAAATTACGTTACCCTTCCCCTCGTTACCGTTCCATTCAACTTTTTGTTGGATAAGCTGGCAGAAATGGACAACAAGCTTGAGATAAATAAAGGTGATGAAAAACTGTTGCTTGCCTATCAAGCTGCTCGGGACAAGATGTTAAAGAACTACCGCCTGACGAACTGGATTTATTGCGTGGTATTAATATTAGACCCTCGTCATAAATGTGAAACTTTCTCCATGCCACCATAGGGAAAAGAGATGGAGGATAAGTCCCTATTTAAATTGAAAGAGTTGTTCTAAATCTATGACGATTAGTATTCTACTCGAACGCACTCCGCTCAATCAATGGGTCAAGAGAATCTTGAGAGGTCTGATTTGATATAAAGTGATGAGCACGGCCTGCTAGAGGTGTGTTCCCTGTATAAGCAAGCACGACCCAGTACTGAGAGGTATGCTCTTTCGACTAAACTTTCCCCTTAATTTACTCCTTGTCGTTTAAGTTCACTTACCTTAACTATTTTGACCATACAGATCATAAAAATAAAATAAATTTCTGAACATTTATTTAAATTGGAGGTAGATTTCTCGGGGTTCCATCCGGGTCAAAGGAGTTATCTCCGACATGATTCGGCAGCTTACTCCGCTACCGTGTTCAAGGGATGAAGTGGCGATGACAGGGAATCGGCCGCTGTATATACGAGTCCGGTGTCGTCTAGCTTTCCCGCGCAATCACGTGATTGGCTCTCTTATGTCGCTCCTCTTCTATCGACTTCAGGATTGGTCACCACGCGTTAATCAGGTGGACACCACTGTCACGGTTCATTTTTCTTTATTCCAGTTTAATTTCAATGGCTTCCTTAACAACCCGGTCCCAATAGCTTCTTTCGCGGCAAAGGACATTCGTTGAATCCAAGTCCACCCTGTGGCCGTTGACGAGGCTATGCTCAGCTACAGCAGACTTTTCAGGATGCCTCAGTCGGATGCAGCGCTCGTGCTCTTTTAATCTCGTCTCCACTGTCCTTTCGGTTTCACCCACATACGCCTCTCCGCACTCGCACTGCATCCTATAGACTCCCGGAGTCTTCATTCCCAGTTCGTCCTTCACTTTCACTACGTTGTCGATCAATTTGCTGTGCGGCAGGTGAATGGTATCTATTTTATGCCTCCTGAGTATCCTTGAAATTTTTACTGAGATGGTTGAGACATACGGAATGCATGCTCTAGCCAACATACTCTCACGATCCAAGGTGGACCTTTTCAGGGCCAAATCCACCGGAACTTCTCCTAAGGCACGTTCCACGCCTCTGGGTGAAAAACCATTATTCAGGAATGTTTTTCTCAGGTGCTGAAGCTCCCCAGGAAGGCTTTCCTTGTCCGTTATTGTTCTTGCTCGGCTGACAAGTGTCGTTAAGACGGCTCTCTTCTGGGAAGGGTGGAGGTGACTATTTGCATTTAAGCACAAGTCAGTGTGCGTAGATTTTCGGTGAACTGCGTGACCCAGTGAGCCATCCCTCTTGTGGTATACCAGGATGTCGAGGAACGGCAGGCGGCCTTCCTTTTCTTTTTCTATGGTGAATTTGATGGCGGGATGCTGCGAGTTCATGTGGTCCACGAAGCTGTCAAGGGTATCAACTCGACACGTGGCCATACAACGAACGTGTCGTCCATGTACCTGTAGAAGCAGTTGGGTTTCAGTGGGGCCGTTTCCAAGGCTTTCGCCTCAAACTCCTCCATAAAAAGGTTAGCCACGGATAGAGACAAAGGGGATCCCATCGATACCCCTTCAGTTTGCTCGTCACATTTTCTCTGGTCTAGGAAGTATGTGGACGTTAAGACATGGCGGAAAAGGTCCACCGTAGACTGGTCGAAACGTTACTCCAGGGATTTCAGTATGTCTCCCACCGGAACGCGTGTGAATAGGGAGACCACATCCAGGCTCACCATGATGTCCGAGGGATCCAGGCGTATGTTGTTTAGCGTAGCTATGAACTCAGCCGAGTTCTTTACATGGTGTGTGCATTGTCCTACCACCGGTGCAAGTTCTTTGGCGAGATATTTCGCCAAGAAGTAAGTAGGCGCTCCAACCGCACTCACAATCGGTCTGAGGGGGGCTCCTTGCTCGTGGATTTTAGGGAGCCCGTATAGTCTGGGTGGAAGTGGTGCTTGTGGTACCGGGTTTCTTCTTACGTCCGTTCCTTCCAGGAATTCCAGCCTTCTTCTTGAGGTCCACCGTATTTCTCGTTAGAGCATCGGTAGGGTCTCGTTTGAGTGGTCTGTAGGCCCCATCATCAAGGATATCTAGTATCTTGCGGTTGTAGTCTTCCCTCTTGAGCAGTACTGTGGCCTTCCCTTTGTCTGCTGGGATGATGGTAATGCTTTCGTTCTGTCGAAGTTCTCTAAGTTGCTCCTCTCTTGTCAGGTTAGGCTTCGGTGTATGATCAACTGTGCAAGGAGGGAGAAAGCCTACCCGGCTCGGAGAAAAGTCGAGTTGTAGTCAACCTGACAGGGGAGACCTTCGATGAAACCACACTCTCGGTTCTCTCAAAAGGCTTGAACTTCGCAGCGGCTCCAAGATATATTCCTTTCATGGACATTATTGGAGGAGTAGAGAAAGCACTTCAGAAACTAAACTCAGACGCCGAGGAAGTCAGAACTGAAGTTTCGATGGTCCTGAAAATGGCCGTTCTATCGCCATCGCCATCCTGTCATCGTCACTTCATTTCTGAAGACGGTAGCGGAGTAAGCTGCCGAAACATGTCGGAGATAACTCCTTTGATCCGGATGGAAACCCGAGAAATCTACCTCCATAGCATTCACCGGGAAAGCCTGAAATCATTTTATTTAAATTGTTTTGACTTTTCAATAGTTTTCGCCCCTTTTTAGTAATCAATTAATGGATTTACTCAATTTACCCCTAGTCAGTCTTCCTAGAAAATTGAATGGAAGAAAGAACTTGAAGACTATCTTCAAAAGCCAATATCTTCTAGTAATGTAAATATATTGACTTGCTGGGAGGCAAATGAGCCAACTTTTCCAGCGCTGGCAAATATGGCGAGTGACTTCCTTAGCATCCCGCTACATCTGTACCAGCGGAAACATTTTTCTCACGGGCAGTATTGACGATGAAAAAGCATAGATACCGCTTGGGCCTCGAATCTGCCAGAAATGCACTCTACGTGAACTCGTAGGTGACGTGCAATTTGGCGAGTCAAATAAAAAAACTCATATTGATAACTGTTTTAAACCTGAAAATTATTTAAACTACATTAGAAGCAAAAATGTTCATTATCTTTTTAACTATTTCCATTACTTTTACAGTTATATTTTTTACCTTCTGTGGATTTCTCTGTACCAACGTATTGACTATGTAGTAATTTTTCACCAATTTTATGTTTCATATTTTTAGTTTATTCATCGGGAATAAATTAAATCATTGGTTGCACATGCAGTTAAGTGTTTTCTGTGTCCAATTTAATATTTATTTAAAATTCATACAAATATAATTACTATTTCGAGTGTACCGATTCAGCGATTACGTACACAAAGTGAACTGGACTTTTTATGGTACTTCATTTTGGGGGAATAGAGACGAGAGTCTGGTCCGAGACTCGGGACCGAGACGAGACTGGGGTTCGCGAGATGAGACTCGAGACGACACCAGAGTTCAGAAAACGAGACTGAGACGAGACTGACTTAAGTGTTTTCAGTGCACAAGTGTCTTCAATCGCTAGCTGACCTAACCAATCATCAACTACATTGGTGATACCGACATCGGACACCTCAGGATCTTCCTCGTCATCGGCTACATCGGCCAAACAAGGATATCGCATCGCAACGTTCTCTTTTCCTTTTTCGGACCTCTCAACGGATTTTTTTCGCGGATACTACTGTCACGCTTGTTCAAGATGGCGGAACAGCAAATCGCCGACCTTCAAACGCAACTTCTCGAGGCCCTGCAGCAACAACATGCGGCCCAGCAAGCCCAGCATCAGCAGGAACAACAGGCGCTTGTGCAGGAACACCAGCAACAGCTACAACAGGGGAAGTAGCAACAGCAACAGCACCTACAACCTCCGTAGCTACCCAATCTAGCTTTGCTCCCAACTCCCAGCCGCTGCGCCCCAATACCTCGCCCACGGCCAAGACGTGCAATCTCCACAGCAACCAGCGCCCGCAGGACAACCGGAGCCCACCTTACCTGGGGCACGTCGCGTTATAGTGAAATTGCTGTCTGGTTTGTCCCAACCATTTCATGTAAATATTTTCTCTTAGCAGTGATACGAGTCAACATTTTGCCTGGATTTAGGAATCCAGGAATTTTGCCTTTTAACAAAAATGTGTTTACTGATGCTGATTTTATGCCATACGTAACACACTGGCATGCTCCTTTGTCACAAGTAGACCCAAGCCATGTTCCCTTAACTACTTCACCCAGCAACACACAAACTGCACCTGATAATAGGCCTGAGACTTCTCATTCGAGATTAACAACTTATATTAATGTTGCAACATCAGACCCTTGTGCGTCAAGACAAGTAGACCTATATCATTCTCCTACTCTTGGACCAAGTTGGTCTACAACAACCTACCCAACTCCCGAGGACGTGAGAATTTTGCAAAAAGCAGGACTCAGAAAAGAAAGTACTAACAAAGGAAGGAAAAAAAGGAAATCTGCTATCTTGACCGATATACCGTTAAGAAAGCTTTACAAGAAGAGCAAGAAATATCCAAGCAGAGAAAGATGGCTCGTAAAATAGATCCGAAACAGAAAAAACCGCCCAGCCTAAAAATCTGTTACTCAGTGACAAACCGATAAAAAGGGAGAATGAGAGGCGTCCAACCAAACAAACAAAAATGAAAGATAAAAAATATCGTGCGGACGTTAGTGACTCCGAAGATGATGACGAGAACTGAATATGTATTTACTGTATCTGGATATTTATATGTATCTGGAACCTTACAAGACATCGAAACCTGGAGAAGAATAGACTTGTTGCACAAGGTGCAAGAGATGGGTCCATGAAGATTGTATTCCGGGAGACACAATGTTCTTTGTTTGCAAACCTTGCTTTATTTCTTTGATCAACTCATTTAGATACATGTGTAAACGTGCCCCACCCTTCGTGTAAACTTGCCCCGGCCATGGATCACGTTTACACAAGTGACAATAACTTTGATACCATTATTTTGTTATTTAATGTTGTTATTTAACAAAAGTTGCTAACATCAAATTATAGTGTGATAGCCACTGTTTACGCTTAGGTAAGTAAAACACTCAAAATTTTAAAATTTAAAACAATTCAAAATAAAACAATAGAAAGTGTGTCACTGTGCCCGAGGTCTACCCTACCACTAAAGTTTCAAATTGTGCCACAGAATCCCGGGAACTTATACCTAATTAACAATCGAATCATTTACAGAGACACCTGCCTCCGCAGCCACCTCCCATTAGCGGTCACCTCCCCGAGTTTTTCGGGAACGGATAAAATAAATTTCCCATGAAAGCAATGTAAAATTTTCCTCCCTTCAGCAGTCACCTCCTTAAGCGGACATTATTTCACGAGCCTGGTGGTGGTCTCTGAATACAGGTTTCACTGTATTACGCAGTTTTTCTCCTTCAAAGAACGCTGATTCGCTAACGGCACTCGAATCTCTCGAAACGAGTTTGCAGTGTCAATCGAGGATTGTGCGCTTCAGTTTTCAATTCACCCTCCCTTAGTTCCTGATTCGCCCCTTTCACTAGAAATCAGAATCATTAGGCGGCGATCGAGAGTACAGCACAGAGCAGAATATGTAACAGACGAACGGCGAGTATTTGAGGCCAGCAGAGGAGAAGCTAAGTCTCACGGAGTCACGACGCTCCCTCTTCATCCCTCCGTCCACTTCACTCTCTTTTTGCCCTATTTTCCTCAGCCTGGTATTCGGAGAAATGCAATGAATCCCAGAGATTTCTCAGTTGAGTTCTCCCGGCTTTAGAGTTTGCTTTAGATACCCCGAATGCACACAATATCTACGATCCGTAATTTGCAATTTATGGGCAATAATATTTTAATATGGAAAAATACAGATTTCGTTGGAGAGGAAACTGTTTTTATAACAGATCGCATCCATTCCCGCCGAATAATGTCAGTCAAATCTTCTCGGGTTCGGCAACGGGTGAGGCTATAAAAGGCCAACGCTTCGACAAGAAACTCTCTCATGACGCCCTGATGACAGTGAGAGAGTTTCTCGTCGAAACGCTGGCCTTTATGAGCCTTAGCCGGTGCCAAACCCGAGAAGATTTTACTAATGCTTTTATTACATTCGAATCTCCTCTAGGGACGCATTCCTATGAAATGAATTTTGCTGCGACTCGTTTTTCTTATGAAAAACTGACAACAAGATGTTTCTATGATTCATTTTAGTGGAGTCATTCACGCATAAGTCCAAATTATGTAATTATTCTTTCCAGAAATACATCTCGAGCTGAGGTAATTTCGCGACCGTATTACATTGTGGCAATTTATGTAACACTCCACCATTCGGATATGAAGATTTTCTGTATAATAATTCAACTCGAGGAAAAACCTTTCCTTTCTTGGACATATAGTCTTTTTGAAGTGCATTTGAGGTTGGAGTCAAAGTGGGTAAATCTTAAAAAATTGGTTAGATTCGCGGACGATCGGGCATTGGTTAGTGGATCTTCGAAGAGACTACAAGCTTTGGTAGATGCTTTAGAAATGCAGAGCGGGATATTCGGAATGAAGATAAATGATAAGAAAACAAAAGTAATGAGATTCTCTAGGACAAAGAAAGCGAAGCTTGTGATTTAAGTTGGAGGACACAAACTAGAGTAAGTAAAACAGTTTAATTACTTAGGTAGCACGCTAGAGGAAAACGGGAATAGTTGCAAAGACATACGGAGGAGAAGAGCGCTAGCTAAGGAGGCGATTAGTAACAGAAGAGAGTTGTTGACGGGGACATTGGGTAAGAATGTGAAGAGAGCATGGTGAAGAGCTTGATATGGAGCGTAGCATTGTATGGGGCAGAAACGTGGACCCTGAGGAAGGAGGACGAGAATAGGCTGCGGGTATTGGAGATGTGGGTGTGGAGGAGGTGAGGTGGATGGAGAGGAAGACTAACGAGGGGGTGTTTGAGATGGTCGGTGAGGAAAGGAAGCTTCTGAATGAAATCCGGGATAGACAGGGTAGAAGGCTGAAGGATGTAATAAAAGGTGATGGGTTGCTGAAGAGTGTGATAGAGGGAAGGATGTTGGGCAAGCGGGGAAGGGGATGAAATAGAAAAGGTTTGATGGACAGGATAGAGAAGGGTAGATCGTATGCAGAGGCGAAGAAAGGTATCATAGAGGGAAATAGGCCCCTGAATATGTATAGGACCGGGAGGAGATTCTCTGACATTCAACAAAACCTACCTTTACCGGTAGAATACATAATAATAATAATAATCAGACTATATACGTTCGACCATTACGGATTTTACAGCTGTCCACAATCTACGACTCGAGGATAAACGATGTGTCCGCACTCAAAGCTTCATCCCGATCAATCACCATGATCGCACTTGAAATCATCGCTCCAGAGAAAAACTGTATATTAAATCTATGGTTTAATTTTTTTTTTTTTAAACCCTCTGTCTAAAGCATAGTATTATTGTATTTCATTTATTGACCGATCAGGGGAACGCAAGTATTCTCTGGTTATGAATCCAGCCGAATGTTTTCTTGTGCTTTTAGCTCTCAGCGGCACTGCGCTTATAGGAAAGGTGTATTCAATTTAAAACATATCTTACTCTAAAAACAATTATCCTCTGCATCCTTATGTCTGAAAACTATGTTCCAGAGCAACATTGATCATACTAAAAAAGAATAGCATAAAAGTAACATAACCTATATTTGAAATTAAATTTGAAGATGATATACGTTTTACATCGATTGCGAGCTATCCCACGGTAAAACATCAACATTAATAGATTATCAAAATCCTCCTGTGATTATCACTTGATCTTTTTATTTCCATAGTATGCAGGCGATTTGACGCCATCACAAGCTCGAAGCACATTCAAAATACATATTGCCTATGGAAAACTCTCGTGGCTGTAGTTAAGTTGAGTCTTCGGATCATAATAATCCTTTGGGCTGTAATACCTACTTTCCAAATATGTCAAAGAGTCCGTCATATACCACCAACCCAGCACTGGTCTCATGTATTTCAAGACTAAGTTATTGAATACTAAATGAGTTTAGCAAACCTATCTTGTTTGGCAAAATTCCGTTTCAAAACATACAATCTCTCGTTTCCTTTCCGACAAGATAATTTCTGTAAAAAAATTCCCGACACTAAACAGGTTGGAGGCACCGCCTGCGTCATAATTTATCTAAACATCTATCTAATGTAGCCAGAGACCACAGCAAATTCATAGCAAAATAAATCTCTTCTGGTTGCTTACGAGTGGGTTGCGGCGAGATTCAAAGGCGTATAATATCATGCCATTGAGAGTAGCATGAATGTTTTAAATGCTCTTCGATACTGAAATTAAATCACGCGCATTTTATGACGGAGTTCACGATCTAGATTTTATAGCTAATTTTAAAAATATGCACTACTTTGAAATTTTATTATTATTATTATTGAATTTATACATTAAATATTGAGTTAATATATTGGAAATCCTCTTGAATGAATTCCTGAACCATGGATGTGTTGATCTAAACTTTGCATGGCATATACACAATCAGCTGTCATGCGACATTGAAATAAATGTCTTTCATCGGTTCTCCCTTCAGTTTTTCGACATTCCTAATACTTGTCAGCGGACAGAATTGTATCAGAATGCACCGAATCAGTTTTTAACAGGTCTTCGCCGAGATATCGTCAATCATATTCCTCCCGAAGCTCTTCCCAAAAAGCCCACGGATAGTGACTCCCTTCGCTTAGTGCTGCAGTTCCCAAACCTTTTTCGAGCCGCCATTCTCATGGTTCCACGAACGAGTGCCCTACGCCCCAAAACGTAACTTTTAATTCGTACACTACATGACCAAAAGATTATAATTATATATATAAATATATATATATATATACTTACATAAATATTTATAAGGAAAGGTAGAAAGAAAGTGGATAGGAACACATAAAATTTACAAAGACAATGGTGATCGTCTCTTTTTTGTGTGTCTATCTCCTCCATCCTATCCACATCGTGTGTTCATCGCCGCATGGCTGACTCTAATCCATCAACGTATTTATATATATATATATATATATATATATATATATATATATATATATCCACTTGGCGAAAAACACTTGTAGTGCACAGATATAAAAAAAGGTCACAGGCGTGACTAGCAGTTACATATAGAGCACAAAAAAAGGTAAAACTCACAGAAATTTTGATATATTTCGGCGGACACAACCGCCTTCGTCAGAATGTTAGAAGGTAGTGACTATCACTACCTTCTAACATTCTGACGAAGGCGGTTGTGTCCGCCGAAATATATCAAAATTTCTGTGAGTTTTACCTTTTTTTGTGCTCTATATGTAACTGCTAGTCACGCCTGTGACCTTTTTATATATATATATATATATATATATATATATATATATATATATATATATATATATATATATATATATATATAAAATACACTAAGGATCACTCACGTGACGAATATATAAAAAGTTTGCCAGAGAGAGGCAAACGCTAAACACAGAAAAACAGAAAAAAATGAACACACGGAGTTTCTTAATATTTCGGTGCCACTAGTACCTTGTACACAAGATCAAGATTTATTATATATGTATTTTTATATATTATATATATTTTATTTTATATATATATATATTTTATATATTATATATTTATAAATGTTTATACAGAAAGGTAGAAAGAAAGTGGATAGGAACACAAAATCAACAGACACAATGGTGGTGTGAAGATGTAGAGATGGCCAATTCCAAGCAGAAAAAATTCGACTGGACCAGGAATCGAACCACGGACCTTTGGATGTCGCGTCCAATGCTCAGACCACCAAGTTACCCAGTCTACTAAAAAACCACTGGAATCGGCGGGGGGTTTACATGAACAAACACTCCCCAGGGCATGACCCACGAGAGCGGCCAATATATGGCGCGCGGGCTGCTTATCACCTACCGGCAGAGAAGGAATGACATACACAGAAGGCGAATGTATATATATAAAAAGTAAAAATATCATTGATTAAATGATGCTCGTTTCAAATACAAAATACATATATTATTATCATCTCAGGACATGTTTGTCTGATCACCGTTGGGAGGACCCTAACGCTTGTGTCTCCCTTTTGCATAGAAATCGAAAAAATGCGGAAACGATACTTTTACAATATAGGTATACATGTATATATATTGAATATTCTCACTGTTTTTCACTGCAAGTCAATTGAATAAGACCGGAATTACACCTGCGTTTAAGTTCTAACCACTTACACAGACTGTTTCCCTTCGTTTGAGACCTGAAGTCTTCAAATGCCCTCGGCTTCTTTGTTGTGTGCTTCTCGACATCAAGCTTCAGGTGAGCAGTAATTTTCCGAATCTTTGTTGGATATTTAATATCTATAAGGAATGAAGGATATAATAAAATAGGATTATTCTGGCTAAACTGAGGCATATACAGTATGTTCAATTAGAAGGTAAACAGAATCACCCTTAAATAATTATGACTTAAATTTGTCTAACAGGATGTTTCTGTTTTTCACTCAAATGAGTTAGCCCCGCGCTTTCAAGTGTGACTCTCACTTATGCGAGTAAAATAGACTGAGTTTTCGATAGTATTCGTTGTCTGCAATGTATTTCAGTGGATCAGAAAACAGGAGCAGCCTTCTGAATGAATCGTTCATCGAAACTTTACAGTAAAAAAGACGTCAAAATGTTACCTATTCGCAATTACCGGGATGGAAAAATTGAAATTTTTTAACGATTCTTATTGAATGGTAAGATTCCCTTTTCACTCCGAGCGCTTCCTAAGATTATCCTCCCTCTATAATAGTCTATTTCACCGAGAAATGTAGTAAATTCCACAGAGGAAATATCATCCGAGACTCGAACGCAGATCACTCGATTTCCGATCGGGTTCTTCCGATGCGTGTGCTTGGAGCCACAGTCCATGAGCCGAACTTGGAACACTAAGAGATATTTGTATTTTTTGGCCAATTCTGAGTTCACCTCGACCGGGAAAGAGTGTCAGACACCCAACCTTCGCAACGCCTTCGCGATTAAACAGCGATATATACAGCAACAATCACTTCACACCCGAAGACGCTCAATGAAACGCGAGCGAAACGTGGACCCGAAAATGAGCCAATCGCGGAACAACTCGAACTTCACATCAGAAGCCACTTCAAGAAGTCCTCCGTTCCCTCCAAAAGGTAAACAATAGCACCGTCGCACAAAAACGCACACAAAAAGGTTAAGCCGGCTGGCTGTGTGTGTGTTCGTGTGTTCCAAGTCAATTTGTCGGAGCGCAAACTTTTCAAAGAGCCTTTCCGGAATAGAATCGACGCCCCACTTTTTTGAGTGTGAGCAGAAGATGAGAGACGGGAGAGTGCAATTTCGATTCCCGGAAAATTTTCTTCCTCAGATGCTATAGAATTAAATCGGGCACCGCAGCACCGTAAGTTGGGAGGAGAACCTCGATTTCCCAAACCCATCCATTTGGGACCAATCATCGCGCCTCCACAAAGTAAATGACCTTTCTCCGGACACGTCCCATCCCCACCTCTCTCTCCCAAGGGTTCGGGGGATGGGGGAGGAGGAAGGGGGAGGAAGGAGAGGGGAATTAGGAGAGGAAATTGGGATGGGTGGGAAGGGTGGAGACGGCGGTGGAAGATCTCGTTAAAGATATATCGGTGAGCCACAAGTGTGGGGTGGTGAAGAAAACAACCTTAGGGATCGGGGGAGGGGGTGGGGGGCGGGGGCGGAGGGGTGGGCGAAATGGATCAATCACTTCTAGCACCACAATCACACAACAAACCGACGCCAATCATTCCCGCTTACTTCAACACCTGCGACCGGCTCTCTGTGTCCACAGATTACGTGGCCAACATTGGATTCGAGGAATTAAACGCGGATTCTCATTTGCCCAATCAGCTTGACATGAGCGGTAGACGCGCAGTGCGAATTAACGTACGAGGTCAACGAAGAGTAAGTACACTCCTACGTAACCATCACGCGTTTCCTCTTCGGATTAGGCAAATTAAATGAATCGATTAAATATCTGCCATCAGCCCCAGAAACCCGGTTTCCTTTTCCACAAGTTCCTCCACTACGTCCGACGTAATCCCTATAGGCTTGTTTGCACTAGGCTAGTAATTTAGTTGAGTACTAAGTAATTTAGTAATTAAATGTGTCTGAACAATAAAAATTTAGTCGAGTGGATTAGCAAGTTATTTAGTCGAGTCGATCCATTTCGTTCTATTCTTGTCGGGTCAGTCACCACGCGTCATTGCTCACTCGTTCATCGGCTAAACAAGTCGGAACCTGTCGTTTTAGTCGAGTTCATAAATTCCTTTAATGTTTCATAGATTGCTTCACAGACTTTTTTGATGAATTCGGAAATAGATGATTTTGCGAATCGAAATATATGCGTTAGTGTCCTTAAACTACATCCAGTAGCCAGAAAGTAGAGAGTTGCCTGTAATTTTGTAACTGCCGGAATTGCACTTCTTAAAAGCGTATCTTTACGCTGAATTTTCGAATGCTTTTTCATTCCAAGAAAATTTACAAAATTTTTAGACATCCTCAAACTATTGAAGTATTCTTTGGGATCTTCTAATGCTAATTTCTTCAGAAGTCAATTCGTAGCCTCTATTTAATCTCTTCTATCGATCCATTTGCGCACCCATAGCTTTTTTTCTCTATCATACAAAATTCTTCATCCACCTCTTCCAAAATAGCCATTACCATAAGTCTTATCAGCTTATTCACTTTACTGCGTTGCAGCCCCTTCATCTTGCAAAACACGACTCACTTGTCAATTGTACTCGACCGGATTGCGAATGATTTTTGAAGAATAGCGAGTATTTCAGCTACGAAAATACTCTCCACTAAACTAAATTACTAGCCTAGTGTGAATCAGGCTTAAAAACTTCTTTCGTTTCTCTTGCACTCATTCACTGCTTCCCACCAACTCTCCAATTACCAAGGATTCTAATATTACTTCTCGTTAGAGTAACTTCTATTACTTTCCCCCTTTCCTTTCTAGGTCCATCCATTCCTCTTAAACACCATTCACTCCACTATCATATACATATATCTATTAAGCCAATAGACTCTCTTCCATCCTCTGGACATGGTCAAACCAACACTCTACTCTCATTTCATTTGTCCATGACTCATCTGATCCATACTCTTCCGTCACTCTCCCACACATAATCCCATTCATCATAATTTTCCCGCAAACACATTCCCACAGCATTTAGCTTACTCTCACGTTAATAAATTTTTGTTTTGGTGAACTAACTTTCTGGAGGTTGATTAAAAACTTTCTGCTTTACTACACTTTTCATTAATAAAATAAACCCAATAATAAAAATGAAAATGACCCAATAAAACAGTAAAAAAAGTACAAAATTTTACAATCATCATACTCCAATGCTTATGCTGACATATCCAAGGTTTGTAGCCATATATTAACGAGATGGACATTTTTGCACACAGCAGTTTTCACTTCTATTGGAAAACGCTCATTTCTAGGCACCCCTTGCATGATAAAAACTGTTAATAGATTGCTGTAACGCAGTCGATGCAAAAGCCTTGGACATGAATATTGCACTAAAGGAAAGGTATTAAAGGTTGAAAAAAAAACATTAGATGAGATGA
The DNA here is from genome assembly GCA_963169105.1 of Ceriagrion tenellum. Taxonomy (NCBI): domain Eukaryota; kingdom Metazoa; phylum Arthropoda; class Insecta; order Odonata; family Coenagrionidae; genus Ceriagrion; species Ceriagrion tenellum. Next base: position 134,303,752 of record OY720642.1, on the reverse strand, counting down.
TTGGTTATTTGTGGGAATCGCTTGGCGACAAGGGTCATTTGGAGAACAGGTGATTGGGTGCAGGTGAGCGAGTATTTTGGGAAGTGTAGGAATGGAGACATATATTACGCCAAAATTGTCTTTTTAGAAGAATTATTGAAGGAAAAAAATAAAGGAAAGCGAGGAAGGGGAAGAAGAAGAATGGAATGCTCGATGACATAAAAAATAGCCGCAGTTACAGGCAAATGAAAGAAGATGCTCAGGACCGAATGCGATGGAGGGCATCCAATTGAAGTTCTAACCATAAGATAAATAAAGAAAATATATATATAAAATAAATGGAATACCACAAAGTTAAAAAAGAACTTGTATCATTTAAAGAAAATATAGACGGATGTAAAAATGAAGACTTAATGAAAATAAAAATTTGAATTAGAAAGAATCGTGGAGTAGAGAGCTGCAGCAAACCTGTTCACAGAACGGCGACTGCGCATTACTCTAGGCTTAAATAAGTTCCAGTTCGGTACGGGATGTGGTAATCTCGGAAATTTACGGCCTGAAAGTATTAATATGTTGCCATTATTTTAAAATTTTATTATTATTATATAACTGTTGCTCACATTTTGCTGCTTCTTTCACCTCGTCAAGTTCACTAATTTGCTGTGATGGCTGAATATATTATCATCATGCCTTGTCCTAGATAAAATATAACATTTCTCCTGGTTAAATGTGAATAAGTTGTCTGAAAGTTTTCATCTCATTGGTCTTTTAAATGTAGCTTTTATCTTTTACAAGCCCACTACTGAGTTTGTCATTGTTCATTTAAACTATTATCTCGACGTTTTATGGCAAAAATTCCATGGCGTCAGTATTGAATGTTCGTGAATATTTCACCTTATTTATTTCTAAATTAAAGACAGTGGTCAGAAAAATCATCATAAAGTATATACATTTTATGAAAATAAATTTAGTGTCAACGGCAACGGTAATTTTCCACCCGTTTATGTGCAGCCTCCATAAAAATACGAATAATTAATCTCTAGTGGCGCCTTCACTGTCAGGAATGTCAATCATTCTCGGTAAGAAATGAAATATTCGTTTGAAATTTCTCTCTCGCGGGAGTCTGAAACCCATCCGTCCGAGATAGCGTCGTGGCAAAGCAGGGGAAAGCCCTCTATCCGATCTGCATCCGACTACATCGGCGGGTAAGTTGGAAAGTGAAACATGCCACGCGGGCGGCGAGGAGAAACGGGCGGGAAGGAGGTGGAAATCCTCAGGTGGTGGAGTGGAAGCAATATCCGCCTACAGGATTAAACTTAGAAGAAAAAATCTCGGTCCTCCTGGAAGGGGGTTGAGGCGATGTGCCTGCAACTCATCACTCAGAAAAACTTAAAACTAAAGCAAAAATACCTCAAGCAAAGCGTCGGAACAACGAAAATAGGATACAGAAAAACGCATGGCAAAGGATCTTGAATATCGAAACGCGGAATGTACAAAGTTTTCATAAGAAAAACGGGCAGGTATTCGAGCAATTAGAAAATTATGGAGTGTACATAGCTGCCCTGACAGAAACAAAAAGGAAGGGCGCAGGACGTGGAACGCAAGGGAACTATCTGCATTTTTATTGCGAAGTAGATTAGGGAAAAAAGAGCGAAATCCGGAATATCTATTGCAGGACATCAAAGATGGAAGGACATGATAAAAAACTGGGGGAAATGAGAGAAAGAAAAATGAAATTGTAAATATAAATCTGGTTCTATATATTTTAGTAGTTTAAGCAGTACATGCTCCAAATGATGATTCAAATGCCTTGATAAAGGATTTATTAAAAGAAGAATTTGGCGGGAGTAGTTATGGAAATTCCTAAAAGAAAGGAATTAGCTATACTAGGAGAAATGAAAGCTAGAGTAGGAGAAATGCTAAGACATCTGACAATCGGATGATGCTAAGAGGAGAAAATGAATAATGATGGGAAACGTCTGATCGAGTTATGTGAGGCAAACTCTCTTCGTATAATAATGAACAGGTTCTTTCAACAACTGGACAATCACTAATACACCTGTGTACAACCGACGAAAATGCTAAAACCCATTAATGACGACGTAAAACTTAGACAAGATATGAACTTAAAAACAGAAGATGTTAAAGCACACTAAAGTACTAAAATAGAATGAATATTTCTTACTTAGAGCAAAAAAATACATAAAATACAAAAACTAAACAATCTGCAATAGGAAGGGAAAAAAACCAAAGAATACAGAGATATGGAAAGGTAATACAATACGTTCCATAGTTCCATTGAGGCTCAACTATGTGGAAGTTGGATTTCACAAATGAAAAAGTAACTTGGTTTTCTTCCACAGATTTCTGTGATGTGCAATAAAATATTGAATTGCCAAAGAAAGAATCAGTTTAAGACCTTTACAAGCAAAGTAGAGTAAGCAAAATCGGTCAAACAGTTGAAGGAGATGTAAAGGACCTCTACAATGCACGGTCCAAAGCTATTCATGAAGCAGAATCCGAAGTCCTAGGCGATAAACCGTGATGGGCAGATGAGGAGAGTATTGGAAGGGCGAATGTTGGGACATATTGAAAGTGAAAGGAATAGAATTAAGACGAGTATAATAAAGGGTTTTCAGGAAAGAATTGGCTTCGGAAGGACCAAAACGGTAAATTTTTGTAGTTTGGATGGAGCATTTTAAGAAAAAACCATTATTTGTGAAATACCTTATATGAATAAAGCTGGGGCAACCTTATGGCTGGATAATTTAATATGTTTATCCTTTTCCGCAGTGTTCGACAGCATTGTATTTAATGCTAAAAGTCACTGGCCTTGATAAACCAACTTCAAAAGAGATTTCTCTTGGCTGATTTTCATTTCACATGAAGCTTTTTAAGGGTAAGATTCCAGGCTCTCCAGTGAATCCCTGGGGTGTTGAGCTCTCGAGTTCAACTAGTTGTAAACCCGAGAGATCTACATAAGAGGTCTCGAGAGCGCTCGAAGTATTTTAAGTATTGCATTAGTACACTATTTGCAGACACTACACACATATCATTCGGAATAGCTAATATATCTGAAATATTAAACATGGATTCGCTTCCAACCTATATGTAAATCCCTCCATTAATTAGAAATGCACACCAAAAAAATATCCAAAATGCTGAAACATAACAAATCTTAAAATTATGAGCTCACTGAACAAAGGAAGAAACGGTAGCAGATAAAATAAAAAGAACGCAAATATTGATGGAAGAGGAGAAAGGATTCAAAGAGGCACTTAAAACACTTCGCCAGTTATAGAAGTATTTTTATGATAGCGGGAAAAAGGGAGGAAATTCTGAGGGAGAACTCGAAGCGCGGCTGAAAGAGTCTTTCACGAGAAGAAAGGCATTGATGAGTCGAAGAAGCTGCTAAAATAGACGTACGAAGCATTCGATTAAGAATTTACGATGCGTGCGCGACGTGTTGGGGTTCCAAGAACGGAGGGATGAGATTTGGCCCACGCTCTGCGCTTGCAAAGTGGACGTGGGCGAAGAATACGCGGGACCAATGAATGCTTATTACGATACACGGTGGTTTAGCTTGAACCTATGTGGCTTCTGGGAGAAAAAGGAATGTGTTTTTCAAGTATTTACGATTTTTGACATAAATATGTCTGACGAATGTTTTTCTCCCTCGGACAGTGATGTCGGTGTACCGTTTACAGTGGAAGAGTTCGAAGAATTGAGTTTTGAATGAATTTTGAGCGAATGACTTCGAGACAGATAGCATGTCTGAAATAAATTTGCTATCGCCCGATCGTACATACAATCAAAAGCGATACGTTCATGAGTTTCCGTGAGCACCATGGATGCGCTACGGATGGGATCCCACGCGCCACGGTGACTGGCAGCCACTTTGGGCGCGGGCGGAAATTTATGTGCATTACGTCTCGCACCTTCGATTTGCTAGCTTACCGATTTTAGTATTAATCGGAGCATATCATCTACATCTGTCGGTTTATACAAAAACTGACTTTGTTTAAAATTTGCCGGCAACAATTATAAAATAAATTAAGAAATTACAGTTAACGTAAACACTTAAGTCAAAACCGAAAAGCCCAGAGGAAGAAGAAGAGGCGTCTTAATCGAAAGAGTAATTATGTTCAAACCAATAATGGGTGGCACCATGTTCACGTTGGCGTGGGTGAGATAGTTTGGATAAATGGCAGGAAAATCCAAACCCCTCCGAACCCCTCTCTCCCCCGCCCCTCCTCACAATGTCACCAACAATGTTGAGTATCACCTACAATGTAAACTCTGCCCTTAACTAAAGTTAGTTGTTAATTATAATTCTTGTAATACTTAATTAAATAAGTTGAGGCTACCTGTCTAAGCCAATGCATGCATAACATATACATACTAAGCTTTAGGGCTGAGTCCGCAGAGACGGGAGTGAGAAAAATGGAAAGGTTAAAATATTTTCACAAGTGTTTATGTTTAAGCATAAAAGTTTATGAATTTCCACGAAAATGTATTCAGGAAAAGTTATTTATGTACATATAGATTACGAAAAATGTTTTGACCAATTCTGAAATGGAGCATTTGAAAACAGTCAATTAACAATTTTTTGTAACCTTTCAAATTAAGAAAAGGAAATTCTACGGAATCAATTTTCACAGGCATTGCTGTGTCTATGCTATTGTAAAATACATTCCATTTTTCTGTGTAATAACTTAAAGGCGTTCCCCGAGCAACATCCTAGTTTGCATGTGGGCCGGCTTTCCTCTCATTCCATTTGTACCCCAATCGAATTTCAACTTTCTACCATTGTAACTAGGATCTCAGTTTTAAGTTCTTTGAATTAACTAAAGTTATCTCCATCGCTGATAAACGTTATAATGACTATATATATATATATATATATATATATATATATATATATATATATATATATATATATATATATATAGTCATTATAACGTTTATCAGCGATGGAGATAACTACCTTCTAACATTCTGACGAAGGCGGTTGTGTCCGCCGAAATATATCAAAATTTCTGTGAGTTTTACCTTTTTTTGTGCTCTATATGTAACTGCTAGTCACGCCTGTGACCTTTTTATATATATATATATATATATACATATATATATATATATATACATATACATATACATATATATATATATATATATATATATATATATATATATATATATATATATATATATATATATATATATATATATATATATATATATATATATATATATATATATATTCGTCGAGCGGAAAGAAGACAGAACTATCATGAATGGGACGCCAGAGACCTCTAGGAGTTATTTAACGCGAATAGTCAATTCGGAGGATGAAAGCATTGATTTCATTCCATACAAGCATGATATATCAATTAACTATAAATGCAACTGGTATTCTCAATTATAGCATAAAATGGCCGCGACTTTACACATAGTAATGTATGCAGTGTATTCATGTCAGTCACAGAGTAAAAGGCGACATCCAGGAAAACTCTACAGGAGATGTTCATCCGCTTTTATGTCCCTTTTATATCGGCTAAAATCACTCCATGGAGAAGACTTAAAAGCTCCAACATTTTAATCACTATAATAAAACAGTTCACCTTAACTTTGGAACTGTTGATAAAACTAATACATAATTCTTGATATAGCCGATAAGTAATGGCACAATTCATTTAAAATTGCCACCGGAGTAATAAAAACTCGAGGGTACATCGAGAAAGCCGTTCGTAAACCAACTTTGTCACGCCATTCCGAGAATACTAATCGTCTGAGGGAGCCTTTTAGAGCATGCTTTGGATTTGAACACTAACCAGATCCATTCCTCCGAATGCAATTATCTCCATTTTTCCAATTCCATCCAATTCCTCCCCGCCAATCACTCTCTTTTACCCAGCAACACTCCACTCATCCTCGCCGATTGCCACTCAAAGACAAATTAGAGGCCATCAAAAAAGTCCACAAGGGCAAGATCTTCGATTTGGAGTAGGGAGGAGGAAGGGGGAAGGGAGGCGAGAATGCCAACGTTAAAAGTATTATTAAGGTGGAGTGGTGGGAAGAAACGTGGGTGGCGACAGGGAGGGAAACAGAAATAGAAGGTGGTTCGTTGCAACTGGAGCGGTGGCCATTCATGCGGATGTTAAGAGGAGTGGTAGTCAAGCCGATGTAAAAACTAGGGCATAATTGGCAAAGGAGGATATAAACAACATTATGGGAAATGCAAGAGAGTGAGGGGACGGAAGGAAGATGAGCGGAAAGGAATTTATCAGGCAGAGGCTGGGTGAGAAGGATGCCACAAGTTTTGCAACGTGGGTGATTGCAAGGCGTCGGAAGGGATTTAGTAGTGCGGGAGATTGATTTGGAAAGAGGTTTAGTAATTTTAAAGAGGGTGGAGCGGTTGGGGGGCTTCTAAAGGTGAGAGAAGGACAGCGGGGGAAAATTTTGGAAGTGGTAAGGTTGTCAGAGAGGATGGGGTAGAGATTTTTGATTATGCGACGGATGGAGTGAACTCCAGGGAAATAGGTGGTACAGAGGGAGATTTGATCATGAGGAAACTTATTGAGAGAGAGATTTAGAAGAAGAGGGTCGTTGTAGAATTTTTTTCTGAAGAAGATGCTCAGGGTAGCCTCTGCGAAGGAGGGATTGGTGGAGATTAGAGAGAAAAAGGTCAAGGGATTCGGGGTTGTTGCATATTCGGTAACAACGGATAGAGAGGGAAAAGGGGAGGGATCGTTTAGTATGAGAGGGGTGGCAGCTATTAAAGTGGAGATATTGTTGCTTGTTAGTGGGCTTGATATGGTCAGAAGTGTGGAATTTAAGGTTACTGAGGGAGATGTCTACATCCAGAAAAGTAATTTTAGAGGCAGAGATGTTAGAGGTGAAGGAGACAGAGGAGGAGGAGTTTAGGGAGGAGATGAAAGAGTTAAGGGAATCAAGGCCATGTAGCCACAGAAGAAAAATATCGCCAATGTAACGAAGCCAGAGAAGAGGTTTAGGAGAGCAGGACGAGAGAAAGGATTGCTCAAAGGCACCCAAGAAGAGGTTAGCATAGGAGGGGCTGAAACGACTACCCATGGCACAGCCTTTAGTTTGGATGTAGAATTTGTTGTTGAAGGAGAAATCATTATTAGTAAGTATAAAGTTGGAAAGGTCAAGGAGAAAATCATAACTAGGGGCGTGAGGCGCTGGTTAAGAAAAAGACGAATGGCGGAAAGTCCTTCAGAGTGAGGAATAGACGTGTAGAGAGAGGTGACATCTATGGTGGCCATTAAGAGATCACAGTCTGAGGGGAGTGGGGTAGAGTGGAGGCGTTCAAGAAAGTGATAAGTATCTTTGATGTGAGAAGGGAGAGAGAGAACAAAAGGTTGTAAGTAGTAGTCAACGAAAGCGGAGATGCGTTCGGTGACGGAGTTATAAGAGGAAACTATTGGGCGACCAGGGTTGTGAGTCTTATGGATTTTGGGAAGAATGTAGAAATTAGGGGTGCGAGGGTGTGGGGGGGTGAGAGGAGAGATATCATGGGAAGAGAGACCTTCGTTGGGTCCTTTTTCCTTGAGGAAAGAGGTGATGTTTTGCAAAAATGTGGAGTTGGGATCATTTTGGACGGGCAGGTAGGAAGAGGAATCAGACAACTGCCGGAGAGCTTCATTTAGATAGAAGAGTTTAGTACGACTACCGTGTAACCTTTGTCGGAAGGAGTAATAACAATATCAGGGTTGCGGGTGAGGCTTTTTAGGGCAGAAATTTCGGAGGAAGAAGATTGGGAGTAGGTTTGAGGGAGTGGAGGAAAGAGGGTTCAGAGAGTTTGGAGAGGAGAAGGTTGGTGAAAATTTCTAAGGGATGATTCGAAAGAAGGGCTTTGGGCTCAAATTGGGAGGAAGGCTTACATTTGGAGAGAGCAGAGTGCGGGGGGTTGAAGGAAGAAGAAAGAGAGGGCCGCGTTTCCCAGAAAAGCTTCCATTTTAGTCGCCGGCAGAAGAGAATGGCGTAGGAGAGGATGGAGATAGGATTGATTTTGGGGGTGGGAGAGAAACTGAGCCCTTAAGTTAGCACTGAAATATCGTCGCGGGAGAGAGGGGTGGACTAAAGGTTGACAACTTGCTCAGGTAGCTCAGCTGTGTTGAACCACCTTCTATTTCTGTTTCCCTCCCTGTCGCCACCCACGTTTCTTCCCACAACTCCACCTTTAATAATACTTTTAAGGTTGGCATTCTCGCCTCCCTTCCCCCTTCCTCCTCCCCACTCCAAATCAAAGATCTTGAGTCCTCTTGCATTTACTTTTTCCAGGCTTTCTCTCCGCCAGGACTCAATGAATCCCACTAACTTTTTCTATCACCTCTGCCCATACTACCTCTTCTTTTCGAATTTCTTCCACTTCCCGCTTCCCGCCCCCACCTTTCCTCTCCCTCCCCCTCCTCTCCTTCCCCTGTCCCTCCTCTCCCTCCCTTCCTTCCACCTCAGTCCTCCCTTCCTTCTCAAGGCCCGTTCACATTCAAGGGTTTCACGCGGCGCGTGCTCGCAGTTTCGTGCGAAACTGTGCGAAAGGGTTCACATGCAAGCGTTGTCGACGTCGTGCTACGCGTCAACTGCACATGGCGACACGTAGCGGCGGGTAGCGGAAGACGTGAAAAATATAAGATCTGCGTGCGTACCGTTGAACTCCATGTACATCATTGCTCGTTGAAGCTAATTTTCAACGAAGTGAGACCGCTTGTTTCGATAATAGAATGGATGTTAAACTGCCTCTTGATCCAATTCAGATGCGTTGGCGGTTCAATGCTATATTAGCCCTCTTCTCAAGGAGAAGACGGTTTGCCCGCAGAAGGTGGTGGATCCGTCCAATTTTCCAAGAAAGGAGAAGCCAAGGCGATTTCCACCATCTTCTACAAGAAATGAGACTTCCAGACACAGATCTGTTTTTTAATTACTGTAGGATGTCAGTTGAGATGTTTGACAGTTTATTAAGACTTGTTGGTCCTTCTATCGTTAAGTCATCATGGGCGAGAGAATTAATATCACCTGGTGGACGTTTAAGTGCCACTTTGAGGTAATTATACCTCTTTTAACTATCATCTGCTTGTACTTTTATTGGGGCTTGTGCTTAAAAATAAAATTCTGATCGCAGCAGAAGTATGCCTGAATTTATACAGCCCGAATCTGTAATGAATTTTAGGTATTTAGTTCCCGGAGATAGCGTTACAAGTCTATGCTATCAGTATAGAATTAGTAAATCAACCATGAGCAAGATCGTACATGAAACTTCCGAGGCAATATGGATAGCTCTGAAGGATTAAGACTTTCCTGTTCCCTCCGTGGGGAACTGGAGGAGGATATCTTCACAATTTTGGGAGAGTTCGAATTTCCCAAATTGCATCGGGGCGATTGATGGCAAACATATTTTTATGCAGGTATGTGCAGTTTTTGTTAAAATAATGAATTGGTGCTGGCCACATGACAAACTAGAACTCTAGAAAGCTAGAACTCCGAGTACGTATGGCTTACATTGTAGCTATTTCACGGACACAAGTGGAGAACTGCGTATCTCTTTCAAAATTAAGAAATGTAAATTACAATGCAGGCGATTGGCTACAACCGCGTTAATGTCATTTTTCTGACCTAGCGTCGAGATCCATCCGTCCCCTCAGTTTGGAACATACCTCTCATTGTCCAATCTCTAATTATCTCGCTGGCAGAAAGACGATTTAGAAATTTATTCGAAAATTGAGGTCGAAAATTTTTCCTCAAAAACCTTCAATAAAAATATTATAGTAAAATATTATAAAAATATTATATGTAGTTATATATATATATATATATATATATAACTGCACTTAGGATCACTTAAGTGACAAATATATAAAAGTTTGCCAGAGGAAGGCAGACGACAAACACAGAAAACAAAAAAATGAACACACTTACAAAGTTTCTTGATATTTCGGTGCAACTAACACCTTGGTCGCAAGAGCGAAGACTCATATATATATATATGGAATCGGCCATCATTTCATCTTCACACCACCATTGTGTTTGTAAATTTTATGTGTTCCTATCCACTTTCTTTCTACCTTTCTGTATGAACATTTATGTGAGTATTTGCCGCTGAGCGGTCTGAGTGAATGAACGTACGATTATATATATACATATGGATCTTAGGATCACTATATATATATATATATATATATATATATATATATATATATATATATATATATATATATACGCCTCTCAACACATGAAATCCTTTGACAACTGCTACAATGTTTCAGTTTTGTACTCCCTTCCACCATCTGCTTCCACTATTGAACTTAATTCTGTCCTAAGTGTAGGACTGTGTAACTACACTTAGGATCACTCACGTGACGAATATATGAACAGTTTTCCAGAGAGAGGCAGGCGCTAAACACAGAAAAACAGAAAAAAATTGAACACACTTACAGTTTCTTAATATTTCGGTGCCACTAGCACCATGTTCACAAGATCTTAGAAGACAGAATGAAGGGAGGACTGAGGTGGAAGGAAAGGAGGGAGGGGAGGTACAGGGGAAGGGGAAATGGGGAAGGGGAGGAGGGGAAGGGAGAGGAGAGGTGGGGGCGGGAAGCGGGAAGTGGAAGAAATTCGAAAAGAAGAGGTAGTATGGGCAGAGGTGATAGAAAAAGTTAGTGGGATTCATTGAGTCCTGGCGGAGAGAAAGCCTGGAAAAAGTAAATGCAAGAGGACTCAAGATCTTTGATTTGGAGTGGGGAGGAGGAAGGGGGAAGGGAGGCGAGAATACCAACCTTAAAAATATTATTAAAGGTGGAGTTGTGGGAAGAAACGTGGGTGGCGACAGGGAGGGAAACAGAATTAGAAGGTGGTTCATTGCAACTAGAGCGGTGGCCATTCATGCGGATGTTAAGGGGAGTGGTCGTCAAACCGATGTAAAAACTAGGGCATAATTGGCAAAGGAGGATATAAACAACATTATGGGAAACGCAAGAGAGTGAGGGGACGGAAGGAAGATGAACGGCAAGGAATTTATCAGGCGAAATATTAAGAAACTCTGTAAGTGTGTTCATTTTTTTTCTGTTTTTCTTTATTTAGCGTCTGCCTCTCTCTGGCAAACTGTTCATATATATATATATATATATATATATATATATATATATATATATATATATATATATATATATATATATATATATATATATATATATATATTGAACTTGAAAATTAGTATATTCAAATTGTCGATTCGGATCGAAGTTCTATTATAAAATTTTCATGCTAGACCTTATTAAGTATGCTGTACTGAAAGGAATATCTAACGTAGAAAGGCCATCAAATGAAGTTATGTTGAACTTGCAGTGGTTCCACGTTCCTTTCATTTCACGGACTATAGTACTTTGAAATGTCTTTAATTACCGGATGAGATATAATATGATTTGCACTAGAACTGTCAGGTATCCATACCTCATGGACCGTGAAATTCATTTTGAGAATTCTATAATATTTTTCTTTGCCTGCATGTAGCACATATACTTGAGAGCTTTCATTGGTTTTGTAAGGATCATGCATTCACTTTTCGATATTTAAGTGAAAAACAATGTACAAAGCCCCCTTGCTTGCTAACAGCAAGCACCAATTTACTCGTATATATATAAAACTACACTTAGGGCCGTATTACAGAACGATACTCGAGTGCGGATTTTTCCCAAACGTCACTCAAACTCCACTCGGTTGTTACTTTGGTATCACAAGACGTCATTCGAGTGACGATGCTCTCTCGGACTCCCCTCAGAAACGAATGACCCCTTTTGGATACTCGAGTGCCCACTCATTTCGAGTGAGCAATTTTCAAGATGTCTGCCACAATCACCTGGCATATTTAAATTGAAATTTTGGTGAATGAACTAATTTTACTAGAACTATTATTTTTCAGTAATACTAGTTATTGGTGATGTGACTGCTTTGAGCGAAATTCGTGGCATCAATCGCCGTAATTTTTGAAATTGCATGGCCGTGCAAATTCCTTATACTTCCTGTATTACAACACTTCCAATTCAAAGGTATTAGAATATTTAATGACAGAAAATATTATGGTGCTTTGCGTTTAAATGATCTTGGTGAATCAAAGTACAATTTTAAGTAGATTTAAAACGATCTAATCGGCCAAAATGCTCTCGAAGCCTCTGATACTATTTGGGAACGTGTGATGGTCGCGGTATTTCATGTAATTATTTGATTACCACAGACTTATGGTATGAAAACAATTATGTTATAGTCTCCTAGAGCTTTATTTTTGTTTGTTTAGTAACAAAGAACTTAAATTAATCCGTGTAGAGCATTGAAATCGTTACGTGAAAGGATAAAACTTTCCCGCGTCATGATTCAAATGAAACAATCGCTCAACAACTGCGAATTTCGCTCATAATTGCTCAGCAGTCATTTCTGTCAACAAACAGGACGATGCGGGAAGATTGTGCGACAAATTAATCGATATTCAGACCATTTCGGACTGCGAGGCCGCCAAGAACAACATGAACGTGTATATACAATGTTGCAGCTGTCTCGTGTGACCCAAGTTCTATGGGATTGTTTAAGTTTCTGGAGACCGGGTTGTAAACCTACGAATCATTCCCAATTCGAAAGGTGTATGATCCGTGTGTATAACATTTGTTACTGTCCATCATCGATATTCTAGCTAAGTTAATCAGATCTCGGATTACGCATTATTATCAATGCCATAAGTTGACAAGATATTTAGTGTCTGGACGTTATGAAAGTTGTCTCAAGTTGTGAAAAGTTGTTAGTTAGTTGTCTTAAGTTGTGAAGTCTCGCTGATGTGTCCAATAACGTTAAACGAACGACACTTTGAATGCAGGAAGTACTCTTTTAAGTAACCGTGTCTGTTCTATATCACTGTATCTTCTCTTTACTTATATGATTTTACCTCTCCACCACTACATGTAAGCAAACTTGTTCTTCCCAATACCTTCGTGATGATGTTATACAAGCTTCTTAGCATTGTATTTACTAACGTTCTATGATAACAGTTTTCAAAGACCCATCCTTTAGAGTAGGTTAGCATAGATGTTAAGTAGAGGATGCAAAGAACAGGACATTTCGAAGTCAGTTACTGTCGAACTAACCCCGACAGGTAATGTATGCATTGGTAAATATTATGTTATATAAGTGCATTAGTCAGTGTTGAGGTTTTAGTGATACATTGGAATAGTTTAATTCTGCGATCGCGGTATTTCCCTTTAAGAATGATTCTTTGTTCAGATCAGCTGTTTAATGAAGAGATGATGAAACTATTATCAGTGTACATGCCAATTCAAATTATACTTTCCATATATTTGGAGTCCATTTCCTATGGTTCTATTACTTATATAGTAGTCCTGCGTAAAATTAATGTTGTTGGCTACCTAGGTTAATTCATTGATACAAAGAATGACTGGAAATATGTATATGTACTAGAATATTGTATACCTCTCACAATATATAGTACCTATTGAATGAGGAACAATTGAAACTGATGTTGTGATAAGTGAGTGTTGTATGACTGCTACTGTTCTTGCCTGATTATTTTTCATTAGAAAATACAGTATGTATTTAAGGAATGAGACTAGAATTAAGTTGACAACTTACGTTATTGTTTTATGATTATTAGTGGTGAATGTTAATGGTAGGAATAGTGATCAAACTTCATTTATGACCTTAATTACTGAAAAATTTTACATAGCAAATGCTTATATTGATAACTCCATGGGGTCCATTTCACTTTCTAATTACATGGGATAAAGTAATCGCATGACATGCTCCAGTGAAGTTCAAACATTTAAAGCCACAACTCTAGCAAGGCCTTAGATGAATGATAGGTTCTACACATGACTGAATTAAGTTTCAAATATGCATTTCACTTTGGTGATATTACTCAATATTGTCAATATTAAGGACGTTTTTACCATATTTCAAAGATAGTGAGAATTGCAAATCATAACATCAACATAAAAGATAAAATACCATACTTAGGACCTGTCTCTGATAGACCTCTTCCACTAATCACACGGACCTTCATGATGCCATATTAATTCCATGAGACCATAGTAACCAGTGGAGAGGACTGCCAATATATAGAATATATCCCATTTATGGAACTCTTCTTGAATGTTATTGTATTAAAACTTAAGACTCTCCCTGGAGTCTTCTTTGACTGATATATCCCTCCCATATTTCATACCACGATAAATATTTACTTTTTGTAATGTATGATATCATATTCTAGGTAAGATGTCCATAAACCATTGGCTGATTATTTCTTGAAGCCTTATTTTTTGTAATAACTCATTGAATATCTAATGGAAAATTTTCTCTGTCAGTATACACTCCCCCATATTTTGTTTGTATTCATTTGAAGGTTTATTTAATAAATGTCCTTTCAATTTCCATTTCATACTAATGTTTTTACTCACTCCTTTCTCTTCCCTTCCACCATCCCCTTTCAAGACAATGTATATTCAAGTACAATGGAAGATGTGCCTGAAAAATGTCTCTTGATATTCTAATTTCTTATGATTTATGACCTCATTCCAATTCCTACATACATTCATCTAAATTTATTAGAACAGCAGAGGTATTTGTTAAAAAATACTTCAACAAACAGTCATCCTCGATCACTCCTAGGATAATTTGTGCTACAATATTTCAGGATATATTTAAGATATTATGTCTACCTGTGATGGAAGTGGATTCTAAATTCTGCTTTTACCGCATTACTGCATTTATTAATTTAATTGCAAACATGGCTACCATGTTTGGCATAATTAAAGTACAAATAGAGACCATTACCCCTCCACTTACATTGATACCTTTTCATATAAAATAAGCCTGCTTAGTGTATTTATGGTCATATATGTTGAATAAAAGGGATTTATAAGGATTTTTGTGCGATTTTCATTAGTTAATTATCCACGATAGATGGATATCCTTCTGTGACGGATTAACTTGCCAGAGTTGTTTTATCAGTACAAATATGCAACTGAATTTATATTTTCAAAAAGTATCTATGCAGTCCTTTTTTTGCCCTTAATTTACCCTTCTTGCTGATTTTGTTACAATACCCATCTACAATTGTAGATTGAGGGATACGGCAAGGGATATATTGAATAAGAGAACTTAAGGCTGATGGTATCAATCAGTAGGATGAATAATTCATGTCCCATTGACGTAATTAGAACTCCTGTCATTAACATATCAAATGGCAAGGGAATCTATATCAATATATCCATCAGATAGATTAATACAATCATATCATCAGAAGGTCAAACTTCATATTACAGCAGCATCTCATTATAACGAAGTGTCTTATAACGAAATTTCCGTGTATCGATAGTCATAACTCACTCTGGTCTGAGCAAAATTTACTGATAAAGAGAACAGGAAACCTTTATTCGTGCAAAATTTCACTAGTCTAGAAATGTATCATCATGTTTTCATAATATCTCAATATACCACTCATTGTCTCAATATACCACTCAGTGATCAATATCTCTCGGTAATCAATATACCACTCATTATTTTCTACAGAACCTAAGCGACATTTCTAATCTTAAATATAACACAGGCAGCTAGCTGCTGACCTTGCCTCTGACCATAGACTTGTCTTGTATCAGTTGCATTGGATATGAACTTAAGCTGAGAAAAATTATGAACTTAAGGATATTGAGAAAACTATAAAAGCCTCTGAGGATTTATTATGGAAAAGAATAAATGAGAACAGTTGTGTGATAATACGTTTGAGGCTGTTAGAAATTATGGGAGATCTCTGGCATTAGTCATTAACTACAAAGGTTTAGTCAAGTAAATGATGACACCATTCATTGCAATAACACACAACGGAACTCACTTTATTACTATGTGACGACAGAACACAGACACTGCCAACCTTACTATAAAAATGAAACTGGCTGGGTTTAATGTACGTTACCAACTTTATCTCATCAGAGGCTAATAGCAGCTTGTCCTCTGAAATTTATTCTGCTGGTTGATGTCCCTCAAAACTAAATTCCTAAAGAAAAGACTATACAGCGAGGGTCACATGCTTAGCCATTATGTGTAGAATTATCTAATAAGAATACGTCATATTTGTATGCGATGGTCGGGATTGAGACCAGAGGCGATGCTATTAATAAGGTGATAAAGAAAATTTTTACTAATGTATATAATTAAATATATATATATATATATATTTATCTATTTATTTATTTATACATATATATACATACATACAAGAAAACTTGACGTCATCGCGATGCGATGAACCATGTCGATGATAATGAATGTCATCGACCATCGACGTCGATGAATTCATCATCATCGATGAGTCCATGAATTCACCGACGTCGAATAGTCGTTGAATTTACTGACGTCGATAAGTTTATAAATTCATTGCCGTCAATGAGTCGATGAATTCACCGATGTAGATGAATCATTGAATTCATCGTCATAGATGATAATTATTCGTGTTGCGTCGCCCGCCTGTGCCTATCCCTGCAGTTCCGTCTTCGATGAATTAATCGACTTATAGAGGTCTGTGAATTCATCGACTCCTCGACGGCGATGAATTCATCGACTCATCGTTTTCGATGACAATCATCGAAACCGTATCATCTCGATGATTTTTTTTTCATCTACCCTCGATGGGCAATTTCGTTCATCGCACAAACCTACCGGCAGCAGCACATGAGCGTGATCATCGCTTCGATCGCACCTCGAACCTCGCAAGTCTTGTCTCTGCCGAGGAGGGGGGGGGAAAGAAAGGAAAGAGCCCCCCCCCCCTCCACCATAAAAAAAATAAAATAAATAAAAACGCTCCCACCTCCAGGAAACCCTCCACATTCTCCCATTCTCTACTCGAGAGCACCAGTGAGTGTGTGCATGCATAGAGAGGCGGAGAAGGCGGAGGAGGAGGAACCCAAGGAAAGAAAGAGAAGCCATAAAACAGGAGGAGAAGGAAAGGGACCGCCCTTTACGAGTCGAGGAATCACTCCCAAACTTTTTTCCGCCGAGCGCATTAAATGGAAGGAACGGGGGTGGACGAATCAAAAAGCGCCACACCCACTTCTCTGTTGGCCGGTCCTCATCTCTTCCCTTCACCTTCCCTCAACCATCCCACGACTCCCAAAACTGTCTCCACACATTGAGATGGTTGGATTGATTTTGTTTTTATCTGCGCGAAACTTAGCATGAAGGCATCCTTATGGTATATGACTAATATGTAGTAATAATTCAATTATGTATGCACACATTTTCTTCTTTTCTCTCTTCGCGAAATTCTCACAGTTAGGTGTACAAATATGTATTTATGAGTGAAAATTTGAGACTGTGCCTATCTCGGAAGGGAACGGCGTGATTGGTATGTATGTATGCATGTTTAAATCTATTGCAACCTCGTCATCAATCACCCGAGAAGTACAATTACACCTATCTTTGCTCATTATTCAATCACTGGACGTGATATATTTGTACAAAGGCATCGATGAATTACATCGATGAATTACATCAAAATTACATCGATGAATATTATCAAATTCAAGATATATATAAACTAAAAACCCCACGCACCATTTTATCCTCTTTTGTAATAAATTAGGGTCATGGATGACGGCAAGTGGTTTTCTGCGTTTCTATTGAATCCCCTCTCCTTTAGGAGCTACACACTTATTATTTAAGACTGCAGGAAAAAATTCCAACCATTACTTTAGCCAAGAAATAAATTGAATCAATCTTCAAAACCCATCTATTGGGAAATTTGTTTATGATAAAAAACATCCCCATTAATAATATCATTTTTAAGGATGTTCGCGTCAGATGATTGAATTCTTTTAATAAATGACTTGAATTACAACTCTTTTAGCTTCTGAAACCGAGCTCCAAATTAGAAATATACCCCCTCTGGTTATTGGCATTACATTAGACAGGCCTGTTCGAACTTGAGAATGAATAGCAATTGTACGAAAAGTATCGCACCTACAGACTCCAATCTGAGGGCATTCCGTCCAATTCTACAGTTTTTCTACAGATGTAAGAGTTTGACAGCATCATACACTTGCAAAGACATTATTTAAATAGTAAAAACAATTTTTAATGGCAAAAATAAACCTTTTCGTGAATTACCGAATTTTTTGGAGCAACAAAAACAAATCTAATCGCGCGACGGCTTATTTAGAAGCTATTTTTATTCTTCACATTTCATTTTGTAGTCTAGTGTAAAGTCTGCTGTCCTTCATGTCTAGTCTAGTGTAATTTTAACCATAGCCGAAAATAACTCTTGACTTCTTTTGCCGAAGATAATTACTGAAAAGAAAAAAATGGTGCGTTATTTTTTTGGTTCGTTTTCATAAATCCTGCTTTTATAAAATTCATCTTTCACCTTTCGGCGCTATAAAAATTAAATTGACTATTTATGAAATTAAATTGAATAATGTTGTTTTCAAGAACTTGTTTGCAACCGTCATATGAACAAGAAATTATGCTACCTTCGCGAATTTCCTCCATACTCACCTATCCTTGCAAACCTCTTTTGCCTCATTTACCCCCATAAACTGCTTCATACACGCCCTCATGTTTATAAGACTCCTAATATTCCTCCTCCTAAGAATTTCCTCAACCACATTCAACCACAACTTTCCCGGCCTATCTCTACCTCTCGCACCATTCATTTCACTCCTTTATATGTTTCGTTATTCGACTGTCATCCATTATCTCATCATGGGTCAAACCAAGGAAGCACACTCCTTTTATTACTGGATCATCTAACCATCAGTCATTTATTACCCACTCATTCCTGACCCTATCCATCCTACTTTTTCCGCAAACACTCCTCAGATAACTCGTACCCACGGCGTTTAGTCTACTCTTATGTCTATCCTGACATACCCATGTTTCACTATCATTCAACAAAGTGGGGAGAAGTACACTTTTGCACATGGCGATTTTCACTTCCTTAGAAAGACACTCATTCCTTGATATGCTCCACATGCTACCTACCACTTTCCTTCCAGCATTCGCACGTCTCTTTATCTCCTCATCTATTCGTCCATCTTTCGTAAACATCTTACCACAAGTACACAAGACCATTCAATTGTTCAATTACTTAACCATTCGCCCTAATCACCCAGTTATTCTCCCCATTCTACTTATCAAAAACTACTACTTAATTCTTGCACGCATTTACCCTCAATTTCATTCTCTCTGCTGATTCACAAGATTTATCTAGGAGCTTCTGTAGTCCCTGTTGGCTCTCTGAGATCAAAACAGCATCATCCCCATATAGTAAAACTCGCACGTTTACATTTCCAATCAACACACCGTCGTTTTCACTACATGCATCTCTAACATATTTATCCATTAATACATTAAACAGCCATGGTGACAATACGCATCCTTACTTTACGCCCCGATTTATTACACATCAATCACTCAGAACCCCGTTAACTCTCACACTTTCCTTACTATTATCATACCCTGCCATCATAACATTCAATAACTGCCCATTCACCTCATAGTCCTTCCAAATGTTCCACAACTTCTTTCTATTTACCCTGTTACATGCCTTCTCTAAATCAACAAACACAAAATACACTTTCTTTCGGACGCCCATACATTTTTCTATCACTTGCTGAAGTGCGAAATGCTGGTCACTGCATCCTCTCCCACGCATAAACCCACACTGCAGACACCCCATATTCTATCAGAAGCGTCAGAAGTGATATTACTCACTCATTCGATTAAAATGTTGCTGAACAGCTTTCCCCGGAATGCTCAATAAACTAACGGGCCGATAATTATTATATTCGGTCTCTCCTCACTTCCCTTCGTACAATTGGACGATGATTGCATTCATCCAATCACAAAAGGCTTAATTTTTTAAATCATGTTTGAATCATGTTTTAACCATCAAGTATGAGTAAAACAATGTTTTTTAAAAAAAATAAGCCCTATCAGTGTTTCAGTGTCTACACAATTACGGAATTATAGAACTTCATACAATCAGCATAATCGAGTAACTTAACTATTAATACTTTTTGCCTTCACACTTTTACGAAGAATATTTCTCAAAATAAAAATCATAAGAAAAGAGCCCCACGTCAAATTTACCAACAACTAACTTAAATTAGTCATATTTCCACCCGAAACCTTCCAAAATCCACGCACAGAAATAACCATTTCACCGTTAATATGTTAAACATTTATGTGCTTTTTCCATTGTGCTCCCTTCAAGTATTTCCCTCCAAAAATTCAAAGTAGCATTTCGTTTCGAACAAAGGAATTGACTTCGACTGTTCATTATAAAGTCATCAGTATTTGTCCAGTGATACCCAACACGCTCGCTGGCGCAGTGCGCTCCGCAAATTCCGATCCGGGCCAAAGTGCTCACGCATCATCGCCTCACGGCCATCCCTTCCCTCGCCTCGCTCACAGAAACATTCTCGTGGTACCGATAGTTCACTGTGGCAGCCATGATTCCTGGCTCCACCGCCCTCTTTCGAGTGTCGCAAGCATCCATTCCCGTTTCAAGACGCCATAAGAGCAGCGCGACAGGCAGGAAAGAGCGCGCCAACGTGTCTGCCTCGAAGGTTTTCGTCAAAAGAAAACCACCCCCTTCCTCTTCCGGCCCCTTCGTCTTTACTTCCGCGCCCCGTGTGCGCTTGTGCACCCGCCGAATCTTAAACCCTCTCCCTCCCTTAATCTCTCGGGAAACCATTAATAACAAGCGTCCTTGACAGCCAGCATCCCGCAGCAAAGAGTTGTTGAGGAGCGATGGCAACGGGTTTCCTTCGACTGGACCGTCCCTCATTCACCCATCCCCTCGGCCATTTCTTCATTCCCCGTTCGTTCCAAACCCACCCCATCCCTTGCATGTCCCTCCTTCACCCTCTCATCTCCAAAACCATCCCCTGACGCCTCCCTGTTTTGATTCCAAGAAGTGTTCGCTAATCCATCTCGAGATGCTGACTATCCATCCTCGTTCCCCTTTCAATCCTCTCTCCCTCTCTCACTCTCTGTCACTCACTTACTCTCCTTCTCTATCTCTTTCTCTCTCTCTCTCTCATATGCTCCTCATCAAGATTTCTCGTTATCATCAACTCAAGCGTCGATTATATGAACACGACCCTTGAATCGAGAATTTCGACGCGGTAGTAACACGTTTATTGATGGATAAAACTACGGATGAGTCGATTCCACTTCTTTTCTATCCCAATTTCGATTATTTCAAAACGATTCCCGATTCTCGATTCCGATTCCACCGATTCTTATTCCTAGTAACGGGTGGGATTTGGATATTCCAGTGGTGTACGACGATTATTTAAATTCAAGTATTGGCTGAAATAAAATAACAAAGACAATTAAGTCGCTCAAAACATATATTTATTAACAATTAGCAAATATATCCTCAGCTTATTGAGGTAGATAAAAAGTACAAATTGATAGCCTACACCCAAATTTACTGAGACAAATATGATGTGATAACTGAAATTTGATTTGAACATTTATCTATCTGGAGTCGATGGAATCGGAATCAACCTTAGGCGATCGATTATCGACACCGATTCTAATCCTGAGAATCGGTGGAATCGAGAATCGACATTTGGATTCGACTTCTTTAGATAAAACACAGAGTTTTCTCTTCGTTTAAGTCACTGTAAATGGATCCTTAGAACTTCCGCACGAGTAGGCAGAAGGAAATAATTTGACGAGCAACGATCCGAGCAAAATAATAATCTAGGACGCACTTGAAAACGTCCGGAGAGTTAGTTTCGACAAGTTCTCGACAACACCTGTTTTATTACAATGAGTTTTGGTTAGTACTGAGGAACAGAATTAAAACTAGTGCCACTCAATGCATGCCAGCGAGATTTATGGTTCAGCATAGGTATTCTCATGATTTTAATTCCACACGTTTGAGTGACTCGCCAAAAGCTTGTAGGATGCTCCAATGTAAATGGCTCGACGATCCTCTAACTCTCATTAGTTTAATCTATGTTCACTAAACCTTGTGTTTTGGAAATTGCCGGGTGTTAACGATGGACTGCTATACATCATTTCCTTCTTCACCTTTTCGAGTCATAACGTCATTTGGATCCAAGATTTTTGTTGGCAATCATAAAATGGCTTCATTTATTATTGAACCCCAAATATAAGGGTCTCAAACCATAGTGCAACTAATACACGTGGAATTTTCTAGAACTTCAAGAAAATGACTTTTCGGTTTTATTTTCAGACATAATATGATTGGCTATTAATATCAATTAATCTCTTAGTTGACTTTTCTCACAGCTATGTGTCCGCAATGAGCTTTTTTTCAAGCAGAATGTTCAAATTCCTTACTCCTGTAGCTACATAATAAGTAAACATTTAGCATTCATTGCCTGATATAAATATATTTCTTTTTATAAAAAGCCTTTATATTGCGGTTTCTTTGGTGAATATTGCATAAAACTACAGTTTTCTAATTCCTTTATCACATGTCGGTGATAACTCAACCCCTACCACACCCCTTTGAGGTAGCTTGCAGGTTAATATGTAGATTTAGATGCATTCTCCGCCCCGGACAACTCCGGAAAATTCATTGCTTGGGTACAGGAGGATGTTTACTATGATATACAGTAATACATATATTTACTATAATGCATACATACGTTTGTTTACTATACTGTACTATTTGCTTACTGTACTGTTTACTATTCTGTTATTTAATGTATACACATGCATACATTAAAGATATTATTGAAATGTATTTTATTAGTCATTACACCTGCGACATGAATTGACTTTGTTTTCTCGTTGTTTAGGGTCAAAGAATTCACTTTGGCCTATTTCTTCGCTGGATTCACGTCCCTATTTGGTTTTGTGATTCTTCAATAAGGTCTCGAAGAGGGCAGTGAAGATAAATTGGTAAGTCATCCGCATGCAACATGTATTTGCAATATTTAATTATTTTTCTAATTACTAAATATCGAAAAACAAGGGATTGAGATCTGATCCTTGACGGGTACCGTTTGCAATTGGTAGCCATGAGAATAGGTTACCCTAAGACTCCTTGACTGTCTCATGCTGCCCAGTCAAGCAGGAGTCAATCTAATTAAGTGCAGAAGCAGAAAAGCCAAGCTGCTTCATTTTGAAAGAAAAAGAAAGGCAGAAAATTATGAACAATAATTTCCGGGGTTTTTTCTATCGGAAATTGGTTAGATCTTAGCCTATTAAGGAGGTCATTGCCTCCGGTACTCTAGTTTCTTTTATTTCATTTCTTTTGGGCACTATTTGGACATTTCACTAAGTGGCAAAAAAAATCAAGTAACTCATAAACGTAACGGCTAAGGGCCCAAAATGCTTTCTCCTACAACTTTCTATCCCCTCCTATACCCGTTCCTTCTTCCATAAAGAAAATCCCAGAGGGGCCGTCCGAAAAAAATCAATGATGAAGATGATTCCATTCTAAAAATGTAGAAGAGATACATTTCTCCGTACATTGTCAAAAGTCTCGAGAAAAAAATTGAAACTCTTGTCGAGATATGAAATCGACACTCAAAAAATCATTTATGGACTGTAGGGGGCAAATTCTTTTCTATACTGTTACATGTATATTAATTCATTTTGAACCATTCCACGTTGAAAACCCCTCTCCTTGCCAATTTGCCGACGCTAAATAACGTCGGGCCCGGACATTACTTGAATGGGTGACCGCCTGGTAGTGACGGGTGCCCTTGGTAATTTTTTTATCAATTCACAATTGGAGGGTTGCGGAGGCACTCTAGGGTAGTCACAAGAACATTTCGTATTTTTCTGCGAGAGATGCAAGAATATGGTAGTTCGCAGGTTTCCGCGGCGTTGATCAAATGATTTCAACATGTCTCGGGTTGCATCCGCGTCAGTTGTCATTCAGCACAACAGTTTCGCCATCTATCCTGCTGGTGTCCTCGCCAGCCGGATAGATGGCAAAACTGTTGTGCTGAATGACAACTGACGCGGACGCAACCCGAGACATGTTGAAATCATGCAAGAATATGAATAGGCACTTGTATTGGCGCACAATACCAAACCAATATTTAGATCTCTTGATTTCAAGAAAGTTACCCACAAGGTTCCACGCAAAAAACTCTTGTACAAATTGCAATCATGTGGAGTATACGTACATAGTTATTTTGGTAAGGGGCTTTCTCAGTGATCTCAAACAAAGAGTAGTTGTCGATGGTATTTGCTCTGATAGGGTTAGAGTCACACCCATTGTTTATTAAGGATGCGAGATCGGCACTCTCTTATTCATGATTTTAATAAACCAACTCATTTCTCAAGTTAGCCGTAAATAAAGTTTATTTGAAAGGTCATGCATGTACCGCGAAGTAAGTGAAGACTCGGACTTAGAAGTTTTACCATCGTACCTTAACGACGTTCATTCGTTGTGCCAGGAGTAAGGGCCAGAATTAAATCTCAAAAATTCACCACAGTACACTTCTTGCAAAAGTTATCTCACAAATGCCATACCTATGCTGTAGGTGGAAGAAACATGAGTCCACAGATATAGTCAAATACCTTGGAATTACCTCAACTTCAGATTTATCGTGGAGAACACATAGGCAAAACATATTCGGCACAGCATTAAAGAAAGTAAGATTCAGCAAGCGTACAATAGGAAGGTCCTCGGATGAAAAAGTAAAAGAGATGCCACTGAGCTCTGGTTAGGCCAAATCCCAAATGTGCCTCGAGCATTTGAGACCCTGGACATACACGTTTAACCAAAAACATTAAAAACATACAAAAGATCGCTGCGCGCTTCGTAATAAACTGATACGTCGAACATATAGTAATTCTCAGCTGTTAAATAGATCAGGTTGGGAGCCTCAAGAGATTCGGAGGTTTCGCGCCAGACAGAGATTGCTTGAGACATTCAGAACAAGTGTATTCGGGGTGACACAGAGAATATCATTTTGACGCCACACCACATCTGTGGGTCCGATAATTGCGATACAATGATAGAAATACTTTGTCGAATAGACAGGTGCAATAATTCGTTCTTTCTTTGCCCAATAAGTGACCATGACAAAACGACAGCTCCTCTTGTCACACACCCTCAATACACTCCATTTCCCCTCCAAAAAACCTTACGCGCCCGGTGTCCTAACACCCCCTCCCACACCCCCACGCGCCGGCTCGCAGGATGTAGTATGTAGAACTCATGCAAATGTTTAAGAGGCAATAGATGACAGATATAGACTCTAATTCCTCTGAGTAATTTGGGGGGGGGGGGGGTGTGCACCATTCGACGGTACTGGGAGGGCAAAGAGTGTTCGGTTTTCGGAAAGGAAAGGGATGGTGTTGGCTACTCCACAGTGGTGCGTTGCGCCCTTTGGGGATGGCTCGAGCTCCGCTAGGCCATGATTTGAAAAGCATTGAGATACGTGAGAACCGACGGCATTTGCTACCGAAGGTATTTAATATTGCATGTTACGTCGGAATAGAGCTTTTTCGCCCGCGAAGCCCATACTTACTTTCGAAGGATTTAGGTCCTTTGGGACACGGGTTCCCGATAACTTAGAGTGACGGAATTTAAATTTATCAATGAACGCTCCATAGCGATCCTCTTAAGAGGTGGATAGCATAACCTTTCTCAATTCTGAAAATCAAGTGCTACCATAACGCAGAGTTTAAAACCATGTGGACAGACACAAAAACATCAGCGAGTCCCCGGTTCACACGTTTTCATCTCATTCTCTAAATGAGATTATTATGACTCAATATTGTTTATTTATTGGCAATGAATATACCTCAACAAGTGAGGAAATTATTTCGCCGCCTATAAAGAATCAAGCGTTACATCTACATCTACGTAATACCCTGCGAGCCACCAGGGTGTGTGGCAGGGGGTGAAGATCACCAAACATGCACTTTTGCCATGCAAGTAGGATATTTAAGGGAGGCTTGCTAGAGAACAGGGTCACATGCAAGTAGGATATTTAAGGGAGGCATGCTAGAGAACAGGGTCACATGCAGCTAGGTGGTTAGTATCTACATAATAAGGAAGGGATTATTGGTTGTTATTACATGCATCATGCACTACAGACTACTCTAACTATATTTCACCTACCTATCCCTTTGCTACGCTGCCTATTGTTCTCTCTTATGGTACGCGGGAAAAATGACATTTTAAATCTATCGGTACGACAATCTATCTCTCTATTCTTGTTAATCTGATCAAACCTAGCATAATACGCAGGGGTTCTTAATATATATCTAACGTCATCTGTAAACAAATCGGTTTCGAATTTACTTAAAAGGTTTAACCTATATTTTAACCTGCGTTCTCATAGTAATTCCCATCCTAGTTCCTCAATTGAACTCTTAACACTTATACAATTATCATAACGGCCTTTAACAAACCTAGCGGATCTCCTTTGCACACGCTCTAATTCTTTTATCAAACCTTCCTCGTACGGAACCCTTATGCTAGCGGCATATTCTAAATCAGGCCTGACAAGTGTAAAATAGCTTCTTTCTCGTGCTCTCTCATCGCATTTGCCTAGAACCCTTTTTACGAATCCTAATCTACGGTTTGCTACACTAGGTATTTCCCTGATGTGTTTCCCCCATGACATGTCTTCAGTGATAGTGACGGCTAAGTTTTTTATAGATTCTACGTTAGATATTTTCCTTTCTTTGATGCAATAATTATTTTGAGGAAAGCCATTCTTTTTCCAAAAGTTCATTATCGCGCATTTCTTCAAATTTAATTCTAGCTGCCAACTATCACACGAAACCATCAATCGTATCTAAATCCTTAGCTAAACACTGTCCTCTTCATTTCTTATTTCCTTCTACACTACTGTATCATTGGCAAAAAGACGTAGCTTGCTATTTTTTACTACTGCATTCAAGTCATTTACGTAGATAAGAAATAAAATTGGGCCTATCACGCTTCCCTGGGGAACACCCGATGAAACTTTTACTTCGCCTGAGCTGACACCATCTAATACTACCCTTTGAACGCGTTCATGTAAGAAGTCTCCTATCCAGCCTACTTTATTACTGTCTATCCCGTATGATGCTAACTTCGCGAGTAACCTACAGTCGAGGTGTCCCATTTTTGATGTAACTATTATATTCTCTATAATTTTACATGATAGTGACGTTAATGATATTGGTCTATAATTACATGGCTGTTCCCTATCGCCGCTTTTGAAAATTGGGGTCACGTTTGCTATCTTCCAGTCATTGGGAACCGCGTGTTCTTCGAGGGATTTGTTAAATACTACTTTAAGATACGGAGCCATTTCGAGAGCTACTTCTTTATGCACAAGAGCTGGGATTTCATCAGGACCTGAGGACTTGTTCAGGCTAATGTTACTTAGTAAGGATACGATTCCGCTACAAGATATATCGATTGGTTGTTGAAATCGGTCTGGTATGGTTTCGCGGAAACTATGCTTGGATTGATTAAAAACGCTCTGAAAAAAATAATTCAACAAAGTAGCCTCATCTAAACTGGAAGTTACTATTTCGCCTCCATCGTTTTTCAAGGAATTAACCGTCGATTTTTTAGTTCCCTGTACTTCCCTAACATATGACCAAAATGCTTTCGGATTTCCCTCTAGTTGTTTTCCGAGTACTTTTCTCTTGAATTCACTAAACGCTTTTCTAAGGGCTGTTTTTGCGGCTACTTTACAAATTTTATAATGTTCGATAGTATTTTTTAGGTCGCTATTAGCTACATTTTTCTTCATTTTTCTTAGTTTCGCGTGGCTTACTCGTTGGCGTTTTAAACATTTTCTAACCTCCGCGTTGTACCACCTTGGTTCCATATTCTCCCTCTTATACTTATGAGGTATATATCTGTTGACAAGTGACCGCGTAATTTGGAGGAACCCTTTCCATGTATTATCCGTATCACTATTTTTGCTGATTTTCTCGAATTTTTCAAAAGATGTCTTTAAGTCACGCCTAAATCCGTTAAAATCAGCTTTGCTAAAAAGATAAATCTTTCTTTTTAATTTAAAATTTTTTTCAGTATTGAGGGAAAATTTTACGTAGACTACCTTGTGGTCGCTTATTCCATCGACATTTTCAACTTTAATAACTTTTTCAGGGATGTTTTTGGCAAGTAAATCGAGAACATTCTCCCCTCTATTAGGCAAATTTACTATTTGATGTAGTGCGTGTGATGCGAACAGGATAAGCAATTACTCGCAGATTTCTTTGTCCTTACCCCCAGACTTATGACTACATGTTTTCCAATCTATCGATGGTGTATTGAAATCTCCACCGACAATAATCTGTCGTTCGTTACTATGGGAATTAATGGACCTGATCTGTTTCTCGAGTTGTAATACTGAGTGTACATCGGATAGGGGAGGTCTATAGTAGGCACAAACACACCATACTTTTTCTATTATATTATCGGGAATCACTTCTATTTTGCTGACTATTGTGTTCTTAACTGCGATAAATACTCCCACTCCCGGTCGACCCTTTCGATCTCTCCTGTATACTCTAAAATTTACTGGAAGAATTTCACTATCAGCAATATCGCTTGTTAACGAACTTTCCGTTCCTATTATTATGTCAGAATTAGTACTCTCTATAAGGCGATGGAATTCAGGTATCTTGCTTCTTAAACTACGACAATTATTTACCACTACTGAAAATTCCTCTATTTTAATATGTCTGCTTATAGTATTTGTGGGGTTTCTGTTTTTTTTTAATTATTGGGAAAGTTACAGTTTGGAATTTCATGGGTGTTGTTTTGATTTGTACGTTTTTCCTTTTTCTGTGCTACCTTCCGTCCCGCTAAACCTATACTGTGTTGTCTGATCAACTCGTTATTCTTTGCTATCCTGGTGAGTGGCAAGTTATTTAGTGGCCCACTATTTGACCTACTCTCTTTCCTAAATATTTCTAATTTATTGTCATCTATGAAGCTTTTCCTAGGCCCTAAACTTGGTGTACTCTTTATTATCTTACTTTCTGGAAATGCACTGAATTCGTTTCCACTAACTGACCTACTCTCTTGCCTACCATCTATGCTAAACTCGCTGGGTATGCTCAAATATCCTGCACGCTACCTTCTGCGAATCCTCATACGTATAATGGACACCCGAGCGATGTAATGGCACTCGACACGAATCCAGCTACGGCCTAAGGTCCAAGAACCCAGCTCCCTCGCTCCCGCAGACAAGAAAGACAGACGCGTTAAGTAAGACCCGAAGGGTTCTTGGAAAGGTTTTCCTTTGATCGCGCTCTCGGGGATCAGAAATTGCATATACGTATACGAAGTACGGTGCTAGTCTCTCCTCTTTAAAACACGCCCACAATAGACTTCACAATTTCTTTTCAAACTTCACAAGCCGAATGTTTTAATTCCTCCTTCCACACGCCCATGCGGCGGCTCCCATAGTAGTGTGTAGATATAGATGTAGAAATAGAAAATGGAATAAAAAAAGATTCGTCACTTTCGGTAAATGAACCTGAGCTATTGTGAAGGGAAGAGAATACTTGTTCAATTACTCCAATGTTACTCACTTTATTATGATAATGGTATAATTGTGGGTCCATTCTTTTCAGGGGATTTCACTCGTGTTCGTTGCTTTGGTGACAGCAGTTTTCTCGCCGTGGTGCACTTTCACACTCCTCCAGAACTAGAGATGAAAGCGTTGCCACCAATACCACGAAAGAGAAAGATATTCCTGACAGCATTATCCCCTAGATTTCGTGGAAATCCATTTAATAATGATTACTATTAACTTTTACACAAGACACGGTCACTAACAAAAATCTCTGTAAACCAAAGTAAAAATGCCCTCTATCTGGCTAGGCTACCTGGCTGTATGATTCCTCAGCGGTTAAGAGGGCAACCGGAGTTGTTGGCAGGTTCGCCGAGCGAATACATCTCGATGCCATTAAAGTGGCGTCGTCAACACAATTGTCCCTCACGCCGGAGAGAGGCATCCTCAAGGGTGTATTAATGGGTCAGTGGTGGGCCAGAGGGCGAGGAAGATTGGTGGGGGGAGAAGGAAGGGGCGGGGATGGGGCAACAGACGCCCTTCGGATTGGAAAAAACCCACCCTTCCGCCTCCGCCCGCCTCCAGTCCAAGCCCATTGTCCGTCCGAGTCTCTCCAGTAAGGCGAGCGTCCGCCGATCACGATGCTGCTAATGGGCCGAACGGGGTTCTATTTGCCATCGAAATTTCCATCGCCATCAACGCAGGCTATTCTTCCTTCGCAGCGATGGTTTTTCTCGCGCCCTTACAAATCGGAGCGAATCGAAGTCGGCTGAATTGCTTACACACACATCACATTGAAGAGATGAGAGACGCCACACGTAGCGAGATTGCCCAACGGAATAGTCGCTGGCTGGAAACTTTTTGTCCGACTGACTCGCCGAGATGAAGCCGAGTGTGTGTGTGTGTGTGTGTGTGTGTGTAGGCGCTTGTATGGGAGGA
Source organism: Ceriagrion tenellum (assembly GCA_963169105.1). Lineage (NCBI taxonomy): Eukaryota > Metazoa > Arthropoda > Insecta > Odonata > Coenagrionidae > Ceriagrion > Ceriagrion tenellum. Next base: position 134,273,282 of record OY720642.1, on the reverse strand, counting down.
CGCCCGCGTCTATTCACTGGTCCAGATGGGAAGATGAAAGGAGGGAGACGGGAACTGGGGCTCGCATCCACGGGAACGAAAGCGAACGCCGATCGACACTGTTTGACCAACAAAGGGGTCCTCACTCCCTGCCACTTCCCTCTCCCCCGCTTCTTCAATCACCTGTCACTCAAAATGCTTAAGAAAAAAGCAGTGAAGAGAGGAGACAGAGGCCTTCTTCATTCGGCCTTTCCCACACTCTTCTCGCCGGCCAGAGGGAGGGAAAGAGGATCTCTTTCACGGTTGATAAATCACGGGATAACAGAAGGGGCGGAACCAACAGGGAAGGATATCCTCCTCGCCCAAGAGGGAACCACTACAACAATGGCAACAACTGCGACCATCCATTGCCCTTTTCAAGCCGGCAATAACGAACACCCTTCTATGGCTTAATAAGGGCAAGGACGGGGAACGCGATGAGCGCAGTGCGAATCGACGAGCCGATGGCGAGCGGCATGAGATAAAACCTCAGCAGTAGTGATGGCACAGGGTAGAAATGGAAGGCAGGGATGGGGAGGATGCGCCGACTCTGGCATCATATCGTAGGTAGGATGACGCATGCATTTTCACACTGGGTTATAATATTCTTGTACGACGCAATCTCTCACAAGCTCTGCTACAAGCACATATATGTACTTAGAGGATGCGATTATCGAAGCACAAGAAATGGGAAAGCATAGAATTAAGATTGACGGAGAAAAAATAAGCGTGCTCTGATTTGAAGATGTTGTCGTAGTCAGAGCAGTAATCCGTGATGACCTCTTAAAGTCACTAAATGTCATGGACTAAGTTCTCCAAAAATATATCGTGAAAATAAATAAGAGCAAGACTAAAACCGTAGCCAACGAAATTGATAAGCTGAATATAGAAGTCACTATGAGAGGAGAAGGAATGGGTGAAATCCTTCAACTGTCTTGGAAGTATGTATATACTACCATGTCGTAGGACGGAAAACATACAACGGACAGCAAGCGTCGAAAAGCCCAAGCTAAGGAAGCGTTCATGATGAAAAGGTGACTCCCGTGTTCAAAAATATAGGACTCGGAACGAGGAAACATTATGTGAAATAATTCACTTAGAGCGTGGCATTCATCGGATGCATGGACAGTTGAAAAAGCAGACCAGAAAAAACGAAGTTTTCAAAACTTGGTGCTGGAGGAGAGTGTTGTAGATGAAGAGGAAGGGCCAAATGTGAAATGAAGAAATATATATATAGAACTAGCGGACCCGACAGACGTCGTCCTGCCCAAACGTTGGCTTGCCTGCTATTAGCGGGTTCAGCAAACGTTTTTTCGATATTCGAATTTTCGATAGACTATATACTAAGTGACATTTGACATTGAGTTTGTCATTTCAATGTAATTTCAAATTGTAATTTCATGTACTGATTTCATTCGGATGGTCGATTAATCATGAACTTCTCAGAAGGTTTTAACGGTCAATTGTTCATAAACTTATGATTTTTTCATTTTAAAAATATTGGAGGTGGTTGGGGGTGAAACGTTGGGGTTATATGTACTGATATGCGAAAAATCTTTTTTAAAAACTTTCGTCAAAAAACAATTTCCTAGAGCCCGATCGCAGCGCCACCTACCGGCTCCAATTGTAAATCTAAACCATCCATGGACCCACTCAAACATATACAAAAAATTTCATCAAAATCGGTCCGGCCGTTTAGAAGGAGTTCAGTGACATACACACGTACAGAAGAATTACATAAATAAAAATAGTAAAGGAGGAAAAGACCATATGAGAAAGAGGAAGAGAGAGAGAGAGCAGCAAACAGAAATCAGACGAGAACCAGAAGGATTAAGTAGACCCTGAGGCAAAATTGGTATTTGCAGAGCGCGATGGAATGAAAAATAGGGAAGGATAAGTCCCCAGAAGAAGGCCAAGGGTTAAATACATTAACCAAATAATGAAGAAAGTACATAGGAAGAACTATTAAAAGAGCTGGCATTTGAACTAGCATTAGATGAGGATAGATGAAGGGCTGCTCATAGGATAGGAGGATAGGATGAAGGGAAGTCATAGGATTGAACAATAGATAATGATACCTTTCAAGCCCTTCATTATCGAGTAGATAGCCTAGAAAGCCTAGTGTGTGCCTTGCTAATAAATCGAGAAGGGCTTCGTCGCCCGTGGGTTTTCAATGAATGCTCTATTTGAAGGTCATATTGAGCGTGGCCGTCAAATTTCTCGCGCCGCTGTTAATCTCGCAATCCTAGTCTACTTACACTGACACGGCGCGCTCCCGAATCCGACTCACCCATTCACGAAAATGACAAATTGACACGGATTAACTGCTAACTACTAGTAAAAGCGTTTCCCTATAAGTTGCGCTTCCATTAACTTATTCTCCTTTTCTTCTGGGTGAGGAGCCTGTGCCGGCAGCTAATATTTTATTTTAAATTTCATAACTCATTTCTCGCCATCAAACATTTTACTCGATCAGTCTGTTGCTAAAACTATAAATATACAGATGTTATCTTCCGATCGGCACCACGGAAATCAACCTGGCACAGCGGGATTAAGATATACAACATTGGTCGCCATGCGCCAGGTTGCTTCGCCGAAAATTGTCGCCATTCCCCATAGTCCTCGCGTTTACTCGAGGTCACCAGAATGAAGGCTACGCTTGCATCTCATTTACATCTACACACTACCCCGCGAGCCGCCGCATGAGCGTGTGGCAGGGGGTGGTAAGTCACCAGCCGTGTAAAGGTGTAAAAGTTTTGGAGGTCAAATGGTGACATGTCCTATGAGAGTGTATTTGGAGGAGCTCAGTTTTTCTTGTGGTCGCTTATTGTGCGCGGAAAGAACGAGTTTTTGTATCTATCTGTTCGGAAGAGTATCTCTCTTATGTTATCGCATCTTTCAGACCGAGAAATGTAGTGAGGCGTCATGATAATATTCTCTATGTCGCTGTGAAAAACATCAGTTCTGAATTTATCAAGCAAACTAAGCCTAGTGTGTAGCCTCAGAGTCTCTAGGGGCTCCCACCTTAATCCCTCTAACAGTTGTGTAACACTATATGTTCGTTCGTAGCAGTTTTTAACGAAGCGCGCTGCTTTCCTTTGTATCTTATTAATTATTTTTGGTTAAATCTATTTGACCAGGGTCCCAAATGCTCGCGGCGTATTCGAGGAACCAGAGTGAAGTGGCATCTCTCTTATACTTTTTCATCCGAGGACCTTCGAATTATACGCTTAACAAAACCTAGTTTCTTTAATGCTGTGCCGCATATGTTTTGTAATTGTGTTCCCCACGATACTCCTGAAGTTAAGGTAACTCCAAGAAATTTTACTGTATCTGAAGATTTTGTTTACTCCACCCACAGTATAGGTATGGCATTTTTGTGATGACTTTCGCAGGATGTAAACTGTGGTGCATTTACTAATATTTAGTTCTAAACCCCACTCCTGGCACCACGCATGAACTGTGTTAAGGTCAGATGACATTTGTACACTCGACAGAACGACAACGCCGGCGTTACAATGGTGATTTAAGTTACGAAATTAAAGTTCCTCGTTGGATTCCCCCCCCCGCCACACACGTTATATCGCCGTCATCAGCACTAGTCAGATCCGATCACGAGAACAAGGGGTTCGAGTGGAGATTCGAGTTTCAATCGCGGAAGGCATCGCTCGGAGAGTTCCTGTTCGGGCGACAGACTTCTATCCAGCGCAAGAGAGAGAGAGAGTCGAACCACGGTCCATCCGCGGCGGGAACCAACGTCCACCCGTGCGTCACCTTCGGTCCACTGGATATTCGTGTGTACTTAGTATTAGTATTGCGAAGGGTGATTTTATGCGAAGTGTTGTATGCAAAGTAAAGCGGCTATAATGTGCAAAGTGAAGACATTCTTAGTGAATGAGTCGAGACGAAAAGAGGGCAGTTCAGTGTAAATAAGTATTCTATTATAAATCAATATTGAATGAGTGATGAGCACAATGTCACGGTTTTGAGTGTATTTTATCGATTTTGAGGCCCCCTTTTTCAAACGAATCTCCCAGTGGGGAAAATTTTATGCAAAAGATACGCAAAGAATATTCTTTAGTGCAGCATCTTTAGTGCAGAGAATATTCATCATTAACGTTCAAAGTAGTATCAAATGGCGCACTATCCTACTGCAAAGTACATGCTCCAGCAGTAGTGCATAGGATGTTCATTGGATGTGCATCGTGCACTATCTTTGACCACATCCTGCAGGATGAAGGGGCAAAGATGCTTCATAGTCATGATGGTCGACCTTTACCCAACGTAATGTTTCAGATGTTCACGGAATGCGCATCATACACTACCCAGTGGGGATTCACCATAGAGAGTTGACACACAACTAGGCATTACCTTGGTTTCTCTTCTTTCGGCAAAGCGAAGACGAGATGTAGGCTGATGAGTTTACACGCACAGGCTATAAGCCCAAGCTTGCGATTTCAACTACTCAACTAACACATTGTGTTTACTAACTTATGCTCCACTCTTGTATCTCCGATTTTTAGATATACACATTAAAATACATTGCTTTTGTATTAAAACATTTAATGACGGATAACTGTCATACCAGTTGTCTCGTTTTCTACCTTAAATTTATGCTTACTCCTTATTTTTAGACATTAGCATGGTCACATATACCAAAGCCCTGCTGGAGATTTAGATCGTGCAAAGGATGTTTATTTTACAAGCATTTTGGTCCACCTCCATCCGAGGCAGTGCATACTGCATATAGGCATGTAAAACGTTTGATGAATACATCAATCGTTGACTATAGTTTTTCGGGCCAGCATTTAAAATTATTTCATTTTCAGAACTTTTGAAAAAAAGTAACAAAGGCAATAGTACTCAGGCGTGCGTCACTCGCAAGATGTAGACATTTCGGAGGAAAACATGAAATAATCTTCGACCTCCACATCCATTTGGAGGCGTGCCCGCGCTCCTTTGGCATTTCAGCCCGTACGTCTAGCATGCAACAATCAAACAATGTGCTAATACAAGCTTCTTCGTCGTAGTCCCCTTGGTTAATGCAGTGAATATGCTGACACTGTTCACGCTGTACATGCGCAAAGTTGGTGCAGCGAAGAACAACCCTTGCAGGTCTTATGCACGTCCAGTCTACATTAAGGCAACACTGCACATACTTTGAATTACTTCAAACTTATTCCTGCACAAACTTTCCCCGCTGGGCTGTTGCATCTCCAGAGTGTTTTCATATTTCATTTTCCTTGAAAAATAATTTTGACAATTCGTTTTAATCGAACGCGAAGGGTCGATTATTTTGATTGAGCAGCCAGGGCATAGCGTAAGCGGCCATAATCGATTGGAGTACTTTTTAAGCGTTGTTAGAAAGACTACTTGATTACATTACGAGACGCAGAAATATTAACGACGGCCCATGCAAATACTTTGGGCAAAAGGGGAACGCAGACAATTATTCCTATAGATTCGAATCTTTCTAGAGTGTGAAAGACGCACAACTCTTTCGAGAACTTTGCGGGATTGCCTATTACGGTGTCAATGTCTAAGGACTCAAATCAGGTCAGACAACTTGTTCTGATGGGCGAATCTCGCAGACATCGCTCCAAAGCTGCAGCAACACGCAGCATCTCAAGCGATGCCCCTCTCTCACTCCCCACTCAGCGCCCGCTACTAATCCAGCCACCGCTCCAGGAAAACCAATCAACCCTTGATCCGAAACAATCCTCCCCTCCCCCCCGCCCGACAGCCTTCATCATTTGCTCGTGGCTCCCTTAACGTCCTTTAATGCCCACTCACTCGCTCGCTCCCTGATCACTGGATTTGATCGATCGATCGCGTCTTAACGATCCCTCCGTTCCTCCTCACCCACCTTACCCCACTCCTTAATACCCCACACGCATCGCTCCCCAGAGAACAATCGCTAATCCCATCGAAAAAATCCCACCTGGATATTCGTTACCAGCTAATCCAATCGCGGTGGCGGGGACAAGAGATTCCACCAAAAGATATTTTCTCCAGCAAACTCAATTCTGCGGTTCGTAATGTCAAAATGTTGGCTGCACCGACAAGGTGGTGGTTATCAACATTGGGTGCATTCTGAGAGGTTTGCATTTGGGGATTCAATGGCTACCGAATGAAGTGCAATGCGAATGATTTTTGACTGAAATTCCAGCAAAAACATTCTGTATAGTTTCCTTATAAATACTTCTACAGAATTTCTTAAAAAGTTCTGTAGATATTCCGTAAATTATTTAAACGCTATTTTACGGAATTCCCTACGACGTTCTACAGAATACCTTAGGATATTCTGCAGAATACCTTAGGATATTCTGCAGAATTCCTTAGGACGTTTTATGGAATTCCGAACGACGCTCTGCAGAATTCTCCACGACGTTCTGCAGAGTTTCCGTGTTTCCGTATTTTTCCGTAGAGTTGCTGAATTTCTACAGAACAGCTTGTAAGGAGTTATTCTGCTCTGCAGGAAATAACTCTACATAACATATATTCTGTAGAGTCAGGCTCACATGTTCCGTACAGATCCTAAGAAAAGGAACTAGTTCGGAAGAAAAAGAGTCAATTTCTGCAGAATTCCTTACGTTCTAAAGAACAGCTTCTAAGGAATTCTTTAGCATGGATGACAGGAAAAATATAAATAAATAACATTTTTCCATTACCGATTATACAATATTTAGTAATGAAGTACTGTCAGGCCTACGTACGGCAATAAAGTCTATCTCAGCTCCGCGGAAAAAGAGAAACATTTGCTTGGTAAGGATTTTTCTCGACCATCGCCCGAGCACCATATCCCAAAGACATGCAGAAAACACCGATAAAAACTTATTATTTGATCATGTCCGTGACGATACTTATTAACCGCCAATGCAATTGTTATTAAAGTTAGGAGGATTCCGGAGGCAGCCCAAAAAATTCCTCAGACCATTGCCACCTCACACCTCTTCTCAGTTTTTTCCCTGAGCTTAGAGAGCAAATTATGGTCCTCTTTCAGCGATCCCTTATTAACATACTCAGTTGCTAAGCAACATCTCATCGCCCCACGCTTTCTTTTATCGCTTCACAGCCTTTCGAATATGTATTCAACAAACAATCAAGGAATCTATTCCCCTTGATTCCCCCTCCGATTTTCCACATCGTTTTTTATTTGCTAGCGCCGACGGTGTATATCGGTATTTTAATTAATAGAAATAGTTTTCAATCCAAATATTACATTTTATATTTGTTAATTTTGCAGATTACATGTTTTAAACTCTCAGTGCAAAGGTCGACGTGGTTGTTTTTCAATGTGTTGAATTAATCAAATAAAATCAAAAGTTCATTTTTACAAGATGTTCCTTGAGTCCGTGGATGAAAGCAATTTCCATCACAAAACTGTAGAGGTGAGGATACCAAAGGAATCAAAAACCCTTCGTATTAACGTCATCATAAGTTCGTCTTTCACTCCAATGCTCGGATAAACGACGCCAATTTCTCCCGCTGTCAAAATTAAACAGAAGTTTCAAAAGGATCGGAAAAAATTAGGCACTGAACCGATCGAATTAGTTGGCTTTAAATAGACTCGTGTCATTGCACAAAATTTTGAAAATTTCCTCCTCCGTCTTATCGCAGGCAGTGCCGATTCTTATTCAAGAGTTTTCCTCCCCTCTCCCTAGGCCTTTCTTCCCCCCACGACCGCATCCGCGAACCTCCCTTCCCCTCGCCCTCCCCACACGTGAAGCACGAACGGAAATGGAGCAATTGCAAAGAACCACTATTAACGCCAAGATGCGGTGTTTCAGACTCCTCGAGGCATAAAGAGGAAAAGGTTTATCGAGATTCACAATTACTGCCGGCCTGTTATCGAGTGGAACCGGCAAAAAGACCCACCATTCGTCCTTTAAGGGCTACGAATGACGTGAAAATAAAAGAGCGGAGCGGTAGCATTGGGGAGTTCGTTGCGCATTTGCCTCGAGATAATTGATCTGTCTCGGAACAAATGAGAATCGGAAGGGGGCGGGCGAAATACGTAAGTGTACTGTAAGTACGAGTTTGAGATGAAACTGAGGAAAAAATGAAAATTTTCCGTTCAAAAGAGAAATATTCGTGACACGCAAGAAAAATCTACATTATAGAATGCCCCACCAACATGTCGGTCCTTTAGGCTCTCTCCCTCTCCCTGTTCCTTCCATTCGCGGCTGCACAGTGAGCACCAAATGGAACCTTAAGGTAGTCCGAGCGAGATAGTTCCCTAGTCATAATAGAGACCATATTCGAATTATTCGTTTTGATTACACCAGCTGTAGAACACATCAATTAAATATTTCATTATTAATGGTGCAATAATATAGTTTTATGTGACAGAAGTTGTAAGTAATTAAATGAAAATATCTAAATAAATCTTTAACTTGACTCGTTTTTTTCGCGCGGTGCGTTTGAAACTCCTTCAAAACGGAAGGTTTATTGTCATACGCAAGAACCTACTGTGGTGACAATATGATAAATTTTCAAATATAGTTGAAAAAATACAAACTGCACACTGTTAGTTTTTTTACATCTAAGCGTCAGAAATACCTCATTTTTTAAATAATGTCTCTCTGGAGTGCATACACGTACCATTTCCCAAGTAAAAGGGCTGGTATATTTTGGCAAATATCTCCGGAAGTAATGCGGTAAGGGAAGGAGTTTTGGTGTAATTGGGTAAGCGAGAAGTTTTTCTTTAAAACGAGATCAAATTCATTGATTTCTAAGTAAAATGATATTTCGCTCAAACTACCTTAACCGCCGCTAACAATCAGGTGCGAAACACAGAGAATGGATTTTGAAAATGGAAAATTCTACGCTTTCTATTTTTATATCCACTAGAATTCGCTAAAATGAATTGCTGTCCGCTTTTCCCATTGTCCGGTGAAAATTACAGAAACAATGTGCTACTGCCACTGACCAACGGAGCTTTGCTGAGAGAAGATAATGAAACATACACATCGACGATATCTACCATACTCATCGATGTTACTGATCATAATATACGCCGACCTACATGAAAACAGGAGGAGAGAGGAAGTAGGTGAGAGAACCAACGCATCCAGAACTTAACAATCGCCACACACAGAAGGACGAGTAAAGCGAGAACATAAAAGGTGTAGTGATCGCAAAAAACAAGGTATTTGCGTTCACTATACGAAAGCAGGTACAGGTGGACTAGCGGGGTGTGGGAAGGAGTAGCTGGAGGCGATGAAGACGGAGCTCGCACCTGAGAAATGCGGCGTATAGAATATTTCAGGAGAAATGGAATGTCGACACGGAGGCATCACGAAGTCGCCATAATGGATACTCCACTTCCTAGTCTAAATCGGAATATCCGCATGCTCCTCTGGTCAACAGGAGAAGTAGAACTTTGCGGGACATAACGTAGTATATAAAACCCATTTAGAAAAAAACAAGCCCTCTTGTGGCTTGGGTTGGCAGAGCGTTACTCTTCCGGAAGGCGTCCCGAAAGTCACCGAAGAGATTGGTCTTGTGTGTCCGCCCGTAAAATTCCATTTCCGGCGACCCTCCCGTCTTTAAGTCGAACTGCAATCTTGCAATACCACCAGCAAGAATTGGCGCCCTTCAGGCCCGTTTCGAATTAGCAAAGGCTTTAAGGCCGATTTCGCCACACACACCCCCCCTCTGGCCAAGGGAACTCGCAACTGCGTCCCTCACCTTCACCTCCAGTGACCGCGTCGCAATCAGAGCCACCCTACGCCGCGGTGCGCCGCAACGCCACCTTCATCCGCCCCGGCCGCCATTCTCGCGCCAGCACCAGTACGCCTTGAAAGCCGCAGAGATCCCTGAAGGTAGAGAACCTTTTATTTGACTAAAAATACAGCTTGTACGCAATCATTTATTCTATAACTGATTGAAACTTTCGCGGACCATTGAATACATAAAAAATTCTTTTTTGGGTATATTTCCGCGTATTTTTTTTAAACAATCCTAACGTTTCCCCTCCCCTGCTGGAGGCTTCATCAGAGTATCAATTTATGACGGTTATATCTTATTGTTGTAGTTACTGAAGATGGTTCTGTAGGGGTTTACAATTTGAAATTAACGGTCTCCATGTTTCGCTGAGCATCAGACCCTGGTCTCGGTTTAAATTATCCCAGTGTTTCCGGATTTCAAAAAGAATTTTTTTACGTATCATTTATTCTGACACCAAGGGCAAGAATCCACATCTTATTAACCGTGTTCGAGTCCCGTCCCGCGACGGGTCATGACAAAGGCAAAGGCGAAAATATTTTCAAAGGTTTTTTCTTTCGCTTACCTTTCTTTTCCCTTTCGGTAAAGTAACACCAGGATTGCAATATCTGATAACATGTATGAGCTAGTTCCCTCTTGTGGGCTATATAATGCTTTATAATAACTTTCTTGTGCATCGAGAAGGGCTATACTCAAGCCTTCGTGCATCAGTAGAGGCTTTGTGCATAATTTTTGCTCGCCATTTGGATGCTTTCTGGCGCACAATAAATATTACTTGATCGATTCCATGTATAACACGATTCATCCATCTTATATATTTTTCTTACTTAAATATGCTTTTCTTTTCTCTGGTTGAGTTACCCTATTGGCTAAAAACGTGTCCTGCATGTTTAAATAATAAGGAAGCGCAATATGAACCCATTTCTTTGCTGACGAGGGCCACGTTTAGAATAGCAATCCAGTTAACATTTCACAATGTTCGAAACTTTATGTAGCTAGCTAAAATACGCGCGATCGTAAATCCATTTTTCACATTATATAAACAAATCCATTCATCCGTTTACGCACCTTTCGCGTGGCACACTATGCAGAAAGTGGGTGGGGCAGTTTAGACGAGAACACGGCAGGAACCATCGTTTGCAATGTCTGAAAAAGCGGGGCCAATCAGAGGCGAGTACACTCTCGAAGTCTTCGCCGCCGCAAGATCTGCCACAACCTCCTCATCACTTGGCCAGAATTTGCAAGAAAGAGCTGATATCGACGAGTCACCGATGCATACCTTCAAGAAATAACGGTCTGGATGCAGAACGCCTGAGCCTCAGGTCGCTGTAGTTGCGCATTGAAAAATGTGATGGACATTCAAAATCACTATTTTCCTCGCTACATGCCGGTATGTAAAATATGATATCGTCATGGCGTCATGATAATCTTCTCTATGTCGCTCTGAGAAATATCAGTCCTGAATCTTTCGAGAAGCCTAAGCCTAGCGTAATTGGGTAAAAGAGTGACCAATCTTGATGAAAGAAAAACCTTATCTGCAAACTCAATGAAAGAAAGAAACACCTCCATCGCCTAGTTCAAAGACGTAGGGAATCCCAGTTTGAGTTAAAGCTACGTTACGTTCTCCAGCAGAGTCATCTGTCGAGAATTTCATTCGGCCGTTCCGGAGAATGATCAAGATTTTCGTAATCTCGCCAAACTTTGGTAGGAAAGAAGAAAGTTTTCTCCTAAAACAAAAAAAGCATAACTATGCTTATCTCATATCAGTAAAATAACATTTTCAAAATCTCTAAAAAGCTCTGCAGAAGTGACACTGAACACCAGAAGCGTGGTGAGCCTGTATATTGTCTCAGAAAGAACACCAACTAAGAATTTTCGGTTATCATCGAATTTGGAAATTCTGACTCACTATGTTTGACCTATCACAGGAGAGTCTTAGCTAATCTGCAAGGCTGCGTCTGCGATGATTACGGGCTATGGCTGAGCTATCTTTACGTCGATCGGCTGAGAGTAAACTTAAAGACCAGACAAAAATTACAGTAACGTTGTTTAATCTGTTATTTCTTTGTGAATATATGACACCTAAAATTCATCATCTTATGTTGTCTACCTTCAGAGGTCCACCACTCTTTCTCTCTCTCTCTTTGCCCTCGGCTTCTCCCTTAATCCTCTTCCCATGTTTCTTCTCCCTCTCTCCCAGCATCTTCCTCTCATCGGCTTCCCTTCCCCCCACTCCCTTCACACTCCCAATGACAAACATTCCCTCCTCGCAACATAACCACCCGATCTAATTTCTCACTTTCCCGTATCCACGGCTTCCTTTCCTCTCACACTCTCCCCGACACATCTCCCCTCCTAGCCCTCTTCATATGGACCACTCTAGCCTCCGTGACCACAACGCCAGCCCCAATACCCTCTTCCTTTCGCATCTTCCACGCCTCGCGGCTGGAAGGAAAACACTCCACATTGCACATATTGTGCCGTGGTAACGACACAGCGTGGTTCCCACATTGGGCAACGAGGGGCGCCACACGCATTTCCTGCTCGCTCCGTCAGGAGAGAGGGAGACACAAAGACGGCACAAGCGGGATTCGAGCTCGGAGTGGCAAGGTCGGGTGCGAAGGTGGAAGCTGGAAGGAAGCTTTTTGTTTTGTACTCAGAGAATCAGTTTTTGTATTTTACTAACAAAGAAGAAGCTGACATTAAAGCCTTTTTGTAAAATCCAGTGGCCTACGTTTCAATCTGACGAGCATTTTCTTAAACTTCAAGTCCAATTCATCACTCAGTTGTCGTCTTTTCCCAAGTTTTATCCGAACAAATGGAATGTTTAGGAGAGAAAATGAATCCAAATGTAGGCCGACGAAGGATGCTGGCTCCACGGCAAACCATGAAGAATCAGGGGGAATTGGCGAGGTGATTGTGCGTTAAAACCCGTTCAACGCACTCAAAGGGGAGGCGTCAGTGTATCCTCAGTCCGACACGTGACCGACCCCCTGAATCTGACACGTAAACGACCCGGACCCCGAGAGCACACACATATCTCTCACATCCCACGGCGAGAAAATCGTTGTATTTCCCGAAAATTTCGACGCAAATATAGAATGAGGGCTGGGGTGAAAGAGGGGTGGGGGTGTAAGCCACGATTCCAACCGACCTCCGATTCGGGTTATTTGCCACGGAGGAACTGGCTATATGAAAGCCTCCGATTCCCACTCTGTCCCCTAAAATAAAGGTGGAATGGACGCTAATCATCCGAATACTCTGGGCTTTAGAGAAAAAATGCATAGCAATCTATCACACTTCGGAAAACCGTTCACGGTAGTCACGTTTGAAACGGCAAAGGATAGCCTTGTTACGAGAGAGTGAGACAGTAATGACTTATAACCGAGAGTCGTCGTTGTGAAAACATTGGTTTACGCGCGCGGCGTTGATTGTTGCGGAAAAGTGGGCACGAGCGAAGGAAGTGAAAGAGGGTAGGAATAGCGGAGGGCATAATTGGAGGCGATTCGAGTCCAAATGCGATGGGAGTGGGATGGATGGGACTGAAGATGGCGGATCGGATGAAAAATCGTGATCGAGGCCGACGATTAATGGCACTGCGACGGAAAATTTGGTCAGACAAGACTGATGACCTGTTATAACCAAGAGATGAGCATTTCTACAAACACGTCTAATTTAATTTTATTTTATATGCAAAGTCAAATTCACAAGTTTGAGCGAAGGCTTCTGTGGTGCATTCGAATGAGTGACGTTTTTTCGGAAAATCGCGTTGGCTTGTTGTTATGACAATGATTTTGCCACAGCTGGCGTCTTCGGGTCGGATTGGCGTCCTCATCCATTGGTCGTTACCGCCCCCTGATTGGTCGGTTGCCGTCCTAAGCTTAGGAGGGAATTTTGCTGGCGATCTAGCCGAAACAACTATCTCCACGAAATGTGGAACAGGAACCCGTCTTCCATGTTTAAAATCATCGGGTGTTCTGCGATGTCTACGGCTTCTCTGCTGAGTTGGAGGAAGTATATCGAAGTTCCTTGTCGATGACCCTCGCCTCCCTCTCAGGTTCACCTGACTCCGACCAGGCGTGTTCTGCAACGACGGAGAGAACGTATTGCCCACTTTTTCATCGGCCTCTCTTTTTATTCCCTTTCGCAATAGTTCAACGCATGTTTTTTATATTAACGGCGAAATGCTGCCGTAATTCAAGTCAAATACCATAGTTCTATGCAAATGGCGCTGCAGTCGGCTCCGACGGCTAGACAAAAGTGGTTATAAAAATTTATGCTTTAAGCAACCTGCTTATTTTATCACTTAATTGTGGTTTTCAATAGGCAATCCTGTTTATCTACGAAAGCGGGTTTTAAAGACCAAATAAATAATACATTTTAATTTAGTATTTGTTTTCACGTAAATAGTCACGCCTGAGCCACCTTAAACACTAGTGCTGACGCGAGAGTAGAGACTGTCTCGTCGACGACCGTAGTGTGGGGAATTCGAGACGAGATCGCTTTATTGACGAGACGAGACGATACCACTCACACGAGACTCTCGAAAGTCTCGAAATACGTGACTATGTATAAATGAAAAACTTTGTTATTTTCCACAATATAAATTTTACTACGACTCAGGTTTCGGTGTCTTTACATCATCAGCAGATGATCAGATGATAATTATGTAAAAACATCGAAACCTGGGTCGTAGTAAAATTTATATTGTGGAAAATTACAAAGTTTTACATTTATGCATCATGCATAAGTTCCACACAATTTTGCAAGAATCTTCGGATTTTATAGGGGATTAATTGGTATTTATAATAAAAATATCCCGAAAACTACATCCTTATGCTAATACGAAGTATATTTCACGTTTTCTTAACGTAATAAATTTGCAATATAATTCAGTGATAACTCAGCTATAAATTAGCTAACTAGTAAAAATTATTTTTTATATTTACTACTATTTCTGATGGCATGAACGTGACTTCTGCAGCCAAACAAGAGAGTGTTATTGGCTTACTACTTTTCCTTATTACCTACACTAACAATAAGTACCTTGGAAAACTTATCCAGCAAAAAATGTACTATTTTATAGAGCAGATATTTTCAGTGCCCACTTCTACGACAAAAATATCATGGATTATACTCGTATATTGTGTAAAGTATCGCCTAGCGGCACTTGCAATCCTGCTTATGGCTTGCCAGATAAGAAAAAAGGATGCAGTTATTTCGAATTGCGCATCGCACATCTCCTTGGCGAAAGGATGGATGAGAATTGAAATCACTGTATACCACTTCCTGCATGACATACCTTATTGGGTTAGGGAGGATGTTTAGTATAATGTCGTTGAATTGTCTAAAGAATGTTACGAGAAACAAGAATAACCATCCTTTCCTCTGTCTTTAATTGTTTTCATTTGATTTTATATTGCTAACCAAAATTCCATTCAATCAAAAAGTCCACTACTGGAGCATCTAACCGGCATTTATTCATCAAACACTCATTCAACCTACTTTGACCACGAACACATAACAGATACTCCATTTCATCAGCATTCAGGCCACTCTTAAAGGGTACCTCGCGGAAAAATCTGTTAGCAGACTATCGACATTAAACTGACACGATGGATTGGCGGCAGACAACAAAACTAAGGTTTTCACGATTAGCTGGAAATATGCAGCTATGTCGCAAGTGATCTCTTTTGTGTGTGATTCCTATGTTATTGAAGCAATTAACGCGTTAATTAAGTCAAAATCAACCATTTTCAACCATCCTGTAGATTTCAATCTACTTCCATGTCTCCCAAGTCTCTCTTTACCAAATGTTTCTCACTACGAATCTCTCTCACTATAAAGCACAATTAGAGGGCAAAATTTGCTTATCACCGAAAAAAGTGAAATAAAAGAGAATTTTTATTTAAGTTCAGAATGGTGATGAAAATAATGACTTCGGAAATCCGACAGTTGACTGGACAGTGCAGAAATACCTCACTTTCCGATTTTTTAATGATGACGATACTGAAAACTCTTTCAAGATGTTGAATCCCACCGTCACATTTCCTAAAAGGAAAAACTTGCGGCAGATAGTCCTAGACCCTTATAATAGGATGCAGAAGGCGGTGTTGCAGTTGCCGAAACAAAATAAATCCAACCTGTCTTTCACCATCGCTGGCTGGACATCCATATCTGGAAAATCGTACCACGGAATCACGATTCATTTCAGAGACGAGAAGTGGGAGTACCAGTCTCTTGTTATTGACTTCGTTCTATCCAATGGTAACCACACAGGAAGGAATATTGCCGAAGTTATTATGAATACCCTAAAATCCTTTGTACATAAGTAAAAGCTGGAAGGAGTTACCAAAGATAACGCCTCCGCTAATACTAAATTCAAGGAGGAACTCGGAAAGATGCTGCCAAGTTTATTATAAGTCTATCACAATAAGTATTCCATTTGAATGCAGTCCGCTCAGTCAATAGATCAAGAGAATCTTGAGAGGTCTGATTTGATATAAAGTGATGAGGACGACCTGCTGGATGCATATTCTCTGTATAAGCAAGCACGACCCAGTACTATTTACCCCTTGTCGTTTAAGTTCACTTACCTTCACTATTTTGACCATACAGATCACAAAAATTAAATAAATTTCTGAACATTTATTTAAATTATTTTGACTTTTCAATAGAGTTTCCACCCCTTTTTAGTCATCAATAATGGATTCACTCAATTTACCCCTAGTCAATCATCCCAGTATATAGAATGGAGGAAAAAACTTGAAGACTATCTTCAACAGACGATATCCTCTAGTGATGTAAATATATTGACTTGGTGGGAGGCAAATGAGATAATTTTTCCAGTGCTGGCAAAAATGGCGAGAGACTATCTTAGCATCCCCGCTACATCTGTACTAGCGGAAAGATTGTTCTCACGGGCAGCATTGACAACGAGAAAGCAGAGATACCGCTTGGGCCTCGAATCTGCCAGAAATGCACTCTACGTGAACTCGTAGTTGACGTGCAATTTGGCCAGTCAAATATAACTCTTATCTTGATTTAGCTATTTGAAACCTGAAAATTATTTAAACCATTTTTTGAAGCAAAATTTTTCATTCCTTCTTTAACATTTTGCATTATTTTTACAGTTATATTTTTTAATCCAGTGTGGATTTCTCTGTACTAACGTCGTGACTATATAGCGATTTTACCCAAATTTATGTTTCATATTTCCAGTTCAATATTTCTAGTTTCATTGAGTATCAATAAAACCATTGATTGTACATGCAGTTTGCTGGATTTGGTGTCCAATTCAATATATATTTAAATTTTTATAAATGTCATTACTATTACGAGTACACCGATTCACCAATTACGTTCGCAAAGAAAACTAGACTTTTTATGGTACTTTATTTTGGGGGAAACGACACCGAGACGAGACTGGGGTTCACGAGTCTAGACTCGAGACGATATCCGAGTTCAGAAAACGAGACTGAGGGCCGTATTACAGAACGATACTCGAGTGCGGATTTCTCCCAAACGTCACTCAAACTCCACTCGGTTGTTACTTTGGTATCACAAGACGTCATTCGAGTGACGATGCTCTCTCGGACTCCCCTCAGAAACGAATGACCCCTTTTGGATACTCGAGTGCCCACTCATTTCGAGTGAGCAATTTTCAAGATGTCTGCCACAATCACCTGGCATATTTAAATTGAAATTTTGGTGAATGAACTAATTTTACTAGAACTATTATTTTTCAGTAATACTAGTTATTGGTGATGTGACTGCTTTGAGCGAAATTCGTGGCATCAATCGCCGTAATTTTTGAAATTGCATGGCCGTGCAAATTCCTTATACTTCCTGTATTACAACACTTCCAATTCAAAGGTATTAGAATATTTAATGACAGAAAATATTATGGTGCTTTGCGTTTAAATGATCTTGGTGAATCAAAGTACAATTTTAAGTAGATTTAAAACGATCTAATCGGCCAAAATGCTCTCGAAGCCTCTGATACTATTTGGGAACGTGTGATGGTCGCGGTATTTCATGTAATTATTTGATTACCACAGACTTATGGTATGAAAACAATTATGTTATAGTCTCCTAGAGCTTTATTTTTGTTTGTTTAGTAACAAAGAACTTAAATTAATCCGTGTAGAGCATTGAAATCGTTACGTGAAAGGATAAAACTTTCCCGCGTCATGATTCAAATGAAACAATCGCTCAACAACTGCGAATTTCGCTCATAATTGCTCAGCAGTCATTTCTGTCAACAAACAGGACGATGCGGGAAGATTGTGCGACAAATTAATCGATATTCAGACCATTTCGGACTGCGAGGCCGCCAAGAACAACATGAACGTGTATATACAATGTTGCAGCTGTCTCGTGTGACCCAAGTTCTATGGGATTGTTTAAGTTTCTGGAGACCGGGTTGTAAACCTACGAATCATTCCCAATTCGAAAGGTGTATGATCCGTGTGTATAACATTTGTTACTGTCCATCATCGATATTCTAGCTAAGTTAATCAGATCTCGGATTACGCATTATTATCAATGCCATAAGTTGACAAGATATTTAGTGTCTGGACGTTATGAAAGTTGTCTCAAGTTGTGAAAAGTTGTTAGTTAGTTGTCTTAAGTTGTGAAGTCTCGCTGATGTGTCCAATAACGTTAAACGAACGACACTTTGAATGCAGGAAGTACTCTTTTAAGTAACCGTGTCTGTTCTATATCACTGTATCTTCTCTTTACTTATATGATTTTACCTCTCCACCACTACATGTAAGCAAACTTGTTCTTCCCAATACCTTCGTGATGATGTTATACAAGCTTCTTAGCATTGTATTTACTAACGTTCTATGATAACAGTTTTCAAAGACCCATCCTTTAGAGTAGGTTAGCATAGATGTTAAGTAGAGGATGCAAAGAACAGGACATTTCGAAGTCAGTTACTGTCGAACTAACCCCGACAGGTAATGTATGCATTGGTAAATATTATGTTATATAAGTGCATTAGTCAGTGTTGAGGTTTTAGTGATACATTGGAATAGTTTAATTCTGCGATCGCGGTATTTCCCTTTAAGAATGATTCTTTGTTCAGATCAGCTGTTTAATGAAGAGATGATGAAACTATTATCAGTGTACATGCCAATTCAAATTATACTTTCCATATATTTGGAGTCCATTTCCTATGGTTCTATTACTTATATAGTAGTCCTGCGTAAAATTAATGTTGTTGGCTACCTAGGTTAATTCATTGATACAAAGAATGACTGGAAATATGTATATGTACTAGAATATTGTATACCTCTCACAATATATAGTACCTATTGAATGAGGAACAATTGAAACTGATGTTGTGATAAGTGAGTGTTGTATGACTGCTACTGTTCTTGCCTGATTATTTTTCATTAGAAAATACAGTATGTATTTAAGGAATGAGACTAGAATTAAGTTGACAACTTACGTTATTGTTTTATGATTATTAGTGGTGAATGTTAATGGTAGGAATAGTGATCAAACTTCATTTATGACCTTAATTACTGAAAAATTTTACATAGCAAATGCTTATATTGATAACTCCATGGGGTCCATTTCACTTTCTAATTACATGGGATAAAGTAATCGCATGACATGCTCCAGTGAAGTTCAAACATTTAAAGCCACAACTCTAGCAAGGCCTTAGATGAATGATAGGTTCTACACATGACTGAATTAAGTTTCAAATATGCATTTCACTTTGGTGATATTACTCAATATTGTCAATATTAAGGACGTTTTTACCATATTTCAAAGATAGTGAGAATTGCAAATCATAACATCAACATAAAAGATAAAATACCATACTTAGGACCTGTCTCTGATAGACCTCTTCCACTAATCACACGGACCTTCATGATGCCATATTAATTCCATGAGACCATAGTAACCAGTGGAGAGGACTGCCAATATATAGAATGTATCCCATTTATGGAACTCTTCTTGAATGTTATTGTATTAAAACTTAAGACTCTCCCTGGAGTCTTCTTTGACTGATATATCCCTCCCATATTTCATACCACGATAAATATTTACTTTTTGTAATGTATGATATCATATTCTAGGTAAGATGTCCATAAACCATTGGCTGATTATTTCTTGAAGCCTTATTTTTTGTAATAACTCATTGAATATCTAATGGAAAATTTTCTCTGTCAGTATACACTCCCCCATATTTTGTTTGTATTCATTTGAAGGTTTATTTAATAAATGTCCTTTCAATTTCCATTTCATACTAATGTTTTTACTCACTCCTTTCTCTTCCCTTCCACCATCCCCTTTCAAGACAATGTATATTCAAGTACAATGGAAGATGTGCCTGAAAAATGTCTCTTGATATTCTAATTTCTTATGATTTATGACCTCATTCCAATTCCTACATACATTCATCTAAATTTATTAGAACAGCAGAGGTATTTGTTAAAAAATACTTCAACAAACAGTCATCCTCGATCACTCCTAGGATAATTTGTGCTACAATATTTCAGGATATATTTAAGATATTATGTCTACCTGTGATGGAAGTGGATTCTAAATTCTGCTTTTACCGCATTACTGCATTTATTAATTTAATTGCAAACATGGCTACCATGTTTGGCATAATTAAAGTACAAATAGAGACCATTACCCCTCCACTTACATTGATACCTTTTCATATAAAATAAGCCTGCTTAGTGTATTTATGGTCATATATGTTGAATAAAAGGGATTTATAAGGATTTTTGTGCGATTTTCATTAGTTAATTATCCACGATAGATGGATATCCTTCTGTGACGGATTAACTTGCCAGAGTTGTTTTATCAGTACAAATATGCAACTGAATTTATATTTTCAAAAAGTATCTATGCAGTCCTTTTTTTGCCCTTAATTTACCCTTCTTGCTGATTTTGTTACAATACCCATCTACAATTGTAGATTGAGGGATACGGCAAGGGATATATTGAATAAGAGAACTTAAGGCTGATGGTATCAATCAGTAGGATGAATAATTCATGTCCCATTGACGTAATTAGAACTCCTGTCATTAACATATCAAATGGCAAGGGAATCTATATCAATATATCCATCAGATAGATTAATACAATCATATCATCAGAAGGTCAAACTTCATATTACAGCAGCATCTCATTATAACGAAGTGTCTTATAACGAAATTTCCGTGTATCGATAGTCATAACTCACTCTGGTCTGAGCAAAATTTACTGATAAAGAGAACAGGAAACCTTTATTCGTGCAAAATTTCACTAGTCTAGAAATGTATCATCATGTTTTCATAATATCTCAATATACCACTCATTGTCTCAATATACCACTCAGTGATCAATATCTCTCGGTAATCAATATACCACTCATTATTTTCTACAGAACCTAAGCGACATTTCTAATCTTAAATATAACACAGGCAGCTAGCTGCTGACCTTGCCTCTGACCATAGACTTGTCTTGTATCAGTTGTATTGGATATGAACTTAAGCTGAGAAAAATTATGAACTTAAGGATAATGAGAAAACTATAAAAGCCTCTGAGGATTTATTATGGAAAAGAATAAATGAGAACAGTTGTGTGATAATGCGTTTGAGGCTGTTAGAAATTATGGGAGATCTCTGGCATTAGTCATTAACTACAAAGGTTTAGTATAGTAAATGATGATACCATTCATTGCAATAACACACAACGGAACTCACTTTATTACTATGTGATGACAGAACAAAAAGCAAAACAATTCTTAAAACACTGCCAACCTTACTATAAAAATGAAACTGGCTGGGTTTAATGTACGTTACCAACTTTATCTCATCAGAGGCTTATAGCAGCTTGTCCTCTGAAATTTATTTTGCTGGTTGACATCCCTCAAAACTAAATTCCTAATCAAAAGAGTATACAGCGAGGGTCACATGCTTAGCCATTAGGTGTAGAATTATCCTGATAAGAATACCTCATATTTGTATGCAATGGTCGGGATTGTGACCAGAGGCGATGCTATTAATAAGGTGATAAAGAAAATTTTTACTAATGTATATAATTAAAAATAATGCCACAATACTGCAACCTGCCTATGAATAAATGTGTTACATTTTACTTATAGGAGGTGGATGCCACTATTTCTCTTGAATATTTAGTAAAATAAAGGAAATGCTCAGTTAAATCTTCCATTTTAAATGCGGCCTCTTCAATTGCTGTTCTTTTACCGAATTGTGAACACGTTTTTACAAGATAAGATAGCATTCTTGTGAGTGCTTCATAAGTTTCAACAGATATTTTGGAAGATATTTCGATGAGGGGTCCCACCTTAGACTTATTACAGGCGATTCTGATGATGTACACGGTTACTTTTTACCTCGTTTTAAAGAGGAAGAATTCGGAATTGTAAATATAACAATGATTGTCAATAAGTTTAACGGTGCCCACGTCAAAAAAAACATTGCAATTCGCCACTATTTATATCTCTTCACTTGCGATTCTAGTTTCTCTTTTGTAAAATTTAGTGTTTAATGTATGGTTATATGTATAACTATATTTTTCATTGAATAAATTATAAAATCTGGAAATTTTTCCTAATGAATTCACTTCGTAATCACGTTTCACTATAAAAAATTATTTACTTGCGCGGCTAAATGAAATTGTTCGTCATTTGTTTCACGTAAATACGTCAATGGAACTGGAGTAACGTTAATAAATACTAGTTTATAGATTCGTTACTATCACTCAAATGAGCCGAGTGCGAGTGCGTTTCTATGATACGAATCAACATTCACTCCCAATATGAATGTTAGTGCTTACTCCACCGAGAGTGAGTGCCTCACACTCGGATTGAGAGACTTTTTTGTAATACGGCCCTGAGAAGAGACTGGCTCAAGTCTCGTCTCGTCTCGCGGCAGCGCTATTTAACATATGACACACTTCAGTCTTTGAGCCTTTTATTTCCAAATTTTCACAATATTAATGATTATCGTTGTTCATACATGTGGATGATTATGTAAATTGACGATACCGGCGGATCCTCCACTGCAAAAATTCCGAATAATCAGACAGCACACCAGACATAACTACTTCCGCAGAAGATATATACTATTTCAAACCCGAAACCTTAATAAAGACTTGCGCTAAAGTGAAGTTGCATGGTTTTTTGCCCCATTTGTAACAGGAATAGTGGGGCTGCATTCATCCTCGCTCCATCGCTTCCCGCGCTGGGGTCAGGAGCTCGATGATATTTACGCCACCAAGAGGCCTGCCTCATCATCTCTCTCTTTCCCACTCATCTTCGACCTCGCTCGTGGGCGATTGTTGGCACGCGTGCCCGCCTTCAATCAGCCGTCGAAAACTCCGAAAACCATTATCCAACAATGGTCGCCGCGACGGATGCGAGCACAGGGCACTCTACCGAAGTCTTCACGAAGGACGCCTCACGCGTCATTAGCCACCCAAAGTGCAGTCGAGGAATACGCTCTCTCTGAAAGACAAGCTGCTTCTCGCATCAACGGAGGATGAGGAATCGCCCGCTTGTCGCTCATATTCTTTATGCCGCCGCAACAATTCATCTCCCTCTCTTCAAACCAACCGACGCCTCCTTAAAAATCGCGCGGCCCACTTAGGCGATTTTTTTAGACCAACGCCAAACAACTCCCATCCCAAACCAGTCGTCGTATTTCCCGATGTTCGTGTGCGCGGGCCGCGAGCCGGGCGCGATACGAGACGGTCGGCAATCAAACTCGATCGCCGGAAGTGTTGCCCATCGTCGGCACATCAGTGGTTATAATCGCGCGCTCATTTGAACGCGGCCATCTTAAGAGTTAGTCTCGGCATTGTTGTTGAAATAATGACGGCGACATGCGCGCGCATCATTTGGATAACAACCCCCCTCGACAATTGGTGCAGGGGGGGGAAGGGGAGTGAAGGGGAGGTCGAACGAGAATAAACGTATGCCGCCATCGATTACGGAGAGAAAAAGTGATTTCACTTTGGCTCGCAGCGGCGACTCGTGGCCGTCGATTGTGTGAGGAGCGGGAGAAGTGTTAGGAGCGGGAGGAGGTGCGGGAGGAAGGGGTTGGTGGTGTGGCCGTTGGAGGGAGGAAGAGCCGGTAGTCGAGGCGGCGGCTCGCGGCTCATTAGTTGCCGACCGCAAACCTGACCGCTAAAGACGCTGGCTCGGACTCATTACAGTCCCTGTGGGAAACCCGTGGACGAGAGCGGTCTCTTAATTCGCCCTGCCTCGATGGAGGGCGCCGAGAAAGGATGTCCTCCATCGGGGATAGACACGCGACCAGAAATAATAGCGCCGGATGTAATTATGGAAATATCCTCATCTTTAATAGCAAAGGTTGTCATTGATTTATGAGAAATTCTACCGAAAATTAAATCTGTATTTGTTAAATCGATTGTTTTACATATTTGCTGCTCATTCTAGTGCATACGCATTGAAAACATTGAGATCAGAGTAAGTACCTTTGACATTAATGACGGGTTTAAATCCGTTTCCTGAAAATAGTGTTTTCATCGGAGTTAAACTACAGTTATTAACCATGTTACGTGATTCAAATAGCCGCTACGATTTAATATACAAAAGCCATGTACCTTACAACGCAAGCCTGTTCTTAGGGCAAGTACATACAAACGGCTATTACTTCTAAAAATCAAGTTCCAAGTTTTTTATCGTAGTGTGCCATAAATATTAACAATTTTAGGCGCATATAAAATTTTATAGATAGCTTAAATTTTTTAATCGGTATTGAGCGGTTGACGTAACATATTTAACGGGCTCTGCTCATACATTAAGGGGTGCAGGCACGAAGTATTGGTATGTAGTAGACACAGGGATATTACCTTAACCATGGGGTTCCCCAAAGCATCCTATTTCAATCATATAACTTTGCCTAGAGCTGTAAATTGTTGCAGATATAATACTATTGTAGAAACAAGGGTAATTACGTAAAACAGATTCTCATTATTACACCAATTATTACAATTACCTAGGCTAAATACAACAAACTCTACTTAATCCCCGACAAGTCACTTCAAGGGTGTGAGTCAATGAGTAAGGTATCACAATATGCCTTGAATTAAAGACTATTCAAGTCGATGTAATTGCGACCATTTCTGTATTTAACAAAAACCTGCTGAGTTAAGCTGTTTGACAGACTTATTAAAACAATAAAAATGTTCTAACAAAATGTTTAACCACGTTTTTACGAACGCATTGGAACTCGTAGTTATGATAACTAAGTGTTCGCCGATAGATTCGCTAAATAGGGATTTTCTGTTAGTAGGGAGCTGTTCCTAAAGTCAATTCTCTATACACGCGGTCAGGAGTTTCATCAGAACATGGGAATTGTTCGCCGGAAACGATCATATATCGTTAATCAAAGGATGGAAGCATTCTGCGAGGACTGAGTGAGATTAGTTGTTTATTAAATTAGCTTAATCCTCACTGCTTGTTATACTTCACCTGTTTCGTTCCGTAACGCATTAGCTGTTGATCCATCGCCTTTAACTTCCATTTCTTCTCGTACTGTTCTTCACTTCAACCCGATACACCATTTATGTTGCTAATATTAAAAAAAAACAGCAATCAAAGGACAAATCTTTATAGAGTGTTATTTCATCTTGGCGTGCTATATTTACTGTCATCCTGGCGACACTTTCAGAACCGCAATGTACAGCCTTGGTTCGAGATTCCGTTCCATTGACTTCAATTGAGATGTATTTTAATTTACATGAAAATCCCACCAATACCCAGTACAATTTCCCATGTGCTTGTTTAAACAACTCATCATTATCAAACTTACTGACCCGTTGTTGTATATAATGGAGTGTACTGCCCCCTGCAAGCATGAGGTTATGGGAGGCAAAAATGTCGATATGTATATGAAGTCTATTGTGGGCGTGTTTTAAAGAGGAGAGACTAGCACCGTACTTCGTATACGTATATGCAATTTCTGATCCCCGAGAGCGCGATCAAAGGAAAACCTTTCCAAGAACCCTTCGGGTCTTACTTAACGCGTCTGTCTTTCTTGTCTGCGGGAGCGAGGGAGCTGGGTTCTTGGACCTTAGGCCGTAGCTGGATTCGTGTCGAGTGCCATTACATCGCTCGGGTGTCCATTATACGTATGAGGATTCGCAGAAGGTAGCGTGCAGGATATTTGAGCATACCCAGCGAGTTTAGCATAGATGGTAGGCAAGAGAGTAGGTCAGTTAGTGGGGGCGAAATCAGTGCATTTCCAGAGAGTCAGATAATAAAGAGTACACCAAGTTTAGGGCCTAGGAAAAGCTTCATAGATGACAATAAATTAGAAATATTTAGGAAAGAGAGTAGGTCAAATAGTGGGCCACTAAATAACTTGCCACTCACCAGGATAGCAAAGAATAACGAGTTGATCAGACAACACAGTATAGGTTTAGCGGGACGGAAGAAAGCACAGAAAAAGAAAAAACATATAAATCATAACAACACCCATGAAATTCCAAACTGTAACTTTCCCAATAATTTAAAAAAACAGAAACCCCACAAATACTATAAGCAGACATATTAAAATAGAGGAATTTTCAGTATCGGTAGTTAATGGTCGTAGTTTAAGAAGCAAGATACCTGAATTCCATCACCTTATAGAGAGTACTAATTCTGACATAATAATAGGAACGGAAAGTTCGTTAACAAGCGATATTGCTGATAGTGAAATTCTTCCAGTAAATTTTAGAGTATACAGGAGAGATCGAAAGGGTCGACCGGGAGTGGGAGTATTTATCGCAGTTAAGAACACAATAGTCAGCAAAATAGAAGTGATTCCCGATAATATAATAGAAAAAGTATGGTGTGTTTGTGCCTACTATAGACCTCCCCTATCCGATGTACACTCAGTATTACAACTCGAGAAACAGATCAGGTCCATTAATTCCCATAGTAACGAACGACAGATTATTGTCGGTGGAGATTTCAATACACCATCGATAGATTGGAAAACATGTAGTCATAAGTCTGGGGGTAAGGACAAAGAAATCTGCGAGTAATTGCTTATCCTGTTCGCATCACACGCACTACATCAAATAGTAAATTTGCCTAATAGAGGGGAGAATGTTCTCGATTTACTTGCCAAAAACATCCCTGAAAAAGTTATTAAAGTTGAAAATGTCGATGGAATAAGCGACCACAAGGTAGTCTACGTAAAATTTTCCCTCAATACTGAAAAAAATTTTAAATTAAAAAGAAAGATTTATCTTTTTAGCAAAGCTGATTTTAACGGATTTAGGCGTGACTTAAAGACATCTTTTGAAAAATTCGAGAAAATCAGCAAAAATAGTGATACGGATAATACATGGAAAGGGTTCCTCCAAATTACGCGGTCACTTGTCAACAGATATATACCTCATAAGTATAAGAGGGAGAATATGGAACCAAGGTGGTACAACGCGGAGGTTAGAAAATGTTTAAAACGCCAACGAGTAAGCCACGCGAAACTAAGAAAAATGAAGAAAAATGTAGCTAATAGCGACCTAAAAAATACTATCGAACATTATAAAATTTGTAAAGTAGCCGCAAAAACAGCCCTTAGAAAAGCGTTTAGTGAATTCAAGAGAAAAGTACTCGGAAAACAACTAGAGGGAAATCCGAAAGCATTTTGGTCATATGTTAGGGAAGTACAGGGAACTAAAAAATCGACGGTTAATTCCTTGAAAAACGATGGAGGCGAAATAGTAACTTCCAGTTTAGATGAGGCTACTTTGTTGAATTATTTTTTTCAGAGCGTTTTTAATCAATCCAAGCATAGTTTCCGCGAAACCATACCAGACCGATTTCAACAACCAATCGATATATCTTGTAGCGGAATCGTATCCTTACTAAGTAACATTAGCCTGAACAAGTCCTCAGGTCCTGATGAAATCCCAGCTCTTGTGCATAAAGAAGTAGCTCTCGAAATGGCTCCGTATCTCAAAGTAGTATTTAACAAATCCCTCGAAGAACACGCGGTTCCCAATGACTGGAAGATAGCAAACGTGACCCCAATTTTCAAAAGCGGCGATAGGGAACAGCCATGTAATTATAGACCAATATCATTAACGTCACTATCATGTAAAATTATAGAGAATATAATAGTTACATCAAAAATGGGACACCTCGACTGTAGGTTACTCGCGAAGTTAGCATCATACGGGATAGACAGTAATAAAGTAGGCTGGATAGGAGACTTCTTACATGAACGCGTTCAAAGGGTAGTATTAGATGGTGTCAGCTCAGGCGAAGTAAAAGTTTCATCGGGTGTTCCCCAGGGAAGCGTGATAGGCCCAATTTTATTTCTTATCTACGTAAATGACTTGAATGCAGTAGTAAAAAATAGCAAGCTACGTCTTTTTGCCAATGATACAGTAGTGTAGAAGGAAATAAGAAATGAAGAGGACAGTGTTTAGCTAAGGATTTAGATACGATTGATGGTTTCGTGTGATAGTTGGCAGCTAGAATTAAATTTGAAGAAATGCGCGATAATGAACTTTTGGAAAAAGAATGGCTTTCCTCAAAATAATTATTGCATCAAAGAAAGGAAAATATCTAACGTAGAATCTATAAAAAACTTAGCCGTCACTATCACTGAAGACATGTCATGGGGGAAACACATCAGGGAAATACCTAGTGTAGCAAACCGTAGATTAGGATTCGTAAAAAGGGTTCTAGGCAAATGCGATGAGAGAGCACGAGAAAGAAGCTATTTTACACTTGTCAGGCCTGATTTAGAATATGCCGCTAGCATAAGGGATCCGTACGAGGAAGGTTTGATAAAAGAATTAGAGCGTGTGCAAAGGAGATCCGCTAGGTTTGTTAAAGGCCGTTATGATAATTGTATAAGTGTTAAGAGTTCAATTGAGGAACTAGGATGGGAATTACTATGAGAACGCAGGTTAAAATATAGGTTAAACCTTTTAAGTAAATTCGAAACCGATTTGTTTACAGATGACGTTAGATATATATTAAGAACCCCTGCGTATTATGCTAGGTTTGATCAGATTAACAAGAATAGAGAGATAGATTGTCGTACCGATAGATTTAAAATGTCATTTTTCCCGCGTACCATAAGAGAGAACAATAGGCAGCGTAGCAAAGGGATAGGTAGGTGAAATATAGTTAGAGTAGTCTGTAGTGCATGATGCATGTAATAACAACCAATAATCCCTTCCTTATTATGTAGATACTAACCACCTAGCTGCATGTGACCCTGTTCTCTAGCAAGCCTCCCTTAAATATCCTACTTGCATGGCAAAAGTGCATGTTTGGTGATCTTCACCCCCTGCCACACACCCTGGTGGCTCGCAGGGTATTACGTAGATGTAGATGTAACGCTTGATTCTTTATAGGCGGCGAAATAATTTCCTCACTTGTTGAGGTATATTCATTGCCAATAAATAAACAATATTGAGTCATAATAATCTCATTTAGAGAATGAGATGAAAACGTGTGAACCGGGGACTCGCTGATGTTTTTGTGTCTGTCCACATGGTTTTAAACTCTGCGTTATGGTAGCACTTGATTTTCAGAATTGAGAAAGGTTATCCTATCCACCTCTTAAGAGGATCGCTATGGAGCGTTCATTGATAAATTTAAATTCCGTCACTCTAAGTTATCGGGAACCCGTGTCCCAAAGGACCTAAATCCTTCGAAAGTAAGTATGGGCTTCGCGGGCGAAAAAGCTCTATTCCGACGTAACATGCAATATTAAATACCTTCGGTAGCAAATGCCGTCGGTTCTCACGTATCTCAATGCTTTTCAAATCATGGCCTAGCGGAGCTCGAGCCATCCCCAAAGGGCGCAACGCACCACTGTGGAGTAGCCAACACCATCCCTTTCCTTTCCGAAAACCGAACACTCTTTGCCCTCCCAGTACCGTCGAATGGTGCACACCCCCCCCCCCCAAATTACTCAGAGGAATTAGAGTCTATATCTGTCATCTATTGCCTCTTAAACATTTGCATGAGTTCTACATACTACATCCTGCGAGCCGGCGCGTGGGGGTGTGGGAGGGGGTGTTAGGACACCGGGCGCGTAAGGTTTTTTGGAGGGGAAATGGAGTGTATTGAGGGTGTGTGACAAGAGGAGCTGTCGTTTTGTCATGGTCACTTATTGGGCAAAGAAAGAACGAATTATTGCACCTGTCTATTCGACAAAGTATTTCTATCATTGTATCGCAATTATCGGACCCACAGATGTGGTGTGGCGTCAAAATGATATTCTCTGTGTCACCCCGAATACACTTGTTCTGAATGTCTCAAGCAATCTCTGTCTGGCGCGAAACCTCCGAATCTCTTGAGGCTCCCAACCTGATCTATTTAACAGCTGAGAATTACTATATGTTCGACGTATCAGTTTATTACGAAGCGCGCAGCGATCTTTTGTATGTTTTTAATGTTTTTGGTTAAACGTGTATGTCCAGGGTCTCAAATGCTCGAGGCACATTTGGGATTTGGCCTAACCAGAGCTCAGTGGCATCTCTTTTACTTTTTCATCCGAGGACCTTCCTATTGTACGCTTGCTGAATCTTACTTTCTTTAATGCTGTGCCGAATATGTTTTGCCTATGTGTTCTCCACGATAAATCTGAAGTTGAGGTAATTCCAAGGTATTTGACTATATCTGTGGACTCATGTTTCTTCCACCTACAGCATAGGTATGGCATTTGTGAGATAACTTTTGCAAGAAGTGTACTGTGGTGAATTTTTGAGATTTAATTCTGGCCCTTACTCCTGGCACAACGAATGAACGTCGTTAAGGTACGATGGTAAAACTTCTAAGTCCGAGTCTTCACTTACTTCGCGGTACATGCATGACCTTTCAAATAAACTTTATTTACGGCTAACTTGAGAAATGAGTTGGTTTATTAAAATCATGAATAAGAGAGTGCCGATCTCGCATCCTTAATAAACAATGGGTGTGACTCTAACCCTATCAGAGCAAATACCATCGACAACTACTCTTTGTTTGAGATCACTGAGAAAGCCCCTTACCAAAATAACTATGTACGTATACTCCACATGATTGCAATTTGTACAAGAGTTTTTTGCGTGGAACCTTGTGGGTAACTTTCTTGAAATCAAGAGATCTAAATATTGGTTTGGTATTGTGCGCCAATACAAGTGCCTATTCATATTCTTGCATGATTTCAACATGTCTCGGGTTGCGTCCGCGTCAGTTGTCATTCAGCACAACAGTTTTGCCATCTATCCGGCTGGCGAGGACACCAGCAGGATAGATGGCGAAACTGTTGTGCTGAATGACAACTGACGCGGATGCAACCCGAGACATGTTGAAATCATTTGATCAACGCCGCGGAAACCTGCGAACTACCATATTCTTGCATCTCTCGCAGAAAAATACGAAATGTTCTTGTGACTACCCTAGAGTGCCTCCGCAACCCTCCAATTGTGAATTGATAAAAAAATTACCAAGGGCACCCGTCACTACCAGGCGGTCACCCATTCAAGTAATGTCCGGGCCCGACGTTATTTAGCGTCGGCAAATTGGCAAGGAGAGGGGTTTTCAACGTGGAATGGTTCAAAATGAATTAATATACATGTAACAGTATAGAAAAGAATTTGCCCCCTACAGTCCATAAATGATTTTTTGAGTGTCGATTTCATATCTCGACAAGAGTTTCAATTTTTTTCTCGAGACTTTTGACAATGTACGGAGAAATGTATCTCTTCTACATTTTTAGAATGGAATCATCTTCATCATTGATTTTTTTCGGACGGCCCCTCTGGGATTTTCTTTATGGAAGAAGGAACGGGTATAGGAGGGGATAGAAAGTTGTAGGAGAAAGCATTTTGGGCCCTTAGCCGTTACGTTTATGAGTTACTTGATTTTTTTTGCCACTTAGTGAAATGTCCAAATAGTGCCCAAAAGAAATGAAATAAAAGAAACTAGAGTACCGGAGGCAATGACCTCCTTAATAGGCTAAGATCTAACCAATTTCCGATAGAAAAAACCCCGGAAATTATTGTTCATAATTTTCTGCCTTTCTTTTTCTTTCAAAATGAAGCAGCTTGGCTTTTCTGCTTCTGCACTTAATTAGATTGACTCCTGCTTGACTGGGCAGCATGAGACAGTCAAGGAGTCTTAGGGTAACCTATTCTCATGGCTACCAATTGCAAACGGTACCCGTCAAGGATCAGATCTCAATCCCTTGTTTTTCGATATTTAGTAATTAGAAAAATAATTAAATATTGCAAATACATGTTGCATGCGGATGACTTACCAATTTATCTTCACTGCCCTCTTCGAGACCTTATTGAAGAATCACAAAACCAAATAGGGACGTGAATCCAGCGAAGAAATAGGCCAAAGTGAATTCTTTGACCCTAAACAACGAGAAAACAAAGTCAATTCATGTCGCAGGTGTAATGACTAATAAAATACATTTCAATAATATCTTTAATGTATGCATGTGTATACATTAAATAACAGAATAGTAAACAGTACAGTAAGCAAATAGTACAGTATAGTAAACAAACGTATGTATGCATTATAGTAAATATATGTATTACTGTATATCATAGTAAACATCCTCCTGTACCCAAGCAATGAATTTTCCGGAGTTGTCCGGGGCGGAGAATGCATCTAAATCTACATATTAACCTGCAAGCTACCTCAAAGGGGTGTGGTAGGGGTTGAGTTATCACCGACATGTGATAAAGGAATTAGAAAAATTAATAAAGCTTTTGCGAGGACCTGCAAGAGCTTGCCAAAATGGAAACTTTCACCAACATGCAAAACACTACAAGTATGAAGAAATTTCCACACAAATTATTTGTGAACAGGTGGAGGGGAAGGCAAGGATCTCTCCTGAGCTGTGGCAGACGCCAGACCTAATCGGCTTAAGTACACAGCCCTCTTAACAGGAATTAACAAGTCTGTCAATTCGTCAAACTATAGGCCAGGAATTTGCAACTCCTTCTGGTCGGGAATAGTCGAGCAGAGTGCTATAGCGACGTCGGAAGCACCGACACAGATCAACATCATTGCCTTCAGCTCGATGTCATAAGTCCCGACTCCCAAGTTGCTCATTCCTTCATTAGGCCTCTCCTGTCTCTCTCTCTCTCTCTCTTCACTAGCTTACGCGGCGCGATAACAGATGGCTCCATCCTTCCCAGCATCCCCCCGGATCCACGAGAGAGACGGAGGTGGCTGTAGGAGGTGAGATGGGAGAGAGGGAGAAGGGATGTAGGCGGATGCAGAGTGAGAGAGAGAGGGAGAGATGAGGTGATATTTGGGGTGATTGCCACGAGGGGCGGGGAGCGAGCGGAGATGGGCTAATCAGCGCCTCGCATCTCGTATCCTCTGGCGCAGAGATCAAGGGTGCGGGGAACGAGGCACTGCGATGAGAAGAAAGGACGCCGAAAAACGAAAGAGATCTTCCTATCAGATCCGATCGACAGAGAGGCACCACCATTGCGTCCACCACCGTCACTCTTTCCCCTCTTCTCTCTCACACACACACATACATATAAACGCTCAAACACACACACACAGGTGATTCCTTACCGCAGAGTTCTACTATAGCTTCGTGAAGATCAGCATTCAAGACTGCAACACCAGCTCCATTTTCCGATTCTTCTGTCGCCACGTTTTCATTGTCTCTGGAAGCTAAAGGGTGCAGCGGCCACAATTTCTTCCAAGATAAAATCAACATTTGTGAAGTCACATTTTGCCATGATTACGCAAGATTAAAACCACGTCTTTGAGGTACATTTCCTTCAGACATTTCTTAATATCATCTCTTTTTACTATCACACTGCATAAGAGATCCTTTTTATAGCGTGATTTTATATATTGTATCACATTTGGTCCATTGGTTGTGAAAGTGGAGTGCAGTTAGGTGGCAAGAACATAACCTGTACAAGATCACCTCTCGATTTAATATTTCCTCATTCGGGTGGCCAGAGTCGTTATCCAATTTTAGCAAAGCCTTTGCTGGTAAATTTTTCTTTCTAAGAAATATTTTTACCGCGGGTACGAAGTGCTCGTGAAACCATTCAGTAAGCACTCCCGAGTTACCCATCCTCGGCTTTGATTTTAGTTTGTGACCGGAAGGCTTACATTTTTAAATGCTCTTGGGTGCTTAGCTTTACCAATTACCAACATTTCAAGTTTGTAGGTACCAATAGAGTTCGCACATAGCAGGAACGTAATTCTGTCTTCTGAAATTTTGCGGCCGGGAGCACTTTCTTCATCTCGATGAAGAGAGTGTTTACGAGGCAGGAGCCTCCAAAATAAACCACTCTCATCTGCGTTGTAAACTTGACCTGCCCCAAGACCTAGTTCTTCAATTTTTTCTTGAAATTTTTTAATGAAAGGACCAACAGCTGAGATATCACAAGACAGTGTCACTCCTGTTATGGTTATAAAACGGACTCCATAACGCTTATTGAATTTATCCAGCCATCCATCGGTTGCTCTGAAATCATCTTTTTTCATAATTTGGTAGTAGAAATATCTGGCCTTTTCTTTAATGATTTCGCCGGAGTGTGTCTGTTACGTTCTTGCAAAAATCATGTGTAAAGAGTATCTTCAACTTACTTACCAGGTTTTAGAGTCTGTCTATTACTGGTAGCACTGTCGGTACTTCTCACAAAACACTTAATTTTGTCTCTGTTTTTCCTGATGTCATATATCGTAGCACGTCCAAGACCATAGTATTTTGCCAAATCGGTTACTTTTTCACCTTTATCGAGTTTCTTGATTATTTCCATTTTAGCACACAAAGTTTATGTTTTATGCGTACGTTTTTCAAGGCCTGACATATTAAGAAGGTACTGCACGTTCGCTTTTCTCACACAGTGAAAGGTAAAAGGGCACAATACTCGTGTTCACGGCACAGTGGTTCAAGCGAGACTAACCTAATAGAATCGTGTCACTTGGTGTTATCGCTCCTAACGACAGGTTGAGACATGCAGCGGTGAGGCGAACAGCGAGTTGAATGCGCAAATGTCGACTTTGTGGCAGGATGTAACAACAAAATTACATTCACTACGCGCCCGCCCGATCTTATTTTCTCAGATAACTTGTTCTCTTTTCCCGATTCAGTGAGTCACGTAACCAAAACTTTATACAAATTATGAACGAATGGAACTGACGAACACCTACATATATAATAACAAAATAAATACTTACTATGAATTGAAAAATCTTTAATTTAAAACTGACGAAATTATATTCACCGAAGGGAGGTCGCCAGCCCTGCACGCCGGATTACTGGACGTGTCGGATTACCGCAAGGCTGGATTACAGAGATTGTACCGTATGTATATACATATTCCCCCCCCCCCTGGACTCAATATTCTCCATTAACTCTCTGCTTCTTTAAATTCTCATTAACACCTCTCTGTTTCTTGCCCCCCCCCCATTCCCAACATCAACCAACCGGCCCACTCACTTCCCCTCACCTGATTTAGCCTGTCTTTCCCTCCCCCCTACCTGTCACCGCCCCTCCATTACATTGTTGCTACTCCCGTTCCATCCCTGTTCTAGTCACCTCCCAGTCCCCTTTCATTACTTTGTTGCAACTGTTCCCTCTGTTCAGTCAGCCAGGCCCAGGATCATTAACCTCCCTGACCACTCTGTTACTTTGTTGCTTCTACCCCCCCCCCCCTCGCCGCGCCTTCCCAATTCTAGGCGCATCCCAGTCCCCCATCATCATAACTTTGTATCAACATTCCCCCTGCCCCATCAGCCAGGCCCAGCATTATTAACCTTCCCAGTCTCCCCTCTCATAACCTCCCCTCTCCTACCCTCATTGGAGCAGTGCATTCTCTCTGCGACTGAGGAAGGGCTAACACCCAAAACGTTTCCAGTAAGACTTTCTTTTTACTCTCGTCTTTTTACCCCCATGTAAGTTTCCTCTACTATTGTATTTGTGGCCATTTGGCGAAGTTTTCGCGAATCGAAGAAGATTAAGTATAGCGATTCCACGTCAGGTAAAAGGAAGAAAAATAGGAAAGTAGAACGACTTCACCATGCAAAACTAAACACCGGAAAGGATTCAAAGCCTAGAACAATCTCGTGCACAGTAAGCCCTCAAGACCAGTTATTAATAAAGAGCATTTTTGTTGAGAAGGAAGACGACCTTGACTTTTGAATATTTTCTCCAGTTCTTGGACGAAGTCAATAGGTAATAAGTCGAAGAAGGTAATAAAAACCAGATTGGCTGCACAAGAAAGTACACAAAAGAAACGAGAGAGTTATTATACATTCTGAAACAGGCGGAGAATGCGAAATTATCACGAGCCCTCCAAACAAGAATCACCAGACTACGAAATAATGTAGCCAAAACATTGACCCGCAATGACTCCGAAGATCTCCTGACGGACCAAGAGGAAAAACAACCTTCTAGGACAGAACCCAAACTATCAGTCGATTAATTATATATTTTTCACCTTTCTTTTCCTATATTTAATTATTTATTTACTCATTTACAATTTTTCTCTCTCTGACCACTCACCTCATCGTCGTCGACCTCTCTTCTTTTCTACCAAAAATATGAAAGACGAAATAATAGCCCAGTTCAAATGCCTCGGACAACCTACAATAGACGCCTCCCACTGATTGTCTTCAATCAACTAAAGCCATAGACATGGAAAGTATAAACATCATCACCTTAAACACCAGATCGGAGCGGAGTCAACGGAAATGGGCCCTCCTAGTCCGCTTTGTCAGAACTCATAACCCGGACATCATTCTCATGCAAGAAACCAACACCAACAACCCCCCAATCGAGGAACTGCTGCCGCAATACAGCATAGTTTTCAACCCTCCCTCACACCCTTTACTGGCACTGCAGTGGGGATCAAATAGAGCCTTCAAACCAACCACAGCATCGAAATAGAAACCATTTATCCCGGACACTTACAAGCCATCTCCGTAAGAAAAGCATCAACCCCACCCCTGCACCTCCGAATCTTCTGTTACTACGGCCCGCAGGACAACAATAAACACGCACAAGTGTTAAACAAATTGGAAGAGGAGCTAGACAACTTCCCCACACCACTCAGACCAGAAGAAGCGATCACCCTACTAGGAGGAGACTTCAACCTAACCCTGGAAAAGAAAGACACATCGTCCAACATCACCAGAAGAGGTCACCTATTTTAAAAACTCCGAGAAATCATCAAAAAACAGACTTCTAGACATCTGGAGAGAGAAGAAACCAGAAGATACTGGGCACACACACCACGCACCCAACGCCTCCGCTCACCTAGACCGCTTCTACATCTCCCAAGATAACATAGCCAGCATCAAATCCATAAATATCATCCCATCCTTTACAGACCACAAGGCAATCTCCACAATACTCCACACAAATAGAAAAAAACAGCCACCACCCTACTGGAAGTTCGATAATCTACTCCTTCGAGACCAGGATTACAAACTTTTCACAAAAGAGCTCATTAGTCACACACAAACGCAGGATACGGGAAATCCTAGCAACAAGTGGGAAGACCTAAAGAGTACAATTAAAGACTATACAATAATGTACAAAAAATGGTCCCGCGCTCCCGTTTCAAGTCTCTACACGGAAGAGAAATATAGGCTGGACGCAGAACGAATACCCGCCGCCGAAGGATGGACATTCCTAGTGGAAGCAGACGCACCCGCAGCAATAAAACTAGCCAGACATGCCACCAAAAGGAAACTCAATACGATAAAAGAGCTAAGTATAGAAGGACGCACCGTGACAGACCATGCAGAAATAGTAAATTATATAGCAAATACCTTCATTTACACCTACAAATGCACTCCCACAACCAATTTTGAAAATATCAACAGAATATTAAATGAGATTACACTTCCGGAAGAGCAGAAATCACTCTACCTAGATGAAGACCTCACGGAGGAAGATTACACGGCAGCAGTGAAATCCTTGCAAAATAACAAATCCCCCGGGATAGATGGGCTAACAACTGAGTTCTATAAGGAATTTTGGAGCACCTTAAAGAATCCCTTCATGAGCATGGTCCACCACTCATTAAAAAACAAAATACTCCCAAGAACAAGTAGAACCGCCATTATCTCTCTTCTGCCCAAAGGAGGCGACCGAAGCAACCTCAACAATTGGAGGCCCATATCACTTCTAAATACAGATTACAAAATAGTAGCCAAAGCCATCTCCCTGAAACTATCACACACCCTAGACCACATCATCTCCGAAAACCAAACCTACTGTGTCCCGAATCGATCCATCATGGACAACATCTCAACTATCAGAGACCTCATCAAAATCGCAAATGTTGATAAACACCCTCTTGCTGTAATCCTCCTAGACCAAAGAAAAGCTTTTGACCTAGTCGATCATAGCTATCTCTTCCATACAATTCGCAGCTTAGGAATAGGACCAAAAACCGCAAATATGCCGAGTACCATATATAACGAAGCCAAATGTCACGTTCAGGTTAACAACTCACCGCCTCAATACCCTTCGGAAAAGGAATTAGACAAGGTTGTCAGTTATCTGGCCCACTCTATTCGGTTGCCATAGAACCACTCCTAAGATTACTCCAGAGAAAAATCACCGGAGTCAAAATTTCATCAGAACCAAATTGCACTCTCTCTCTGTCTCCGCCTACGCCGATGACGTCGCAGTTTCCGTGAGCCGCAACGAGGACTTCAGTGAAATATTTTCCACCTTTCAAACATACTCAACTGCCTCGGGCGCTGAACTAAACATGGAAAAAAGCTAAGGACTCTGGGTGGGCTCATGGAGGTCGAGGACCGACACACCACTCCCCATCAAGTGGAACAGTGAAGGAGTCAAAGTGCTTAGGGGTCTTTATCGACAACGATGACGAGAGAGAGAGGGAACAATAACGGAACAACATGTACTAAACAAAACGAAAGCAGCTATTGGTGCGTGGACACACAGAGCGAAGTCCCTCTCACTCCTGGGCAGGGCCAGAATTTGCAGTAAATATATCACCCCACAGCTATGGCGCATCCTTCAAAACTATTCACCGTCATCATCAACAATAAAACAATTTCAAACCTTACTTCTTAACTTCTTCTGGCAAAACAGAAAACACTGAGAAAACAAAAAAAATACTGACCGCACTAGTGCGTGAAGGCGGCCTCGGTCTGATCAGCGTTCAAGAGAGGGTCAAGGCTTTTCGTTTCCAAAGAGCCCAATCCCTCATCTCAGGCAACCATCTAGCACCCTGGCGCTTACTGGCGTGGAAGGCGAAAGCACAAACTGAAACAAGAACTTCCCGGGAATCATACACCACAACCAATATCCATCACTATTACAGTAGTATCATCAAAAACTGGAACGAGCTATAAGCCATAGATGATCAAAATAGGAAATCCACATTGCCAACCTTACCAACCAACCACTTAACAACCGCACACTATATAAAAATCTCCATCAAGACCAAGACACTGAAACTGCCTTTAAATAAATCCCAAAATTATAAAGAATTTCTATATCATCATTACAAAAATGACTGGCCTATACCAGGACCCCTCACAGTAGATCCGGTGAACTGGAGGACCTTCCGCGCGTGGCCTTGCATTGCCGACGCCGTCACAACGTGGAGGTTAACCCACAACGCCATAGCCAACGGCCCGTTTCCACTGGCGTCCGGCTTGAAGGAAACAAGCGAGTGCCAATGGTGCCCAGAAGAAATAGCCGACACCTGGCACATGTTATTTTCCTGCTGGAAAACTAAGCCATTGTGGAAGCTCTTCTGCAAGATTTTAAAGAAACTACTAAACATCACTTCAATAAAAAGAAATGACTTATATGCCGGTTTTCCCATGAAGTCGTCACTCAGCAATAAAAGACTAGGACTTGCTAATTTCATCCTGACGGTAGCGAAAAGCACCATATATTACGAAATCAACCTAGTCAATAGACAGAAGAAAATAGATACAAAATATATAGAGGAAATGGAGAGAAGACTGCGACGGAGAATTGAAAAAGAACAAGCATACCACAAAATAACAAATACGTTGAAAAATTTTCAAGACACATGGGGAGAAAGTAATATCTTACTAACGAAAGAAGGAAATTTCAACGAGGAAATTTGGAGACAACAGTGACAAGGACAACCCCCGAACAGGTTAACTCCCCATCCAGTTACAAACAAATCACCAGCTAGTTTGGTATTTTTTTATCCGGTTCAGTCAAAATTTTCATTAATGGTGCCCAAACCCATAACAAACAAAATTTCTTATAATCAGACATGGGGAGGTTTTGTCTTGGGAGACAGAGTAGCTGCAAGAAATTATTCTGAGGAAATAAAATGGAAGTTTGGAACAATTCCAAAAAAATTGGGAATCTTGCTCTATGAAGTCACCCTAGACAATGGTTTGCGGTGGCGTAGGCACTTGAACCAACTAAGACCCATTGGTAAGGAAGTATTGGGGGAAATGGCAGATGGAAATTTTGACATTCCAAATGTGGCAGAGCCTCAGACCAAGGGTGGTCCACAAGGTATATTTTCTGAGGATCATACTTGTCCAAATGAAATAAATACAGAAAATGTAGATAATTAAAGTAATATTGATGATGATGTAAGTCAAAGATATGATGCTCCAGTAATACCTGATGAAATTATTCCTTGAAGGAGCACTCAAATTCGAAAGCCAGTGAAAAGATTGAACTTGGAACAATTAAAAGGCTTGTTTGAATATTTTTATTTATAATTTTTGAGTCTTTGAATGGTTTGTAGTGTAAATCATTTATTATGACGTTCATGGTTCATGTTTATGACTTATGTATTATTTCATATTTTATGTTACTTCTTAAAAGATTGTACTTTTTTAAAGATTTTTTTGGTAAAGATTTTGCTCTGGATATTTCTCCAATTAATATTGTGTAAAATGTATGCCTAATTAATGTATTGTATTTTTTCCCTGGGGAGGATCTGTTGTAAGGTGGCAGCCCTGTCGCACAGAGTTATGTTAAGTTGGTAGCCCTACCGGCCATCTTGAGTGGTTGACTTGGGTATCGCCTCAGTCGGCTGATGTACCTGTGATACGGAGCAATACATTTCTAAAAACCGGCATTGTGGGTTCTTCCTGTAAAGACTCCTAACAAGTGGATAAATGACATCAGAGTATCATGTACCGCTGCTTTCTGATTTCAATGGACACATGTTATTTTACAAATAATTCATGCCCTTAGGCATCGAAGAGAAGCCAAGCTCAAGCTACTGAGATCTCATTTTTTCATACTTTTCTAACTAGGCAACTGAATCATATTTTCAACAAATTTTACAAATTTCAACAACAGACAAAATTCCTACTCAGGTCTATCGTTCTAGTATTAAACTGATAATAGGATATATTTTAATGATTCTTCTTGAAAGGTTTGGCAGCGAAACAAGGAGAGTAATTTCTAATGTCCGTGGGTTAAACTTTGACTACACCTATGTTAAACCCACTGCATACGTTCATACTCTGTATGCTTTACTGCTAGCATTATGACAAACCTATGCTATGAAATTTAGTGAATATTAATTTAGCTTCAGCATCCTTTATGACATTTTACTGTGTTTGCTTTGAAAGGACGTTTTCTTTACTACCAGGGTTAATGGCCATGATGTTAAGCCATACTCCAAATCCCATAATTTGGTGTGGAATTATTTTTCTACCCCTCCGAATATCAACTCAAAGATATAAATTCAAGAGAAAGGGTTATATTGCAATAAAATATTGGTACAAACAACAGGGAAGAGGAAAAACAACGTTGAGCTACGTAACAGTATATTACTAACCTAATATCGCCGACCTCGTGGTAAAGGAAAAGATTGGAAAATCTTTACGCACTCGGGCTCCACGGGCGCCAGATATGTAACGTCCTTTCCAAGAGAGCTCAGAGGTTATCGGCGATATGCTGGGCGCCAGTGCGGGTTAGTTAAAGAATTCTCCCTGCACTCGGAAGGGGAAAATACTTAAGGCGAAATAAATTTACATAAATATTTAGTGATTCTCTCAAGAGTAGTTAGGGTCGGTCATCCACTCGTTGACTCGAGCACCTGTTCATCATCGAGAATAACAACGGGTAGGAAACAGTAAAGGGTGAAGGAACAGAAAAAAACAAATTAATGGAAAGGGAGAATAGACGCCTATATAGGCTATCGCCAATTCTAGATTCTAACGAAACCCGCACGAAACCCTAACTGGCGTACAATGAAACCCGAAAGACGAAATCCAAATGAGACTCGCAAGGAAGCACAGGCCTAAAAGACCTCACTGATGCAAACGTTTGTTAACGCAAATAAAAAAGAAAAGAAGCTGCGGGCGAAACCGAGCGCCAGCATTTAAACGTTACACCACCTACACCTCGCCAGAATCTTTAAGTCCTTTCCCTCAGGTAGAGAACGAATTCTACCTTGGCTGACTGAGGGACGCACGATTCATATACTTAAGAAGGGAACGAGACTTGTCCAATCCTAACCACTACCACCTTATAACTGGCCTCAACACTGTTTACAAGGCGTTCACCTCTATCTTGGGCGACCTTATTCTCCACCATGTCCAGCCGGTGCGGGAGGAGAGGTGTGCGGACATAGGGTCTCAAAGCGTGGAGTCACGGAATGCAAGGACAACGGCTAATTGATTGGTGAAAATGCCTAGATGCCATCCAGGGTAAGCGAAACCTATAAATGGACCGTGTGGACTACAAGGAGGCATTCGAAACCACTTCATATGAGCTCATTATATCCATACTGCAGTGAATGAAAATCCACCCAGAGGTTGTGTCCTGCATCAAACGCCTGTTACCACTCTGGAAAACGCGGTTTACTCTGAGCGAAGGGAAGTGGTCGGTTTCGACTAAATCAATAACATACTACCGAGAAATTTACCGAAGTGACAATTTGAGTCCTTTACAATTCCTTATTTCTCTTCCACCTCTCTTCCTAGCGCTGCGAGGGGGTAGGGGTTACATGTGTGGAGTGCCAGGTAATGGAAAGAATAAGGTCATCTATTTGTTTGAAATGGGTGGCTTGAAGCTCTATGCCTACAGCGTGAAAGATTTCCGTGCTGCCCTGGACACGGTACTGGGGTATATTGAGCCCATAGGAATTGAATTTGGATTGCACAAGTGAGCATTCATCCACCTGGAGAAAGGAAGATTTTTTGGAGAACAAAGAAGACGCGCAGCTCGCTGGTCGGAGTGACATTCTTCATCTCACGGGCGATGACAGCTAAAAATTCCTCGGTGTCCCCCAAAGCCGAATGCAGGAGGTTGAAGCAGAGAAGTGAAAGGCCATAACAAGTACAGAAACTCTCATAAAAATCTTGAGTTCTGAACTGTCTGTCATGAATAAGTTTCATGCCACGAACATGTTTGCGG
The DNA here is from genome assembly GCA_963169105.1 of Ceriagrion tenellum. NCBI lineage: Eukaryota > Metazoa > Arthropoda > Insecta > Odonata > Coenagrionidae > Ceriagrion > Ceriagrion tenellum. Next base: position 134,230,176 of record OY720642.1, on the reverse strand, counting down.
TTCCAACACTGCCATATACTTTTCAATGCATGAACGGGAACGTCAACGAGTTGCAGACCCTCGGTAGGGTAACAAGAAAGACGAAGATAATCTTTAGAAGTCTTAATCCGAGATCTTCCGTCGCCATTCTGTATCTCCTTTCAAGTGAAGATGGTCTAGGTTTATTGAGCCTGAAGTATATCCATAGCACAGCTGTCCTAGGTATAGCATGCCGAGATCTGAAAAGTAGAGACATCCTGCGCAGTCTAGTAAGAGAACATGAGAGTGCAGGATTTGGGGCGTTTCTCTTCCAGACGGCAAGGAGGGCTACGGATGAAACAAGTACCGACTTCGAACTGTCACCCGACGCCAGCGACGATGACACGTCTATCTTGTCGCTGAAAGCAGACGTTCTTCAGCTCAAAATAAAATAAGCAAAGTAGAAAACCTTGCTAAGGTGCATACCGATAAGCACATGTATGGATGATTCTACTGAAACATGAAAAAGCATGGACTTTCGAAGGATCTGACGTTTGTCTTCCTCTGCTCCGCCGGTCTAAAGTCCTGGACCGAGAGTTTCGTCGTCAGATGCCTGGAGGATGGTGTCATAAACAAACTCGTGTACAGCCGCATTATATTCAAGGCAGAAGTTGCGGCAACGAGATGCAGGGTGTAACGAGCCCAGTCAGAGACTTTGAGTTACCTTCTCTCCGGCTGCAGTTATTACGCCAAATCAGTGTATATAGCTCGGCACAATGCGGCCATGCGGTTGTTATACTTTCCACTCCAACATAATTTTGGCATTGACGAAATACCTGTACTACCCTATGCCCCTGGAGATTTTGAGTCCAATGTGGAGACTGATAAATATACCATCTGGTAGAATTACCCCTTTTCCACCATCAGGCAGTAGGCGACGACCAAGCCTGATTTCGTTCTCCTCGACTACCTCTCGCGCTCCATATTCGTTATCAAGTTTTTGATCCCGGCTGAAGCGAGCATGGATGCCGCAGGAGGTGAATAAACGGCCGAAATATCAGGACTTGCTTTTTGTGCTTTGGCAGATGCACTCCGGACTCTCTGTTAAATAGATTGTCCTAATCATAGGGCGCTTGGGAAAGTTAAAGGCTTGCTGTTAGAGAGCGTCAAGTGTATTCCGTCCTGCGTGGCACAGACAGAATCACTTGCAGTTTGCATGCAGAAGACCGTCATCCAGGGGTCACTCCATCTTCTTCGTAGAATAGTCACTTCACTTAACTGATGGGTGTCAGAAGTGGCGACGGAAACTACCCAACCCCTCTTGAGTTCTCGGCTATTATGAAGGCAACAAAACTTGATGTTTGCCAGGGACACGGAGGAAATTGTTACAAAAGTAGCGCAAAACAAGTATATAAGTCTTACTTGGGGGAGATAGAGACAAAATAGTCCATTCTTCCACCTTTTTCCAAGTCCATATCACAATAAAGAGTTTACAAACATATTGAATCTCAGAAGAAAATAATGCAAAGCAATATTTGTAAAAGTTAATTAGTGCCGCAAAGGATGAAAACAGCATTCACCAACTAACATCTTCCACTGTCACTGTGGCGCATTCAGAGGCCTTACCAGGAAAATGATATATCTTCAGTGAATCACCAACTGCCGGCTAACTTCCAGACAAGGGGCGCGCGGACTACGCAGTCAATGCTGGCCTGGATTAGTTAGCTCACCGCGGCGTGCAAAATACAGGTTTTAATCATGAGCGTGACGAATATAAATGGGAAATAATCACAGCTGGCTAGGTAGAGTAATTGGGTGCGTCACAGGAAAAGAGAGGTGCAGAGTGTACATATGCAAATCATAATGACCGTAAGGAATGTGACGAAGTGATGGAGTTCCTCTTCGGCTCAACGAGAACGAGAGCGCTCGGGAGACCGTTATTAATGGCGAAATTGATTCCATCGGGGACAACTAAAAAAAAGAGTAACACCAATAGCTATAGATGACATTCACAGTGGCTCTCCGCGAACTCACTCGTGCTTGGCAAGTGATTCCGACGAGAAATATTTATACACAACTGATTCCTTAAGTTTGAGAAATGTTAACGAGCTTAAGTTGGACTGAGACGGTTTGATTATAAAACCACAGGGAGAATTGAATACGGCAATGTATTGTCAAAAGCTATTACATTACCACAAAATAATATATATATATATATATATATATATATATATATATTGTCATTACTCCATCCGACAAAGGTTCCACGGTAGTTGTACTAAACTCTTCTGACTATCTAAATGAAGCTCTCCGGCAGTTGTCGGATGCCTCTTCCTACCAGCCCGTCCAAAATGATCCCAACCCCACTTTTCTGCAAAACATCACCTCTTTCCTCAAGGAAAAAGGTCCCAACGAAGGTCTTTCCTCCCATGATTTATCTCTTCTCACCCCCCCCACACCCTCGCACCCCCAATTTCTACATTCTTCCCAAAATCCATAAGACTCACAACCCTGGTCGCCCAATAGTTTCCTCTTATAACTCTGTCACCGAACGCATCTCCGCTTTCGTTGACCACTACTTACAACCTTTTGTTCTCTCTCTATCTTCTCACATAAAAGATACTTATCATTTTCTTGAACGCCTCCAATCTACTCCACTCCCCTCAGACTGTGATATCTTAATGGCCACCATAGATGTCACCTCTCTCTACACTTCTATTCCTCACTCTGAAGGACTTTCCGCCATTCGTCTTTTTCTTGACCAGCGGCCTGTTCCTCACGCCCCTAGTTCAGATTTTCTCCTTGACCTTTCCAACTTTATACTTACTAATAATGCTTTCTCCTTCAATAACAAATTCTACATCCAAACTAAAGGTTGTGCCATGGGTAGTCGTTTCAGCCCCTCCTATGCTAACCTCTTCTTGGGTGCTTTTGAGTAATCTTTTCTCTCGTCCTGCTCTCCTAAACCTCTTCTCTGGCTTCGTTACATTGACGATATTTTTCTTCTGTGGCCACATGGCCTTGATTCCCTTAACTCTTTCATCTCCTCCCTAAACTCCTCCTCCTCTGTCTCCTTCACCTCTAACATCTCTGCCTCTAAAATTACCTTTCTGGATGTAGATATCTCCCTCAGTAACCTTAAATTCCACACTTCTGTCCATATCAAGCCCACCAACAAGCAACAATATCTCCATTTCAACAGCTGCCACCCTTCTCATACTAAACGTTCCCTCCCCTTTTCCCTCTCTATCCGTGGTCACCGAATATGCAACAATCCCGAATCCCTTGACCTTTTTCTCTCTAATCTCCACCAATCCCTCCTTCGCAGAGGCTACCCTGAGCGTCTTCTTCAGAAAAAAATCCTACAGCGACCCTCTTCTTCTAAATCTCTCTCTCAATAAGTTTCCTCATGATCAAATCTCCCTCTGTACCACCTATTTCCCTGGAGCTCACTCCATCCGCCGCTTAATCAAAAACCTTTACCCCATCCTCTCTGACAACCTAACCACTTCCAAAATTTTCCCCCGCTGTCCTTCTCTCACCTTTAGACGCCCTCCCAACCTCTCCACCCTCTTTAAAATCACTAAACCTCTTTCCAAATCAATCTCCCGACCTACTAAGTCCCTTCCGACGCCGTGCAATCGCCCACGTTGCAAAACTTGTGGCATCCTTCTCACCCAGCCTCTGCCTGATAAATTCCTTTCCGCTCATCTTCCTTCCGTCCCCTCACTCTCCTGCGTTTCCCATAATGTTGTCTATATCCTTCTTTGCCAATTATGTCCTAGTTTTTATATCGGTTTGACGACCACTCCCCTTAACATCCGCATGAATGGCCACCGCTCCAGTTGTAATGAACCACCTTCTATTTCTGTTTCCCTCCCTGTTGCCACCCATGTTTCTTCCCACAACTCCACCTTTAATAATATTTTTAAGGTTGGCATTCTCGCCTCCCTTCCCCCTTCCTCCTCCCCACTCAAAATCAAAGATCTTGAGTCCTCTTGCATTTACTTATTCCAGGCTTTCTCTCCGCCAGGACTCAATAAATCCCACTAACTTCTTCTATCACCTCTGCCCATACTACTTCTTCCTTTCGAATTTCTTCCACTTCCCGCCTCCCGCCCCCACCTTTCCTCTCCCTCCCCCTCCTCCCCTTCCCCTGTCCCTCCCCTCCCTCCCTTCCTTCCGCCTCAGTCCTCCCTTCCTACCACCTCAGTCCTCCCTTCCTTCTCAGTCTTCGCTCTTGCGACCAAGGTGCTAGTGGCACGGAAATATCAAGAAACTTTGTGTGTTCATCATTTTTTTGTTTTCTGTGTTTGTCGTCTGCCTTCCTCTGGCAAACTTTTATATATTAGTCACTTAAGTGATCCTAAGTGCATATATATATATATATATATATATATATATATGTATATAACTACACTTAGGATCACTCACGTGACGAATATATAAACTGTTTTCCAGAGAAAGGCAGACGCTAAACACAGAAAAACAAAAAAAAATGAACACACAGTTTTTCTTAATATTTCGGTGCCACTAGCACCTTGTTCGCAAGAGCGTAGAAGACTCTTCTTAGAAGCTCTTCTTCTTAGAAGACTCTTCTTAGAAGAGCGTAGAAGAAAAGTCTTCTACGCTCTTGCGAACAAGGTGCTAGTGGCACCGAAATATTAAGAAACTCTGTGTGTTCATTTTTTTTCGTTTTTCTGTGTTTAGCGTCTGCCTTTTTCTGGCAAACAGTTTGTATATATAAATATATATATATATATATATATATATATATATATATATATATATATATATATATATATATATATATATATATATATATATATATATATATATATATATATATATATATATATATATAAATACGTTGATGGATTGGAGTCAGCCATGCGGCGATGAACACACGATGTGGATAGGATGGAGGAGATAGACACACAAAAAAAAGAGACGATCACACTTACATAGCTAGCTTTCGGAACTAGTCCGTCTTCAAGGCGTATCACGGAACAAATGTCAATGTCAAATGTCACGGAACAAATGTCATTTGTTCCGTGATACGCCTTGAAGACGGACTAGTTCCGAAAGCTAGCTATGTAAGTGTGATCGTCTCTTTTTTTGTGTGTCTATCTCCTCCATCCTATCCACATCGTGTATATATATATATATATATATATATATATATATATATATATATATATATATATATATATATATATATATATAATCGTTCGTTCATTCACTCAGACCTCTCAGCGGCAAATACTCACATAAATGTTCATACAGAAAGGTAGAAAGAAAGTGGATAGGAACACATAAAATTTACAAACACAATGGTGGTGTGAAGATGAAATGATGGCCGATTCCAAGCAGAAAAAATTCGACTTGACCGGGAATCGAACCACGGAGCTTGTCGCGTCCACTGCCCAGACCACCGAGCTACCCAGTCTACTAAGAATCCATTTTCTGCTTCGAATCGGCCATCATTTCATCTTCACACCACCATTGTCTTTGTAAATTTTATGTGTTCCTATCCACTTTCTTTCTACCTTTCTGTATGAACATTTATGTGTGTATTTGCCGCTGAGCGGTCTGAGTGAATGAACGAACGATTGTATGGCCTGAACGGCTCATTTCCTACTTGGGTTAGCGTACCCCGAAACGCCTGTTCTATATCTTTCACCACTGTCTGTGTGCTTGAGTTATTCTTTCATTTTCGCCTTCTGTGTATGTCATTCTCTCTCTGCCGGTGGGTGAAAAGCAGCCCTGGCGCCATCTATTGGCCGCTCTCGTGGGTCATGCCTTGGGGAGTGTTTGTTCCTATAAACCCCCGCCGATTCCAGTGGATTCTTTGTAGACTGGGTAGCTCGGTGGTCTGAGCAGTGGACGCGACATTCAAAGGTCCGTGGTTCGATTCCCGGTCCAGTCGAATTTTTTCTGCTTGGAATCGGCCATCATTTCATCTTCACACCACCATTGTGTTTGTAAATTTTCTGTGTTCCTATCCACTTTCTTTCTACCTTTCTGTATGAACATTTATGTGAGTATTTGCCGCTGAGCGGTCTGAGTGAATGAACGTACGATTATATCGTACCGTATATCGTACCGTATATCGTACCGTATCGTATACGTATATATATATATATATATATATATATGTACGTAGTGGTATAACAAAACGAAAACCGCGCGTTTTCACGTATTATGCGACCTTACTATCTCGATTAGCCATTGTTTTGAGGGTTCTTGTAGCAATTCCGGACGCTATGTCATACGACACCGCGATAAGGATCGCGTTGTTTCGTAATGGCTGGTCAAATGGATTACGATAGAGATCACCTCGCTATGTGCTCAAATTTCCGTGGGCGTTTAGGTTGAGAGTTGTTTATTTGTTTGTGCAAATAGTAATGAAATGTTAATCAACATTCTGCCACACAATTCCATGAAAATCAATGTAGAAAATCATTCGCGTGTACAGAGGGAAGGACAGTACGCACGAAAGTTTCTTCCACAGTGATTCCCTCCTCACAACTGTATGACCACCACGGTATAGTGAAAACAACGTAAAGCGTGAGATTATCCTTATAAATAAGTTCAAGGGTAGCTATGGGGAATGTTTTCAATATCTTAATTATTTATATTTGGTAAATTAGGCTCAGAGGTACGATTTCTATCTCTGATTACCAAATTTTCCACCTCTATATACCTAGAATTTTTTTCAATATATTCAAAGGTAACTTCTCTTTTTTAATTTCGTTCAAAATTCCCATCCGTTCCCATTTAGTGTAACTAGCTTTAATCCGATTCCCTCAAACAATGTTACGTTAGAAATGAGGAGAGTGTTCTCACCGTTGGTGGGGGCAGTGAAAAAGACTTCAATGACGAACTTATTCACGAAGCAATGAGTAACTAGCGAGGAAGTACAGCATACAAGCTATCGGCAATGGGTTCAAACGGGAGCAACCGATGGACCAGAAAACGGCAACACAGAAAATGCACTGACTGATGGAACAGGACCAATAATGAACCAAGAACCGTCTGCGAGAACCAACCGCCAAAAGGCACATCGAACGAGTAGTCAAAAGGAGAGCGCTAATGGCGTTAAGCGTCCGACGGCCGTCGATTTCTGTCACGCCACAAAATCGAATTCTCAACTTAAATGGACGTTCCAATTCACGTCCACGGGAGGGAGGAGCATCACGGGAAGGATGGGAAGAGGGGCGAGTTCGGAGAGGGAGGAAGGGAAAGTTTGAAGGGAAAAATGGGGAGGTTGGGGGAGGGGGAAAGGGTCGGAGGGAGGGGGTGGGGGCTGGTGATGACGAAAAAGGGTGAAGGGATGATCACACTCTCGGCCGCGTCGGAGGCTGGGATAAAATTCCTTGTTGAAATATATTGATTGACTAGATGGGATCGGCAGAGTCATTTAACGCCCATCGCCAATTAAACTTGAAGAGCGGTCTTTTGAAAGGCGAGAGAGGAAGGCGTCGTAATCATCATCATGGGAAAAATGGAATCCCCTGTCGGAAACGCGCCCAACAATACATGTGGGCATCGTATATCTACATATGTGTGTGTGTGTGTGTGTTAATATATGCGTATATAGTAAGGATGAGTCGAATCCAAATGTCGATTCTCGATTCCAACGAATCTCAGGATTAGCATCGGTATCGAGAATCGATTGGCTAAAGTCGATTCCGATTCCAGATACATAAATATTCAAATCAAACTTCATTCATCACATCATATTTCGTAACGATTACCTTTTGTACATATTACATTTTTAATTTACTTTTAAAAATTGTAAGGGCTTTGGCTGGACTTTAATGGTTTGATTTTCGTGGTACCGTTGTTTATTTAAATGCGGGAGAGTTTGGATTGTCGTGCCAGTCCAGAGTAGACATGTTTTGTACAGAGAGGAAATTTGAAGGGTTTATAAAGATAATGTTTGCTCTTTTATTTGATTGTTTTTCTTCTTTTAATCATGCTTAGTGTCATTAGTGGACTTTGGTGGTGATTTTTCTAAAATCACTTGGCGCCCTGAAAATAAAATGCCAAAGTAACCCCCCTCCTGGCTCTACCATCGAGGCACTGAGAGACATTTGGAGTTATAATTTTTCTCAGTAATTTGGGGTGTAGGCTATCAATATGCACTTCTTATCTACCTCAATAAACTGGGGATATATTTTTTCTATTTTTGAATAAATATACTTTTAGAGCGACTCAATTGTCTTTGTTATTTTATTTCAGCCAATACTTGAATTTAAATAATAGTCGTACGCTACTGGTATATCGATATCCCACCTGTTATTAGGGATAAGAATCGATGGAATCGGAATCGATAATTGGGAATCGATTGAAAAGATTCGAAATCGGAATCAAAAAAAAGTGGAATCGACTCATCCCTACTATGTATATATATTTATGTATCTATATATTAATCGAGTCTACCTTAAATCTCTCTCTTCTCCACTTTTTACAGATTGAAGGTTTTTGAGAGAGCACCAGCGCCTCTCCTTCCATCGCATCTAAGTGAAGGAGACCGATATACACGGGAAAGGAGGGAGCTTTTCCATAAAACATAAACCTGTCCACTAAAACGAATGATAAGAACCGTCAAACACCGTCTTGAAACCCGAAGAGCCATTAAAAAATATTCTCTCAAGGAGGAGGAGAGGAGTGTGGGGTGGGAGGGATGGTGTGGAGAGATGATTTCCATCCTCTCTCGAGAAAAGTGACTGAAGGGAAGGGACGTCGGGTGTGTGTGGGTGAGGCTCATTTTTGACGCCTCGGAGATACGCCGGGGGTGAAAGGGAGAGAGGGTGGGGGTGAGTAGTGCGGAGGAGAACCCTATCTCCCTCCCCTTCCTCCTCATCGGACTGCCAGGTGGCCATCCTCTCCCTTTCTTGGCCTGCTTAAAAGGCGGAGGTGGGAGGGGATGATGGGAATTGAGGGGGAGGGGGTGGGAAACGGCGGTGACCGCCGCAAACACACACGCGTTGGTATAATACGCCGTTCACACCGCCACAACACTCGGAGGAGCCGAAGATCGCCGACGGCGCGGGGGTGCGGGAAGGGAAGCGCGGGGAAGGGGGCGGGGTTCGTATGGACGGCAAATGGTCGATCCCGTGTAGGACTAGTCCTGCACGAAAACTGTGGAGGGTGTCTTTATAGCTCCGCGTCACGTATACGCCACGGGCTGCGACAGCGCACACCCCACTTGGGGCCCTTTATAGCTCTGCGCTAACAGATGAAGGACGATATGCGGGACGATAAATCGATGCAAAATTCCATGCATTTCATCAGACCACGCTACATCCTCCGACTTGTTGGTTGATTGCTACGGTTGCGCTTCAGATTTGCCTCTGAGTATTTCTTTCTTTCGCTTTCGGTTAGTGGGGAGTCTCAATAGTTTGCTTTTAGTGTCCTTTTCGTTATTAACGGTTAGGACTTATGAGATATAATCTAGGTAGAGTTAGGTTAGGATCTAATATTTGGGGTCATAGTTAGGTGTATTTTGTTTGCCAGGGGTTTAAGGGGGGCTATTGATTTTAACCTTTCATATTCAGATTAATATTGCATTTCTGATGAGCAACCACTTCGATGATCATATGTGGCCACCACCGTTTATGGAAAAACCTCAAAATACAAGGATTCTGAAGCTCACAATAATTTTTAAACCAACGTAGATAACCATATTCCAAGCTCTTAATCCAGCTAATACAGCACATTTCATGCGTCCAACCTTTCTACCCATCCTTGTTGCCGCTTCAAAATGCCCGCTCTACAGCCGCGTCCTCGCAGTGAAATCCAAGTTCAGAATTTTCTGCGAGGACGCCAGGGAGCTGGCGACATGACGTCATCAATTCTCAATGCGAGATTTCATTGGCTCGCAAGTCCTGGCGTATACGTGACGCGGAGCTATAAAGGCACCCGGAGTCTGCGCTGTCGCCGAAAGTTTTGCCCGAGCTTACCAATGTTGGACGGTCATTTTTGAAGAGGCACCAACAACGGCTGAGGTCACGTGCGCCGCCGTTTAAGACTGGGGGAGTGTGTCGGAGTGGAGAGGTCGATAGGTTGCGCCATCAATGCCTCGTTTCCACAACGCTTGTTGGGACGGTGACATTGGAAATGGAAACGCCAGTTGGCGTCAATTGGTTGAAGCACGGTTGGCGGACCATAGTCATCCGGTAAAGCGGAGAAGGAATCGTAATTGGAACGCTAGTTTCGCATACATCGACGGGGACGAACGTATTTCAAATTTTGAACTGGGTTAAGATTCCGCAACAGAAGTTTCGAATAAAAATGTGCACGCTCAGTCCCCAAGGGGCGATTCGTTCCATGGTTCATTAATTCCCTTCTGGAGCGCAAGACCAACGTTGTCTAACCTCGCCGCGAGGAAGAGCGAACGAAGCACTAGGACAATGGAGTTGAGGAAAGATGGAAGGGACAAGGGAAACGTGGCGTTTTTTCTGTAGGAAATTAGAGTCCAATCTACCTGCTAACGGACAGTGAATAACGGCAGTGAATCTCCAAACCACAGCCAAGTAGGAACTGCGACTCCAATGAAAAATCTACAGGGATATGAAGGATATACGCCCACGGGATGAAATTTGCCATTGAAAATGTCTCGACTTCACCGGGATTCGAATCAGAATCTCCGTATTGCAAGTTAGTTGTGTTGAGCCGCTACATCACCAAGCCGTGTAATTGGCTAACACCTCTCACGACCGGCAATTGGGAGGCCCGGGTTCGAATTTCGGTGAAGTCAAATGATTTTTACAAGTACAATTTTCTTCCATTGGCGTATATAATCGAACTCAAACGCGTGACTGTCTACTAGATGATTTCTACATCTACCTCTAGTTACTACCCCGCGAGCCGCCGCTTTGGCGTGTGGCAGGGGGTGGTAGGTCACCAGAAGTGAAAAGATGTAAAATTTTTGGAGGTGAATGTCCCATGGGAGTGTGTTTGGAGGAGCTCAGTTTCTATTGTGATCGCTTATTGTTTGCGAAAAGAACGAGTTCTTGTACCTGTCTGTCCGGCAGTGTATCTATCTTATTTTATCGCATTTGTCAGACCTAGAAATGTAGTGAGGAGTCATGATAATATTCTCTATGTCGCTCTGAAAAATATCAGTTCCGAATTTACCAAGCAACTTAAGCCTAGCGTGTATCCTCCGAGTCTTTAGGGGCTCCCACCGTAATCCCTCTAGAAGTTGTGAGACACTATATGTACGCTCGTAGCAATTTTTAAGAAAGCGCGCTGCTTTCCTTTGTATTTTATTAATTTTTTGACCAGGGTCCCAAATGCTCGCGGCGTATTCGAGATGTGGCCTAACCAGAGCGAAGTATAATCTCTCTTTGACTTTTTTATTCCGAGGACCTTCCTATTATACGTTTAACAAAACCTAATTTCTTAAATGCTGCGTCAAATATGTTCTGTATGTTCAATCCCCACGATATATCAGAAGTTAAGGTAAATCCAAAATATTTTACTGTATCTGAAGATTGTATGTTTACTCCACCCACGGTGTAGGTATGGCCACAATACATATACGCATCATTAGGTCAATGCAGTGCAAAATCAAGTAAGAAGTTTTGAGCCGAAATTACATCATATTTTATTTTATTTTTTATTTATAAAATTATATTTTTATAAAAGTATTAATCATAGTAATATATTTTGAGCCGAAGATAGTACATTATGTAAAATCAACACGAATTCGCATCCATTTCAACAAACCCCTCCCTCCCTCCCGACCCGCCCAAGAAGACTCCTCGCGGATTCCTCCCGAAAGTCACGGCGTTTAGGATTAACGGAGATGAAAAAACCCAACCCCCATCATCATCATCATCATCCCCTCCCTCTCCTCCCCCCCTCCCCTCGACCCCCCCCCTCTCCCAGCACAAAGGCTTGCGCGTCGGTGCGTGCTTTGGTGAGCGGCGGGAGATGATGTTGGTGATGATGATGATGGAGGGCGCGATGATGATGACGGTGAGGGGGGTGGGGCGGCGGCGGTGGTTGCCCCGGGAGACGGGGAAGGGGCGGGGGACAACAAAGGGGCCCGGCTCCGGAGGGAGCGGAAAATGTTTGAGCGAGATGTATTTTGAGGGGGATGGTGGGAGGGGGAGATGGTGGAGGGGGCGAGGAGGAGTAAGAAGAAGAGGAGCGTGAAGAAGGAGGGAAGGAGGAGGAGGAGGAGGAGAGGAAGAGGAGGAAGGGAAAAAGAGGAAAGAGAAGGAATGCGGGACGAATGTTTCCGATGGGATCTGCGGTCGGCGCTGCTGGCGGGAGAGGGGGGGGGGCGGGGAAGAAGAGATGAGGGAAAAGATTCGAAATTAAAGAGCGCCTTTCGTGTAAGGGGGGAGAGGAGGGGGTGAGGAGGAGGGGAGAGGGGAGGGATGAAGGGGTCCATTTGTTTTTGCGGTGGTCCCGCGCGGGGATAAACGAGTCTTCTCCTCTTTACTGGTGGGTGGATGGTTGTTTGGGGTGAGGGGGGGGGGCAAATTTCCCACCCTCTTCTTCATCCCCGCTCCTTAATTGGAATTGGAAATCAGCGAGCGTTTGACGAGATCACGCTCCGCACTCGTGCTGCTTCGGCGGCGGCGAAAATGGACCGAAAAGAGACGTGGGTGAGGAGGGAGGAGGGGGTGAATGGGGTGGGGGTGGAGATTTGGAGAGGGGGGAGTGGAAGCTGTCGAATATAAATTGGGAGGATTCAGAATTGGGTGGTTTGAGGGAAGGGGTGGGTGAGAGGTTGTGGGAAAAGGATTTAGAGAGTAGATTTTGGGATAAAGGCTTATGAATTGATACGAGCACGGAGTCGACACGGATAGAAAAGATGGTTTATTTGCCCTTACGGGCCCCCTTAAGATCTCTTATTGCCGGATTCCACCACTACATACACCACTATTTTAAACATCATTTTGAAGTTGTAGGAACCGCATTTCATTTCCCATTAAATTTTTCCAAAGATTTTCCATACTTTCTGGGAAATTTAGTCTCAAAAATCACCTATTTTCACGATTTTCACTTGCACGACGACGCCATATTTCCAGTGTTTCCACCAGAGGTATTTTACTTATTTCATCTCTTCCAAACCCCCCATCTAACAAGCTTGCGGGCGTATGGAGTGAAACAGGGGTGCTTTGGTGGGACGGAACGTGACCTCGAAATCTTAGAATCTTCTTTTCCTTTTATGTAGAAAATATACGTTTCTACATGCTTACAACTCCAATTTTTACCCTTTTAATGACCTACCGTCCCGAGGGAGATTTTTTTCTAGAAAATATGCGTCTCTACATGCTTACAACTCCAATTTTTACCCTTTAAATGACCAACCCTCCCGAGGTAGATTTTTTCCAGAAATTATACATTTCTACATGCTTACTACTTCGATTTCTACCCTTATAATCACCAACCGTCCCGAGGGAGATTTTTTTCCGATAAAATATGCGTTTCTAAATGCTGACATCTCCGATTTCCGCCATTTTCTACACTCTATGTCAGATGTGAAAGTCGCTCGATCACTGCGCCATATACGGAAAATAGCCAATATGGCCGCCGAAAGCATCTCCTCCTATTTTCAAACTCCTATTTTAACAGTATTTACGCATGCTACTCGGTTCTTTCTCCACTGAAATACGTCCGCTTGCATGTACTTTCCTCCATAAAATTTTTATTCAAATACATTCATTTTTAGGGGTCGAAGAAAAATGTTGTCTTGGGGCCCGTAAACAGCAAATTTACCGAAAGATTTCTCCGTTTGAACTCTTTTGTGAAGGTCATCGAAGATAATGGTGCAGAAGTACAACTAAATGCAGCAAATCTCTAAACATCTCCAATACAATTTGGGGAAAGGGAATCACTCGCTCGAAGAATCCATTATGGCGGCCTTTCTTTAAATCATCGGGTAGAGAAAAAATTACTCACTTTTCACATTTTCCGCTTCACAAAACCATCTTTCTCAGTTCAAAATGAAATATAAATGATCAAAGTCTTAAGCAAAACAACAACCTTATACTATGCTAAATGAGTAAGTTTCTCCCTGAAGACTATCTCAATTAACTGCTTAGTTCTGGTGGTACGTGATTAACGCGAGGATTTGAGGCTTTGGGGTGAATCATAGTTTTTTTTCGTTTTAGGAGATCGATTTTATTAGATCCGCCTTCCCTTGAAAAGCTGATTCCTGAAAAAAAACTTTCCTTCTCATTTATAGCATGAAAGCTCCCAAGTACAAGAAACTTAGGGCAGAACTCCAAGAAACTAAAATTAGAGCGAATTGTCAGATAGAAATATTGATTATTGGCACTGAAATCACATTAAAAATTGCACTAAAATTACACAAGGACTACTTCTTCAATAGAGGACTAGGCTCTAAACCTAAGGACCAGACACTCACTCACACATTCATAGCTGATTATTCTTCCGATTCCTCTCATAGCTGAATAATTCCACATTGTTTTCGTCCAATTTTATCCAATTGTTAGGCCATGCTATAGCTATTCTATTTCTTTACCCTATTTATTACCTAATTTATTTAAGTTCAGTTTTCCCTCAATTGATTAAAAAAGGTTTAGCTTCCATCGCGATTTGAGGAAACAAGATCGGTGCTTCACTCAACGCAAGCTTAGAGCGATCAGACGTAGGCGTGGACGAAAACGGCGCTATCTAGAAGATGTGGTGTGCAATTCTTTGCTAAACCGGTCGAAAAACGCCTCGAAAATCCACGAGGTTGCCGTCGGCCAACATAGGGTGAGTAATGAACATTATTAATGGAAAATCTTTTGAAAAATGAAAAAACTTTTGCTTAAAAAATATTATGATTAACTTTTATGCAGTGTGTTGAAACATTTCACTTAAAACTTTTGCCATTCGAATTCGATTACTTAAAATAACAACAAAATTGTAAGGGTTGGCTACGAAAATTAAACCTAAAAACATGCTAATATTCGATAAATAAACAAATAAAGAGTACATAACTTGAAATTATCTTCGTATAAATTACCGATTTTAAGCTGTAATGAGTGAACAAGACTGGCACTAGTATCAGCTTACTATGTCAGATGATGGTGGTTTCGGTAGTCTGTATTATAAGCCCTAGCTCCTCCAAGTTTCAATATATCGTCAAAGAATTTTATGTACACGTAAACATTAATATTTCTAACGTATTCCAATTGTAGAAAATTATTTAATACAAAACAATCTTCATGGTAGGTATTTCATTGCCCACAAAACTTAGAGGACTGGCTACCAAATTTATCTCTATGTAAAACAATCTGATTTGCCATTAATAACGATTAATTTAACGGTACGGTAAAGATTAAAGATTAAATCCGTTGAACGAAACAGGAGAGGCAGAGGAAATAAAACGAACTCCGGGAAACGAACTAGAGCATAAGTTGAACGTATCATACAACGCTAATTCACAAAACTCCACAAAACTATCTTGAAAAAAGTTAACATTGAAACCGCTTGGCGATAACACTTAATGGTACTTCCATTGCATGATATTTTGAGAGCATTTAAATAATGGAATAAAGCAATATATTGCATTTTCAGTCCGCAACGGAAGGCGTTCGAATTATTATTTCGGTGTTATCCCCCCATTTAATGAGCGCATGGAAAAGCGCGCCCACGTATTTGAAAAATCAAGAAATTTATCATTTAAATAATTGAGAACAATGGGGTGAACGGTTTTACATTGGTGATAGTATCTGTGCATTAAGATTCACAAATGAATTTTTACAATGTCTTACAGGTGTGTGCAGCCGCTTCGATTTTAGCCTTTCCTTTGAAAGTGGCTTCTACTTTTTCTGAAAAATGTCGAAAAAAATATCGGTAAAAGGCTGGCAATTTGGTGCCACCAAAAGGACCATAAGATACATTTCTTTTTAACGAAGACAAAGTCAATGAATTTTTGCGTGGATTGTATCTTTCACTCAACTCGTACCGTGAGGAGATACCCTTGCCCAAAGGAAAATATACATGCCCTTGGATTGGAATAGAATAGATTACGAAAGATATCAATCCAGGGGGATCATCAGAATGATTCCATTGAATCAGACCAATGACAAGGAATCGATATCTACAGAGAGAGAGAGAGAGAGCGGGGATAAGACACGGCCGTTACATGACGTGGGCGACGGCCACCGCATTCCATTTCCTCTTCTGCATGATAATTCCCTCCGCCTCGGTCCTTCAATAGTCCCGCGAAACACCACCGGGCGCAGAGCTGACTTTCTCGTTCGTCTATAATCACTGCCGCGCCACAACAACAGCAACATAAGATAAGATAATGCTTTATTTGCTCTAGGATTACATTCCTTTGGAGCAGGAGAGACAATAAGAATATATGGTACAAAAAAATTAACGTTGAAAGTTAACATTTCCCCAATCAATCAGATATTGTGGTATCCGCCTTCAAAATAATTTCTCACAACTTGCGACGAATAGGTTCTCATACGAGAGACATACATTAAAATTACTTTGAACTGAAAATAGTCTTTATTGTTCTGGGACTTTAAGTTCCATGGAATATTGAAACATAATTACAATTCCGCATACATAATTACGATTACCTGGAACATTGAAAAATAATTACATGTCATGTAAAGCACCGCATATGAACCATCAATAACCAATGGATAAGATGATGCATAACGTGAAAATCAAGATAAAAGGACAATAAGGACAATAACATAGAAAGGGAAAAAATAAGCAGGTATGTTAATATGTTAGAAGGTAAGGGTTCAAACAGCTCTCCAGGTAACTGGTTCCATTCAATAATTGTCCTCTTGAGGAATGAGAATTTTTTAACATTGGTTTTTTGGGATCTCTGTTTTACTTTGAACATATGATGATTCTTGCTGATGAAGGATGTCTCTTCGAGTTCCGTTTGAAGCTCTCCCCATGCTGTTTCGTTCTTAATAATTCTATACAACACGCAAATTCTACTTCTTTTCCGCCTGCTCTGTAGACTCTCCCATCCTAATACTCTCATCATCTCTGCCACGCTTTCCGTCCTCTTATGGCTATTCAGAACTTACCTCGCGGACTTGCTTTGAACTGTCTCCAGCTTTTTAACGTGACCTTCCTCAAATGAGTCCCATACCATCGCCGAGTACTCTAGCATCTAACATCAGCCAGACTCTCTAGGATCTAACATCAGCCAAAGCATACCATAACATGGTAATGTTCAGCATTAGCGAAGGGGCAAATGAAGTGGATTCTTCCTAGTTAATGTATTCATTTAATTTTCCCTTAATACTCTCGTCTGTGTGGAGAAAACATCCGATGATTAGACACGCTCAGAGGACTCCAATGAGGATACAACGAACGAAGGGGACTCCATTGCATTTTCTGGCAAATGGGCACCTCCCCCCCCCCCCCCACAGCAGCGCAAAATAATGACCGTTCCCATGCAGCTGCGGCGCACGGCGCACTTGCAGTATTTCAAAAAGTGCATTTCCAGTGCAAGCGATTTCGACGCCCGAGCGCGCATCATCCAGGGGTCGCGTTCACCGAGGGGACGACAATGCCCTCCCCCTTGCAGCAGCGGCTCGCACCGAGTTAATGCCTCCTCATAGAGGGTGGTTAAAGAAACCGTGGGACGACGACTCGCCGGCCCTCCCTAAAAGACTGTCCAACCAGACTTGATCCCTCCCTGTACATGAATTATTTGTGGCAAAGTTTTGATAAATGAATGACATGACATTTTAGTACGACTGGCTCACTGCAGCCTCAATCTGAGAATTAATAGTTTTAGCAAGTTGTTGGCTAGTGGTGGTGCAATTTCTTCATCCATATTTCCAGAATTTTAAATGCTAGAATTTGTTTCTTTAATTTTTAATCATAATGTATTTAATTTTATAATTTTATGGTAATGACAATGTGGCGAAGAATAAATAAATGCATAAATAAATAAAAAGCTACTTTCATTGGCAGCTATAACATTGAATCATTTAGTTGAAGGGACTGCAGGTCTTGGTTCTTCCCAACTTCCAGTTGAGCAGCGATGGACGCACGATGAAAAGATGTTTGCGGCTTCATAATTTATAATCTATTTGTGTAAAAAATTTGGCTTTTCTTTGATTGGTGTTCTACAATTTTGTAAACATGACCAAGTCGGGAAGTCTGACGATTTTACCGTGTTTTCATTGGTTCTCCTAACACTCCTAACACATCAAACATGGAATGACATCGATCCGAAATATATTTTATTTTAGAGGTAAATAAACTGTCTTTCCAATGATGCATAATATATCTTACCATTTATGCTCAGTGACCATGTGGCACATACCAAAGTCCAGGTCTATGCAATTTTGATTGCGATAATAGATAATATAAATTATTCCACACTAATATTTTAGTCTGCTTAAGTACATGTTAAATTTTTTAAATCTTGGCTGTTGTCTTTTCTCTCGAATAAACTTAAGATAAGTTTCGTAGTTTGAGATAGCTCTCTTTTTTCTTATCTACACTAGCTTGTATTCTTTAGGGGTGGATTATTAAATTGATAACATACACTTATTATTTCATTTCCTTTTTCCGAATCGTGCTTTTGTTTTTGTTGTTTAGCTTTTGCTGATCGTTAATTTCGTCAAAACATTTCCTCTCGTATTTGCTCCTATTTTATTGCACGCGCGGTTGCCATCTTAACAACTCTTCCAGAAAATCTTAACTTGCTCATTCATTGTCAATATGAGGCAACTGTCTTCTCCCCCACAAATAAAAACTTCATCAGATATTGTTGTGCGTCACAGTGCATGTCGGAGGCAAATCGGGACATGACTGTTCTATTTCACGGGTTTTACGAGACGAAATGACGAGAATGTTTTGGTGGAAAACTGTCAGGGTATTATGAGACATCAAGTCAAGCAATGAATTAATTTCGAGAGGATTAGCATAGCTTCTGAGTATCCAAGCTCATTTTAATGTTCTGACAACTTATCATAGCACCCGAGGAAAAATGAATATACTCCACCATCATTCAGAAAAATGAAATGACCCGGATGCGATATTTCTATTTGGAAATCGGGACAATTACCCTAATAAGTAGAGTTGGTGTATCAAGACGATTTAGTTTAATCTATGAGGTGCAATAAAATAATGTGAGTAATTTACTTCCCCAGGAGAAATGTCAAATGTCCCATTAATGCATCCAATTTCGCCCCTCCCCAAACAATGAACCTCAAACACACCTCAGACATTCTTCAAGCCGTTTAAAATCGCTATCTGTTCGTAGCAGAAAAATTCCCACTCACACTCCCTTCAATTTCTTCCTAATTATCCAAGTAATAGGAATAAATTAAAGTTTCTATTGTAAACTTATAAAATCTTCATAATGTATGCTTATAATGCATTGTTTCAGGAAAATCAAAATTATGCATGGCAGTGCTCATAGTTATAAAATCGAAACAAAAATCTTTTCAAAGGAAATCTAGTAAGCTTTTATCATTCTCTCCGCGGTTTTCTGCATCTCTCTCCTTAGACCTCACCCTTTTACAGAAAGGTTTACACACTTTACTTCGTGTTTTACGATGAAACCAGATAGTTCAACGAAAATGGATCACTTATCTCACAAATATAATGACCATGTTTTGCGGAATATTCTAATTTCTTCAACGTGCAAAAGGCAAGAGCCGATTAAGGGCGGCTGACGACCAATGACCAATGCGGAAGCAGTGCTCCAAGAACTCCTCGCTCAGCTGGGGTTTATGAGGGCATTTGGGTGTCATATGGTGGAAATCCCTCATCTTTATTGGGGCGAATGGGGCTTACTGGAGCTTTTTTTCTTGGCTCACAAACACTGAATGTCCGTGAAGAGATCTCCTCCAAGCTTTTAATACCATTCCTAATGAAAGAAGGGTATAATATTAAATTTTCGTAGCTTTCATATTTCAGTTGTAACTTTTAAGATAGCCAGTGAGAGGTGGTTGCAACAACGAAGAGGACGCATTGATATTTAATTGTATTCTTTAAGTGCACGAGGTTGAAGAAGCGAGTTTCTGCAGCAAAATAGTTTTTCCCACTGAAATCATATGCTATTAAATCCCACCGTATCCTATACTAATTAAGTAATGCACGCCCCACTAGTTGCCTGCGTTTCTTTATCGCTCCATTTTCTCAGCCAAGCGCATACAGGTACACTGATAAACATGCATTACAATACATTCTTAGATTTAATTTACTTGAGTAAAAACGGTTACCATCCCTATGTGTGTTTGACATCCTATTATCACCATAAACATTCACTTTTACAATGGAGTAACATCAATATGTGTTAATATTAATGGTTGAAGGCATAACTTGTGGAACAAAGTCAAAGACATGATGAAAAATACCAAGACATTACTAAAACAAAAGAAAAAATACTAAAAGACTATGACGAATGTACTCAGATATTTTTTCGTCATGTCCGTATGTATTAGCATATCTATAAGAAATCATGAAATGCCAGAAAATGACTTAACTATAGGCCTAAATAAGCATAACCACGTTCCCACTTAGCTTCAAGTCTCAAAGCATGGAACTAGTACCTACTGAACTCTCTGCAATTACAAATCGTAAGCCAAAGAAAAATGTTTCTTTTAGGGTAAAAAAATCATGAACGATCTTGACAGAATCAATGGGAGATTTCTAAAAAGATAGTATTGGTTCAATTTCATCGTTGCATGAATGTCATTTAGAAATACGACACAGCAAGCAGAATTCAACATGACTTGACGACTATTCAAGGCAAATGAGAGAATTTTCAAATCTATACAAGGGAAGGACACCTACCAGTTCCATTGAACAGAACATTACGATGCAACAGAACATGATATAATGCGATGGTTCACGAAAAATGAATAAGTTGACATACCATTTGGGGTATCACACGACGCCGGCATCATGTTTGCACATCTACGATTGTCCTGCATTTTGTGTGCAAATAAAATCCTCCACATACAAAGTATTGGCCAATTTCACCCTTCCAGTGACTTAAAGCGGTTCTTTGTTGATGCCTCTGGTTTGCAGAACCAAAGCCATTAATTTATGCATTAATTTAATTCCTCAATCTCGAACTTCGGCGTCCTGCCATCATCGCCGCATTTTAAACCATCTTTATTATATTTCTACGTCGCGTCCAAATTAAATATAAAACGATACATATTCAAATGAGAGATAGAGTTTTTTGCTCATAATTAGTCACTCTAACACGCGGGTTGCACTCACCTTGTCCTTTCTCCCTGATCCATAACCTCTGTATATCTGACCTTAGACCGTTTTCGAACTTGGCAAATCGAGCTATCTTCCCTTGGTAGCTAGAGGTCATCGGGCTGAGATGACGTCAAATTCACGTGACCACTGACGCCAGATTGTCAAGATACATGGTAACGAAACCGAGTAAATGAAAAATCATTGCTGCTCACTTAATTTTTAGTTAGAATTCTGAGAGTGATAATATGGATATTTATGGCAAATAGAAGCAAAGGAAGGAAAAAATAGAAAGAATTTTGAAAGAATTTTGGTCCGATGAAAGGTATTCTCAGGTAGCCATAATTCCATCAGCAGCATTAGTTTCAAACTAACCAACATCATAATTGTTATAACGGAGAGAAATGGAGATTAGCATTATTATTGCATTCGTCAATAAATGGGGATAATGAACCTTTAGTGTAAATATTATTTATTTTCAACTGAATTGTGTTAGTGACAACGCATGTATTTTATCAGTCAACAGTTGAAGATCATAGGTAGTTTGTTCAGAGTGTAATACATTAATATACTATTACCTGTTTTTCCTTTAAGCAAAAAAATATTGATACATTGCTATGTTTCCTTGAACTTCCCTCACGTAATACCAAAATGCCTGCGGGTTATCTTCCAAAAAATCACTTACGATCTTACTTTTAAATTTTGCTAATGATTTCCGAATGGCCGCCTTTGATTTTGCTTAAGCTTTCCTATATTTTTCAAAAATATTTTCATGGTTCTCGTCGGGGTTTTTCTTGCGAATCTTTGTGACTTTTTCATCTTCCCAAGATTGGAAAGTCACCTCAAAGGGTGTCACTTTGAGACGCTAGAAGATATTGAAATAGCTTTAACTCACCAGCGGAGGGTAATTCCTCTACTTGAGTTCCCGCCCTGCGATGGAAAGCAAAAAAACTTCGTCGACTCCAACCTCCACACGTCGTCTTCATACCTGTGTGGATATTTATAATAAAAGAAATATATATAAGTGGAGTTACAATTTGAAATGAATGAAGAATCTTAAAAATAAGTGTCATTCCTTCATTTACGCGCCTCGTTACATGAAGTAGCTGTCTGACACACAAAAGTCAATAGAAATATTCCCCCCCGGCCCATCATATCCCTCCGGACTCAAGAGATAGTAGTGATTTAGAAAGCGATGGTTCGGCCAATGACAGTGGTTGTGAGGTGTCACTCGAGCAAACGGCAGAGTCACTCCATTCGAGAGAGAGAGAGAGAGAGAGAGAGAGAGAGAGAGAGAGAGGAGAGGAGCAGCAGCAGAACAGATGACCATAGATATTCCGAACCGGTGTCCGCGACAGTCACGCCAACAGGTAACTTCGAGCCATTTGACCACTCTGGTTGGATACCATTAAAAGCATAACTAATGGTAACATAATAAATGGTGAACTGCTCTTAAAGTTTTTATTATACTTCGGGCAGCTCTTTCTTCTTCTTCTACTTGTAGCTATCGCCTTTGACGACTAGAAACTGAGCATATAGATTTAGATGGATGTCCAGGCATTTCACGTAAATACAAGAAGTGTCTCCTTTTCAAGTCGTAAGTATAATAAAGAACAAAACTTGTTCCATGAGAATGCTGCAAGAACAGTTAGTCGTTTCAAGTTTCGATTGTTACAATTGTGTTTATAAAAATCTGCCTGTAATATAAACAACCCGGCAAGACAAAGAAGTTTGAAAGAAAGTTTACTTACCTTAATTTGTAGGTATTTTGCTCACTGATTATCTATATACCCGTCGAATATGTATTATATCGATAATCCGTAATAGATGTATTCGCTTCTGACCACAATGTTCTTTCCGTTTCAACAATAGTTTCCGTTGGATCGACAGACCGTCTTTTTGGTAGAAGCGGAAGTGGCGGAAGTTGGGTATCATGGCACGCTTCTGCGCATGACGTTAGTTTTAAGGCGCAAGTTTTTAAGATTTTGCTTTTCCAATTCGCAGTATAAATACGCATATCATTTAATTTGTGTGGCGTGAATTGTTTGAGATAATTTATGATTTATAATTCAAATGTTTCACACGATTATTTGAAAATATTTCGCTGATTTCGTTAATATTAAATAATCCTTAATTCGACGAATTGATGCTTTCTTAACTTACACTTGTTTCTATGTTAGCATATGCGAGTTACCTTATGGCTCATCAACTAAAATTCTTTAGCAAACGTATACTAATCTCGGATCGATCCATTGGGCACTTCAGGTGTAGAGAACACCTAGCATACATTATGCATACAGAATTGTATTATACATATGGTATAAAATGCATACACAGTATACGTATGTCATTTATATACGCATTGTATACAGTATAATATATAGCGCGATATACTCCGTATATTACATGAATATGTATACCAAATATGGCGTGCTGTATGGGAAAATACGTTGAATATTAAATATCATCCACCATCACCATAGATCCACTTAAAGTCAACGTGGATTCCACGTTGGTTCAGCCACAGAATATCCACCACCACCATATTTCAACAAATCAACGTGGTATCAACGTGGGTTCAACGGTGGTGGAATGAGGGTGCAATGACGGTAGAATGAGGGTGCAATGAGGGTGGAATGAGTGGGGAATGAGTGGGGAATGGGAGTAGATGTGGTGGAATGAGGGTGGAATGAGGATGGAATGACGGTGGAATGAGGATGGAATGAGAGTGGAATGAGGATGGAATGAGGGTGGAATGAGTGGGGAATTAGGCTGGAATGAGTGGGGAATGAGGGTGGAATGAGTGGGGAAAGAGGGTGAAATGAGGGTGCAATGATGGTGGAATGAGGGTGCAACGAGGGAGGAATGAGTGGGGAATGAGTGAATGTAGATGTGGTGGAATGAGGGTGGAATGAGGATGGAATGACGGTGGAATGAGGATGGAATGATGGTGGAATGGGTGGGGAATGGGGGAAGAATGAGTGGGGAATGAGAGTGGAATGAGGATGGAATGAGGGTGGAATGAGGGTGCTATGAGGGTGGAATGAGGGTGGAATGAGTGGGGAATGAGGGTGGAATGAGGGTGGAATGAGGGTGGAATGAGGGTGGAATGAGGGTGCTATGAGGGTGGAATGGGGGTGGAATGAGGGTGGAGCGCCGAGAGGAGAAGGAGGGGTTGTAGATCCTAATCTAATTATTCTGGAATAGTACGGAGCATCTTTTCAATATAGAATCTAACATGAGATTATTCCAGGAAGAGACGCCTGAATTTACTAACTTTATTCCTAATCTCATCTTAGAAGCGGATCGAAGTATTAAGCATGGAAGCCTAATTTCCTTATTTCTAATTTCCATAATATGGTAAAGTCCAAAAACGCAACATGCTTATACGGAAAGAAGATATTTAATTAATCATACGATTAAGTAATAGGCGAAAATATTTCAGATGCTCATCAGCCCACACTAAAATTGAATAAAATATAATAGAATAGTATAGGATAGAATAGAATATAATAGAATAGAATAGTATAAAATAGAATAGAATGTTTATTGTTTGGGGAAAATAATTCCCATGGAACATGATAAAAAAAAGCATTTGTTACGGTAGTCACCGAAAATATATGCAGAATGCAATGTTATAAAAAGAAAAACAACTTTAGCATAATGTTAAATTTATAAATTAAGTTTTCATTCATCGGATAGGGAATGTATCCACATAGTTTACCCATATTAGAACTATGCAAAGTTCTTAATGGATTTCATTAGCTCAGGGAGTGTGTTCCATTGTTTGCATGAAGTCACACAGAAGGATCTGCCATTTGAACGGAAAGGAGGAACGTATAGTTCCTCGGTTATCCGTGTTAATCTTTTCTCCCTATCACTATTGAAAATTATATTTTCATATAAATAGGAAGGAGCTCTGTTTATGATTAGTTTATACGTGAATATACACCTTTTGAAGTTTCCATCTTTTGCTTAGTTTCATCCACTGGTTATCATTACATAATGGAGTAACATGCTCATTGAAGGCAATATTAAATATAAACCGCAAGCCGCACTTCTGGAGTCTTTGAAGTTCAATATTTAATTCCTGGAAGAAATCGGAGTAAACAAGAGAGGAGTAGTCTGTGTGGGGCAGTTGAAGTGTGTGCACCAATATTTTCCTCAATGGAACCGGAAGAAAATCTCTAAATTGCTTAAGTCCGTAAATACGAAAAAACATTCTGTATTTCGTTTTTTGTAGTACCGAACTCATCGTAAAATAAGATCAAATTATTCGGGAACGCCCCACAGTTCAAAAGGAGCACGCCTGATTATTTTTTTCCCTCAGTGTTCTGAACACCTCATTTTGATTCGACAAAAATCGCATGAAATTCGTTTTTTGTATCTATTATTAATGAGCCATCTTTTGATAGTTTGTTCACATCAATGTTCTGGCTGATCATTCTTTTCCTCCAGTGTCTTGAAAATACATTCCTATGCGGACATTGCGAGTCACATCGGTAAATTGCAATTATGAATATTAGCGATTTCTCCATTTTTGGCAAATATGAGTTTCCAGTCAGATAAATATTCAAATATTTCCGTTGTTATACTCGTGGCAATTGTTTTAAATGTCTACGAGGAGAGTCCCCATTGTGGATTTGGTTGCCATATTATTGTGTCGATTTATATTGCATTGTATTTTTATATCATAATTTTATATTTTTATTTTTTTATTTTTTTATTCTTTCTTAATAATTGAATATAATAATAATAATAATAATTTTTATAATAAAATATTTTAATAATTCAAATAATTAAGGAAAAAATTCAAAATACATACCATCATGGGACAACTATGATGGTATGAATTTTTGTCCTTAATTATTTTACTCTCAGATCAATACAATTTGTCTTCACATCTCTTTCCTTTCCTCCGCCACGACGATAAACGAACCGCTCGAAGATCCCACATTCCCCCCTCCCTCCCTCCTCCCCCCCCCAGCCCCCCCCCTCACCCAACCCCCTCCCAAACCACCACATCAAATGAGAGATCCGAAAGCACGGACTCCCGTGATGTCGTTACTCTTTTTTATTTCTCACTCAAATCATCATACATCTTCTCTTATCTTTCCGCTGAACGATCTCCCCTTCTCTTTTTCAATAACTCCTTAACAACAACTCCAAAACAAAATCAACAATTAAGAAAACAGTCCATTAAAAATTGACATAATTATAAGGATTTCTGGCTTTCCCGGAGAATGCTATGGAGGTAGATTCCTCGGGTTTCCATCCGGGTCAAAAGAGTTATCTCCGACATGTTTCGGCAGCTTACTCCGCTACCTTCTTCAGGATGAAGTCTCCTGAAGACGGTAGCGGAGTAAGCTGCCGAAACATGTCGGAGATAACTCCTTTGACCCGGATGGAAACACGAGGAATCTACCTCCAACATAATTATAATTTAAACCATTAAAATAATTTAAACAAAACAACCCACGGTGAATGTAATACTAATAATAAAAAATAAAACAACTCAAACATTAAACGAAATCAAACCCCTCATTCAGAACAGAAGAAGGACGCACGACGTTACACTCCTTTCGTTCTCTCAATATCGGCGGTCCCCCAGGGGCGGGTCGAGGAGGGGGGGGTGGGGGGAAGGAATGGGGTGCGAGAGCCCTCGACATCCACAAGGACCACACAGCAAGTGGCAGAGTGTGGAAGAGAATGACAGCCGTGAATGTAATTAGCACTTTCCGGGATATGTGCTTTTGAACGCAGGCCCTCTTGGGGCTGCGCCACGGGGCGAAGGGGAGACAATAAGTGATGGTGAACATTGTATTCAGTGGTCGTGTTACAATGACACGCACGACGACGAATGACAAATGGGCGCGATAAAGTGACCAATGGCCGGCCAGGAATCGCTCGACCAATAAGCTTCCTCCTCCCCCTCCCCCATCACTCACCGGCACTCGTCCAAACGAGGCAAATACTTTCTACACTATAAAATCACATCCCGACCGCGAGCAAAGACGGCATTTCCGCAGGAGGTCAAATGATGAGATGCCGAATCATCAAAAGTGCGACAATAGGTTTTTGGCGAAGAGCGTCTTTTCATTTATTCCTACCCGCTCTCCGCAAAGGCATCCAGCGCGATGATCAGTTGCAAACATTGTTCAGGGGTTGTTATGCACGAACATAATCATTCACCTAAACTGGGTATCTTAATTGGTTAGAGCACTCGGCGCGAAATCGAGGGATCTGGGTTCGATTCCCAGTCCAGGCGAATGTTTTTCCACTCACAATTTCACGCAATTGTGCAAAATCATTTGATCGCAGGGGCCGAAGAGCAGCATTTTTGCTTCCTCTCATAGAGACCGCAAATGCAGCCCTTATGGCAAGTCTGATGCGATACTTAGCGGATTTGACATGAGAATTTTCGCAACAATTTGCACCCTCAATTGAAACAACGGCCGAGCCTTCGTTCCATATTTAGCATTATTTTTCAAAAAATATTCCTTTGAATTTTCACTCAAATAGCCGAAGCAAACACAAATATCTTCACCATTAGACTCAGGTCTACAATTCTTATCATTCGGAGCGGAGCGGAGCCTCTTTGAATTTTATTTTCTATTATTGGTTTCCAGATATAAAAATTAGATGCATCACCATCTTGTTCAATCGGATGGTGTTTGCTCCAATTTTCCGAAAGAACTTTTATTCTAATCTGCTTTTATGTTATATTCCAGGTCAAATTTTGATCATGGTGGGCCAGCTTCAACAACACGTTTCAAATGGGAATGCCAATATGATTATAGGATGGTGGTTGGTCTAAGACGTTGACGAGGATCATTGCGTGAAAATATAAGGAATAAAGATATTAAACTTGTTTTGAAGAAAGCTCAGATTTCTTGGAAATGCCGCCAGATTCATTTTCCTTTTCCCTTAACATTCGTGATAAGTTCCTTATAACCGCATCATTAAACTTCGGAATGCTTAGTGCCGCAGTCAACATATAATTATGTTATAAATATTTTAAACCTGGAGTTACGACCCAAAGCCTAATGAGTGAATCAAATCCATTCATCAAAACCCTATAGTTTTCCCAGTTGAGCAATGAAAAATTTCCGTACAATTACCAGCTAATGGCTTGAAGAGAAAAAATGTTCCCTTTATGAAAAAAATATAAAGAGTGAAAAAATGTTCCCTCGCAAATTAGTAGAGAGCATTGATATTAGATATATTAGGCATTCAAATTCACAGACCAATGTTAGGAACCCATATTTATGCCGCCAGACTATTTTTCCAATCCTCCGAGAATAGATGAAAATGTACATGGCTAAGAACAAAACATAATAAATTTGATATTTTTCCAACAAGAGAAGTAAAAATAGTTAAAGAGAGGCTACAGGACAGTAATTGCTATTGAAACTTTTGCAGATCCTCCATAGATGTAATCACCATAACCTGCTCTTTGTCCTCTCTGCGACACAAAATATTTCTTGCCCTCACCCAAACGTACTTAATTTTCTTTTCCTTTCGCAAAGCGCGCGCTTGGATGTAGAGCCCTTTGTACATCTACATCCCCGTAATACCCTGGAGGCCACCACGAGGGTGTGTGGCAGGGGGTGAAGATCACCAAACATGCACTATTGACATGCAACTAGTATATTTAAATGAGACATGCTAGAAAGTAAGGTCACATGGAGCTAGATAGTTAGAATCTACATAATAAGGAAGGGATTATTGATTGTTATTACATGCATCATGCACTACAGACTACTCTAACTATATTTCACCTACCTATCCCTTTGCTACGCTGCCTATTGTTCTCTCTTATGGTGCGCGGGAAAAATGACATTTTAAATCTATCGGTACGACAATCTATCTCTCTAATCTTGTTAATCTGATCAAACCTTGCATAATACGCAGGGGTTCTCAATATATGTATATCTAACGTCATCTGTGAATAAATAGGTTTCGAATTTACTTCAAAGGTTTAACCTAAATTTTAACCTGCGTTCTGATAGTAATTCCCATCCTAGTTCTTCTATTAAACTCTTAACACTTATACAATTATCATAACGGCCTTTAACAAATCTAGCGGATCTCCTTTGCACACGCTCAAATTCTTTTATCAAACCTTCCTCGTACGGATCCCATATACTAGCGGCATATTCTATGTGTAAAAGAGAGTCAAATCCTCGTTCACATAAACAGTACTAACCTTTGTCTCTGACCAACCGAAATCACACGTTGTAAGATCTCTCTTCACTCTTTTTCGTTGAATTAGCGCGTCCCTGGTTGACTGCCGCACAAATCTGACTATTACTCATCGGCGGCCGATCGAGGGCGTGATCTGTAGCAATAGCCGATGTCCTCGATAGCGACAGAGACTCCAAGGGCCGCTCCAACGCCCCTCAGCAAACTGCAGGGGTCCTCCCCTGGTTTCATGGCGATACCTCGGATTTCGAGAGTTTCGTAACAACTTCTGCTCTAGCTGATTGCGAGAGACCTCAAGGTCACTTACTTTGCATTTAAGGAACCCATTCTCTTCCAGAATGTTAACAACAAAGGATGACTTTAACTTGTTTGGCTCAGTTACAGTCTCACTCAATTTTGCGTATTGTTCAGACAAAATATCACTATTACTTTGAAGTGCTGATGTCAGCTCCCTCTGCTCCTCCCTGAGAGACTGCAATCCCTGTAACATCTCCTGGAATATGCTCTTCAGTCCCTGGTTGTCTCCTCGTGGGTCCTTACCCTGTGGACTTGCCGGACGATTATCCACCGGAATATACCGCTTTTTGTGTTCACAATCCTAACAGGTCCATTGCGTTTTGTTTTTCACTAGAAATTCTAAACCTGCAGATGATAACTTAACACAGGGCCCGTGAAAAAAATCGGCGTAGCATAAGCAATAATTGAGGATTTCTCCCAATTCACCGACAGCTGACAAACGGAGCAGTTGACCATGACTGCGGCTAAGTCTGAGTTAACGAACCTCTCCGTTTGAAGGCCGGGAGAGAACTGGCTCAGGTCTCGAAGGGTTTGCATCTAGTTGTCACATTGTACTTTTTACCTTATTATATTCTCTCGGAGACCCAAGCCACGTATTGGATTACCACGTAGGCCGCTGGGTTTCCATTTTCGCGGTCCGCTGCGTTAGTCCTTCAAAGAGCCGCGGATGACTCCACTGAAGATCGCCATACAAGTTCTATACACGTAGTAGATGACCAGAATGCTTGTCGTGATCAGTAGTTTTATTTCTCAATACAAAGTTAATACATGGTCGCATATTTTAATTGTACATTTCGATTGTAGTGACGATTGTCTCTGAGAAAGATTTCAAATTGACTTTTTTAATTTGATCAACAAAATGGATAAATTCCTTTCAAAGAATTTGCGATTACGCTAAACTGCGGTAAAGTCAGCGGTGGTGTTGGACGCGCGGACAAGCATTTCCCTCACGGTGTGGGGTCTTTGTCGCATGCATCTTTATTATGGAGGGTGTAAATTACCCTCCTTCCCGAAAAGAACTTTGATTGCTCTCAAAGAGAAAAGATGAAAGAGAATCGTGAATGCATCTACATAACTACCCTACGAGCCGCCGCAAGGATGTGTGGCATGAGGTGTTAGGAAACCAGCCTTGTAAAAATGTAAGGGATAAGGTTTTGGGAGGTGCAATGGTGACGTGTACTAAGAGAGTGTGCTTAGTGGAGCACAGTTTTTATTGTGGTTCCTTATTGTGCATTGAAAGAACGATTTTTTTACCTTTTCTGTTCGGCAATGTTTCTCCCTTATTTTTTCGTTTCCGTTGAACGTAGTGTGGCATCAAAATGATATTCTACCTGTCGCTCCGAAACACATCAATTCTGAATTTCTCAAGGAAGCTAGGCCTAGCGCTGAGCCTTCGATTCTCTAGTGGATATCAGCCTTATCCCTCTGAAACCTGTGATACACTTCATGCTCGCTCGTAGCAGTTTTTGACGAAGCGCGCAGCTTTTTCTGGGTCATCACCGAGGCGAAATTAAATGAAGGAAACGAAACCAGGGCGAAATTAAATAAATGAAATGCTTGGAAATTAAGGGGACTGAATTTAACAAAGCGATACCGTATTTCACCGCATAATTGTCGCACTCTTCTTTTTCAGTCCAAAAATTGGTTCAGAGCTTTTCATCGCATGATCGTCGCATGTTAATCCTGTTCGTCACGCTTCTTGCTGTAAAAGGAAAAAAAGCTGTCTAATTTTGCACTCTACCTGACATACATTTCTACCTTCCATGAACAAATTCAGAGTTGGGGAGACCGGGGCTAGTTGGGTACACTTTTGTCTTACGAATTTTCTATTTTTATCTATTAAAGTTTTTAATGAAATAACTATGCTAGCGCATTGAAACAAAGGCAGCAGGCATAATAAAGGCAGTTAAGTACGTGATAAATGACCTATGTATATCTAATACCGGCGCAATTTTATTTTTTTATTTCCCCTCATAATGGTCGCACCCTACTTTTTAGCAAAAAAAATTGGCATAAAATCTGCGACGATTATGCGGTGAAATAGGGTAATAAACCAAATGGTCACTTTGGCCGGCCTAGGGTGGCATAACCCCCGTTTCCCCCTCATGGCCCTTTGCCACGCCCCCTCTCTCAAGCAACCCTCCCTCGCGACGTCCAGCCAAACACACAAACACACACGAACACCCTCCCCTTACCCTTCAACTCTGGACCACACGCTGCAGCATCCTCCCTCCCGATGCCACGACCACACTGACCGCGGCCATTTCAAACCCATACAGCCTTGCCTTTTTTATTTTACATAAACCATTCTGTCCAGGGTACCAAATGCTCACAGAGTATTTGAGGTGTGGCCTAACCAGAACGAAGTAGTACCTCTCTAATTTACTGTTTCATTCGAGGGCCTACCAATTCAACGCTTGAAAAATCCTAGTTTCTTTAAGGCCGGACTGCACATGGTTTGTATGTTTGTTTCCCACGATATGTCTGAAGTTAAAGTAATTCCAAAGTTTTTGACTTTACCCGAGGATTCCACCTCCACCCACAATGTAGACATGGTGCCATTGCATTGGTGTGATGACTTCTGCAAAATAGTACCACTGTTGTGCATTTTTTTAAATTTTGTAATAGCCCCCACTCCTGGCGCCATGAATGAACTTTTTCAGATCCGATATTCGACCTTCTTATTTCGCTTATTCGTCAATTGTCCGGCAGATAATCGTCTGCAAATACTCCTGGTTTACCGCTAACAAGAGAACATTGGTCATTCATATAAATGATAAATAATTGACGACCGAAAAAGTGAACTTATGGAACACCAGATGTCTATCTAATGATATTACAGCTGTCAACTGCCTCGTTCGATTCACATGATTTTAGGATGCTGTGAAGGAAGAGCATAAGCTGTGTTTCGCTGGATCTACTACCCTTCTGGAAGCCTAGCTGAATGCTACATAAGGAGTACCGATTATTCAGGAAAGTCATAATATTGCTAACGACTATTTGTCCGAGAACCTTGCATAAAAGTGATGTTAGCGATATAGGCCGGTAATATCCTGGGTCATTTCCTTTCCTTTTTTTAATGCTGGTGTGACGATGGCTCTTTTCCAGTCTTGGGGTTCCATGCCTTCGAGTTATGATTTGCCAAATATGATTTCTAGGAATGGTGTAATCTGTGGCGCTCACTCCTTGAGTTCGCGTGCAGACATTCCTTCAGGATATGTCAACTTCTTACTTTTAAGGTAGTCCGAGCGAGATAGTTCCCTAGTCATAATCGAGACATTATTCGAATTATACGTTTTAATTACACCAGCTGTAGGACACTTCAATTAAATATTTCATTATTAATGGTGCAATAATATAGTTTTATATGACAGAAATCGTAAGTAATCAAATGAAAATATCTAAATACGTCTTTAACTTGACTCTTTTTTTTCGCGCGGTGCGTTTGAAACTCCTTCAAAACGGAATGTTTTTTGTGATACCCAAAAACCTACTGAGGTACCAATATGATTAATTTTCAAATATAGTTGAGAAAACATACAAACTACACACTGCTAGTTTTTTAAAGACATCTAAGTGCTGGAAATACCTCATTTTGTTAATAATTCCTCTCTGGAGTGCTTATACACGTACCGTTTCCCATGTAAATGGGCTGGTATTTTTTGGCAAATATCTCGGAAAGTAATGTGGTAAGGGGTAGAATTTTTGGTGGTATTAGAAGGGTGAGATATTTTTCTTAAAAATGAAACCAAATTCATTGATTTCTAAGTAAAATGATATCTCGCTCAAACTATAATTGGACGCAGTTGTTTAGTTATTCCATCACGTTGAATAATAATGCCAGCCATCGGCTCATTAATGTCAGGAATATCTGAATTACGTATTGTGTCATCCTTAGTGCATACACTTTCCAAGTAGTAGTTTCACAAATTGATAATGATTGACAGGTAAGAGCCATAAAAGGTAATCTTTGAAGAAGTAATGCATGTTTTCTGGAGCTAATTCAAGACTCTTCCGTAATTACTAAATTTTGTCAGTTACTGTCTGCTTTTAGGGCGGCATTATAAGTAAGACTTGATGTAAATTCTGATATAGATGTTTCATTACCGTGTAACCGTGGATTAACTTCCAGAAACATTCCCAAGCTGAGAGCTGTTGGATCGAGAACCGCAGCACTAAGGGAGAAATGATTAGGGACTTATGCGAAATTGCGAGATATAACACACTGAATTTATGACGTTAATAACTGTCCTTGCGAATTACTTATAGTTGAATTTGTGCACGGAAAGAGACAACGATTTGTTACGAGGGGTGTTTTTTAAGTAAGTACCGCTTTGAAATAAAAACATAAGTATATTTTTCTTAACAATTTTATTTTTACATGAAAACCTGTATCTCAATCTACTTTTCTACATAATTTCCACTAATATTAAGGCACTTTTCGCATCGTAGAACCAGCTTTTGAATCCCATCCTCACGGACGTCTGCCGTCTGTTTGACAACCACTGCAATACGGTCATTTTGACCTTAAAATCGTCGTCGTGGCGCTGACCACCACCAGTTGCATCTTTCAACGCAAATACAGGTGTTGGTCATTGGCGCTAGATCGGGACTGTGCGGAGGGTGATCAAATTGTTCCCAGCCAAATTATCCGATGAGATCTTGAGTTTGATTGGCCGTGTGTGCACGGGCATTGTCTTGGAGCAAAACGATCCCTTTACTCGGCACGCCACGCCCTTTGTTTTGGATTCTCTTAAAGCTCTAACCCATTTCCGTAGCATTCCATCACTCATAATGTTCTTTCCATAACCTTCATTTATCTGACGATGAATTTCAGCCGCTTTCACGACTATAGCACTAAGAAAACGAATCACAGCGCGTATTTCACAGTCGACGGGATTTTCAATCGGCGGAGGCATTTCAAATGCTCACAAAAAAACGTAAACACGGTCGAATGTTTCCGTAATGGTGGTTGAGGCTTCCTAACAGATGCAGGTGCACAGCGCTTATGGGCCACTTGTCGACCGCAGCACTGAAGTGGCCGAATTCCAAAACGGTACTTACTTAAAAAATATGCCTCGTATGATATCAGATACGTTATTGTCCATTAAGGAAAGCGCGGTTGAATTAAATGACAATTCGCTGGTTAGGAAAGAGTGAAGCAGAGGCGGATTAAGGCCGTAGTGTTGTAGGGGTGGATTGCTACTTCAACGAGGTCTGCGAAATATGGAACATCTTATAGCCAATATTTTTCCACTCTTACCAGGTATTAAGGGGCGGGTAAGATGAGGGTGCTATCCTCCCTAATCCCCTCTAAATTCGCCTCTAAAGTGACTTTAGTACTCGCAAGAGGAGTTTTGCGGACGGCGAAACGAACCGATTACCTGTCTTACACATTTTGTTTCCGAGGTGGTAACCATTTCGAAACTATACGGAATCATAGCCATTTGGAACTGAAAAATCTCGTTAACTTTTTACTTGTATCTTATCATCATTTTCATGAAAAAATACGAAAGTAAGACAAACTACGAGATCAGAGTATAGTGAACGTATCAGTAGAATCACCCGAAGCATACATTTGGGATGAATCTACTGTATCTGATATAATTTACTTACATATCCTTCATTTCCTTGCAATTCATTATTCTTGAAACCTTGCTCTGATTTCGGAAATCAAAACATTCAAGTAATGGTCTACTAATATTATTATTATTTACGACACAGGTTTCGTCGCGTAATGGCATCTTCAGGTGGACCATTACTTGAATGTTTTGATTTCCGATATGGAGAGGTTCCACAAAGTGAAGCCTGAATTTATAAGTTATATCTTGCTTTGATTATTCTCGATGACAAGAGCTAGCGCACAACATTTTCCGCAGGTCCATTAGGTACGACCATGTCCATCGATCTGAGAAATGCTGAAAGGTGTTTCACGGTTAAAAATAAAATAAGTGTGTCCGTCACCGTCCAAAATTGATAATAATGTATTTCAATTTTATGTTCATTTTAAGTTTACCATATGGACTGTCTTAGTTGCGATAGATAAATCATTCATGAAAATAAGAAGTGATTTTGAAAGTTCGAAAGAAATTTTCTCGCACTCGCATGATTCGCTTTTAAACACCGCGAAATATTGATTGAAAATAATTGGAGATGATTTTTGCGTAATTTTCGACTTCTTTTTAATTTACTTACTCTAGCTAACGGAAATAATAGATTAATGATTTTACATTTTTGTACAGTTTGCAATTATTTATGGACATATTGGGTAAAAAATACCAGTCAACTGATAATATGTCAAATTTCCAAAAATGGCATTTAACAAATGATGTGGTACGAAATCACTCGCACGGGTGCATTTACACCCGTGCATCCCGGTCAAGTCAAATGATTTTTTCATAGCGAACTTCAACCCTGGTGATAATATGTCGTTGGTACCTACTACTGGTCCGGAGGAAAGAGTGCTTAAAATATATTGGTCGGTGGAATACCGACATATTATTAGGAAGTCCCCAT
The DNA here is from genome assembly GCA_963169105.1 of Ceriagrion tenellum. Classification (NCBI taxonomy): domain Eukaryota; kingdom Metazoa; phylum Arthropoda; class Insecta; order Odonata; family Coenagrionidae; genus Ceriagrion; species Ceriagrion tenellum. The sequence continues at coordinate 134,193,999 of OY720642.1, read as the reverse complement.
GCCTACCTTCCAGCAATAACGGAGAGAAAAATCTTATTAAGGAATTCATTCTTCTTCTTTTGTGGTTCAATACAGTTTTGACATCTTTCAGAATATTTCAACGTTTCATTTTAGCCCTGTCAGCTGCTCACCAATTCCAGACACTGGATCCCTCATATCGCTGTTCACTCAATCAAATAGTCCTATACTCTTTCTCTCGTTCCTCTACCGTCAGCTCTCTTTATTGGTTGCCGTCAACATCCATTCCAAGAACTCGCCCAGCCAAACACAGTCTGGCCTATTTCCTGTGTAACTAGATCAATTCCTAAAGCTACTGAGCCAGTTCACGATCGCATGGCCATCGCCTGACACTATTATCCCTCACCAGGGATCATAATCTTCCTCGAACATCTCGGCAATTGTTCTTCCGTGCTGGAAAAGAAAAACTATGCAAATTCCACTTAGAGAAGAATGATCGAAGGTTTTCCTGGCGAACTTTGTCGTTGAAGATTGTTCAGGTCTTCCTCCGGGTAAGGTTCTCCATTTCAGCCGACGTTTCGATGGACGAGTCGTCCATCATCCTCAGGGTATGTCGTGTCTGGGATGTGGTCTTCCTTACATAGTGCTTGGCGGGCGGGTCAACCAGGGGAGGTGTCTCCTGATTAGTAAAAAATTTTCCCACCTTTTTTCCTGGGCTTCTCGGCTGCTCCTCAGCACTGGTTTCCACGAGTTTAGAGATTTCTATGGCCTCCCTCGTCAGCCTTTCCCGAAACTTGTCAATGCGGCAGAGAACCTTCGTCTCCTCCCAGCAGATGACATGGTCGTGGAAGATGCTGTGGTCGGCCACGGCGGACTTCTCAGGTTGGCCAAGGCTGAAATGACGTTTATGTTCTTTGACCACTGTATTAAATTTTCTCTAAGTGGAATATGCATATTTTTTCCTTCCCAACATGGAAAAATTTCACATAATTCACCCTGAAACCGTACGGTTTGTTAATTGTTCTTCCATTGTCTTTCTTATGGTCCTTGTACATATCTGCACCATCCATCTCGATGTATATTTCTATGTGTAGCAGTACTTATATGTAAATACTAGATGAATGTTTTATGCACCAAAACTTTGATTAAACCACATTATTAAGAGTTTCCCATATCAAACATTGGTAAACATTGCACCACATTACAGTCCACTCTCTATTTTCCACAAGACCGACCATGGTTTCGACAAATTGCACGTACGACTACCAAGGAATAGCAGTACCTATCCTTATTGCTGATGCTACGCTCGGTGTTGAATAAAATTAAGTGTGGAATACACTGCGCGGTGGTATTTCACTTAACAACGTTTTTACAGATGATGTTCAAGTTTCCGACGCACAGTTACGTCGGAGGCTTTCGCTACGGTTCCCCTTATGTTTTAGACCATTGTAATGTCCATTATTTTGTAGCCGCATCAAGGGCTTGGGCTGCTTCCGCCATCGCTGTTCCTATAAGACCACTTAAATGAACATCATCTGCACAAGCTAGAATCTGTGTAAGATAGAACATCCGCATTATGTGCTGAGAGCAGTGAAAGGCAATTCTTTTAGATAGTATTTCACAATCCATGATCGACAATTATCGCTCCATATTAAACAACAAGCAGGTCATGATGTCCTCCTGATTCAGACCTGCAACTAACGGAAAGGCGATGGCCAAATCATACGCAGGCAGGTGGTACTTACCATGAAAGTACGCTGCAGCCGCCGCAGTATTTCGAAGGGGTTCTCAATCTTCGTCACCGCATTGGAGAATTCTACCCCGTCTACTCTATCATTGGCAGTCGAAGTCGAAGATTAAACAATAGTTAGTTACCTTTAATTATTTCGTTATTCCTCGCACCATCTTTCGGGGTGGATAGCGGTTACGCCATAGATTTACCCCATCTAAAACTAATCGAATGGGGTTTAACTCCATATCGACTAAAATGGAGTAACTATTGCAACAGTAGGTCTTGATATAACTTTATATGAAATAAATATAAGAACAAATTCTCAACAATTGGAGCAGTGCAATGGGTCATTTCAGTATGCAAGGCAGGTCAAAGTAGAACTTTGAGGGTAGGTTCTCGGATAAATTAAGTCACTTCCTTGGAGAGCAACAGCGGCACATGAATGGGAGCCACCAACCTAAGTACGTGATGTAAATAGCAATTGTACTCCGCTGTGATTCTCCCTCGACGAGCGTGAGCTGAGCAGTCACATACCTATCAATCTACCTTTGGGTCGAAAGCTATGTCCTTTAAATATGTTTGACTTAATCATTGTAACTGTAAATTATGCCACACGAAGGCGTTCATCACGGAGTAAAACAGGAAGCCAATGTCAGAGCGCGTCTTTCAGGCTGCATCGCTTCCCTTCTCTCAAAGCCTTGTACATACATGCGTACAAGTATTATAACGAGGAGCTTTTCTTCTTTCGGTTCCGACTCAACCACTCACTGCGAACGAACGTCTCCGCCAAAAGAGGAGGAAGCTGGAGTGAGTGACGCCCTCATTGTTGCCGAACCCTCTCGTTGCCATGGAGGCGCGGCTTCGGCAAGGGAAGGGGCGGCGAGAGTGGGTGGGCGTGGCTACGGATCCTTCTCGCGAAAGGGAGGGCAGGGGGGGGGGAGGATGGAAAGGGAAGTGTGAGTCGTCCGGAGGTAGGGGTGAGCTGGCTGGCGAAGAAGGGTGGGGAGGGAAGAGGATGTTGGGAGACGAACGGGGGAGGGGTGAGGTAGAAGCCGAACCGGCGCAGGAGGGAGTTGACAGCGCCTTGGGCAGAAAGTAAGTTGATTATCAGAGAATTTTCAGGAGCGGACTTACTCGGGTTCGGCCCGCAGCCTGCAAGTGGTAACAGGGCTCATACTTTCACCACCCCTCAAGCGAAGAAGGCCGCCTCATCGCTAGCTCGAACCCGCTAAAATACTCGGTTGTTTATTAACACGTTAAAAATTGACATCACAATGTGAGTTTACGATGGCAATTGTTTTTAAATACCGCTGTAAAGACCTTCAAAACAAGACCAAGATCTTGCTTCTACTACTTTTCATAACCAAGGAAAAGTTGTTTCATAACTTTTTTATGGCACAATAGAAAGAACTGAACGTTTAAAGATACATTTAAATATATTTTCCTACACAATACTACAGGTTCATAACGATTAAACTTAAAGTTTCTTCACTATTAAATGTCAAAGAGAGCCCTCCGTTCGAAAACGGCAAAAAACGGCACTTTTTTTGTTCTCACAGGAATAACAAATCGAGAGTGTAATGTAAAAAGTAATCGGCGACCACAGTTAAACGTAAGATAAAACAAGCTAACATTTGGTGTAATTCGTATTCATGTGGGTACCACGGCTCATTCATAATCAGCGTCCAAACCTGAGTGTACATAATTTTTGCACCGACAGTAGAAAGGTAAATAGATCTCAGACAGCTTAAAAATCTCCATTGCCACCAACTTCACAGAAATACGCGAATGACGGTAATCTACCTCCATTAGCAACAAAGAGTTTATGGCGAGAAAAACGGTTTAGTGCCTTACATAATGTGGAATTTCAGCTTCCAAGATACAGACAGAAAAACAGAAAGAAAGATGGCCGGCAAGATGACAGGAAGGGGCGGAGTGATAGCGTCACAAGTTGGCAGATCAAAGTGGGTGACAAATTTTCCAATTTAGAGTGAAAAGGGCGGTAGAATTTCGAACGATTTCTCTAAAATTTTTTCGCGAAATATGATTCTCCTCTTACAAAAGTACTAAAGCAACAGGCGAAATTAAAAATGCCGTCCTATAATAATCACCGTTCTAGAACATGATTTGCAATTTATAAAACAAGATAATGAAACGCCTGCACAGGATTGGCTGCTATTTTAGGGAGAACAAGTTGAAAAATGGAGAAAAGACAAACCTGTGACTTACGCAGTCTTTACATCGTTTCCAGTCCGCAATTGATCACGTAATTTATTACAGCCAAATAATAAACACCTAGTCCCATAGCGGGTGAATTTTTTTGAAGAAATTGCCATGAGAAAAATTCAGCCTGGACCGGGAATCGAACCACGGACCTTTAGTTTTCCGGACCGATTCGCACACCACTACGCTACCCAGGCTTCCTAATTCCCATTGCAATTTTGGTGGATACAAGTACTTAGGATCTAGTTGCGTCGCATCCACGAAATTGCCATGGGAATTAGGAAGCCTGGATTGCGTAGTATTCTGCGCATTGGTCCGGCAAACCAAAGGTCCGTGGTTCGATTCCCGGTCCAGGCCGAATTTTTCCTATGGCAATTTCTTCAAAAAACTAGCCCCATAGCTTTAAAAAATGTACCCAATAGCCATCTCTCTCCTCAGCATTACTTTCCACCTTTCCCCGGCATCGATGACCATTTCCTCCTCAGGGGAACAAAGAGCGCACTTCTCCACCGCCGACAAATTATGAAACTAAACAAAACAAGGAACACAGGAAAAGAAAAACTCTCACGATAAATGACCTAAATTTTCGACCATCTCAAGGTTTTCATTGGGAATAAGGAAGTTGTCTGGCTGTCATATAAAAAGAGCCGAATGGAATATTTCGAGTCGTGTTGAATATAGTAATGAATCTACTAGGTGTGGCGGTGTAAAATGGTACACGAAAAGGAAATACTCATACGAGAAATTACTTCTTGAATTCTCGACTGTCTCTCTGTCTTCTTCATACGGAAGAAGTAGTCTGACTACCTCGGAACGGAGGAAGTAGTCACACTACCCAGTAGTCGGTATACTTCATACGTCTAAAGATGACCGGAGAGATGGTCGAGAATTCAAGAAGTAATTTCTCGTGTGAGTTTTTCTTTTTCTAATCGCAGTGGACTTATTTTATATGTATTCTTTTTTCACTTCAGTCAGTCAATCTGGAAAAATCTAATGATAATATGAATTTACAAGGCTAGCTAATCATAACATGATTTTACAATAGAAGAACGATTTGTTTCGATACAAATTCCAGATATCGCATTAGAAGTATTCTAGTCCCGCAGGAACAGTTGATCTGGCCATATTCGCGCCTTCTTTTGGCCGGGATAAATTTCGACCCAGCCATGACTGCCTCGTTCCAGCAGAAAATAGCTCCACGTACACGACGCTTACGTCTCCTCGAGCAAAGAAGGAATTTATGACAAGGCTGACCCCTTTTAACAAAGGTTAACCCGTCCCTGCCTGCTTCGCTTCCAGGGCCCGGTTAACCTCGGATCAAATTGACGCCGACTCTTCGAGTGCGATCGCCGTATGCCCGTACTAAGCCCAGACACAAATATAGAAGACTGGGATTTTTACATCATATATTTATATATCCCACCGATCCATTCGACTTATGATGAGAAACTCTCAGAGCCCAAAGTAAATTAGATATGAAACGCTTCAAAGTCCTTTATCTCGAGTGTTAATCTGAAATAGGAACATGCAGGTGTGTGGATGGGATGTTTGCATATTTTTCGCCAGTAGATTCAGCTTTTGGGAAGGTTCTCATTTTTTTTTTCGAGCAGTTCGTCTCGCAGTAAAGAGTCCATCCTTTTCATGTTTTTTAACTGCTGGCCCAATTCTTTAATGGGCGCATCACGAACTTTCGTGTGAGGTTGGAGAAATAATAGGAAGGTAAAGAATGTGTTAGTTTCACGAGCAGGTGTATTGTTGATTTTTGCCGACCAGGTGGTCTCGCGAGTAACACCTAAGTTCTTTCGTCTCAAATTACAGCATGGTTATCTATTCTTTCTCATCGACGATTTGATATCATGAATTAGCATTGACGCGTTAGCGGTACAACCGAGGGTGGCCAGACGATGACCGATATTTTACGATCAATAAATAATTTGTCACCACTGATTTCGTGACATCGACAGAATAATTGATTGTTCTCTTTTCCAACTTACTTTCCTTATTTCTAATGAAACACTTTTCCTATACATTAAATCTAATGTTCTTCGCTCATGACAAAAGTCTCCGTGTCCTTTCATATTTATTTGGCCCATGAACTTATTCCTTGGTCTTCCTTTGGGGACTTTTCCCTCTATTTTGCCTTCAGTTATAGTCTTCATAAACTCATTGTGTCTCAAGGTGTGTCCAATCCATCTGGTACTTCTTTTCTGTATGGTGTTCCATTTAATGGTCCTTTCAACTTCTAATCTTCTGTGCATTACATCATTTCCTATTTTGTCCATCCATTTTATCTTCACCATCCTCCTCTAGAACCAGGTTTGGGAGGCTTCTAGTCTGCTCTAGCCAGCTTTTCCAATGGTCCATGCTTCCAATCCATCGACTGCGACGCTCCACACGAATGTTTTCACATTCTGTTTCATAGTTTTCAGTCCCATCTTCTTTGAGCATAGCAGTTGTCCGACCAATGGGACCGATGATGCTTCCGAGAGAGAGAGAGGTGAAGGAATCCACTTCCTCTAATTGCTTCTCTCCTCTCAGTGTGACTTCGGAATTCATCTTCTCTCTTCCGTATTCTAGGATTTTATTCTTCATCTTATTTTTTTCTTGTTGTATTCTTGGAGAACTTGGTCCATTGCGTTTAGTGACCTTTGAAAATCCTCGCGATTTCCAGCTATGACTGCGATGTCATCTGCGAAGCGGGTAATGTTTATTTCTTCTAAGTTTAACTTTACTCCGATTAGTCCAGTTTCTTGTGCTTCTCGTATGGCCTCCTCCAAGTACATGTTGAGCAGTGCTGGTGACAGGTTGTTATACTTCGTTGTTTATTTTAGCATCTAGCTGACCTCCGTCTCTCATTCGCAATGTGACGATTTGTTTCGTGTTTAGTTGGTAGGATGGTCTTCTATCCTATATGATGTGCTTTTTTTCACGAAGATACGGTATTTGGTATCACTGGATAGAACAGATGTTTTACTGTGAAAAAAGGCTTTGTACTTTGTTTTCTTATCCCTCTAATACATTTTTAAACGGCAAGATAGCGGAGGCTAATTCCTTCTACCTTCGATACCGCTCACTAAGTGAATGGCTGATGGGATACAAAACATCCACTCTCTCAGTTAGCAGCAAGTGAACGTGAGGGCTACGTCATCCAGCAGTCACAGTTAACTAGATACCGGGGCGTAATCATCGTATTCACGCATTATTTAACTTTACGACGTTGTTACATTAATCACGTTGAGGAGTGAAGTTAAGCGTTGTGGTTTGATTGATTGAATAAGTGGAGAAAAAGAATCCCGTTTTCCGGTAAATTACATCATGAGCAAGAACTGTGTTCTACACTAGGTAAGTACTATAACTGCAACGCTTATATTATGCCGCAAAAACCGACATCGGTTAACACTTTATTTCGATTCGGGAAGACATTAAATTTAAAATCCAGTGCATGAGTATGAACTCATTGATATAACCCAGAGATCGAGCTGGATGGTACAGTGACCTCTCAGCTGTGTAATGATAATTTCAACTGATGTAATTCCATCATTCTTTTGCTTTTACGAATCATTTCACTTTTACGCAATGGAGGTATGTACATTTTATTTTTGATACAGTGGGCAAATACGCTCGTTGAGGTAGAATAAGTGGTTTCTTACTCATAGCTCGACTCCAAGGATTACAATTATTGCTGGTCCTTCCATGTCTATAGTCGATGGCTTTCCTTCGATTCTATTATTGATCTTAAATGGCATTAGTGCATGCGTCAACACTCAGTCGCCTTTTGTAACACGTTAATATCTATGGTACTCAGGACAACTATTTTCTGAAAAAAAACCGGTGGCTTCTATCTAATTAGGGCTACAAATATTATTAATTTAGGGGTTAAATTATTACCTATACTATTAACATGGATTGTAGTCACTAGCATAGTGCAAGATTAAGGTAACATTGCGCGGTACCTAACAATATTTTTTTTCTATCTCAGAATTACTAATGCTTTCATTTCTTCCAAATCATCAACGCAACATTTCAATAAATGAGGAATTTCTTTTGGACATCCTGTCCACATTTAATGGGCAAATTCATATATAAAAAATTCATATTTTCTCAATGTTCCGACCATTTTTCCACACCCAATGGGGGAGAGTGTCGCTTCCCTCAATTCGGGATAGCTCAAGTTAGAAAGAAAGATAATAACGGCCGCACATTTCAATTCCTACGTTTCAGATACTCCTCCATTCCCTATGACTCAGTCGTGTACCCAAAATATTTCAATTGAATGATAAATATTGAGTATAAAAAATTACAATCTAGTAAAAAAATAAGTAACCCGAACGTGGCTAAAATAATCCTATTCAATTACTTCAGTAATCGTTAAGGTAGTTCGAGCGAAAACTCATTTTACTTAGAAATCAATGAATTTGGTCTCATTTTTAAGAAAAATATCTCACCCTTCTAATGACACCAAAAATTCTACCCCTTACCACATTACTTTCGGAAATATTTGCCAAAAAGACCAGCCATGTTACATGGGAAATGGTACGTGTATATGCACTCCAGAGAGGAATTATTAACAAAATGAGTTATTTCCAGCACTTAGATGCCTTTAAAAAACTAGCAGTGTGTAGTTTGTATGTTTTCTCAACTATATTTGAAAGTTAATCATATTGTCACCTCAGTAGGTTCTTGGGTATCACAAAAAACATTCCGTTTTGAAGGAGTTTCAAACGCACCGCGCGAAAAAAAAGTCAAGTTAAAGACGTATTTAGATATTTTCATTTGATTACTTACGATTTCTGTCATATAAAACTATATTATTGCACCATTAATAATGAAATATTTAACTGATGTGTTCTACAGCTGGTGAAATTAAAACGTATAATTCGAATATGGTCTCTATTATGACTAGGGGGGAACTATCTCGCTCGGACTACCTTAAGCTCGCGGTGCTTTTAAAAGCTTTCACTTAATTTCAAATCCAATGAAATATGACCTGTCTTCATTTTTTATGTTCCACCTAGGCAGAGAAGCGGAAAAACCTATTGTTGGGCGCTAACAAAAAATGCACCCATACTTTAATGAACGCACGGGCGAAATATCCCCAAAATTTACGCATTCAACCGATCATACTAATACTAATAAGGGACCCCTCTCCCCATATTAGACGCTGAAATGGGGAAAATTTTGGTCATAAGGTGTTCCGTTAACCTCCTTCCCACCCAACGACCCGTGGAAGTTGTAACTCCCCAAATAACAACGACCTCAATCCACCATTCGCTAATATTGCGCTTTGAATCTATCCATGTAAAATTATTCAAACGTGTAAGGAATTTATTTGCCACGCAATAGGTTCGAAATATACATTCAAAAACTTGACTTAAAGGATATTGTTTTAGTTACTGATTGAAAAACTACCTGAACCCGTTTGGAATCAAATATTTAAATTAGTAGATAAGGAATCGTTCAATAGAAGCATCAGCCACTCGTAGCAGAGCATCGTGACGATTAATATTAATTGGCCATTGGCCTCGTGACCGGGCCATTGAAAATTAAACCGGTGCCCAACTCCAGGCTAGCTTAAAAGGCGACGCAAGTCTTCATTCCGATTAACGCCCCGGGTCACTTTTAAATTGTGAGATTCCTCTAAAGCATTTAACATCCAGATTCGATGGAGGGAGGTAATGGCTCTTCCCTCGGCGTTGCAGTTTCAACATCACCACCAAGGTAAGACCTCTTTATTCTACTTCTCAGGTCTCCACGTTCAAAATCGAGCTCCTTCAAAGATTATTTTAACTTAATATTTTTTTCAAAAGGTGGACTGATCTTAAGTAAAACATCCGAAGTGTACCTTCTCAAGACCGCGTGACATTGTGCGCAGTAGAAATTGAGTCGGATCGCAGTAGGATCGAAATGAATAGGCGTCGAGGATAAGTAATACCGTCTGATATTCTGCCGCTATAGACTTCACAACGTTTCAACAACGTTCACTCGTTGTGCCAGGAGTGGGGGGTTGGAATTAAATATCAGCAAATGCACCACAGTCTACTTCACCTGTGAAAGTCATCACAAAAATGCCATACCTATACTTTGGGTGGAGTAAACAAAATCTTCAAATACGGAAAAATATCTAGGAATGTCCTTAACTTGTGATATATCGTGGGGATTACACATACAAAACATATGTAGCGCATCATTTAAGAAACTAGGTTTAGTTAAACGTATAATAGGAAGGTCTTCGGATGAAAAAGTAAAAGAGAGATGTTACTTCGCTCTGGTTAGGCCACATCTCGAATACGCCGCGAGCATTTGGACCCTGGTCAAATAGATTCAACCAAAAAATTAATAAAATACAAAGGAAAGCAGCGCGCTTTCTTAAAAATTGCTACGAGCGTACATATAGTGTCTCACAACTTCTAGAGGGATTACGGTGGGAGCCCCTAAAGACTCGGAGGCTACACGCTAGGCTTAGGTTGATTGATAAATTCAGAACTGATATTTTTCAGAGCAACATAGAGAATATAATCAACACTCCTCACAATATCCCTAGGTCTGACAGCCGCGATAAAATAAGAGCGATACACTGCCGAACAGATAGGTTCGCGGGGTATTATGTAGATGAAGGTATATGTACAATTTGCCTGGAGGTGATGCATTTACGTCGGAATCATTTGATACATAAAAATCCCAGCGGATCATCGTAACGGTACGTCCATTCGCTGATTACATTCGACCACCCTTGCCTCAATCTTTGCGCTTTCTTTATTTCATGCTGAAACAATGTAGCGGAGTTATTTTGGCTGATTGCATAAAAGATAATGAATGAACATGCAACGAAAGGTAGAAAAATAAACTCCAAAATATTTAACTTCATGAAATAATTTTGAAATAAAACTTATTTTACGCAACAAATTCAAACATTCCACCGGAGGAGGAGATCTAGATATTTTGAATTATCAGCAACAATTCACCTTGGATGGAAGTCATGAATGTAAACGTGTGACAATAGTAAAAGTGACATGCAAACTAATCATCGTGTAAACCAAAAAGGGAGAGGGTTAGATTTTAATCCTCGGAGTCGGGTGTTCATAAAACCCATGCTCATCGGGCAATTTCCCATTCCGGAAAAATTGGCTCGTTTTGAAAACGCTACTCGTGTCCCAACCGATCGCCCGCGCTGTGGCCGGCCCTGAAAGCGAACTCAGTGAGGGGCAGGACGTCGTCGCACACTTTTCGTGCGTGTTTCCAAAGAACGAATCGTTCGGCGAAGCGGATGTCCACCGTGACTGCGACTTCCACGCACCTCAAACGCACGAACATTGCTCGAGAGGGACGGAACACGGGAGAGGAAGTGCTTTGCCCGCTTCGTTCATCTCTCGGCGAGAGGTGAGAATCTGCTCCGATCCGCGATAGATTCATAAAGAAGTGAATGCGGACACGGTGTAGAATGCAGAGGGAGAAAGATAACTGCGCGAAGCAAAGGAAGCGGGGGGAGGGAGCCCGCCAAAACACTTTTCCCATGCCGACCTTCCCACCATAGTCGGCAAATGCGAGCGACCTCCCTCCACTGCCGGACCGGAAAGAGAGATTTATGGCCATTTTAGACGTGGGTGACAGCAGGACGAATCGAACGCCAGTAATGTGGAGCATTACAGGAGGGGCGAGAATATACATTTATATAGACCCAGTAGCGAGAGTGTGTTGAGACCGTGACATCGATGGCGGTGCCATTGTGGCATGAGCAGATGGGGCGGGAGCAGCGGAGGGAGTGGGGGGGGGGGCTTTTCCGCTGAAGCTGTTTCGTTTTCGGGGACGGGAAAATATCCTTTTTTGTGCATCGTGTGCGTGGACGGACCTTCCTTGTGTGTGCTTGTCGCTTCGTTTGCTCTCTCGCCCCGAGGGAGTCGCAAACACGGGAGGAATAGATATCGGAACGAATTGAGTCGTTCACTGTTGGATGCGATGCGTTGCCGTCTCCGCATCCATCCACCGTGTCCCGGGCCCTCCCCATTCCCTGCCCTCAACAATGGAAGTGGGGGAAGTCAGCGTGTCTCACCCCTTGAGTCTCTCGTGTTCGCCAACACGCGAAAGATGAGAAATGGGAAGCATATGAAAGGCGTATGAGTGAGCGATAGATACGCAGAGGGAAAATAGAGAGGGGTGAAGGGAGATTCATTTCTGCTCGCTCAATGGGAGTTAATGGAGCGTACGATTGGGCGTGCGGGAAAAAAACAGCGACGCATCGCATCTCTCGCACGGGAGGAGAAGGCATTGGCGCGCAATCGTGTTACCAACTTCCCCCCCGCCAACACATTCCACTTTCCCCCTACCACATTCCTCTCTCTCCCCCCCTGGCCTCCGTGCCATACGCCGCCGACAGCGTTGATTCGCGGAACCCGACAATACTTTGCGCCCATGTTTCGCCTCCCCACATGTGGTCTGGGTGTGTTCCTAGGGAGACTGATCCCCACACACCATTGCGGACCTTAATGGCGAGTTGAATATGCCGGGATGTTTTCATGTCCGTGTGTGGATCAAGCGCCATATTATTAGGTAGTACAATGGGAGGTGGGAAGGGGCGTTAGGTCGAACGGAGGAGGGAATTGTGGGAAGGGTAGAGAGAAGGGCGAGATGCGGCCCCCATCGTCTACCCCTTCCCCATACGACGCATCCGGCGAAGCACTAAGCCCGCCCGCCCGCTGACTGACTGATTTGACGCGAATGCGTTTTCGAGTTGAATCCGCGCGATGCACCGACGCATGATTTCATTTCACGGTGCTCCTCACACCGTTTTGAAATCGCCCGAACCTAACTTTACCCCAAGCGACAACTCTGCGACGCGGAAAGCCTTTTTAGCCTTCACCTACAAGTATCTGTCGACCTCGTATAATAAGTTTAGTTATCTAAGCCAAAACCATGCTACAAACGGCGCATGGAATACTTTTCGGAACATCACGCGACTAGCCATTAATAACGTAATACCAAGTAAACTGAAAAAATTCAATACAGAACCTAGGTGGTATAATGCTGACGTCCGGAAATCTCTCAAGCGACAACGAAACTTGCACGCGAAAAAGAAGAACGCCCATCAGCATCTACCGTTCGAGGAACTTAAGGAAATTTATGATAAATATAAGAGAGCTAAAATAACAGCAAAGGCGGCCTTAAGAAAAGAACGTATGGAATTCAAGAGTAAAATATTAGGTGAATTTTTGGAAGATAACCCTATGGCATTTTGGTCTTACGTGAGGGAGGTTCAAGGGAATAAATCTACCGTTACGTCACTGAGAAACTGTCAAGGAGAAAGACTTAGCGATATGTTATAAAAAGCAAATATCCTTAACACGTTTTTACAAAGTGTGTGACTACATGCCCTCAAAATAACGCCGCTACATTGCCTAGCTTACACAAAAATTCAATGCAGTCCATTAATATTTCTTGTCGCGGCATAAAAAGTCACCTGAAATCCATTAACCTCAAGAAATCATCTGGCCCCGATGAAATTCCCGCGAGTTTATAAAAAATTAGCGTCAGAAATACAAACGTACTTGAAAATTACATATGAAAAATCTCGAGCAGAACATCATGTTCCTTACGATTTTACGATTGGAAAATCGCTAACGTTACTCCTATCTTTAAGAACGGCAATAAGGAAGATCCCAGTACATATAGACCTATCTCCCTCACGTCCATCTCACGCAAAGTATTAGAACATATAATCATCAGCACAACTATGAGGTATTTAGATAGTCAGAACTTGTTGAATCAAAACCAGCATGGATTCCGAAAAGGCAGGTCCCGTGAAACCAAGCTAGCCCTTTTTCTTCACGATGTTCTTTCCTCAGGAGGAAGGCTCACCCAGGTAGACGCGAAATTTTTAGATTTTAAAAAGCTTTCGATAAAGTTCCGCATTCAAAATTACTTGTTAAGCTAAAAGCCTATGGTATACATCACGATATAGTATGCTTGATTGAAGATTTGTTAAGTAACCGCGAGCAGAGGGTAGTTTTAGATGGCGTTAGTTCAGACACAGTTAAAGTCATATCCGGTGTACCCCAGGGAAGTGTTATAGGTCCCTTATTATTCCTTTGGTATATTAATAGTATCACCTCCGTCGTTATGAGTAAAATTCGTCTTTCCACGGACGACGCAGTATTGTACAGGGATATTAACAAAGAGTCTGATAGAATTGCGCTGAAGAAAGACCTAGAAGCTATAAGCGAATAGTGCGACACTTGACAGAATTAAAATTTTAACAAGCTCGTTCTTCTGAATTTTTGGAGGAAGAGTAGTTTTACCAACGAGACGTACAAAATTAACCAAGCCGAACTAATAAATGTGGAGTCAGATAAGTACTTAGGAGTGACCCTTACTCAGGACTTGTCGTGGGGGAAGCATATACGAGAAATTTGTTGACAGACAAGTCGTAAATTAGGGTTTATTAAAAGAATACTAGGAAAGGGTGACGAGAAAGTAAAGGAGCGCTTTTATTTTTCTCTCGTGAGACCTCACTTGGAGTACGCCGCTAGTGTATGGGACCCTTACGAAGTAAGGCTAGTTTCAGATATAGATCGAATACAGCGGAGGGCAGCTCGATTTGTTAAAAATTGTTATGATAAACATAGGAGTGTTACTAAATTTTTGAGGGAATTAATTTGCAAGAATAGGAGGAAAAGAGCCGTGGCCAGTTTGTATAAAAAAACTGAACCCCCTGTTCTACAATAGCGTTCAATTACCTACTTTAAGGAGATTTCCTCTCGAGGGGCGCAATTGTTTCCGAAGGACCGTTATAAAGTGGCATTTAAAACGCCATATAGTGTGAAAATCCTGTTAGTGAACTGCAAGGACCCCATTGAACCCCAGAAATTAAGTGGTGTATACCTAATGGAATGTAATGAATGTGGTGGAGAGTATGTTGGATAGACGTGCAGAAATTTTCAAATTAGACAAATGGAGCATAAAAGGGATTTTACAAATTTTAATTTCAACGGAAGCAACTTCGCCAAGCATCTTTTAACCCACGGACATAAAAGTGATTTTACCATGACACCCCTCCATTTTACCAATGACAGACGCAAGCTGAATGCTTTAGAACAGCTAGAGATTTTAAAAAACCAAGTTGACCATTCCTCCCCCCCCCTCCTCACCTGGTAATTTTACTATATAAGACCTGCACATCGGCCTTCATTTACCTGAAGATAATGTGAATGCACATCGAAACCTGGGTCGTTTTTTAATAAATCCAGTGGTTTTAGTAAAAGTTGTCCTCTTTATTTTTTAATGATGGAATACCACCAAGTGAGACTCACTACAGTGAGTGATAAATCTTTTTCAAAAGTTTGAAGTAGACTCTTTTATGCCGGACGTTCAAGATATTTTGCGAGAGCCAAACTATTATGATAGGAACAAACACAGGAATAAGATTAAAGAAATAAGACTGCAGAACCGATAGATTTAAGATGCTATTTTCTCCACGGACAAAAAGGGACCATAATAATTGCGATAGATCAGTTCTAGGATACGGACTAGATTAAATAGGTTTTTTCAGTAGTGCTAAATATCTTAACATGAATTTTAGATATTCACCTCGCATGCAACCTATGGCATGATATACTCTAACATGTCTTAGTACCTTGAGGTGCTATTTATTTGTCGCATTAATAATACTAACTAGTACTTGTATCTTGAGTAGTATAGGTACTGCATGGTAGAATTCATTCATTCTACGTATCACTCGTCTGGTTTCAGGTTTGATTGCGTACCGTTGTCCTGACTGCTTTTGACCTGAGCCTGGCATTCGGGGGAACGTGCACGGTTCGGACTTGAACTGGGATGGGTGTTTCATGCCTGGTGTGGAATCACTCCGCGCCAAACACCCTAGTGGTGGCTTGCACGGTATCTCGTAGATGTAAATGTGGACGTAGATGTATGCTTAGACGATCATAGAGCGATTAAAATATACTAATTTTGTTAAGAAAGACATGAATGGTGATAAATATTTTCCTTTTGAACTAAGGCCACCATTATGGATTCTTCCGTCACGTGATTCCCTTCCCGAAACGGCATTGGACACGTTCACTAATTGACGGCAATGAATTCAAATGCGCCGTTATCTTGCACAAACTTTACTGAGGTTTCTGCTGTCATGGTAGTCGCACTTGTACCTATCATCTGGTTTGGAGTGCTAAGAAGCAGAGATTTCAGAAGGACGTGGTTAGGAGACCAACTCATACGGCAGAACACGAATACTTCTTTCATATTTTCCAAACACGGAGGGATGAAGGCTTGAAATCTTGGCCGGCCTTAGGGGATAGAACTTAGCTTCGTTGAAAATAATTTGTAACTAAATGCAATTACGCAATACTGGATAATAGGAGTTTTTCCGCGCTACTATATGCAAGAGACAGTAACATATAAATGAGAACCACTCATAAAACATATTTCAGATTTAAAATATATAAAAATGAAGCTTAACCAGAATTTTCCGTTATCTCGGGCGTGACTTCGTAGAATTCGCTTAACATTGTAAATGAAAAGTATAACTTAGTTATTCCACATTGATTTATTAACAGTCCTGTCAAAAAACCTATGTGTAATAACTAAATTATACTTTTCATTTACAATGCTAACCAATATGTTCCCATTCCCTAAATTATTAACATTTCCAAAGTATTAATTTACATCGTTTAATATTCAAGGAGAATATGTAACGCCCGGGAATTACGAGAGGTAAGTCTATTGCACGTTTGATTTTTATAGAATTTTAATCGAGTTTCGAAGAAAATGATGGGGTTTCTGAAATACTTCATTTTTAACTGTCCCGCTGAGCAATCTTTACGCAATCTGTGGTTGCTTGAAAATATTTTTAAAGAGTTGAAATATTTTTGGAATAAATCTGGTCATCTCGTGCTATGACTCACCCAGAGTTATGACTACAGGTAAATTTCGCTGAAGAGCACATTTGTGCAGCACAGAAATGAGGAGTGGAGATTCTATAATAGTCATCATTATGATTCTAAGTTGATCTTCTGGATTCTCCCGCAATTTCTGTATCATAGAGCAGACGGCTCCCAGAATCCTCATCCCGAGAGTTTAAAACCCTGGATGCTAGCTCACGTAACCCTGGGTGTGGCAGGAGTTAAAATAAGGAATTGGAGAGAGAAGGAAAATTTGAAAGTATAGAAAAGATTTGCTTTAGTCTATGGTACGAGCTTCGATTTCTTGTCCTCTGGACACAGATAAAACCTAAGACTACTAAAAGTGAGTCCCAACGGTAGATTTATGAATCTATATTTTAATGCTTGCTCTTGTTTTTTCACTCACATTGGCCATTAAAGACACTTCCACATTCTCGCGGCGAACTATTGATGACGTCGATAACCATATCTGAGCGAAATCTTATCTGCGTTAGCTCTGCATCCGAGGGTGGAGACTGTCTCCAAGGAACACATTCTCATGTTTTCGCAACACAAATGTTTTCGCAGCGTTTTCATCGCGACAGGGATCTAACGGAGGGTTCTGACGGCACCACAGAGCCTTTCCACGGCACCCGGGAGAGAAAGGGGGGGCAAGGGGCGCGGATCCGATCGTCATCTCCCCCTTCGGTCACACTTCTGGTCACGCCCTGAGAATAATCATTCATTTTGAAAACTATTCCACAGACAAACATCAAAAGGTCTCTCCACACTCCCTCCCTTATGAGCCTTAGGGCCTTATTCCAGAACGAAACTCGAGTGTGAACGAAACTGAGTAATGACAGAAAATATCATGGTGCTTTGCGTATATATGAACTTGGTGAATCAAAGTACAATATTGCCACATCCCGCGGCGACCAAGTACCCTCTCAAGGGATCGCGGACCGTGCGGTTACAACTGGGTGGATCGAGAGAAGTCAAAGAGCAGATTCATTGCACATAACGGATTTATTTACCGTAACGTACACGGACAGAGTGCTCTCTAAGTCCCTCTATGATAAAGAGATCGGACGTGATATGCGAAGAAGGTTGGCACGCCGGGTCTCTCAAGAGAAGAGTTTCCTCATCTTTCTACTCAGGCGACTAGTGTCCCGAGGGTGCGTTCCAACGTTGGGCCAAAGACTGACAACTGTATGGGGAAAGGCTTCACCTTTTATAGTTGGAGCGCATCCTGTTTTGACACTGGTTTGGGACATCTTCGAGCGTACCAACGGAAACTGCGTATCTCGGCGGAAACCGCGCGTCCGCTTGTAATATCACGCAGCTGCGCGTGAGCGACTTGCAGATGTCCAGAGGGCGAGTCAAACTGCCTGTACCTTCCGAGGTCATCCCGAGTGCGCGCGTACGCGGGTACAAGTGAACTGTAGAGCGTACTAAAAGAGGCGCGCGATTTAAAAGATTGAACGCGCCAGCCAGGGACACAGCATCATCCCCCCTTTAAAGTCTCGACCTCCCGGGCGATAGTTATTACCAAAACGTGTGTAAGAGAGAGAGAGGGAGAGAGAGAGAGCACTCAAAACATCCATAAAATGTTACAGAAACTCATAAATTGCTTGAACAATATAACATAAAATCAGGACATAGTGCAGGCTTTGAACAAAAACAATAAACACAATCGAATAAGAACATGAACATAAGAACAAACAAGATGCAATCAAATTACATAACGAGAGTAATTCGTACTCTCAATCAAATCAGACAAAAACAAAACTTCACTCTTAACTAGATCAACCCCAGACTACGAACAGGCGTTCCGGCTCTCGCTGCAGGATTACAACTTCCCCCTTAGACTGGAAGCTTTCGCTTATCTCCAAGGGAAGGAAGAGGTGGGAAGGAAGGGATGGGAAGGGAAGGTTTGCGAAAACCGACGGCCCCTTCGAGGCCGACACCAATGAGGTGGATTGAGGTCAAAAGGACCTCAATTGGGCCTCCGCCCCCCGAAGTTCTCGTATTAGTTTGGTTAACCAAACAACTGAGACGAGTAGCCGTCGGTCTCGCTTTCGTGCAAAACCTACCGCACATCGTTGAGAACCGGAAGAGCCCGTTGCCCAAAAGATTGGGATTAGGTATCTCCCTGGCTCCCTTTCCGGGTTGACGCCGTGCGGTCTGCCGGAGAACGTCCTCGAGTCGGGGACCATGAAGGGTCAATTCGGACCAATTCTAGTCAAAGCAAGGGTACATCCCTTCTCTCAGCAGTCCTCATCAACCCATCCTAGACTACGAACAGTGGCTACTCACGAAGGGCTTGTGGCAATCCTGCCTTACCAAAGAGGTTTTAGCCGCTATGGCAAGGGGACGTATCCGAAGATACGGCACCTGAAACTTAGTGAGAGGGTTTGACCCCTCTCACCAAGGGATCTACACTTCCACAACTGCTGGGGGGACACCACCAGTTGCTTCCATGCAGACGTGCCAGGGGGGGCAGATAATAAAAACGATCTCCTCTGTGCATTACGCTAAAGAGCCCATCGAAGGCACAGAGGAGCAAGAAAAGATTGTGTACCCCCCCTTTCCAATTATCAATGATTCCAATTGTTGGGAGCGATAGTTCCCCATCGCAGCTATTAATTATTGAGTCACTTCCTCCCAAGGGGGTAGCGACCCATGGAGCGCGGCCTCCGACAACCTCGGCCGGAGACGTCCCTAGATTGCATTAATCCAGGACTACCGCCGTCTAACAACTCTCGTCTACACCTCGATAAAACAAAATAGTATACCTTACAAAAAACATGATTCTCTTTACATAATTGGTATCGCCGATTCAACAAAGATGAAGCAAACTGTATACCCAATAACCAAAATGAACACAAAATTTAAAGAGTGTACACAAAAAGCATTCAAATATGTGTGTCAGGTTCCATCGATACATATTCTGATTCCAGTTCTTGTGTGTTATATAGAATTGGTCTAGGGGGAGGAGCAGGAGGACGCATGGCTTGCCATGTCTCTAGTACCTGTATTCTTGGAGCTTCTACTATGGATGGTTCCCTCTCTGGTGGTGTTTGGTAAGTCACTATTTTTTGCCCCTGCAGCACAGATCTTATAATAGGGTTCGACTTTTTCCACCAATTGCCTATACAAGTGAGCCAAAAATTATCACTGTACATGAGGACAACACGAAGCTAATCAGCGTCAAAATGGGATATGCTATTGCTGCGGGGGCTAATGGCTTTAAGGAAGTCTTAAAACAATCGTTCAGTTCACCACACGTTGCAAAGTTTTTTGGATCATAAGGGGGTAAGGGAACGTATCGTAGCTCAGGGGGCTGGGATCACTCTGTGAATGTCCGTTTCTTCTTCTTCGGTGAGGCAGGGGTACTGGGGTCTAAATTCAGCTTCTCTTAAGTGCAACACACAATCGCAGGGGAGGACCACTTTAAAGGCGCCAATGGTTTCATTAGTCCATCCGGAACGGTTTTTTGCCCACTCGCACTGCACCTTGGCGTTGTTTGAAGGGTGGGTGATGACATATGTGGTGGTGCTGATCTTAGTGACGATTATGTCATTCGATGGCACACAATCCACAGGGCAAGCTGAGGTCAGCTGGGCTGCCGATCCAACCCGCACCATAGCCTTGGCGCAGCGAGCGGCTGCTAGTGCCTCTCCAAAGGGGTCCTTCAACAGACACAGTCATATTTGTGTGGGTTGCAACCCAGTACCTTCATCTGCACTCGCCTGGGCCTCGTCAGGATGGCAAAGTCCGTCGTCCTCATTTTTATTGCACAGGTGTGTCCCTCCCCGGCAAAGGGGATAGGTAAAAAGGTCTGCAGTGAGATTACAGAGTTCTGGTTTCTTAAAGGGATAAAGACAATGATGAATAGAAGTGTTGGTGACAGCAAACAATCCATTAAATTAAGGATATAATACCGAGATAGATGTTTAATGGCTAATTCATACCCATCTTCTCTGATTTTCTGGTTCAAAATGAACAATTATTCTCTTAATGTTCTAACGTCTATCATCATGGGGTCCAACCTTCGGTTCTGACATGACCAAAGGACGTCGGCCTGAGTCCTAATGAAACTTAGGACATCTGACAACCCATTTTGTGGTCCAACTTTGGAAGTACTCCTTCGTAGCGATGGCTTCGTAGCGATGCTGGTTTTACCATCTCTATATCCCATTTTCCGCCTAACTCCTTCATAGGCTAGACACTCCTCTGTTACGGGGTAATTTTGCTCGGCTTTCGTGAGGGTTCGTGAGGCATATGCTACTGGGCGGATATCTTTTTCTTCACCTTGTAATAGGATTGCTTCTAGACCGACACCTGAGGCATCCACGTGGAGCTCTATAGGGAGTTTAGGCGTACAGTGTCTCAAAACGGGCGCTGTCGTCAAAAGCTCTGAACGTCTTTTAGTTTTTTCGAATACCTGCACTGAACGCGGGAATTCCTGCACTGCTTTTACTTTACTCGAATCAGGTTTTATGCCTTCTCCACTAACTGTAGGTCCCAAAATGTTAAGCGCAGTCATCCCAAAATGGCTTATACGGTTTTAATGTAAGTCCCGCCTCCCTCAATCTCTGAAATACAAGTCTCATGTTTCCTACAAATTCCTCGTAGGACTTTCCATATACCAAAATATCATCTAGATACACTAATGCTTCCTGCCATTTGAGTCCGGCCAATACGGTGTCTGTTAGCCACTGGAAACTCATCGGGGCCGATGTCAAGCCAAAACTGAGAACATTAAACTCGTACAGTCTATCCGGCATTATAAAAGCGGTCTTTGGCTTATCTTCTTCTTTCAGGGCTATCTGCCAATATCCACTGAATATATCCAAGTTAGTAAAATATTTTGCGTTCCCGAGGTAACTTAAAACGTCATATATCACAGATAATGGGCAGCTATCCTTTCTCGTTACTGCGTTTAATTTACCATAGTGGACTCAAAAACGCCATCCGCCGTCCTTCTTTTTTACGAGAACGACGGGGGATGCCCATGGAGACTTGGAGGATCTTATCACCCCGAGGTTAAGCATCTCTTCTACTTGTTCTCTAATTATTTCTTTTTCTGCGTGGGATACTGTATAGGGGGACTGGTGAATTGGTGTCTCTTTTTCTAACGGGATGGAGTGTTCCACTACGTGAGTTCTTCCTAACCTATCTGGGTTCCATGGAAAAACATCGTCGAATTTCTTTATTAACTCTTTCATTTTCTCCTGCTGATTCTTTTCCAAACGGGAGATGATAGCTACTGTCCTTTGCTCGCCATCTCTAAAGTCTACGAAGTTATTCGGGATATCCCAGATGGTGCTCTCTCCGTAAGTTCCCTGGTCTTCTCCCCTACCTATTGTCGTACCTTGCATTATGGCTCTTGGGATGAATCTGTGGTTCCTCAAGGCGGCTACTATGTTGTCACCAGACGAGTGCATTCTCCCTGGGGTCACCCCTTGCTCGCTTAAACGTTCGACTGGGATTATACGTCCTTTTCTTTGGTGTGTTCCCACTATTGGTACATTTACCGTGGTTTTGGGAGGAATCCTTACGTCTACGCAAGCTGTCACTTTCCCCGTTCCCTCTTGCGCCTTTCGCTTTTCTTTTAAATATGCATCTACATCGCTCTCAATGACGGGATTCAATTCTTCCTTGAGGAATTCCGTTAATTTCTCGACTTCACTTGTAGGGGATTCCTCACTTTTCTTAATCGGAGTGACGACCTCCTTCTCCTCGTGTGCAAATATATTTGTCTATTTCGAAAGTTTATTATCGCCCCGTACCGATCAAGAAAATCCGTTCCTAATATCACGGGCCACACCATTTTTTCCACTACTATGAAGTCTGCTTTAAAAGTTTTACCTCCTACCTCTACTTCTTTCATCACACGGCCAAGAGAATTTAATAGTTCACCGTTAGTGGCACGCACAACACATCTTTCAGGGTTGAGTTGGATTCCTTTCACTACATCATTTCTTACAATACTAGCACCGGCTCCCGTGTCAACAAGAATAAAAAAGTACTTACCCCTAATCTTCACTTTAATTCGGAGGAGGTCGTCATCCATCCCTTCTCCCGCGGACGTTCCTCTTACTGCGCTCGCGGGTTGGTGTTTGGTGTCTGCGCTCGTCCTGGGTTGGACCGTGGGGCTCTGGATGGGCACTGCGCCGCTCGGTGGCCGTAACCTGGCCGGCGGCGGGGGTCCCGCATTTCTACGAGCGTACTCCTTTTCTCGTTTTAAATGTTTCACCTCGGCCCTTTACCGGTCTATCTCCTCTTCTAGTCGGCTATTCGACGGCCTTGCCGTTTCTTTTATCTCAACGTCTTTATTCGAGCGGGGAACCGCATCTGCTAAGTACGCTGCCTGCTCTTGAAGTCTAATGCATGCCAATAGTTCGCCTACTGTCCGTGGTTGCATGGGTACCACATCCCTGAGTAATTGGGGTCGCAGTCCTTTTATGATGTTATTCACTATCTCTGGGCCTGTCATCTGAGGATCCACTTCCTTACAGAGCGTCTTCATATCGTAGAAATAACTCTCTGCGGACTCGAAGAGACCTTGCTTCCGGTCTCTCAGACGTTGTTCCTTCAATTCATCCGAAAAAGTGCCTTTAAACGCTGCTCTAAACGCGCCAACCAACTCGTGCCATTCCCCGTGGATTACACTGCTTTCGGTGTCGTACCCATCTAGCGCTGGGAGCCATCGTGCGGCCGTCCCTTCTAGGAAACACGGGAAGAGCCTAACCATTGCTGTATCGTCCCACCCGTTAGCCGCTGCTAACTTATTAAAATGGCTAATGTAGTGAACTGGGTCATCGCCTTCCAGTCAAATTACACGCCGCTCCCCGTCCTACGTTTCTGTGTTGACACCCCGTGGTGTCAGCCCCTCTCTCTGTATTATTCGAGCTCCTATCCTCGCTCGGCGGGGGCTCAGAATATTCCCTTCTCTGTGGGGATGCCATGATTCCCTCTTGTTGTATTCCATCTCGTTCCCTACGCCTCTCTATTGGCTGCTCCTGTACTGCTTGGGCCCTAATTTCTCTCGCAGCTGTGGGACGTACTACTGCAAGCACTATCGGCTCCCTTCCTAGTAGTATCCAACTGCGTCGCAAATTCCCCAGCATTCCCAAGACAACCTAGCCACTTATTCTAAATTATTATACACAGAAAAATTCAAGCGTGCTCTAAAACTTTCATTCCAAACTTACAGTAACTTACTAATTTTCTGCACCCCGGACCTCCATCGATCCAACCAGTACGGCTGCCGGCCCGGAAAATACCCGGCAACTCCACCAAAATGTAGCATCCCACGGCGACCAAAAACCCTCTCAAAGGATCGCGGACCGTGCGGTTACAACTGGGTGGATCGAGGGAAGTCAAAGAGCAGATTCATTGCACATAACGGATTTATATACCGTAAAGTACACAGACAGAGTGCTCTCTAAGTCCCTCTATGATAAAGAGATCGGACGTCCCGAGTGCGGGCGTACGCGGGTACAAGTGAACTTTAGAGCGTACTAAAAGAGGCGCGCGATTTAAAAGATTGAACGCGGCAGCCAGGGACACAACAATATTAAGTAGATTTAAGACGATATAATCTGCCAAAATGCTCGCGAAGCCTCTGATACTATTTGGGAACGTGTGATGGTCACGATATTTCATGTAATTATTTGATTATCACAGACTTATGGTATGAATACATTCACTTTATTGTCTTCTAGAGCTTTAATTTTGTTTGTTCAGCAACAAAGAACTTAAATTAATCCGTGTAGTGCATTGAAGTCGTTATGTGAAGGGATAAAACTTTACCGCGTCATGATTCAAATGAAACAATCGCTCAACAACTGCGAATTTCGCCAGAGCCACCTAGAATAGAAGGCCTGTTCACTGCCATGTCACGTGATCTTGACGTCACTCACCGTAGTGCTAGGTTTTCCACGCCGAAATAGTGAGGTTACGGAGACGCCATTGCGGACAGGAAAAGGTTGCACGTGTGTCATATTATTTTGGTGGAGATTTTGGTGCTACTTTCTGTCCTTGTGTCGAGATTTGTCATAGATAAATTTATACTTATTCTGTGACTCAATAAAAATAGTTTTATTGCGTAGTGTACGCAATATGCCGTTTACTTGCGTCGTGCCGGGATGCAAAGGGAATTACCGAAGTGGACCCAAAGTCCAAGTCTTCAGCTTCCCAAAGGATCCCGAGTTACACCGAAAGTGGTTGCGAGCAATAAGAAGAGATAATTTTACGCCAACAAAAAATAGCAAGGTATGTATTAGTGTAAATTTCTCGGGCTCGCCACCGGGTAAGATTTTTATAGACAGCCGACGTTTCGGGTTCCGACTCGTCACCCATTCTCAAGGCTAATGATGCTTGTTTAAAAAAGATTGTTTAATTTGGCGCTAGGCGGGGCGGGATTGGTCGAGCCCCGATTGTTGTATTGGAGGACCGTTGACCAGCGGGGACTTAGCTCTGGCGTTCTGAATTCTTCTCAGAATTCTATTCCAAGAGCTGCTGATCGTATAACCAGTATCCCGGTTGAAATTCTTCCTCTCCAACCTTATCTCTATCGCCTCTTTGGTTAAGCGATCCCAAAATTGGCCGGATCGCCAAAGAACAGTCGTGTCATCCCAAATGATCTTATGGTCCCGACTCAGGCTATGCTCAACTACTGCTGATTTTTCCGGTTGACCAAGCCGGAAATGCCTACGGTGTTCCTTCAGACGAGTGGATATAGTTCGCCCAGTCTCTCCCACGTAGACTTCACCACATTCACATGGGATTTTATATACCCCCGGAGTCATGAGGCCAACTGGGTCCTTAGCCCTCACAAGGCGGTCTCTTAAATTGGCCATAGGTCTATGGATGCTCTCGATATTGTACCTCTTCAGAACCCTCGAAATTCTCCCTGATATGGTAGATACGTAGGGAAAAAAGGCCCTGGATGTAGGTTTAGGCCGGTCAACCTCCAAATCCGATGTTTGTTAATTTTCACGGGACTTTTTGAAGGCCATCGAAATTTGCCGCTCTCCGTATCCATTCTGCCGGAAGGTTTTCCGAAGGTGGTCCAATTCCACAGGAAGACTCTCTGCGTCAGATATTGATCTCGCACGATGTATGAGAGTGGAGAGGACAGCACTGCGTTGAGAGGGGTGATGGTGACTAAGGCCATTCAGGTACAAATCTGTATGCGTCGCCTTCCGATAAACGCTATGCCCCAGTTTGCCATTTTCTTTTCGGGTGATAAAGACGTCGAGGAATGCGATTCTATTATTTTTCTCCATCTCCATAGTGAACTGTATGTTGGGATGTTGGTTGTTCATATGGTCTAAAAATATTTTAAGAGCGTCCGGTCCATGAGGCCATATAATAAACGTGTCATCCACGTATCTGAGGAAACACTTCGGACGTAACGGAGCTGTTGAAAGGGCTTTTTCCTCAAAGTCCTGCATATAAAAGTTGGCAATGGCTGGTGACAGAGGGGATCCCATCGCAACTCCATCTGCCATTTCATAGTATCCACCGTTGTACTTGAAAAACGTGGATGTAAGCGTATGATGGAAAAGCTTCACCGTCCCGCTGTCAAATTTATCCTCCAGCAGCTTAAAGGTTTCAGCGAGAGGAACCCGCGTGAAAAGAGAAACAACATCGAAACTAACCATAATATCGGTCGTCTCCACTCTAAGGTTTTCCAGGATATCCACAAATTCTGAAGAGTTTTTAATGTGATGTTCACAACCACCCACGTATGGAGATAAAATTCCCGTAAGGTATTTGGCCAAGTTGTAAGTGGGAGATCCGATGGCACTCACAATCGGTCGGAGAGGAACACCTTCCTTATGAATTTTAGGTAAACCGTACAGTCTAGGAGGTGCCGGAGCCTGAGGGTAGATATTCTTGGCTACTTCTTCTGACACACCAGACTTCTTAATTAAAGAGATCGTTTTCCTCGTAACGGATTCCGTTGGATCACCATTTAACTTTCGGTACGCTCGATCTTTAAGAATTTCTTCAATTTTTTGTTGGTATTCCGAAGTATTCATAAGAACAGTGGCGTTTCCTTTGTCAGCTGGTAAAATTGTAATCGCCCTGTTTTCGCGCAAAGCTCGAAGTGCAGATAGCTCATCTCTCGAGATGTTGGGTTTTGGGATGACGGCCTTCTTCAGAATCATGGACACTTCGTCCCTCACCTCTTCCGCTAAATCTCTTGGAAGTTTTCGAACAGCTTGTTCTATTCCACCAATGAATTCTACAAATGGGATGGATTTCGGTGTTGGTGTAAAATTCAGTCCTTTAGACAGAACCAAAAAAGTAGGTTCGTCAAATCTCTCACTGGTCAAATTGATCACTACCCGCTTGCGATCCAAGGGAGCGGCGGAAGATTTCGAAGATGATAGTCGATTGTACTTACTCTTGTCTTTCGGTTTCTTTCCTGAGAAGCACCTCTCCCATGGCAGAAGTTATGCAATCAATGAACTCCCAATCCAGAGGTGAGAGTAGAGAAGCGAGATGAAGATGGAGGGCATATAACCTCTTGGCGTTCACATCGAGTGATCTCCTCTTGTCGTGAATCCTCTCACGAATTAAAGCCACACTCGTCCGTCTTAAAATCCGGTTCACAGCTGGTGATTTTACTGATGACCTGACTCGCGCAAAGGTAGGGATGATATCCTCGTCTCGACATCTTTGTAGAAAGGCAAGAGAGCTGAGGAGTCTCGCCTTCTCCTTTCGCAGTCCTTCTAATTTACGTATACTGCGGTGCACATCCTCCCCGTAGAGGCTTGTAATGTATGATTTTACACTTTTCCGTTTCACTAATTTAATTCGCCGGGAAAGTGTAAAATCATACATTACAAGGTATGTATTATCAAATAAAAGTTATCTGATAACATAATCGTCAAGGTAAGTTGCCAACGGAAGGATTCATGTAAATTGCAAACGGAAAGCCTTTATTACGAGATGGTCGAACTATTGTTATGCCGTGTATTTCCTGATTGTATGTAACGTAAATTGTTCACTTTGGTGTCTTAAAAGTGATAATTCATGAAGAGAAGCACAGTACGTGCTGATTTAACTTTCGAAATATTGATTTAAATCACAATTCAGTTAAACATTTCAGTGAGTTTATCGAGTGAGTATCATATGTTAGCGATCTTCTTTCACAATTGTCAATGATGTGGAACGATGGTAATCAAAGAATTTACTTGCGAGTAAGTCGAAGACCAAAAACCGAAGAAACTTACATAAAGGTGAAAATTTTGTAACAGTAAATTAAGATCCAGCCTCTATTTTTCCTTATCTTGTTCGGGCCGGAAATGAAATGTTAAAATGTGAAAGAACTTTCATTTATATTTTTGCTATTTCCCTGCCATTTCACAGGATTGGTTTTATTGTGAGCTCATTGCTTGTTTATTGGTAAAAGTTAATGATTTAGATTAAAATATTGAGTGGAGCTGTGAAATGAAGCCAACTCTTTATTCCAGCATGATTATCTGTTGTTTGGCATTCACATGTATATCCATGGGTATTTTCCTCTCAGAATCAATGGAGCTCTTTTACCTTGATTTTACCGTTATGTAGCCATCGTAGACTCATATCATCAAGTTGGTTTAGTCAAAGTCTCCACCCAGGCTATCAGGTCAGTGTCGTGGTTTGAGAATAATAGGTATGCATTTCATCAAACGGGTGTAAAGCATACGTGATTGTTTACTCCCAAGCAGTATTAAAAGCTAAATTTGTTCCCAGGTTCAATATTTTTGCGGAGTACTTGGGTGCAGTAAAAGTTTTTATGAAGTTTTTTCTTCCTTTGATTGATGTAAATAGATCTTTACCTGTTTTGATTGAAAGCCCTGACAATAGAAATGGAAGCAATAACTTTCCTAGATTTGAAGTGCATATACTTGGATGATTTTGCATGGGATGACTTGAGTGTTATCATTCATAGTATTTTCACAGTTAAAAATGGTATCCATTAAATAGTGGTCGTGTAAGGTAATGATAATCGATAAAAATTGACTTGGCCTATTATGATATTTTTCAGGTTTGTGAACTCCACTTTTTGCCTACTGAAATACGCAGGGAGACAGCAGCATTTGATGAAAGGACAGGGAAGACCATCAGAGTGCAGCTGAAAGTGGCACAGCTTATAGATGGTTCAATCCCTTCCCAGTTACCTAGCTGCCCTTCGTATTTGTCAGGGTCGACATTTTCCAGGCCCAATCCTGAGGCCAGGAGGATTGAAAAGGAGGGAACAGCCATCGCTGCTGCTTTGGCTAATAGCCTCATCACTGAGGAAGCCTACCTCGAGGAAAGAACCTTTACCAACTTGGTAGAGTTGAGTGAGAAATTGAAAGTGGACTCTTCTCACTGGGCTCTTTGCAAACGTGAAGGTAGTGTTGCTATTTGTCACATTGAATGTGAACTAGCTCCAGTGGTGACACACTCATTGGTAGTTAAAAATGATCTGTGCGTGCATGTTTTCTTTAAAAATGTGGAACTTAGGTCAATTGGCAATTATAGACTTCCCTTACTCATTAACAAAATCAATGATATTGATAAGATTCTGGAGCTTCTAACCACTAGTAAAGGTAACTTGAAGTGCCCATCAGGTGACAATGCCCAAGAAAACCTTAAGTTTATTTGTTCCCTTTTTAAGTCTGTTGTAAAGAGTGGGTTGCCAAAGAATCAGAGGTCTTTGGAATTTTTATTGGAGCAAATTCACCTGTTAACTCAGACAAAGTATGTGTACTCATCAGAAACAATGATCTTCTCATCTCTTCTGTTTAGTATATCCCCTCAAGGTTACAGATTTTTAAGGAACTCTGACTTGTTAACTTTGCCTAATGCATCAACCATCAGAAGAGTGACTATGTCACATGCATTAAGTCCTGCAGTGGAACAGTGTGACAACAACTTTCTTCTATACATTACACAAAAGTACAAATTACTTTCCCCATCTGATAAAATTGTTGTTCTCATGCTGGATGAAATTCATTTAAATCGGTATTTTGATTATAAAGGTGGGAATATTGTTGGCAGTGCTTTTAACAGTGATGAAGCTGCTACTAGTGCCCATGTATTTATGGTTAGCAGTGTTTTTTCGAAATTTAAAGATGTTGTACATATGATTCCATGTAAGTCCATAATTGCTGATACATTATTTTCTTTTGTGAAGAAAGTCATTGTTGGGCTAGAGGAGATAGGATTTAAGGTCATCTGTGTTCTGTCGGACAATAATGCCATCAACAAGAAAGCAATGTCAGCTTTCACTAACCCCCCAAAATTGTCGATTGTTTATCCACACCCTGCAGACATCTCCAGACCATTATTTTATCTTTTTGATTCTGTACATATATTGAAATGTGTTAGGAATAATTGGCTTGCCCAGAAAGATGTAGAGAAGATTATGCATTTCCCAAATTTCAACCTTGAGCCAAATCATGAGTGCAACAAAGAATTAAAGGCATCCTTTTGTGCCCTGAGAATGCTCTGCCGGTTGGAGTCTGAAAGCCTTATCAAATATTCTTATAGGCTATCTGCCAAAGCACTATCTCCTACTAACTTTGAGAAGCAAAATGTAAAATTGGTGCTTCAGATATTTAATGACTATGTCATTCAAGCCCTCTTGTCTCTTGGGGAGGAGAAAAATATCCCTAATTTTGCTGATACTGCCAAATTCCTTAGAATATTCCAATGCTGGTGGAATGTGATGAATGTGAAAACTCCATTCAAAGGGCACAGATTTAATGATGGCAATCAAAATCCTTTGACTAATGGTGATAATGACCAAAATTTAATATTTTTGAAAAGATTTGTGGATTGGCTTGATGTATGGGAGTCACTGGATAATTGTGGTGGGAAATTGAGCCGAGAGACACACTGTGCACTAAGGCACACTACTCATGGCATGATTGAGCTTGCTAGTTATTGCATCAGTGAGCTCAACATGACATTCATATTGCCAGGCAAATTTCAAACAGACTGTTTAGAGTCGAGGTTTGGCAAGTACCGTCAACTTTCTGGCTCAAATTACAATGTTTCTTTGCGTCAGATCTTTGAAAGTGAGAAGAAACTTAGGGTGATGTCCATGCTTGAACTTTCTCTGCCCTTCAAAAATGAGTCTGTCAATTTAAAGCTCCTTCAGGAGAACTGGGATGATGTGAGTGAAGTGCAAAGCTTGAGACTCAATGCATTCCATGTGGAGGTGACTGAGGAAGATATTAATAGGTGTA
This sequence comes from Ceriagrion tenellum, assembly GCA_963169105.1. Classification (NCBI taxonomy): domain Eukaryota; kingdom Metazoa; phylum Arthropoda; class Insecta; order Odonata; family Coenagrionidae; genus Ceriagrion; species Ceriagrion tenellum. Next base: position 134,162,953 of record OY720642.1, on the reverse strand, counting down.
GTGATTATCTTCCAGTCATCACCTATCTAGCAGGCTATTGTTGTTATGCTGTGCATAAGAGAAATAAATGTGAGTCATGCAAATCGATGATGGTGAACAGTGAGCAGAGTGGGGAGTGTCTGCGTCTTAATGACTACATTAAAGGGATTGATAGAGGTAGTTTACTCTACCCTAATGTTGTGGTAGTGCATATTGTTATATATAACTATCTTATCACCGAAAAGCTTTCCAGTGAAAACTTTTTTAACAGTGCACTTTGCCAAAGAAATATCGTCACCCAAATTACACTGAGTAAGTTAATTGATGATGATATCTTTGTGGAACCTGATTGCTGTGAAAATGGGCATTCTTCAGAGGATATCCAAAAGATGATTGTTTGGGCTTCCACCAATACACTCCTGAATAATTTGTGTGTAAGAAGGAATGAAAAAATATCAAAGGTAAAAAGTGATAAGCTTAAGAAAAGGAAATTGCAAACCTTGCTGGCATAATGTTCATATGTAAATTTTTGTAAAATAAAATTTGTAATGTAAAAAATGTAAATATTGAAATGTTTTAATCCTGCATCCCACCCTCTTTTTTCTCCCCTTATTCAATTGATTACAGGGTTGCTACAGACCTGGGAAAGTCACGAAAGTCCAAAATGGGCCTGGAAAACCTGGTAAAGTTATGTAAAATGAGAATGTGTCCAAGAAATTTGCTTCATTAAGTCAAAATGTTCATCTGTGAAAAGTATCATTTCGGCAATTTCTGTTGATATGTGTTCTCATGACTTTTAGTACCTTGACTGATTTACGTACTAGAACTCTGATTTGGTCTTCGGCAGTTAATTATGCTATGAAACAATCGTTCACATCTTAGCCTTTACAGTCAGTCTTAGGAAGATTGTTTCTTTTCAGATAGCATGCCTTGATTTTTCTGAAGCCTAATGTTTCCTTTTTTTAATCATCCATGACTGGATGGCTTAGTCTCCCAAATAGCATTTCTTCCCCTTATTCCAGCTGTTGATACCCATAATTATACTTTTACTGTATCTTCTCCTTCAGTCCATCACTTTAAATTTTTGTTCTTTTTGTCTTCATATTTTGGGCAAAGTTATTCAATGGCATTTGTAAGTTTTGAAGAGCCTTCTATAGATCTTCAAAAATGCAGTCTCTCTCTTTTTATATGCCTGTCTACACCCTTTTCTTTGACTTTTTAAGTAGGTATTGTTCTACTTTCATGGTGTAGATGTTAAAATCAAGGAAGTAATCACAAGAATGCAATTTCTGCCCTTTAATGATGTAAACTTCTTGCATGTACCAAGCCATTGTATATCATGCCATACTTAATCATATTGTCTAATAATATTAATTGGTCCAATACAGAATCACTTAACAGAATACAGTTAAATCAGAATACAGAATCTGTTAACAGGCAGGAAGTCAAAGGCTTTGCTTAGGTCAAAAAACAATCCTAACTTGTTGGCTTTGTTGTTTAGTTCTTTAATAATATAGTTCACCGAGTGATAAAGAGCTTTCTTGGTCGATTTGCCTTTACGGAAGCCAAAAAAATTAAACGAGCACAAAAAATGTGCTCAAAGATCTTGGAGAACTGAGATAGGAGAGAGATGGGCTTAAAGCTTGCTGAATTTTGGTCACAATTTTTCTTTAGGACAGGTATAACCATAGAGGTGTTAAGAGCTTCATCTAGTCAGTGTAATCATCATATAACTCTCCAAATGATAGAATGAATTTGGAGGGCTCTTGAACTGACTTTCAGGAATGTTTTTTCTTCAGTGTTCCAGGACTAATGTGATTCAGTTAACATCCAAAATATAACTTTTCAAATATTTTAATGATGACGATTTATAAGTGTGTTGTAAATGAGGGAATATGGAACTTATCCAGTAATGAATAATTATGTGCCATCACTCAGGTTATTACTTATTACAAATGTATGATATGCAGAGACTGGAAAAGAGGAGGCTTATGAATGATTTAATATATTGGTATGGTATTGTAAAAGAGAAACAATAGACTTTTTGAGGACTAAAGAGGACGAGGAAATGCAACACTTAATACTGTGAGAACTCACCTCTTAACAGCGTGTGCAATAGATACAATAGGTATTCCAGAGAATTGGACATTTTTGGTCTAAGGTCAGAATACATACATTGTGTGAAGGCATGAAGTAGGTGATGGTACCAAGCAAATTTTATGATTTAACGATAGGTATGTGATACATTGATGGTTTTTCCTGTAGTTGATTCTTATTGTTGGATAAACTTAAATAAATATAAACTTTTCCTCTAATCAACGCTGAGTTTACGACTATGAGGACGATTATGGCTAGGCATTCGTTCGTCGTACGGCCCGAATTTTGATTTCAGCAATTCGTTTTCTAGGAAAAAATGATGAATATCAGTCTAGCGTATTAATACATTTGAAGTAGAGTACTCAAAGTGGTTATGTACTTCAATTTATCGCTTATAAATCACCCTACTCATCGATAAACCCGATAACTATAGACAATTAATCGCTTAGTCAACCTTTTGTACGCCAAAACTACTGTATCTGTGTTCAGCTGGCGAAGTAAACAATCCCGGCCGGAGCGAGGAGTGGCGACCGTACGACCCGTAGCACTTCTCTGAGTGACGTCACGAAGCAGCGATGAGGCCTTGTATTCTAGGTGGCTCTGATTTCGCTCATAAATGCTCAGCAGGACAGGACGACGCGGGAAGATTTTACGACAAAATAATCGATATTCAGAACATTGCAGACTGCGAGGCCGCCAAGAACAACATGAACGTGTGTATACAATGTTGCAGCAGCCTCGTGTGACACCACCAAGTTCTATGGGAATGTGTAAGTTTCTGAAGACACATGTTAAAAATGAAACCACTTTGTTTTTTCCACCAATATATTTAAAACACAAATCAACCAGTTTCGGCCTCTTCGGGCCATTATCAAGATTACACAGATTACTCTGTAATCTTGATAATGGCCTGAAAAGGCCGAAACCGGTTGATTTGTGTTTTAAATATATTGGTGGAAAAAACTAAGTGGTTTCATTTTTAACATGAATCATAATTTCCACAAAGTGAATTCGCCAATTGATTTTATTCTGACAACTGGGTTGTAAACCTACGTATCATTCCCAATTCGAAAGGTGTACGATCCGTGTGTATAACATCTGTTGCTATCCATCATCGATCTTCTAGCGGAGTTAATCAAATCTCGGATTACACATTTATATCAATGCCATAAGTTGACAATATACTTAGTCTCTGGACGTAATGAAAGTTGTCTTAAGATGTGGAAAACTGTTCTCGCTGATGTGTACAATAACGTTAAACGAACGACGCTTTGAATGCAGGAAGTATTCTTTTTAGTAATTGTGTCTATTCCATATCACTGTATCATCTCTATACTTAATTGATATTACCTCTCCACCACTACATGTAAGCAAACTTGTTCTTCCTAATACCTGCGTGATGATGTTATACAAGCTTCTTAGCATTGTAATTACTAACATTCTATGATATCTGTTTTCAAAGACCCATCCATTAGAGTAGGTTGGTAAATATGTAAAATGGAGGATGCAAAGAGCAGGGCATTTCAATGTCCGTTACTGTCGAACTAACCCCAACAAGTAATGTATGCATTGGTAAATATTATATAATATTAGTGCATTAGTCAGTGTTGAGGTTTTAGTGATACATGGAAATATTTTTATTCTGATATCGCGGCTATTCCCTTTAAGAATGATGCTTTGTTCAGATCAGCTGATTAATGACGATATGATGAAGCTATTATCAACGTACAGAGGCGGAAGAAATTAACGCAAAATTTTTCGCGCGCCAGAATGCGGCATTTTTGGGAACTTCTAGGAGTAGTGCACACTCGATAGACTGGCAACACTGAGGAAAACATCGTCTACCGCCGATATTTGAAATCCGCAATGAAACTCACATTTGTCGGAGCCTAGAACTTAGTCATCAATCGCCTCATTTTCGAGCTTTCTTCTCATATTATTCGCACATTCAGTCGCGGTGTATCGCTGTGTTTATTTCAGCATGGTTCTCACGTCGAATGATATTATTTATACAGAAAGACTGATTATAAAAAATATTCACTATCCCACCCACTTCGGTATATATGCTGAAATCTTCATCTTCTACCACCAAGGGATATTTATTGTGGTCGACTTTCCGAGGATCTTTTTGAATGAGGCGTACTGTGTCTTCTTCACCGAAATGATATGAATCGAGATTTATCCGCACCAAATGTCGATAGAAAATAGATTTAATTAAAATAAGTATAGTCTACGTGATGTAATTTTTCACGATTTTCCATTTTCAGATTTACGAAGTTCCTTAAACGGATATTTATTAAATTCAAAACAGATACTTATTAATGAATCGTTCTTGACCCAATATAAATCCGTCTTTAGTTCGTCAAAATGGGATAAAACTATGAAAACAACCGTAAATATATTTAATTTCACGAAAGAATAATAAATATGCTCGCATCGATACCGAATAATCTAGGCATATTTCCCTGATATGTCTGTCATCTTATCACTAGAAGCTTGGTGACGAGCTGTCCACTGTTAAGCTTTATCTAGTAAATGCAGGATATACGAATAAACATTCAGAAAAGTTTACCCAAATTAGGTGTAGTTATGGATAAAAAACTCTTTTACCCCCGACTGCATAATGTCTTATATGCTTAGCTATAAATTCGCCGCACTATAAAATTAACAAAAAAGCATTTTAAAAGACTTAAGTTTGGAATTAAATGTCATTTATAAAATAAATTAATAGGTAACGGTTAATGTTGTAGCCGTCAGATGTATTTGGATCGCTAAAGAGTGGTCCGTGTTCGATTCGATTTTAAATGAACGCAAATGAGTTTTTATATAAATTTTCTCATATTGGCGATATGAATGAATGTAATGTGAGGTTGCAATGACTGGCTGATAATATGATTTTTTTTAATTACAAAAGAGATAAAATTTGCCGAAGAAAAATCATTTTACTTGACCAGAAATTGAATGAAAAACTCAAAAAGTCTCGATCAGGGGTGGGATCACGGTCTTTTCTTCTCATGGTCGTTATCGTCATCCAGAAGGCAAGCCGCATTGGTAGGGAAATGCTCAAGGTCCTGGGGGGTGTTTCAGAGTGTAATCGGATTGGCGGCATCGGAACCGGATTCAATCCGAGTCGATCGGATGCCTATCCTACGCTCGTCTTCCTTGCGCTTCACACTTCCGATCGGAAAGCGTTCCGCTTTTGGTATTACGTCACTCGTCATCCCAGTCGAGCTACGATGAAACGTCATAGTTTTGAAGAGACAAGTGAGCAGCAAAAAACAACCTGCCGACAGTTTCACAACTTTCATGATGACGGTAAAAGGTACGTATGGGCATATATTAGTGCTAATTGATACAGTGAAATGTAATTGAAGTAATTGTGGGTTAAATTATTTTAGAATTATCCGTTTGTAATGTAATCTCTTACCGTTATATGTGTAAATTACGGGAATGAGGGCAAGATTTTGTTCGTTCATTCTCGTGAGAACACAGAGTTAATTGTTAAGGTCACATGCATAAGACTTAAAATGGATACAGTCGCGAAACGCAACCTTTCTTGCAATAACAGATACAGGGCGTCATTTACTCAATGATTTATTCAAAACCCGTCGTCTTATTTTCATTGTTTACCTTATTTTAATGCGAATGCTTATCCTTCTGTTGTGGTTTGTTAAGTGTATGTAATAGCCTTCATGATATGCCATTTATATTATACATCCTTACATTTACAGTTTACATCCTTAAAAATAAAAGTACATCGGAAGGCAATACAGTGGTTACATTGAAAGTGTGTATGGTTTCGGTGATTGTCAATGGCTTGACTTACGCAAGTTAAAATAATTGAAAATAAATGGGTTTGATTGTTAACCATTATACGGCGACTCGGTTATTTTTAAAGCAGCATTAATTGCGAAAATGGCACTTGCATATATTGCACCATTTTTATATCAAAGTTACTTCCATCAACATAATTTAGACAACATATTTCGGCTTTCCAAACCTCCTTCGAATAACTCCAACCTATGTGCCTGTTTTGATTTATATTGTATAATCAAAAATTGCTGTTACTTTAAATAAGACGCATATTTGCGCAGTGGCGGAGAGGACACAGGTTAAAATATTCCAACAAGATTTTCCTAGTTAATAAATTACATGTTTTTTTCACTTCTATTGCAACAATTATGTCAAAAATCTTAAAACAGTTCATGGTAAAGTAAGTACATCTTATGGCAAATTGCTATATTCCAACAAAAATTATAACTAAATTTACTTAAGTGTTCATTAATATCGTGATTGAAATATTTTACATGTAGTTGTCTTGCTGCAGGAGATAATTGTCAATTTGTTATATTGAATTAAAAGGTGTGACCAGAGTGTCCATCCAGCAGAGGGAGGTGATGCTGGATTTCATGACCCAGCATCATGAGCTGGCGCATAATAACCTGGTGGGCCCCCTGGGCGGCCAAAGGAAGGAGAAGCTGTGGCAGGAATTGAGCGAGAAGCTCAATTCCTGTTCCAGTGGGGCCACAAAAGATGTGGGGAAGTGGGCGAAGGTAATGAAATACTTCTCTTACTATTTTGTTGCCTTATCAGTTAGTCATACTTGCGCATTAATGCTACTGTGATTGTGATAATAGTGCTGGCAGGACTGGAAGTGCGATGCAAAGCAGAAGGCTGCCAAGCTACATCGCCATTCCCTCGGCACTGGTGGTGGACCCCCATTGTCAGTGACGCCCCTCTCCAATTTGGAAGAGAGACTTTTGAGTCTCATGGGAGAGGTGGCTGTCGCTGGCATTGAAGGGGCAGTGGACCCTATTGAGGTAAATTTCAAAATTTCTCTTATGTGTATATATATGTGTATTTTGGGTATTTCTTGTAGCCAATTGTGAGAGAGTGGTTGCACAGCATATATTTAACCCTGTATTGTTTCATTGCAGTTGCAACAGGGAAGTGCAGAGGTGGAAGTGGTTGAGGATGTGGCCCTTGGCAGCGAGGGTACCTCCTCAAATGAGGCAGATACTGTCCCCACTCCACCACCACGTCAGAGGTGGTGCCTTGAAAAAGGTAAATTTTGTACTCAATTTCATTTATCACATAATTTCATTCAATCCTTATATTACTACAGAGAACTGGCATTGATAGAAGCAATTATTTTAATATTTAAGGTTATGCCCAGGGTTTCATTAAGTAACTCATGTGAAGTTTGGAGAATCCTTTACCTTCATGTTAATTTACTCATTGGGAAAAAATTTCAAGTGACCTTTGTTGTCAATTTAATGATAATATTGAAGAAAAGCAATACATGAAGGTTCAGAAGGAAAGTAACATTACAATATCATTTTGTCAATTCGATTTAGTTCATACTTATCATTAGAGCTATTTCTACAAGTACTATAACATGTAAATGCACACAGGAAGAAGTCTCAACAACATATGTACAATATTATACAATAAAACAAAATTTCATTACAATAAACATGCTCCAATTAAAATATGTCTCACATCATATTGGCATGGCCACAAATCATATTTTTTTAGAAAGGCAGGCAAATAAGTATAAAAGCAAAGTATCCACAGTGACAGGTTAAAGGTCAAGCCCCTAATTAACATCATCAATAGCAATTAAAGAAAGAGATAATTATTACAGAAAAATATGCACTTTGTGTGGTAGTTTAACAGACTTTCAACTAGCTAAGTAAGAGCATGCAATGGAATTATTAAATGGCTAGTTGTTCTATTACATGCATTGTGCATAGCAAGCCCCACAGGAGTGTTTGTTGAAGGGAGTCATTCCATACTAGACATAAGTTACAGTGATTGCATAAACCAACTTTAAGTCCAATTCCTTATTTGCCCTTTGGTATGTATGGCTACCGTTAAAGTATTAAAGTAAAACACTATTTTCAGGACAGGATTCTCAAATATTTTAAGAGGAGCTGTTTTCAAATGCTGAAATTAGTTTCCTTTGTTTGCAGTTTTCAGGATGTTAAGCAATAAAGGGAGTGAAATGAAGGGTTTTTACCAAAGATGCCATTGATACTAAATATTATGATATTTGGGTTTCACACTTGAATAATAAGAATACATGAGATCTAAAAGCCTACACTGTGTTATTGAACCTTTAAATTTCTTCCTTAGATGATGCCCCTTCATTGGAGGAGCGAAGCGTTTTGTCCTCAGAGAGGATGGCTGAGGCAGCTGCCAGTCAGGCAGAATCGAAGGCGGAGATAAAAGACATCATGAGAGCCATGTTGAATGAGTAAGTAATCATGATACCATCCTTCAGAGAGGAAATTAAAGATATGGTCCCTTCTCCCCCAATCTGTTTCATTGAGGGTAGACTAGAGTAGTCTCCTAACCAGTCGTCTCCTTACTGCCCTGTGGCCACATCTGCGACACTTGCCCCTGTGCCTCAACTGGCGCAAGGTCTTGGTGAATATCCACATCTTCTTCACCCATGTTTATTGGTGCATCAAGGTTTACTCTTAGGCACTGGTTGTGCAGCACACAGCAAGCATTGATAATGGTGCACACTTTTCTTGGTGTATACTCCAGTGACCTTGCCTTACTCAGGCACCTAAACCGCCCTTTCAACACCCCCAATACACCTTTCCACGGCACACCTTGCCCTTGCATGGAGGTGGGTGTATCTGGCCTCAGGACTTCCCTCTTCAGCTTGGAGAATGGGAGTCATTAGCCATGGCTCATTGGGATAACCAGAATCACCTGTTTATAAAAGTATTCCCCGATTATTTGCCAGAAGTATCCTTTTCTTAGCAACCTAAAGAAATTTCACTTTTCATACCTAAGAGCCAGCATTCTTCACCTCCTCTCCATACTCCTTGGAGGACTTCCCGAACACCAGAATTAGCCCAAACAAAAGAGTCAGGAGAGCTACCTGGATATTTGGCCAGTATATTCAATATTTTTAGTTGAGAGTCACAGACCTAAAAATGTACAAAATAAGAGTCATGGCTACGAAAGAGTTATTTTAATAATGGTGTACCTCACATTAAAACTTACAACTTGAGCATTAATCGAGTGAAATGATTTTCTATTTACATACAGATGCTCATGCTCGGATGGTGCTGTAATGGCAATATGAGTACCATCTACAAATCCAAGTACTCCTGGGATTTGTGAAGACTGGAAATGCCTAAAATGAGGATAATTTTAATTTGTTATTATTTTTTCCAGGATAAGGAATCTCAGGGGGTAGTAGGTTTTATTAGTTTATTATTTATTTAGTTTTATCTTTTTATGATTTCTTTTGTTGGTATTTTTTCTTTATTTTGAAACAGATGCTTTTTGGTTTTTATTTTATGAGTTTTTATTATTATGATGCGGAAACCATATCATTATTTCATATCCTTACTTTTATTTTGAAACAGTCTTTTTGATTTTTATTTTATAGCATATTATTATTATGAGGTAGAAGCTATTTCCTCATTTTCACTTTATTTACTACTCTTTTTTTCATTTCATTTACCATTATATGTAACAGGTTATTTTATATTTGATTTAATGCAGAGGGATTGCATTTATAATTTTTAAGAAGGAATAACTTTGTCAGACACAACTTGAAGCACAATGGTCTTACGAAGAATTGGAGAGATAAAATTGTACCGGGAGAACTACAGCAAAAGACCCTGTTTGAAATACATGGAACAAAGAATGATGGATATCATTATAAAGGATTATTTTCTCATGAAGAGATTAGCCAGTGAAGAATGGAGGGCAGAATTGTGTCATATCAATCTTAGTATTGGTGAAGCTGAGACTAACAGGATGTGTGGCAAGCGCATTATAAAACTCTGGTATCTGATGTGACTTATTATTTTCAATGCATTGTCTTTGGGATGAATGTCATTTGCACTACTCAACTGTTGATACCAGATGTGACTGTTGCTATTTTGCATGAATTATTTGTCTGTGGGGTGGTAAAATGTTTTTTGGCTTTGTAAGTGCAAAGTTGATGGTAAAACTTAACCTGGATGTGAAAAATGTTATATTTTTGAAGGAATTACTACCTGAAGAGTATGAATATTTATGTATCTATCCAATATGTGTTAAAATAAATGAACTACCTGTAAAAAGTAAAATACATACTTCTCAATGTGTTGCCTCCTTTCCAAGTGAGTATTGGGGAATACAATCCACTTAGTCAGAATTCTAGGCGTGTTCAGGCTATTTGTAACTTCTTCTATAGCCCTACTAGCACTGGCATGGCTGAGGCTTACATGGGCACTGCTCCCCAAGGACTTCTGGTATGACCCTTGAGCATAGAAATGCAATGCACAAAGGACCTAGGTGCCCAAGGATTTTTTTCAGTGGTCAATATCATAGACATGACATAACATCATCTAGGTACTTTAAGAATCCAGGAGTATGAATTTTAATTCCAACCCAGAAGTAATTGATCATCCATTAAAAAAAGAGATATTTTTACAAATTCCTTAATAATTGGCATTTTTAAAATGTGATCATTAAGTTTATAAAGTATTGAACAAAAACATCTGTGTTGACTGAATGAATGTACTTATTTGGATGGGACTCTAGCAACTCAAATAACGAATAGGCAAACTAGATGTTCTCATTTCTAATACAGTTATTATCAATGTAATTTTCTGTCAGAAATATACAAGGACTTTAGGTTATGTCTGATGTGATTGATTCTTTTTATAACTCATAATTGTATTTCATACGGCAATGCAGTACCAGGAGCAACCTAGACATATAATTTTAATTCTACAGATTTCTGATACTTCAAAAGAAAGATATCCCTTTAGTAAGATTTGACAAGTACCACATACCTTTATTTCAACAGTTAAGACTGTAGAAAGTTGCCCACTAGTGAGGAATGGCCTAATTTCCTCAATTAAAGCTCTTGTCAGGGTTTTGTTTAGGCGATATAAGCCTTGAAACACCTCATCGGTTACACTAAAGGGGTTGGAGTTATCCCTCAACTGCCTCAGATCTTGTCTTCGCAACAAAATTTGATGCCTTCTTCGTCTCCTCTGCAGATATCTGAGGTTCCGCAACGCATCCATGACCTATTAACAATGTAGTTACGTATTACTCCCAAATTCAATAAAATTTTGGATTCATTAAGAATTTAGATTGAAACAAACTCAAGATAATCTGCATACATAGGAGAAATCGAGAATCAGCTGATCGATGGTAAGTGGACATAACTTCGGAAGTCGCTGCAGATATATCACTTCAAACGAATATTTCACGTAGAAATATAATATTTAGGTTGTACAATATTGACTAAATCTAATGAAGTACATAGCCACGTCTAGTATTACCATGGATGTAACTACGATACTACGTCACGTACACATACGTATCAAAACTAACCAAATTGATATATTTCCAAACCAAATGACCTACAGTTATTTATAAGTTATTATGCATTCCAGTTACTATGCATTCCACCTTTGTTCATCGTTCTTTTGCTGGATAGCATGTCCAAATAATTTATAAACAAACCTGCGCCAACAGTGATACAACATACGCATATATTGTCCCGTTCACATGCTAATTACATTCTCTTACACCTTTATTATTCTTGCAGAACATTTACATAAATGTGAATTCATGAAATAAAGTGGTATTATCTTACTAAAGCCAAATAATTAATGTCAACAACATGGTAAGTGTATTCACCTGAGACCAACCAATGCAATCGGAATGGCGTTCCGACACCTCTAAGCCAATCGACTTCTATTCCGATCGGAAAGCCTTCTTTGAATCGATAGGAAGCGGTCTGAAACGCACGGATAGCCTTTTCGATAGTAAGTGACGTAGAATCCGATCAAAGTCTTCGATCCGAACGGAACGGATGACTCTGAAACACCCCCCTGGGAGCGCACTCCACTGCTATGTAGTACCCGATCTTTCTTGATGACGACCACATTTTCGAAATCCTGAGCGTACTCGAACAATGTTATTATGATTAACCATGATTGCGATTCAGGTGTGCAACCCAGTAACAACTACTGAGCTTTCTTGTGTCAAGGCGAATTTAAGATATTGTTTCGTATCCTTTCGGTGAACTTATTTGCGTCCGTATGTGTTACTGTGAACTAAGTTACTTTTAAAATGAGTGGAGGTATTGTCTACGAACGTTCAAAATAACTATAAGGTTAGGAAAAAGCATACTACTCTCCCAGTAATACAAACTGAAAGAAGTAGTTCTCGAATATCGTCTCATCAGCCCAGACCATTCCAATCAAACGCCATTAGTTCCCCTTATGCATGGGTTTGGAGGCCAGCTACCTTAAGTCTGAGTTAAAGCAACGAGCAATCTTGGAGGACTCTTGAGGATCCCTAGAGGTTTCCCCGTGTCGATACAAAGCTCCACCAATACTAATCCATTCAAAATCGGAATGTATGAAGGGCGCATTATATTGATTTGGGAAATATTATGCCTTTAATAAGAGCTTACTTTCCCCTTGTGTTGCGGGCGATACCTTTTCTGCCATAGATAATGTTTCGGACGTCAGTCGTTTAACTCAAAGGAAAGAAGTGGTATTTGACTTCTCTTACGCCCTTAAAAGTATCCGACGGGTGCTTCCGATTTTTTCGAAGCGTGACTAGCCTATTCTTTCTGTTGCAGCAAGTGTTTGAAACCTGTGGGTTATTCACAACAACAAACCACCCCGACCATCACCACCCGGAACTTGGCCAAGGTTTACTGATGACTGCTTCATTGAGACGAGCGTTGATAGATGAACAAGCAGAGCCGACAGCACAAGCAGAGATATTGTTCAAAGTTTTAGCGGCCTCTTCCTAAATGCTTGGAGGAAAAAAGATTTTATTAGCCTTTAAGTATGCCTGATTTTTCTCCCCGATGGAGAAATCGGATAGCAGGTTTCTAAAAGGCAAAAACATCCGTCGAAAAATTACCCGAAGAGGTGTTACGCCTTTGACTTTCACCCACTGAACTTTTATTTGGTGTTTTAAAGTAAAAAAAAAAACGGTTACTCACTACTATCAAACGAAATTCATTAAATTCATGACCGCTATAATAAGAACTATGTTCATTCAAATGTTTATCAATATTCATTTTTCGTCCGCAACTAGGAATACTTGCGAGTTCACAAATGTTAAAATTCTAGGAGATGGTTCAAAACAAATCATGTAACATAGATGAGCGGGCTGCGGGGAGCGCAGCGTTCATTATGAGGACAATACGGGTAACAAACGTTTTTCGACCCCCTCAAACGAAACAACCCCAAATTAAGATGCAAAGAGGAAAATCGTGGAGGGAGAATGGGAAATGAACCCAGTAAGATGATACCAAAATGTGGACAACTCCATGACACAAAGATTTGGTCAGAAAATCGTGAATGGAGGGGGATGGAATGATGATAAGGCTAATAAACATCCAAATTCTTTATGTAAATACCAGCATATTTCTCGATGATCAATTGATGTGATCATGTGCACACATAACTCAAATTGAGAGAATTTTAACATTTTCCACTCGTTCTAAATAAAGCATTATAGTGTTCAATTTTCAACATCCGTTAAAATACAGTACCACTAAGAGATGAAATTTACGACCCTGTAAAAAGTCTGTTAATATCTTCATGTGGGGGCACTCACAACTTTAACTTCCATTGAAGCCATAATATTACGACACATTTGAAGAGGAATAGATTCTTTAGGAACGTAGCAATCGTATAATATTTGATGGTGCACATTCCTAATTTGTTCTCCATTGACTACTCTGCGAATTTATGAGGAGTATACATTGACCTTAGGGAAAATATCTAATTACTGCTTAGTCGCTACATGGAAAAGATGATTTTTAGTATTTTATCACTTCCACAGGGGAAGATACGCGATGCGTTTTTACTTACGCGTACTGGAGTATTACTCAAGCGTGGGTATAAAAATGCTCCTCATAAAATTTAACTGCGTAATTTTAGCCACAAATTTTTCTCTGCGAATACGTCAAAAGGCATTTAAGTAATTCATTAATTTACCTTATCCTCTAAGCATTATCCTATAAGTTAAACTGTTGAACTACACGGCTGCTCATAGAAAACCTAGAAAACAATGCTGGGAAAGCTTCGAAAACCGTTGTAAAGATATTTTGAAGAAAATTCCACACTTGTTTGGTCTCTCACTCAGATAAGTAATCGGTATTCACAAGTTCGGCAGATAGAACCAAACTCTAATTCCTAATAAAAATAATTGCCCTTTTTACTAAATCATTTAAAAGTAATTTAAAGGTGAATGTAGCATCAGGTAAGTTCACTAAATCGAGTAACTGACACAATCAGAGATCCGGTCTATTCCCTCCTTCATGAATAGCTTTACATTGAGTGGTAAATTGGCGAATGAGTGGATATGAACATCATACGACAGGCAGGATGTAGAAATCAAGTGGGGCCGAGTACCCGAGAATGGGAAGTAAACATCTAATTCGACGACCAAGGAGACCGCTCTGATTCTTTTACAAAGCCCGAATATGTGTAAAACTCACACACTCATGGTTGAGGTCCATATCCATTCCCTGGGCCTTCCGTGGATTCCTGCGAAGTTTTGCCTGCAATAAAGTCACATCGCGTAGATTAATTATAAAGGCACTAAAAGAGGCCACGCCAGGATTTGAACCTCAGGCATTCTTGGCCGCAGACGAACGCTCTCCCTCTAGGCTACTTCATCGATGAAGAGAAATCCGCGTCCAGTGGTTCTTACTATGCAACGAAAAAAGGGAGTTCTAATGTTTCCTTTAAAAACTGGACCAAATAAAATGTTCTGGATTTTAGAAAGTAATTTTCAGAAAGTAAATAATATTACGTTAGGAGGAATTAAAAAATAAAGTGTTTGGGACGACCTGAATGCACGAGGGCGGAAACTTACGTAGGGTTTTAAGGTATTGAAAATACTTGTGAAGAAATATTTTCTCCTCATGTAAACCATTCTATTCTACCAGATTTCCCATACTTTAACTTGAAATTCACAGGATATTACGCCAAAATGTTAATTGTAATGTATGATATTCTCGGAAGTAGTTTGAGGCCTATTTAAATGATGTTCATCTTCAGCTATTCCCTGCACGCGGAAATACGTTTTATTGTAAGAGAATTTGATCTGGAGAAAAAAAATTTCTATGTCCCAACAAATAATGCTTTCATCGTATTTTTTCTTAAGTTTCAATCAAGAAAATTTTTTTAAACGGTCCAAAGCTCTAAAAAAAATATGGTAAGTATCTCTACATAATAAACTACGACTTCGGAACCTCGACTGGGTGCGGGTCGAAGCAAGCTCATCACGTTTATAACTCCTAGACGATCTCGCGAACGTAAACCTTATTAGTATGACTATTTACATGACGCGTAAAATCGATATCCACTCATAGAGAGTTTGAATATTCCCGGTTTCCATATGCTGTCTCATTGTTGTCAAGTTGTCGAAGGAAAAGCGATTTCAATTAGTTCCCGTGTACGCCGCATTCAGACGCCAATGAGTTTTGCGTTAATTTTTTCCGCCACTGTACATACAAATTCAGATTTTACTTTCCATATATTTGGAGTCCATTTCCTATGGTTCTATTACTTTTATACTATTCCTGTGTAAAATTAATGCTGTTGAGTACTTTGGTTAATTCACCGATACTAAGCATGACTGTAAATAGTGGGCCTATTAGTCAGTTTTAATTTGAATATTCTATACCTCTCACAATATATGGTCTTGAATGATGTACAATTGAAACTGATGTTATGAAAAGTATTGAGTGACTGCTGCAGATCTTGCCTCATTGTTTTTCATTAGAAAATAAAGTATGTATTTAAGGAATGAGACAAGAATAAAATTCACAACTTAAGTTTATTGTTTAATAATTATCTTATCTTATCACACGGTCCTGTCTCTGATTCATGATTACATATTAATTCCGTGAGACTGTAGTAACAGAGAGCAGTGAACCGAGACAGTAGAGTGGACTGCCAACACATAGAATGTATCCTATTTATGGAGCTCTTCTTCCATGTTATTGTATTAAAACTTAAGACTCTCCCTGGAGTCTTATTTGACTGATATATCTTTTACATAACTCATACCATAATAAATATTTACTTTTTGTAATGTATGATATCATATTCTAGGTAAGATGTCCATAAACCATTGGCTGATTATTTCTTGAAGCCTTATTTTTTGCGATAACTCATTGAAATTCAAATGAAAACTTTTCCCTGTCAGTATACTCTCCCCCATATTTGGTGTGTATTCATTTGAAGGTTTATCAACTGGATGTCCTTTCAAGTTCCCATTTCATACTAATTCTCACTAGTCTAGAAATGTATCATCAGTTTGTTTCTATAATATTTCAATATACCACTCATTCTCTCAATATACCACTCATTCTCTCAATATACCACTCATCTCAATATACATTTCATCTCAATATACCACTCATTCTTTTCTACAGAACCTAAGCAATATTCCTAATCTTCCATCTAACACAGGCAGGTGATGTAGGAGGGGTTGAGGATGGAAGTATATGTTTGGGAGAGGGCCAGAGGTTAAGTGTGGAGGAGGGGGTGAAGGGGAGGAAAGGGAACCCAATTGGACGAAGGAAAGGGTAGAGGAGAAGAAGGGAAACGAACGATTTTCATTAAACAATTATCCATGATGGATGGATATTCTAGAGTGACATATTAACGTGCTAAAGTTAGGTTTTATCAGTGCAAATATGCAACTGAATTTATATTTTCAAAAAGCATCTATGCAGTCCTTTTTTTCCCCTTAATTAACCCTTCTTGCTAATTTTGTTACAATACCCATCTACAATTGTAGATTGAGGAATACAGCAAGGGGTATATTGAATAAGAGAACTTAAGGCTGATGGTATCTATCGGTAGGATGAATTATTTATGTACAATGGACGCAATTAGAACTCCTGTCATTAGCCCATCAAATGGCAAGGGAACCTATATCTATCAGTTAGATGAATACAATCATATCATCAGAAGGTCAAACTTCATATTACAGCGGCATCTCATTATAACGAAGTGTCTTATAGCCAAATTTCCATGTATTAATAATCATAACTCCCTCTGGTCTGAGCAAAATTTACTGATAAAGAGAGCAGGAAACCTTTATTTGTACTAAATTTCACTAGTCTAGAAATGTATCATCAGTTTGTTTCTATATCTCAATATACCACTCATTCTCTCAATATACCACTCATTATCTCAATATACCACTCATTTCAATATACCTTTCATCTCAATATACCACTCATTCTTTTCTACAGAATCTAAGCAATATTCCTAATCTTCCATCTAACACAGGCAGCTGCTGACCCAGGTATCCGCCTCTGACCATAGACTTGTCTTGTATCAGTTGCTTTGGATAAGAACTTAAGCTGAGAAAAATTATGAACTTAAGGATAATAAGAAAACTATAAAAGCCTCTGAGGATTTATTATGGAAAAGAATAAATGAGAACAGTTGTGTGATAATGCGTTTGAGGCTGTTAGAAATTATGGGAGATCTCTGGCATTAGTCATTAACTACAAAGGTTTAGTCGAGTAAATGATGACACCATTCATTGCAATAACACACAACGGAACTCACTTTATTACTATGTGACGACAGAACAAAAAGCAAACCATAATTCTTAAAACACTGCCAACCTTACTATTAAAATGAAACTGGCTGGGTTTAATATACGTTACCAACTTTATCTCATCAGAGGCTAATAGCAGCTTGTCCTCTGAAATTTATTTTGCTGGTTGACATCCCTCAAAACTAAATTCCTAAACAAAAGAGTATACAGCGAGGGTCACATGCTTAGCCATTATGTGTAGAATTATTCTAATAAGAATATTGAATGAGAAGCAGTAACTTAGTGATTCAACATTTATTACAAATTTATGTTTAATATAAATTTACACATTTATTACAAATAAATGTGGAATCACAAAGTTACTGCTTCTCATTCAATATGCTAAGCAAATTCCATAAAGTTACGCCTGAGACAACGCACTAATAAGAATACCTCATAATTGTGTGCAATGCTCAGGGTTGTGATCAGAGGAGATGCTGTTAATAAATAAATAGGGTGATAAAGAAAAAATCTTTAACAATGCATATAATTAAAAATGCTGCCACAATACTGCAACCTGCCTATGAACAAATGTGTTATATTTTACTTATAGGAGTTGGGTGCCAGTATTTCTCTTGTAAATAAAGGAAATGCTCTATTAAATCTTCTATTTTAAATTCTGTCCCTTCAATTGCTATTATTTTACCGAATTGTGAACACGTTTTTACAAGATAAGATATCATTCTTGTGAGTGATTCGAATCACTGATAACGAAAGTTTCAACAGATATTTTTATTCTGAATGTTGCGGAATTTGGCTTGACTACGGTCAATATGTGCCATTTAAAAACGTAGAGTAGATAATTTACATTAATTTGAGTTTGACGTTATCCAGTACCTGATCAATGATTGTCAATTAGAAGTTTTCACGATGCCCGCGTCAAAAAAGCATTGCAATTCGCCGCTATTTATATCTCTTCACTTGCAATTCTAGTTTCTGTTTTGGAAAATTTAGTGTTTAATGTATGGTTATATGTATAACTATATTTTCATTGAATAAATTATAAAATCTGGAAATTTTTCCTAATGAATTCACTTCGTAATCACATTTTTACTACAAAAAATTATTTACTTGCGCGGCTAAATGAAATCGTTCGTCATTTGTTTCACGTAAATACGTCAATGGAACGGGAGTAACGTGAATAAATACTAGATTCTAGATTCATTACTATTACTACATTACAGTCATTTGTTTCACGTAAATACGTCAATGGAACTGGAGTAACGTGAATAAATACTAGATTCTAGATTCATTACTATCACTCAAATGAGCCGAGTGTGAGTGCGTCTCTATGATATGAATCAACACTCACTCCCAATATGAGTGTGAGGGCTTAATCTATCTTGAAGCAAACGCCCAGGGCTCGTCGTCGGCATGGCAACGACAACTGGAGCGGCGTCCAAAAATGTTTTGAGTTATGTGACACGACTATTTTCCTGCAAAGCTAGCTCATTTGTCGATGCGTTGACTTTCTGTTCATCCCTCTTCCGATCCAACGCCGCATCCAAACCGGGAAAATCATCCAAAGGAAGGGATTGAGACGAAGAAAGTACCTTCTATCTAACGCGAGGCAACAGCGGAGCTCTCGCAACAGAGAATTAAATACGGTGCTCTCCATTTTTTGCAAGAATACAGCGCCCGCCATGAATCTCATCCACTCTAGCCCCAGCACCAGGTTCCGATATTGTTAAAGGGAAATTTCTTTGTTGTGTTGCATTCGCTTCCAGAATTAACGAGGTAAGTGAAAAATTTTGGCGAGTTATTACCTCTTTATTATGTGTCATGAGTTTGATTTATTCTGCAGTAAGTTCTTCAATGAGATTGAATATTAATCTTCAGAAGTCAATATATGCTTCAAAACATATTATTCCTTAAACGCGAATAAGAGATATTTTATTCAATAAGAGGAGACACATATTTAATGAAAAACATACTTCGCCCATGAAATATTTCAGGCTTGCCGAATGATTATCATTTTGGTGTATTCTCCCCTCACTTCACGATTGGGAGGCCGCGAATAACCAGATACATCAGGTCCAATTTTTATTCGGTGGTGTCAGCGTATTGCATTTCACAGCTTATGAAGGGCTGTGGGTGCAAACTCTGCTCTCACTTGGAGAAACGTCAGCAAGGCATTGGCTTGTGGCTTGGTTAAGCGGAGGAGACAGGCTTAAGGATGCAGCAGCGAGCAACATCGAATCTAGTGATGAAGAGAAGCTCATGAAACAGTAGCGGAGAAAACCACATTTTGCTCTGTTAGCAATCCACGCTCCGCATTTAATAGTGAAAGTCGAACAAAATCATGATATTCTAATGATGGTTATATTTACCGACACTAAGATACTCTCAAAATAGAAAATAAATAATAAGAAATAATTACTTTTAAATTACATAACTGGCACAATTCTCTCTAAGTACAATTTATTGTTCTGGTAACGGTATTTATCATAAAAACTCTCCAGGATTTTTAGGCCGCTGAAAATGGAAATGCAACTTCCTTGCTCGAAGAAGATCGGACTACGAACGAGGAAACGTATGAGAAAACATTAGCGTGGAGCTTGGCACTCAATGGATCGTAAACGTGGCAAATAGGCAAATCAGACCAAAAAAAGATGAGAGGATTTTGGAAGCTGGTGTTGGAGTAGGATCCTAAAAATCAAATGGATCGATAAAATAACAAAAGTACACATTTTTCAGAAGAGTTTAAGATGAAAAGACGGTGTGCAAAATACAAAGAGAATAAGGACCCAAAGGATTGGACACACCCTGAGGCACAATGGGTTTTATGAATAAAAGGCACTGGGACATATTCCTTAGAGGAAGGTTAAGAACAGATACATTGACCAAGGGATATATAATAGGACGGTATAAAGAAGAAAATAGATGCCCAAATAGAACTACCTGGGATTGAGGGAACTACTGTCAGTGCAAAAATTATGCAGACTCGAGTTTGAACACTGATTACAAATGAACCGTGATACCTAATGTGAATGCGAGTTGCACCAAATTTTAGATTGTTTTATTTTGCGTTCAACTGTGGTTGCCGATTATTTTTATGTTACACTCTCGATTTTCTATTCCGGTGAGAACATTAAATGGGCCGATTTTTGCCGTTTTCGAACGTAGCGCTCTCTTTGACATTAAACAGTGAATAAACTTGAAGTTTAATTGTATTGATCCTGTAGTATTTTGTAGGAAAAACATATTGTTATTAAATACTGTTGTGAAGAGCTTCAACACAGGACCAAGATCTTGCTTCTATTACTTATTATAACCAAGAAAAAGTAGTTTCATAAACTTGTCAATAACTTTTTTATGGCACATTAGAAAGAACTGAACGTTTAAAGATACATTTAAATATATTTTCCTACACAATACTACAGGTTAATTACGATTAAACTTTAAGTTTATTCACTATTAAATGTCAAGAGAGCGCTCCATTCGAAAACGGCAAAAAACCGGCCCTTTTAGTGTTCTCACCAGAATGAAAAATCGAGTAATTAACGTAAAAATAATCGGCAACTACTGTGAAACGCAAAATAAAACAAGCTCAAATTTGGTGCAACTCGCATTCATATTAGGTATCACGATTCATTTTTAATCAGTGTTCAAACTCGAGTCTGCATAATTTTTACACCGACAGTAAGCACTAGATAGGGAAGGATGGAGTTCAGCAGTCAACAAATCTTGGGATTGAACGGCCGATGATAATATTATCCTAATAGCGTATTGCCATCTCGTCCATCGAAAGATTACGCCGCTCATTTCAGAAACTCGCCAAAGCCAAATCCAAAGCTTTTCACTATGGAGCACACACGAGTTGCTATTCAATTTTTTAATAGGCTGAATCGCATCCGCCGAATGAGGTAGAACGTCTCAGCGCATCCAAGATAGTTTCCCTCGTTGTATAGCGGCGTCCAAAAATAAGCGAAGCAAAACAGTGGTCATGGCACAAAGCGAAGTGTGAAGGCAAGTTTCTAGACGAAAGAACCCCCCCCCCCCCCGTGTAGCAAAACAAATCACCTTAATGTACAAGAAATTTCTCTTCCACAACACACAAAAACACGGAAAGGAATCGCGCGAACACAAAAGCGAGCTCTTTTTACAAGATCACAAACGTCGGCACGGCGCAGTGAAGTCTGTGAAGCGGCTGAGAAGGTAGGGTCGCCTCACTTCCCTTCGAACCCTGAAAAGGAAAGGGGGAAGAGAAACGGATGCTGAGGGGACCCCCGTGGCTAATTCACTTCTTGTGCCCCCGACCTTCCATTCCGTCGCGCTTAAAAACCACGACCATCGACCACAATAACCCCTTGCTGCGGGGGCACACACCCCTATCTATTCGGCCATTCTCCTTCCTTTGTTGTCGCCGCTGCCTGTAGGGAGGTTTCCCCCTGCGAACGACACATCGGATAGGGTTGGTCGCGGGGGTCACAGCCATATGCATAACAACAACACAACAACGACCACGATGGCAGTAAAGGGGTCGATTAATTCCCCATCGGGCGACAGAGATATGGCGTGTGGGACCTCAGGGAGGGAGTGTTTCCAATGCTGCCAGAGATGCACGACCCTCATCTCCTGAAAACCCCCTCACTACGCACCCAGTTCCGCATATGTGCCGATTCGCTTCCTGCGCGACGGACGGCCTTTCATGCCCGGCATTCATAGTTCGGATCCAAAGATTGATGGATTGACTTTTATTCTTTCTTCTGGGGATGTGTTGGTGCGATTTAACTGTTTGGGCGTGTTTTGAGAACCAAGAGTTGTTGAGTCGTCGCGACTGTAAAATTAGCCGATTAGAAATGTGTCTTGATTATCAATGAGTATGCAGAAGCCAAATTGGCATAGACGCCTATAGCTTTTCTCACCTCTCTGAATAAACGCAGCACTGTTTATCGAGTTTCGCGTAAAAATTTTCGCGGCCGCCGGGATTCGCACAAGGGTCCATTACAACGGGATCATCATTGCCCTCGGCAACGCACGAACCCGATTCCGAAGGTATCTCTACTTTGGTTCCCGCCTTCCTTCGTTCGTGGAATCTCAGGCATTGCTGACGCTGCTGCAAAGGTTTAATATGTACCTACGCCCGCAGCACCGGTGGCCGCGCCTTCACTTCATCCACAACCGAACGGCTGTGCTTTAAAACCGTCTTCCACCCTTTCCGCTATCTTTCAATTTATGCCTGAATTGCTCAGGCCGCCCAATTTCCTCCGTGCAAATGAGCGGAGGGTGGGGAGAGGAGGTGGAAAGGAGATGGGGGATCGGAGGGTGGGGAAGGTAGGGAAGGGGGTTAAATTCATCAAAACGGTTATGTCAATTTTTTTAAATTGTATTTTTCTCACGCCCGTTTCCGCAGCCTCAGCCCATGAGCTAGCTTGTAACGGACATATTGGCTAAAACGGATAGCTCCAGGTCATTATTTTAATTGTAACAGACCATTTAATGGACAACTAATTGGTTATATTTGTTATTAATAATGTTAAATAATTGCCGTTTTCCATTTTAACCTGATGATACATTTATAAACACTAGGGTAAGTTGAGGAGAGATGGCCACGCTTTTGAACAATTACTCGGAATCGAAAGGTTTTACCTAAAAATTATTATTTTAGTTTACGGTTTCTTGAATAAATTTACAAAATTATTCTCATAAAAAATGTAAATAAATATTTAATAAAATTGAGTAAAGTGGCCATCTCTCCTTAACCTCGAAGAGAGACGGCCATGGGGTCGACGAGAGATGGCCAAGAGGTAAAATTGGTTTGAAATTAAAGTTAGATACGTGGTGTTAACGACGATTAGCTTTAATAATATCAATAAAGTAGTATTACATTACAGTATTACAAAATAAAAATTAAAACAGATACAAAGTTGGCTAATTGGATGTTTTCTATGTGGTTTAAACATTTTTTACTATGGTCTTGCCACATGGGTTGCAAATGTCATTGAATGAGGAGCAACTGACATGAAGCCACTTCTTGCACCTCACACACTCGAACCAATCATCAGCAGACTTGGGTTTCTTTGTGATTTTCCCCACATCCTACTCAGAAATATTCAAGGTCTGAAAAGTCTTGTGGAGATCTTGAGCCGTCGTCCAACACCATTGCATCAATTGATTCGTCACTGCTCCTAGATGAGTCTTTGCGTTTACGCTTTGACTTGGTTTTTCCAGCTGGTTGAAGGGCAGTTTTCTTAGCTTTGGATGGCTTACTCTTCTTTTCATGCTTCACTTTATTTTTTTCAATGTTTTCAACTGATGTTAGTTCCAAAGCACCAATTTTACGTCTTGAAGAAGCAGCAGAAATCTTAGAAATTTTGGGAACTGGTGAAATTTTTTTCAATAGTTTAGAGGGAGTTAATTCAGAAACATTTTGCCAAGAACAACTTGGTTGAGGAGTCGTTGCCCGTTGCACAGCCTGTTGTCCAGTAGTTTGACCAATGTTTTCATCTGACGAGTCCAACCTGCTGCATTCAGGTACCTCACCAATATTCTGTGATTCCTGCGTGGTTTGTTCAACTTCAACAAATGCATATTCTGGCACCGCATTTGGGTTCAGTGGGAATATTCCAGTTCCACGAAATCCTGATATTGCAGTTTCAGGATTAGCAGGTTTTCCCCACGCATCACTGAGCAGCTGCCCAAACTGCAATCTAGATACTTTCCGATTCACATTTTGTTTTTGCCACGTATTTACAGCTTTGTAGAAAAAACTCTTCAGAGCTTTAAAAAAAGCTCTATCAAGGGGTTGTAAGAGGTCCTCCCACTCCTGCTTCTTGTTCACGCCCTTCATTATTGCTACTGGAGGGATAAAATTTCCCTCGGCATTGCAGCATGCAATGACAGTTACCGTTTCTCCACGCTCGGAAGAAGATACGGAAGATACGGATTTGATCCCTTTTCAGCAATAACTTCCTCTGCTCTACAGTTAAGCTGAAGTCCTGACTCATCGACGTTGAAAATACATGAAGGTTTATCTACAAGGTTATTCTGAGTCAAGACGGAGTCTAAAAGATCAAAATAATTGCCTACCTCTTCTCGACTTAAAGCTTTAACTCTAGCTAGTGACACATTTTCAGATTGTCTAACTGAAAGATTTGGATGTCGCCGTAAAAAGGAGTTGAGCCAAACATAGCCCGCTTTTCTCTCTTCTGTGTCAAATTTATGAGGAATCTTTAAATCTTCAGCAAACTCAAAAGCCAATGACCTCAGATCATTACGAGTAATTGGAAATCCTGCTTTTTGAAGATCCAAAATGTGGTTGCATAGTTTAGTTTCATTGGCCTCCCCAAGCAGAGAATCGGGACCCATTCGACCCTTACTGTAAGACTTAGATTTAAATCGATTCCGAAGAGTTGTCCTAGGTATCCCGTGGGCATCAGCTGCTGATTTTATTTTCATTCCGTCTCGGACTGCCTGCACAGCTCTCTGCAAGTTCTCTTCTGTCCAAGATTGCCCCCTTAAGCTTCCTGGTTTCGGCTTGTATTGAGACGGCATCTGAATAAAATAAGGATGAAGCAGGTTGTAGGCCTACTTCAGTTATTTAGCAAGGTTTCAAAATTATCGTAGTTTCACTATTAATAAATAACCCTAAATAATTTGAATTTGTGCGATTTTTGACCATTTACATTCCTCAGTTAATATTATTATAAAAAATATTTGACAAAGTCGTTTTCTAAGAGAGCAAAAGACTTGAAGATACTTGAGAAATATAATTTAAATAACAATTTCTGAGCCAAATTGACTGACTATACAGTTTTAAAGGCGTGGCCATCTCTCCTCGAAATGAAGTGGCCATCTCTCCTTTTTGTCGAGGAGAGATGGCCACCTCCTTAGCTCCCACACGAGGAGTCAAATACAGAAGTTTTGAGGTTAGGAATGCACACGAATACATACTCCAACAGATTATTCTCATGGCCGAACGATAAATGCATCGTAAGTACAGTTAAATAGACTTACCTTAATGTAAAAGATAATTTCCAAGGCCCTAGAAAACTTCTGAAGGTAATAAACTTCATAAAACTCGTTGAAACTAGACGAAAACGTTCACCACATACAAGAGTTGACTACTGAATGGACTGACGCGCTCACAGCGCTGCGCGGTGGCAGTTCAAAAAACTACGCCATACAGCCATCTCTCCTCGGTGGCCGTCTCTCCTCGACTTACCCTATATTTTTTTATGGCAAATCAATGCTGAAGTGTAATGGAGCACAAGAAGTCTATAATACTCATGGGTTCATATACATAAAATGAATAGGTAGTAATAAAATTTGAAAATACTTGTGCGTATTCACAGTCTTGTCAATTAAAAGTCGTGTGTGTTTTCTATGAAATTTGTCTTAAAACGCATAGTGCACAACCATGTAAGGGGGTGATGTTCTCTGTTTCCTTTTGGAGACCCAGGATTGCACTTCAGCTATTAGCACTCAATGATAGCTTCATGGATGGTCGGGAAGGTTAATTCTCTGGGTCAATGACACCCCATTAACCTCTGATGGCGCTGAATTGCACTCCCTAATGCCGGATCTGCGAGCTGCTTGACGAAGCCATTTTACTTAAGCACTTAAGCATTTTTTCCACTTCCTCTTCCCTGGCAGAGCCTAGTCTACAACTGAAATGCGCTACATAGCCTTGTTAAACAGTTATCCGGGTGTTCTGATTTGGTTCTCTCACGATTGCCATAGGTTAACTTGTGTAGTCAATAAGGTGGTTCGAAAAAAGCATTTTCTCGCAAATCGTTTCCCGAGGGGTGCCAAACCTAATCTTTTGCTATGACTTGGAAGTACGCACAAGATTATTGCGCAGGGTTGAGGCTTTCCACTCTAACCTGACAAAAATGAGTTTTGACGAACATTTTCAGGAATTATCGACTTTTTAGCGGTTTTTCCTACAAATTTCTTGAAATATTTTTTTTTTAATTTTTAATCTCTCTAGGAGTAATAGAAAATAGATCATTTAACACATTTCAGTTGATATGCAGGGAATATATGATGTAGCAGTTTTTTTAAGAGTATTTAAGGTCGATTTTTCTCTCATTTTTAAGCATTTTTCATGAGTTTTCCAAATTCTGCCAAAATTTTGTTTTATAACAAAAAAGTCTATTAACTCTCGATCGTCCTCTTTAAAATCAGCTTCCATAATAAATTTGGATCATTAAAATCCATGGATTGGGAAAAAAACGTCAATAGACAATGTAGGGCCACTTTTTCGTTAATGGTTAAATTCATAAAATGCGCGCGCATACTTGTATGGTCATATACTGAAACGAACCAGTCGATCATCAAACTAACCTCAAGTACCGACAGCAATCAGCTGTATAAATTCAAAGCAGAATGCAAGTAAACAGTTTCATAAATTTCTAAAAATTCATCAACTGCGATTAATGCGATTGCGTGAAACTACGTACCAATCCAATAGCTCCTTCATTTTCTTTTCATACTCCTCAGTGTCCATGATGACCGTGGCTTTCCATTTGTCCGCGGATAAGATGACAATATCTTCATTCTGCTTCAGCAGCTCTAGAGCCCTCTTCTCATCTCTTGTGATATTCAGTTGCGGTGGCTGTTACTTAGCGAAGCGCAGGACAGGATTGGAGAATGGCCCTTATAAAAAATTGAAAAAGGATCGAACGGGGAGCATAAAACGGAAAACAACGGAGCTGATTAAGAAGATCATCCTCGATCCACAAACTCGGAGACGCATCACACCTCAAGACCCAAAGACTCCTGTGATTTATGGCCTGCCCAAAATACACAAGGAGGGCGCTCCGTTAAGACCGGTTATCAGCGCCATAGACTCTCCCACTTACTAGCGAAATACATCGCCACTTCACTGCAACCAGAGGTCGAAAAGGCGACCTCTTATGTCAAGAACTCCCTGCATTTTCTCAACCTCATCCGAGACATAAGAGTATACATGGACGACATTTTAATTAGTTTCGACGTGGTGTCCCTGTTCACCAAGATACCGGCAGAGAGAGCCATCAGCGTCGTCCGGAAGAAATTTGGAGACGATACAGCCAAATTGGCGGAGCTATATCTAAAAACAACCTATTTCAAGTGGAAAGGAGAATATTAGGAGCAGACAGAAGGAGCATCAGTGGGATCCCCCATCTCTCCCGCAGTTGCCAACATACATGGAGGACTTTGAGACGATAGCTCTGGAGAAAGCCCCCTACAAACCGTCAATGTGGCTGCGGTATGTGGACGATACCTTCGTTATATGGAGACACGGTAGAGAAAAGCTGGAAGAGTTCCATCATTATCTAAACAGTATTGACGAGGACTTCACGTTTACGAAGGAAGAGGAAAGTGGCGGGAAGTTACCCTTCTTGGATGTCCTCATTACAAGAAAAGAAGACGGAACCTTGGGACATTCGGTGTATAGAAAGCCAACCAGCACCAACAGGTATCTCCTTGCCGGATCACACCACCATTCAGTACAAATCAAAGGAATGATGACCACAATGATCCACCGATCCATCACTCTCACTGGCGAAGACCATAGGGATTAAGAGTTAAACAAATTGACGGAAATTCTAATGAAGAATGGATATCGAAGAAGAGAAATCAGGATGACCATCTCCCGTAAACTAAGACAACGAGAATCGAGACTACTTGACGAAGAGAAGACTGAGGAGCGGAAAAAAGCCTTCCTGCCATATATCAGAGGAGTCACGGACAAAATATCCAAAATATTACGAAGGCATCATATCAGAAACGTGAAAGGAAAAGATAAAATGGAAACAGAGGGAATATACCAATTAAACTGCAGCACATGTGACCAAGTGTACGTCGGTGAAACTGGTCG
Source organism: Ceriagrion tenellum (assembly GCA_963169105.1). Classification (NCBI taxonomy): domain Eukaryota; kingdom Metazoa; phylum Arthropoda; class Insecta; order Odonata; family Coenagrionidae; genus Ceriagrion; species Ceriagrion tenellum. Next base: position 134,134,437 of record OY720642.1, on the reverse strand, counting down.
AACAATAAAGACAAGAGTCAAAGAGCACAGTGCGGCAATTCGACTGAGCTACGCCGATAAATCAGCAGTTGCAGAACATGCCGCCATAGGGTACACCATTGACGTCACGAACCCAAAAATTCTCGCCAGAGAAAAACATTTTAAGACGAGAATCTTCCGGGAGGCATTGGAAATTAAAAAGCATAACAAGAATTTCAATAGAGATCAGGAACAAAAAATAAGTGAATCATGGCCTCCAGTAATTTCTAGAAAGAAGAGCGACGTCCAGAAGACTCTCCGCCAACACCCACCCCTCCCTCCCTCCTGCACCACCGAGACGATATAAATTGATGCAAAATAAAGGCAATTAGGTCATTCAGCCCTGATGAGGTCTCCGGCAAAGGAGAAGAAACGTTGGCTTTTTTAAATCTTGACGCGGGCAATCCCAAAAAAAAACCATCACTGCTTGACGAATGCAACATGGTTACAAAGTAAGGATGAAAGAAGGCGGCGAGAGGCGACAAGTAGAGGTGGGAAACGAGTAACGCCTGGCTATCTTGCGGGGGTGGGAGGGATTTGTGGTCCGGAGAAGTGACGTGGTTCAGGGTGGGGTGGCAAAGAGGCAGAGTATGAAGAACATTGAGGCGGCCGGGGAGGGATGGGGCGTCGGCAAGGGTTCGGGGGGAGAAAGCTCTGCAGTACTAAATTTTGGACGCCTCAGTGTCCCTGAGCTCTGTATTTGAAGCATCAGCTGGGAGGGCGAGGAGGACGGTGAGATGGAAACAGGAGTTGAAGAGAATATTGTGAGTTGAGTCATGTTTTACTCCTGGGGAGTTGGAATGGGAGGCTCTATGGCCGTTCAGGCGGATTGACGAGGGATTGCTAGTTTCGCCGATATAAAAAGAGGGACATGATTTACTTTGTAATAAATATACTACATTGAAATAGGTACAACTGCCATGGGAAGAGACAAAATGCGGTACTTTGTAATATCAGAACGGATTTTTGAGGCACTAAGAGACGATAGTCGAAGTGATTGTGCGTAATTGACCGAAGGTGGCTCGCAGTTGCAGCTAAGATAATAGTGTGTTTAGTTTTGCATTTCAGAAGCACGGGCTTCGTTTCATTCCGTCATTTTGTTAATGGAAAGAAACATAAATACATCTACATCTACACAATACCCTGCGAGCCGCCGCATGGGCGTGTGGCAGGGGGTGTTAGGTCACCAGCCGTGTAAAGATGTAAGTATTTTGGAGATGAAATGGTGACAAGTATTATAGGAGTGTATTTAGTGGAGCTCAATTTTTATTGTGGTCGCTTATTGTACGCGGAAAGAACGAGTTCTTGTACCTCTCTGTTCGGCAGTGTATCTCTCTTATTTTGTCGCATCTGTCAGACCTAGAGATGTAGTGAGGAGTCATGATAATATTCTCTGTGTCGCTCTGAAAGTTATGTTCTGAATTTCTCAAGTAACCTAAGCCTTGCGTGTAGCCTCAGAACCTCTAGGGGCTCCCATCTTCATCCCTCTAAAAGTTGAGAGACGCTATATGTACGCTCATAGCAGTTTTTAAAACAACGCGCTGCTTTCCTTTGAATTTTATTCATTTTTTTTATTAAATCTTTATGACCAGTTTCCCAAATGTTCGCGGCGTATTCGAGATGTGGCCTAACCAGAGCGAAGTAGCATCTCTCTTTGACTTTTTCATCCGAGGACCTTCCTATTATAAGTTTAACAAAACCTAGTTTCTTTAATGCTGCATCACATATGTTGTGTGTGTGTAATTCCCACGATATATCAGAAGTTAAGGTAATTATAATATATTTTACTGTATCTGAAGACTTTGTGTGTACTCCACCCACAGTATAGGTATGGCATTGTTGTGATAACTTTCGCAGGAAGTGAAATGTGGTGCATTTGCTGAAATTCATTTCTAACCCCCACTCCTGGCACCACGAATGAACGCTGTTACGGTCCGAAGACAGAGCTTCAAAGTCCACGTCTTCGCTCATTTCACGATAGATAACTGTATCGTCTGCAAATAATCTTATTTTACTGCATACATACCAATCACACCGTTCCCTTCCGGGGTTGGCACAGTCACAAAGTTTCACTCATAAAGACATATTTGTACACCTAACTCTGCATCAATAATTTCCTCCATACTGTACTATCCTTGCAAACCTCTTTTGCCTCATTTACCCCCATACACTGCTTCATACACGCCCTTCTGTTTTTATGACTCCTAATATTCCTCCTCCTAAGAATTTTCTCAACCACATTCAACCACAACCTTCTCGGCCTACCCCTACCTCTCGCACCATTTGTTTCACTCTTATATATCTGTTTCGTTATTCGACTCTCAACCATTCTCTCTACATGGCCAAACCAACGAAGCACACTCCTTTCATTACTGGAGAATCTAACCCACGCTCATTTATTGCCCACTCATTCTTGACCCTATCCATCCTACTTTTGCCGCGAACACTCCTCAGATAACTCATGCACACGGCGTTTAGTCTACTCTTATGTCCATCCTGACATACCCATGTTTCAATGCCATACAACAAATGGGGAGAGATGCACTTTGGTACACGACGATTTTCGCTTCCTTAGACAAGCACTCATTTCACTGATGTGCTCCACATGCTACCTACCATTCACCCTCATCATACAGTTATTCTCCTCATTCTCCTTATAAAAAACTAATACTTTAATCTTGCACGCATTTATTCCTCAATTCCATTCTCTCTCTTGATTCACAAAACTTATCTAGGAGTCACTGTAATCCCTGTTGGCTCTCTGAGATCAAAACACCATCATCCGTATATACTGTTTTGATCTCATGGAAACCAACAGGGATTAAATAATAATATTAAGTGGAAAGAAACAGTAAGCATTATGCAAGCAGAACTACGCCGCAATGAAAGTAGTGATGCAAATAGAGAAATTACAACTTCCATTTATTGCAATTTCCATTGGGTGTAAAGACCCCAATTGCGGGAGGTTGACGATATTGCAATTAGTGAAGCAAAACTTCGGCTTTAAGCCCTGCAGGATCATTATTCGCCTTCAACGGGATTCGAACCGGACCATCGGAATGAGTAACCACTAATGTAACCACCTTATTAATCCGACACACTGGAGGAATGGGAAGATTCTCCTTTCACAATTTCATTCTTAATGTCTACATTATTCCTCATTCTCCGCATCGTATCCACAAGCTTTTCCTCTTTCCTCCCAGATAAACCAGCACCCTCCACCCTATAACGGCCTTCAAAATTCTCTCACCCCTCATCAACTGCTCCAACAACTTCAAATCAGTCCCTTCTAATTTCCACCCACAAGTCTCCTCTCGTTCCCCCTTCGTTTGTTTACCTTTCTGCCTACCGTACTTTCTCTGCAACTTTCCACACCCACATTCAACACGCCCAAAACGTATTCCTCTCCTATTTCTTCGAACTCCACGTATCTTCTCCATACAACACAAAATCCATGTAAGACTCGTGATCGAAATTTTCTCTGATTCTTACACTTTCAATGAAGGTCCCTGTTATCATATCTATCCTTTCGGTGAATGCCTCGGTGACTAATGCCAACATCTTTCCAATGCCCTGACTAACCTGTCCATTCAAACCGACATACTACTCTCCCAACAAATAGAACACACTTATCCTCTTGTTTTTGTATAAGTACCGCCCATGTGCATGCATATGGCGGGTAGCGTTTCTGACTACGATTTAATTACTCATTGAACTTAGAGCAGAACACCTTAGCGCGCTGGTTTGATACTCAACACGATGGAGTGCATAGTTCTTATGAATCATACACCGACCCATTGTTTGAAGAAATGGTCCATGATACATACATACATGCATGCCAATCACGCCGTTCCCTTCCGGGGTAGGTGCAGTCATCAAGTTTCACTCACAAAAACACATTTGTAAACCCAACTCTGCTTCAAAAATTTCCTCCATACTGACCTATCCTTGAAAACCTCTTTTGCCTCATGTACCCCATACACTGCTTCATACACGACCTCCTGTTTTTAAGACTCCTAATATTCCTCCTCCTAAGAATTTCCCCAACCCCATTAAACCACAGCTTTCTCAGCCTACCTCTACCTCTCGCACCATTCATTTCACTCTTATGAGTTTACTAATACGAGGAAAGTGATCACCGGATAGCTGTAAAGAGAAAGAGGGACGAAGGTTCAAGAGCGGAGCAGTACAGGAGAATCAGGCGTTCTGACGTGAGCGCATCCATTTACATTTTACAAAGCAAGCATTGACAATGGACCGCCGAGGTGTATCTTGTTTCCCTTTAGATGGACGGGAGGTTCGGGGTGGTTGGCTTCCATTAGAGAGGGAAGAAGGGGTGGGGTTGATTGGCCGCAGCCATCAGGGGTGGCCGAGTGACTGGGTGGAAGTCGAAGCCCCATCCCCTTTGATCTCGGTGAGGCGCGTTCTGGACCAGGGGACTTTCTCACAGCGGTCGTGGGAATTTTCGATTACTTCGCCGCCCGATCGGTGATTGTTTCTTCGGTCGCCGTCTCCCACGGCGAAGAGATCCGATTCCATTCCAGTTTGAGTCAATTCCCAACGAACAGAAGAAGGAGATTTTTTTCACCTACCTTCCCTCCCCTCTCCCTTCCCTTCCGCACACGGCAGCAACGCCGCCTTTTTAAACGAGGAAGGGTATACCGGGCACCTTATCCAAACGATCCCAAGGTGGCCGATGAAAGCGTTTTTCATCTCTTTCTTTGGAAAAGTTTGTGAGAGACTGTTCTCGACTCTCTCTCGAGATGCCTCCACATCCAAGCCCTCGCCCAGCGACATCCCCCCCCCCTCTTTCCCCTCCTTCTCTCGACCTCTGGATTAGTTTTTTTTACACCTTCCACCTCTCCCACGGTTTGTGGTTTTTACTTCCGATCGATCGCCTTTCTCTCCTCTCGCAATCATCCCTCTCGGACATCCTCCGAGGCGCGAGGACTCTCCGCCCTCCCCCTTCCCAACCCACCCACCTTCCCAACCCACCCACCCACCAACGCACCCACCCACCCACCACCCAACGTACCCATCGCACGCACGACGCGTTCCGTTTCACGCATCGGGCGCCCTCGCCGTCGCACAGTGGGGCCAAAACCCCACCTCTAGGCGGACAAAATTCCAAAAATAAAAGTTCGAATTTTAGTATTTAAAAGAGTAGACTGTGTAACCTGAGCCTTGAGCTGCCAAATCATTCATTATAAAGATAGGTAAGTATGCACCTGCGCGCAAAAATCAGTGTGGAAGTGACAGGTGAGCGGAGCACTCGTGCTAAGGACGCCGAGCCCGAATTTCACCGGGTACATCAAACGGCTACCACATCACTCTGATTAAACCGTTTTAAATTTTGAAATATGGAATCAAACCATAAAAGTAATTATTATGTGATTATGTTTTTAACTATTTTTATTTAATCATATAGAGCATAATAATAATAATAAATTAATGATCATAAGAATTTGGTAAACATTTTTAAAGTTAATGTGTAGATATGCACTGAAAAGTTATATTTTCAAACGAGTTCGTGTCGCAATATTCAAAGCACATTATAAAGTGAAACATTAGCTAGCGATTTTTTGAAAATCTACTGCAGATAGGCTGCAAAAAATGTTTAAACATCTAATTGTTGTAGCTAAGCCAGCAGGAAATGCACTCGAATTTTATATCTGTGTAGTCCGTGTAATTGATAGTGCAATATCTGTGTAAATTAATATTTTTTTTAAATAGGCCAATATTTGAATTTCCTAAAAATACATTTGAATGGGAAAATAACGCGCACGTGTTCGCATAATTCGGTGCTGAAAAGACGGATCGAGAGGTCGTATTAGGCTCGGACGTAAACCTGGTAAACATACCCGAACCATGGAAACGAATGCAATTAACTCTCCAAACATCGGCTTCGCCCTATCGCATCAGATATTATGTTTTCCAAAAAAATGACAAATAATTCACATTCAGCAACCTTTTCAACCCATGTGTACCAATATTTAGGCTGAAACAATAATATTTCCGAATTTTGGCCATGTTTTTGGGATTCCGTCCTACTGTGCGTCGTTCCGTTTTGAAAGAACGCAATCGGCGCAATACGCGTAACGGTGCGAGGTGAAACTTAACATCATAACGATATTGATATAAAAACATTTTCTATTCATCCATGAGCCAAGTGTAGATCTAGTATATCTTAAAATGCCACAAAAATCATGTGTGACAGTAGTTCTTCATTGAATAAAAACATTTGCATGAGTATCTTCTTACCAAAAATACAGGAAAATATGTATTGAAATAACGAATAATAGTATTTAGCCTTTTAGGAGACTACATTCTTCCGGATATAAAGGGAATGGACAAAAAAGTAGAAAATATTTTTCTCAAACCCGTTAATAGCTAGATTGAAAGCGAATCCAAAGAATGTATCTTCCAATTTTCTCGTTATGATGGTAACAAAAGTCCCTAATCGTTATCACACTCATGTCAGTCATGACAAGAACTATCGTCTGCCCCGGGATACGAAGACAGATTCCTCAGACAGAAAAGACAATAGTTTTTTTGATGTGTTTAATGAAAATGGTTGCCAAATGTATGATGCCGGTGATTGTATTGTACAAGGACAAGTGAAACTAACTGCATCCAATCGAGATGGGATCTATGAATAAGATCAGGCAACACAGAATGCTTACAGTAGTGTAGTGGTTAAAAAAACGCATGATCTACGGCATAGACGATTAGATCATTTGAATGGTGTAAGTATGAGGCTTTTAAAAATGTTATGGCGGGTGGTATTGATTTTTCAGAGGATAGCTGTGGTGAATGTGCTCCATGTCTCCCGGGTAAACAGAGAAGGAAAAGTTTCAAGAAAACTGGGGGAACCTGGGCAAGACATCTTCTGGAATTGATCCATTCTGATTTATGTTGACCTATGCCAAAATCTTCCAGGAGTAGAGCACGGAATATGTTAACATTAGATGATGACCATTCTATAAAAACGTTAGTTAATTTTCTTAAAACAAAAGATCAGATTCCGAGAGTATTTGAGGAATTCAAGAGGATGGTTGAAAGACAAACGGGTAAAGTTATTAAGATTCTGAGATTAGATAATGGCAAAGAATATGTTAATCAGAATTTTAAGTATACTTTAAGGCCACGGGGCATCAGCTCATTGTCGCATATAACCCCGAGCAAAATGGTGTTTTGCGGAGAGAGGCAAAACGACCATTATGGAAAAAGTAAGATGAATGCTGGCAGATGCAGGTTGTGGAAAGAAACTATGGGCAGAAGCTGTCAATAAAGCTTTATACCTGAACAACAGGTCTCCACACAAGGCAGTAGTGGGGAAAACAGCAGAGGAGGTATGGTCCAATAAGAAGGTTGATATTAGTCATTTACGTGTGTTTGGGTGCATTGCATATGTTCATGTACCTAAACAATTTCGAAAGAAGCTAGATTTTCAAAGTACACCTTATATTTTTGTGGGATATTGTGACGATACCAAGGGTTATATCCTGTTGGATCCTAAAAACCCAGGAAAAATTATTAGGGCACTGGATGTAATGTTTGTAGTACAACCTATGGTAAAGGATAATCGTTTGAATATAGAGAATCCTTCATTAAGAGAGGGCCAAGAGTATATTCGAATTATGCAGCAAGAAGACGGAGGTGATGAGTCTGAGGAAGAGGAGCAACCTGAACAATTTCCAGTGGTAAGCAAACCAAGATATCCTAGGAGGGAAAGAACTGCTAAACAATTTCCAGATTTTGCACTCTATCAGACAGTTACAAACTTAGATAATCCTGAGACAGTAAGTGAGGCATTGGAAAGAGATGACTGGGACGGATGGCACGATGCTATGATGGAAGTGTATAATGCAATGCTAAAAAGATGAGGCTTGGTAAATTGTGCCAAAACCGAAAGGTAAAAGAATTATTGGGATGAAATCTTGGTTTTTCACGCAGAAAGAGGACTCTAATGGAAATATATTAAAATTTAAGGTAGATTGGTAGGAAAAGGTTGTTTACAACTTCAGGGGGTTGATTATGAGGAAACATTTTCACCAGTAATTTAGAATTCGACGGTAAGAATGCTATTTGCGATTGCAGTAGAATTTGATCTGGAGATAGAGTATCTCGATGTGTCCACGGCATTTCTGAATTGGAGGATTGAAGGAGAATGTCTATAAGTACCAACCTGAAGGGTTAATTGATGAAAAGAACAGAGAACAGGGATAAGGTAGGTATACCTTTTAAAATGAGCGGTGTATGGTCTCAAACAATCTGCACGTGTATGGAATGAAAAGGTGCATGAATAACATTTAGAGTTTTAGCAATCAGATCATGAAAATTGTGTTTATTTTAAATTTACAAATAACGGAATTGTAATTATTGCTCCGTATGTTGACGATTTTTTGCTAATCTCAAATGATCACCGTGAAAGGATATGGATTAAGGAGGAGCTAATGCAAAGGTTTAAAATTAAGGATCTGGGTGAAGTAAAACATTTTATTTATTGGCATGAATATCCACAGAGACAGACCAAAGAAAGAAATTAATATTAATCAAGAACACTATATTGAAAAACTCTTGGATAAATTTGGAATGGTAAATGCTAAACCTGTGTCTACCCCAATGTGTAGTAGTCAAGAATTGATTTATAAAAATGATGTTAATGATCAAAGATTTGATGTTCCTTATCAGCATGTGATAAGGATCATTAATGTATATAGCAGTTTGGACAAGACCAGATATTTCCTATGCAATTAGTTACTTAAGTCAATTTAATGTGTGTCATTCCAATGAGCATTGGAAAGCTCTAAAACGTGTGTTGAGATATTTGAAGGGTACCGTTGACCTGGGGTTATTGTATAAGCAAACAAACGTGTGTTAAGATATTTGAAGGGTACCGTTGACTTGGGGTTATTATATAAGCAAACAAGAGAAAAGATAATTCGTTTTGTGGAAGCTGACTGGGGCAATGATTTAACTGATAGGAAATCATATTCTGGCTACGTATTCAAATTGGGTGGTGCAGCAATTTCTTGGGAAGCAAGAAAGCAAAGATATATTGCATTATCTAGCACTGAAGCAGAGTATGCTGCTATTTCAGAGACTGTTAAGGAAGCGATTCATTTAAAGGGTTTATTGACTGAATTAATTGGTCATCCAGGACCTATTACTTTGTGTAATGACAGTCAAAGTGCACAAAAGCATGCTTCAAATCCAGTGTTTTATAAAAGAGGTAAACACATTAACATGCGATATTATTTTGTTCCAAATGCTATTCAGAATAATGATAATGTATTAAAATATGTCTCAAATGAGCAAATGGTAGCAGATGTATTTACTAAAGGGTTAGCTGGCCCAAAACATTAATTCTGTGTCCAAAATGTGGGCTCAGCTTGATTTATCAAAGACTGATGTATATTTTTGTGTATTGATTTGAGATTTTTGTATTGTAGATATTGAAGGAGGAGCATTGGAAATTGTATTCTTTTTTTTTAAGTTGTCATCATTCAATACGTCATAAGATGCGGTTTTTTTCAGTTCCGCTTTTGTTTTGTCGCTGTAATTTTTTGGCTGGAGTCCAGTAATACGAGTCCATCTGAATAAAACGTTTGACCCGTGAACTAGTAATTCCAACAAAACCAAAAATAGGGTGCGATAGGCAGATAATATCACGAATATCTTTTTTTATTCACCCTTTTTCTAAGCTCTAGGAGGCTACAGCATCACCATTTCCATGGAATCAATAAATTTTTCATTGTTTTATCACGGTAACTACCTAATTACTCGAAAATAATGTGGTCAGACACATCTGTTTTATTTCTAGTCAAAATTCCAGGTAAATTGGCGTCTTACAAAGAGTTTCCCTTAAAGATAGTATTTATATTGTCAGCAAAGCCTTTAAGACACTCCACTGGATCATGAGGAACCTCAAAGGAATCAACAATGCTACAAAAGAAATGGCATACTTAACCATTGTCAGACCTATTGTAGAATATGCCACCGCAGTGTGGGACCCCCACGAAATAGGGCTTACGAAAAAAATCGAAAGGGTGCAAAGAGAGGCCGCAAGATATGTACTAGGCCGTCACAAGAAAACCAACAGCGTGACGGATATGATTTAAGTTCTGGGATGGGACACTCTCGTAACAAGAAGGAGAGTTAATAGGATGAGTGCAATTTGCAGGATTGCCGCTGTGGATAAGGGTTGGGGTGAACTAAAAGATGCCGTTGAGAGGTCTAATTTTATAGGAAGTAAAAATGATCACCCATATAAAATAAAACTAAGAAGTCAAAAGAAAAACACTGCCAAGTACTCTTTTTTAAATAGGGGTATTCTCGATTGGAATCGGCTGCCTGTTGAAATTTTTGAGCCCTTAACTATATCCTTAAGGTTATTTAGAAGTAAATGCTTATTATTCTTAAGACAAATTTAATTTTAATCATTTTGTTGAAGTATGTTATGATATCTATAAGTATTATGATAATGTTCCTTTCATTACCACCAGGCATTTGCCAAACTGAAATGTAATTAATGAAATTAAATAAAAAAAGGAAAATTTTTGGATGTTTTATTAACTTGGTTAGTTATGTAATAATTGTCTTGAATGGCAATATTTCCGGTTTTCTTCCTCCCGGGTTTAACACAAATATAATTTCAAACTTAATTTGAGAAAAAAGCCTCGTGAGAAGGCAGAATTTCATGTTTCCACACGCAGAACCTGAACATGTGTTCGCAACATCAAGTGAACAATCATTGAACGGTGAAGAGGCCATAGTGGTCGTCACGGGGCGTCATCGAGGAAGCACATCGAAGTGTTGCCACGCGTGAAACGGCGTGATTTGGAGCGCTCGAGTGCGATTGCCGAGCGTGGGGAGCGGAATGCACCCGAGGACACGGAACGGCCGCTTTGTTTTCATCTGCCGTCACCCATTCTCCCTCTCTCGCTCCATCCGTCCGTCTACACATACATTGAAGTGCCGGGCGGCGTGGGAGACCACACTTGGACCGCATTCCCATCGGGCGCCCATTGGGGACGCTCTTCAAAAACTGTAGCCACCCCCCCCCCCCCCACTCCTCCTTCACTCGACCCATCCTCCAACAATCCATCCAATCAGCTCGCTGGACCGTGGTGAGAGATCAGGCAGGGGAAGGAGAGGCGGTGGATCGGGAGAGGTTTTCCTTTGCAAGTGGTCAAATAGTAACAACTCATACAGATCGGTATCGCACGCTGGTTAACCCGTTGAGTGCGGCATGACGTGATTTCACGTCATGGTTGCCTTTACGCGGGTGCTGAAGACGTGATATCACGTCATGGGTACCGTGGGTGTCCCAGCATTCACTAAGGAACTTTCACTAGGCCCCCAATGTGAAAGCTGGAACACTCACGGTACCCATGACGTGATATGACGTCTTCAGATTGGATTGGATTGGATATTTGGGGAGGCGACCGAGGGCTGAGGTCATTTGCGCCATAGGGGACAGGTAAGGGAGGAAGAGTGGATAGAAACCCGGCGTCGGCATTGGCCTGCTCTCAACGAAAGGCGCAAATGGGACCACGGTTTAACGTCTCATCCGACAGACGGAGTACTCCACTTGAAATGCACTCCACAAGATACTCAAGTAGGAATCGGGTTCCTCTGAAAAACATCCGCCTCTGCAGGGATTCGAACCCTGGCCGCCCGTGTGGTATGCGAGTACTCTAGCCACACCACACCAACCCGATCCGTCTTGAGCACCCGCGTAAAGGCAACCATGACGTGAAATCACGTCATGCCACACTCAAAGGGTCAAGGAGTGCAAGTACACACGCCTCAACACTTGGGAAGGAGGAAAATTAATTTTACTCAATTTAATTTCTTCCACTTCAGAAAGTACAACCGCGACTTTGGGATTTAATACAACTTCCTAAGGAATTCCAACTTTTTATTTGACTGGTTATAAAAATCCTACTTTTGCTGATGACGGGATTTGGTAAAAAGAAAAACAAAGTTAAGGTACTAATTATACGGATTATTCCACGATTATCTATTTTATTATTCTACCGGTGAATGTAGGTTTTGCTGAATGTCAGAGAATCCCCTCTTGGTTTTCCACTTTTCCCCTTGGCCTAACTACCTCTAGTATTTCCTTTTTCTCTTCAGGATACGATTTACCCCTTCTTCATCCCGTCCTTTAAACCTATCCTCTTTCTTCTCCTCTCTCCCGCTTGCCCAACATCCTTTCCTCTATCACACTCTTGAGCAATTCATCTCCCTTTATTACATCTACCCTGGATTTCATTAAGAAGTTTCCTTTCCTCGCCTACCATCTCAAGCACTTCCTTGTTAGTTCTTCTTCTCCGTCCACCCGATGAGAAGGGTGAAATGTCAAATAAAATGAAGGGAAAATCGTGGCAGGAATGAATACAGGGATCGAGATATTGAGAGACTTAAGAGAAGGTTATTTGATGCTTAGAGATGGAGATAAATGAATTCGGGAGGGCACGAAAAGAAGCAAAACTACGGAGAAGTATAAGAAGAGGCAAATTTAAATACATCATATAGACGAGATTCATACCTATTATTGCGACATAATCTAATACCTGAGTGTCAGAAAAATTTAAAAACATTTCTCATAGCCCTCTATTCGCCATTCAAGTGCGAAGCTCACTTCGTAACACAACAACGTCGAAGCTTTCTCTTCATTTCAGATCCTTCGCATAGAGCGCAAAAAAATTAGACTTCGGTTGATAGGCGCTTGCGAAGAAATTAAACTTCGACTCCCGCATCCTTAGATGTCGCCGTGGTGATTTCAACATTGTTCGGGTTGCATCCGCGTCAGTTGTCATTTAGCACAACAGTTTCGCCAGCTATCCTGCTGGCGTCCTCAGGTGAAGGAACCTGAGGACGCTAGCAATATAGCTGACGAAACTGTTGTGCTAAATGACAACTGACGCGGATGCAACCCGAACAATGTTGAAATCATTTTATCAACGCCGCGGAAACCTGCGAACTAACGACGCCGTGTTGTTTACCATAAAATAGCGATTCAGCTTAAGGAGACTTTTGGTTAGTTCATTGTGGATATTGAATAGGGAGAAAATGTAGCATAAAACATAGATGAAGCAGAGCTTTTATTTACAGTGAGTTTAAATGTTTCCTATGTTAGTACATCAGTTGGCCGGCACTCGCTACTTCGATGCTTCCTGATGAATTTTTGGTGTCATTGGAAAGGTGAAATATTTTTCTTGAAAATGAGACCAAATTCATTGATTTCTAAGTAAAATGATTTTTCGTTCGGACTACCTTAAGAGAGTCTATAATATCATAAAATACATTCCTGAGAGGAATAGTGAGCTTCCGCGCCCTAATATTTCTCGGCACCCGAAGGAGAAAATGACGAGATAGTCTCCCTCCACCTCACAACTGAAAGCACTCCACACACACAGAGAGAGAGAGAGAGCGCCCTCACTCAGTTTTCTATGAAGTTTTAATAATGGCCCGCAGTTTGTCATGGGAAAGGGAGGTTTAGAGGCGGCGAGAGTGGTCGCGGAAAAGTGCCACTTTGACTGCCGCGGCACGAAACCTCCTCCCTCCACACACATATAACATACCGTCGTATGTGTGTGTCTAACGGCCCATCGCGCCGTCAGACACGTCACATTTAAAACCCCACTCCGCACAGCACACCCACGTGATTGCCCCATTCCTCCCACCCAGCCCTCTTCCCGAATCTCCAACTGCGCATCTAGCGGCCGCTGAGCCCAACCACCGTGACCGCCGGATCAACACTCACTAAGGGCTGGGAGGAGTGGGAAAGCATCAGCGAACGAAGTCGGAGAGAGAGGGGGGGGTGTGTGGGTGACGAGGGGGTTGAAAAGGCAAGAGTCCACTATTGGGAGAAACATAAAGACTGCATTAAGCGGGGGCGAAGGCGTTCCGCCGAGTTTAACCCGGATTCCATTTACAGAAAGGACCCCGAAAGCCAACTCCACATCTCCTCCCCCATTCGTCTCTCTCCTTCTCCTCCTCCTCCTCCTCCTCACCACCACCACCGCTCATTCTCCGTCGCAGATATTTCATTTCCCTCACTCCACATCACCGCACACGACAAACCCCTTCGTCCCATCCTTCTTCAAAGCCATCGGAAATAGTGAAAAAAGTTCGCCAAAAACTAACGTCGTATCAAATGGACACGAGGTAAAAGTACCCTTAGGGGATACCACTTGCCTCCCAACATTCTATTCTTTGTGAATCATAGCAAAAAAGAAAATGAGATACCTTAGGAAACATGTCAGAAGGGCAAATATACTACTAAATCAACAAAATGGGAAATTTCTCCAGAGGCATGGAGAAAAATAAGGACCGGAAATTACGGAATATGAAAGCCAAGAAGAAATGGAAGTTCAAAATTAGCAGGAATGCGTCAATTGATAGGGGAAATTAGCAATACTAGCGGGAAGCCGACCGAAACTTAGGGAAGTTGAATCCCTGATGTAGGAGAAGGAAATTACAAGTCAGGAAATCAGTAAAATCTAATGGAAACAAATGAATGGGAAATTTAGGCTAAGTTATCTTTTCTTGGGGCCCAAAATTTAATCTGTATTGCCAAAAAATATTGTAACATCAACAAGAGAAGCTAAATTTTGTCAAATGCTAAAAATGGTTATTTAATATTGAGGATGTTTCTCATTTATTATTGAAACAAGTGTGAATAAGTAACAATGACACTTGACCCTTTTGAGCATATAATCACCAATTTCATGACTATGTAAAATTAGAATATTGAAGACTTTACGAATGAGATAACTGCCGTCTCCCATCCTCCGCCAATTTTCTGTCATTATCGCCAATTGCCCAAAGGTATTCAAGTATTGTAACATATAATTTGCCTGTGGTAACGGCTTACAATGATTCAATATCATATGTTGTCTACCTCCAGAGGTAGACACCTCCAGAGGTAGACACCACTCTTTCTCTCTCTCTCTCTTTGCCCTCGGCTTCTCCCTTAATCCCCTCTCGCGTTGGCCTCCTCTCCCCTTGTTTCTTCTCCCTCTCTCCCAGCATCTTCCTCTCATCGGCTTCCCTTCCGTCAGGAGCAGTCGGAGAGAGGAAGTTGTCATCACGCGACTGAGAATAGGGCACTGTGCCCTTGCCCACTCACACCTCTTCACCGAAGAGAAGATACCTCCTCACTGTGATGAGTGCGACTGCCCACTGAGTGTGAGACACACATTGACGGAATGTGAATGGTACCGGGCTCTGCGCGGAAGACATGACATTAGGGGTGGTCTAGAACAAGTTTTCTGTAATAACCCGAGTGCCCTCAGTCGCGTAGTTGACTTCTTAAAAGCTATAGATGTATTTAAGTCCCTTTAAAATGTATACACTATTTAAAGCTGAAACATGATATATGTTATTGCTTCTCTGCAGGGTAAAATTTAATTCTTAGCAAATAAATACTGAGCTTCTTTTACTTGCTCCTACAAATTTTAATGACAAATTAGGTTGTGCGTGGTGCAGAATGACCTCAGCTGTCGACGCACCCAATAAACCCTTCTTCTACTGCTACTACTCATCGGTTTCCCCTCCCCCCCACTCCCTTCACACTACCATGACAAACATTCCCTCCTAGAAACATACCCACCCGATCTAATTTCTCGCTTCCTCTACGTCTCTCCCGTATCCACGGCTTCCTTTCCTCTCACACTCTCCCCGACACATCTCCACTCCTAGCCCTCTTCATATGGACCACTCTAGCCTCCGTACCCACGTCGATAGCCCCAATATCCTCTTCCTTTCGTATCTTTCACGCCTCGCGGCTGGAAGGAAAACACTCCACATTGCACATATTTTCTTGAACTCTAACAACGATAACGCAAAAAATATTTCAACAGGGTAAATGTTTAAATCTCACAGGTTACTTAAAATTTAATAACCTGCGTAATTTACAGAAAATTAAAGCACATATTATCTCAACATTATTGCTAAGATATCGGTACATGTCAAAATAGACTCAATATTCGATTCGGCAAGTGATTCATAATTCCTCGCCTTATAAACTAATGTAAATGTTGGAATTCTCGTTCAAGGACTCTTAAATCGCGTGTAATGACACTCAATAGCCTACAGCAAGGTAATAACATTCACACGATAAAATGATAACTTTCTCATTTTCATATAGGCACCTATCAAAAAAGCGTAATCATAGATAATCGCCATCCTTTGTCCGGATTAAAAAAAAATTCAGACTTTTTCATGTAGTTCACCTTAAAGCCTACGTGATCACAACAAACTCAAATAAAATGGAACGGCGAGGCTTATGAATGAATATAAAAGCTGAAGTTGATAACAAGTCTCTTTTATTAGGCATTAAGACAATTAAGAAGAAGTACTTAAGTATTGATCTCAACAATGCCATGCAGGTACTTAATGCTTCTGAAACTGATACACATCTCACCAAAGGCCTTTCTTAGTTTAACTCCCACATCTGACAATATCATTTAAAATCCCTCTGCGTTATATAATTTGAATGGTAGAGCTTGACATTATCACACAGCAGTCTTTTGGGTCCCCGTGACCCATTCATGAATCTGTCGAACTTTATTTGCTGCTCGCCCATTTCGCCGCATTTGCCTCGAAATTCACTCCAAAATCGCTCTCTTCCTCTCGGGCAACGCATCTTCCTCTGCACCGTCCGTCAAGGAAGCAATTCTGAATTGAATCACACCTTAATCTCACTCGCAATTTTAATTCCATTCTAAAGTCTGACTCGTACTCATTAAGGCTTGCCCTCACACTTTACCATATCTGATTTTTCCCACATGGTACAGTGCCAGGAATTAAGTTACGCACATTGCAAAACAAATTCCTACAAATGACGTAATATACCTTGGTCTTCGAACGATATAAAAAATGAAACTGACACATATTACAGAATGATGTTTTATCTACTACTCTATCTACTACTCACTCTAATTTCCATATAAGCTTCTTTAATTTCTATTGCCTTCCTCCAGCGATTGACTGGGTCGTGTAAGCCCCTATCAGTAGAGCCACGAATTTTTCGCGAAACGATTTTTTTGCGGAATGACGCGAAATATCAAGATTACTTGGGATAACGCGAAATATATTCTTCTGAGCGAAAATAATGCGATTTTTAAAGAATTTTTACTGGATATTTTGCGAAAATGTTGAATATATAGCAAAACCTCTACCTATGGAACATCTTTTCATCGTAAAATCCTCATCGCCGGCCAAAATTCAAGGATGTAACAGAGGGAAACATCTTTGTATCGAACCACATTGTTTTCGACAAACCTCCGCACTTATATAGTACTAAGAGTGAATCCCCAAGACCGCGAAACTACCTCCACCGAATGAAATATTCCGTGATAAGTTTTGTTCTTGCTCCCGATTGTTTTCTCATTTCTGCAGGAAATATTACTGCTTCCGACTATTAAAATCTATCATTTTAACCGCTGACGGAAAATTTCCATTTGAATTCATTCAAATACCCGTACAATATTAATCATCAGACGCGTTCTACATGTACAAATCCAACAATTTTATACATTTTAGTGTTCTTTGACCTTTAATTGTGAATCAAACCATCAAATAAGTTATTTTAATCATAATCCCTCTTGTATTCTCATCTTTATTCGTCCGAGTATAGATGGGTAAATTCCGTAATTTTCAATTGAGGTAGTTGTCAAAAATTACCCTAATTTTCAGGGGCGCCGGTAAGTAACGAAAAATACCTCGGTAATTTACGAAAATTACCGCGGTAATTTCCGATTTGCACGTCTCTACGTCCGAGCACCAAAATTTCAAGCAGTCGCCAAGCGACATTCGTTTGTTTTGTTTTTCTCGTTTTTGCAGCGCGATTTCGAACTTTGTCCATGAAGCCGGCACGAATGTTACATTAGTGATTACATTGTAGTCAGTTCATTACATTGTAGTCCCCGCGGAAGCCGGGTCACATGGGAGTGGAATAGACGGAATGGATTGTGATTGGCTAGATGCTTTTCCACTTGCTGCCTGTTCCGTATATTCCGCTCCCATGTGAACTCGGCTTGAGACATCCTATATTGCGTAAATTGACCTAAGGAAAATGCCGAAAGCAGTAACTGTGTTTGACCGCGAAAATCAGTTTCGTAGTGAAAGTTTCTATGTTTTTGATAAACAGAAGAAAATATTAATGTGCAAATACTGCAACTGCCGAATTGAATGGGCACGTAAAAATACTTGTGCTAAACACTGTGAGGGTGCAGGACATAAGAAATTCAAAGAAGAAGCAAAGGAGAAGGGTCAATCAGTGAAACGGCAAGCTTCACTCCAAGAAACCTACCAAGGTTCTAAAATGGCAAGAGTAGAAAAAAATCGATTCGTCATGGCTACCTGTAAAGCATTTTTGGAAGCCAATATTTCAATAGAAAAACTAGATAACCTCAGTCTGCGATCATGGATGAGTGAATACATCCCAGGTGAGCAACTCTGTAATTTGTCTCTATATTTTTAGCTGGTAATACTGACCTTTTGCCATATAACCTTTGGATATGGCTTGCTTTATCTTCTTAACTGACATACTTAAAATTATGTATACTATCTTCAACTCTGACAATATAGTGTTTCTCTATTCAAAAGATACTACTGGGCTGGGCCAGATGACATGGAAATTTTGTGTTTCAGTTAATATTTCGTTTTTTTTTCAGGTGCTGGAGATTTTCCTTCAGCTGATATGATGCGGAAGACTTACATCCCTCAAGTCCGAGAAGAAGAGGAGGCATTTTTGAGACAAAAAGTAAAAGACCAACAAATTTCAATTCTCTGTGATGAGACGACAGATAGAAAAGGGCAGTGTGTTTTTCTAGTTTTAATTAAAATCCTAGAATGTAGTGACAGTTCCAAATTGTATGTCGGGGGGGCAAAGATTTTATCCAATGCTAATGCTACTGAAGGTGGTCGGGCAATAATGGAGGTTGTTAACAAGTTGGAAATTTCTTTAACAAATGTTTCTTGTACCGTTACTGATTCTGCTGCATATATGAAAAAGTGTGTTGACAGCCTGAAAGTCCTGTTTGGTGAGTCCCTGGTGCACATACAATGCTGGGCACACAAACTTAATTTAGTGAGCACTATTTTTCAGATTAATTTAAAAGAGTGAAATGAGTGTATACTGCAGGTGAAAAGTGCATTTCTGAATACAAGAAAAAGAAAACATGCATACCTTGCTTTCTTGCAGGAGAAGTATTCAGAGGGTGAAAAGAAAGCTAAGCTTTTTCCATCTCCTGTAGCTACTCGCTGGAATTCTTGGCACAAGGCTGCCATTTATGTTAATGAGTATCTCTCTGATATCCGAGAATTTTTCTCATTGATGGGGGAGGGAGGAAGTGCTGTACATAGGTTAAGTAGCCTGACCGAAGAAGAGGTTGCTATTATACAGTGCCAAGCAGCATTTGTTGTTGAACACTGTAAACCGATTGTGAAGTTAATAGAATGCCTTGAGGGTGCATATCCTTATTCATACAAACTACAAAGTCAATTAATAGATATAGGAAATAGTCTAAAAATTGTATGTGAAGGTAGTTTTGGGAATGACACATCTGCTCTAATAAAAGATCTTCCAAAAAAACTTGCACCTGTGCTGACGGCAGCATTCAATAATGCAGCTACAAAGGCAAAAATCAAGCTTTCACAGTTAGAGCATGGAGATACTGCCAAGGGATTTCTGCATTCCATTGGCCAACTTTTTGAAGAAAGGTTCATGAGATCCACTACAAATAATGATATTATGAGGGCCTCAAAGCATTAATGGCAGCTCTATCTTCACAAGTGGTTCTCGAGGGTCATGCTGCTGTTAAAAGTGCGTACACAAAAGCACTCTCTAATGGATCTGAATTTGACCTCATGGCAGAATTACTCAACTTAAAGAAAGATCATGCTGAGTTTGTTCATGCAAGTGTCAAATCACTGTCGGTACCAGTGTCTAATGTGGACAGTGAACGTGGATTTTCAGCGTATACAAATATTCTAAGTGACCGCAGAACAACTTTGACACCAGAAAATGTTGAACTGATGTTATCTTTGACATTTGGAGACTAATTGTACTGCAAAATATTCAATTTAATAATTATATAGTGTATTTTTGTGTATGTGCCTCAAATATTGTAACCCTATGTCTACGTCCTTTCTCTATGTTATAGACGAAACCATGCATGTACATTCCAACAGTAAAATAAATATATTATTATTATTAACTGTAGTAAATACATTAAAATGAAAATAAATTTTCTCCAGAACAGCCATCAATATAGTAATGCAAGGTATCACCAAATGGCGGCTGAGAAATCTCGGATGAATCAATATTTTTTATACACCGAAATTTAGGGCCATTTCCCATTTTTTATCCTGAAATGGGTCATTTTTAATGACGAAATTTGAGAGTTTTATTCACCACAAATTCTTGCCTCTACCTATCAGTGCCAGTCCTCGCTCCGGTTAATGGAGCCAGGTTTTCATCTGCGCTCATCACCTCTTTGTCGTCCAAAGAAGTAGCATGGAAAGTAACTTAGTGTCATAATTCAAAATGAATTCGAAAAAAAGAGAAATTGCAAAGCAATTTACACTTTTTCAAGCGTATAGTTTATACCAGACTGGTATTTGAGAGCCTTATCTTGCAATATGTCCTCCGTAGAGTCCACAGCTATGGTTAGGGCACTCAGATGTAAGATACGGTCGCGTTAGGATGACCTGATAACACTTTCTGACCAATGGTGATGCATCGCTCAATGACCGATTCAAAGCTCTGATTTCTGATAAAAGGCAATTTTAAAAAAATGTGGAGCAATAATTTTTGGGAAGCCCTCACATGAGAGGATTGATACCCAGGAGCACTAGATTCTCTCAGAAAGAATACGGCGCAACAGTGTGACAAACTCTATCGTGTTCCACTGGAATAATTATAATAGAAACAAATCAAACCTTCACAAATATTCTCGATGGAAATGTTCCAAAATGACGGGTTAGGTATGTGTACCAACATAAGCGTGGGGAGACGAAAAAATATCTGCACTTCGTTTGAAATAAAAATCGGACAAAATAACGCGATTGGACAATAAAATACGTCCGTTTTCAATCCGCAGAGGGGATAGGGGAGTCTGGGTGGGATAACGATAAAATGGTCAAGAGGAATAAAAGGCAATGTAACCATTTTACCTTTTATTGTTATTGCGTGGGGGTTATGGCGGTTAGGTCCCTTCCGTGACATAATTGTCAACTCCACTTTCGCAGCCAGAGCGCAGCGCACCGTGGCAAATTGTAAAAGGATGGATGGGGGAGGTTGAGTGGTGGGGGGCGGGGGAGGGGGTGTTCCCCAAATCACGATCCCTCGTTCTCCCCTTCCACTTCTACCACCCTTCCATCGCCGACCAAACCACTCAGTCGGATGACGCAGCAGCGCGAGGGGAAATGCTGATATATGCGACACATTCTCTCGGGGCATGAAAGGGCGGGTTCCAATGCTATGAATTCGATTACAGAAAAATCAAATGAAGGGTCTGGATGACCTATAATATGATTTTAATGTTAATAGACTTTCTTTTACTCCAGAAGCTTTTTTCCTGTAGCGCGTGCTTTAAAAATGACCTGATCTTAGGTTGCCATCGTTACCTTGCGGCTAATTTTCCAAAGTAAAGGAAAGTAGGCCCACTTTCAATCTCTCTGAATCGGCAATGACACCCACTTAAGGGCTGCCACCTGCCGCCTCCTTAAAACTCCCAATACTTGAAGGTAAAAATGACCCATTGCGTTTCTTCATTAAATTTTCTCGGGGAATCCGAAGGCCATCGAACGAACCTATATTCTCTCTCTATCACTTGGCTACTACAGACAAAGACAGATTAAGGCGGCATTAACGAGCTTCCATTTCGGCTCGGCATAAGCCGTCGGAGAAAGAGATAGCGGACAAAAGACGAGCGCTGATGGTTTTTGGACCCGGGGTAGCCCATACAAATAACGGTTCTTTCTTTCCTTTGACTCCAAATGCCCTTTGGACTCGCCAAGCGGCCACAAATTCCATCCATCAACGTTCACTCTCGGAGCGAGGAACAAAGAGTCGCTTAAGTGTGACATTCCCTCTGGACCAGCGGGAGAGGAATCTCTTCCCACGAGTCGCTATCCCATTCAAATACTCCGCTCTTGAAATCGCGTCCGCGAGCGCAGATTGGCGTCACTCACAGGAGTTGAAGAGGGCACAAGAGGACGGGATGGATATACCCCATCGCTCTTTCTTTTTTCCTGCAGTAATCTGCATCTACATATTGTCCTACGATCCGCCGTATGGATGTGACGCTAAGGGGTGCAGGACACCAGCCGCGTAATGGTGTATACGATGATGTTTTGCGAGGAGAAATGGTGACGCGTGTTATGCGTTCATTTTCCGCAAAGACGTCAAAATTCAAAGGTCTGAGGTTTTAAATTTCCCCGTGATAAAAATCTGGCGCTTTTAACTATACTTACATTGAACGGATTCAAAAATATTAAACAAAATATTCGGCTGTGACCATTGTTCACCCGTAAGAATGCTACCTACCGACACGTCACGAAACATTTCGCTAAAGCGTATACATCACTCCATTCAAAGACGCTCGTGAGCGATTCGCTTAAGGTAGTCCGAGAGAGATAGTTCCCTTAATCACAATAGAGACCATATTCGAATTATACGTTTTAATTTCACCAGCTGTTGGACATATCAATTAAATATTGCTTTATTAATTGTGCAATAATATAGTATTATATGACAGAAATTGTAAGTAATTAAATTAAAATATCTAAATTAGTCATAAACTTGACTCATTTTTTTGCGCGGTGCGTTTGAAACTCCTTCAAAACGGAGGGTTTTTTGTGATACCCAAGAACCTACTGCGGTGACAATATGATTTATTTTCAAAAATGGTTGAGAAAAATACAAACTACACACTGTTAGTTTTTTTACGACATCTAAGTGTTATAAATTCCTCATTTTGTAAATAATGTCTCTCTGGAGTGCATATACACGTACCATTTCCCACGTAAAAGGGCTGGTATTTATTGGCAAATATCTCCAAAATTCATGCGGTAAGGGGCTAGATTTTTGGTGTCATTGGATAGGTGAGATATTTTGCTTTAAAATGAGACCAAATTCATTGATTTCTGAGGGAAGTGATTTTTCCCTCGGACTGCCTTCAAGTGCGCTGACTTGTATTTCAATTTCTCGGCCAACTTCAACAGCCGTGACAGTAAAGTTCAATATATTGGGAGGAGAAATGAATGGGAAGTATTGCAAAGGAATACCAAGAATGGAATACAAAAAGCAAATCAATAACAACAAGGGCACACTTATTCCATCGTATGAATATTCATTAGTTTTAAGAATAATTGATATGTAGGCATCCATTTATCCCTCGCGTACAAAAGGTTATCACAACCTGAGGGTGGAACCTCTTCTGAAAGATCGTCCACGTGAAGCGTGACGGGGAGATGGGCGAGGAGCCATTTGGGACTCTGGGAGGAGACTGGCGCGAGCGTTGAGGAGATTACATCCATTTAAACTCGCTGATTACGAGAATTTATACGGTTAGAAATAACCGATAAGAGAGAGAGCCGTGGATATTGTAGCGAGACTGAAGTTTATGCGGGAGGAGTTGGTTGTTGACAGAATCAAATGAGAACATTATACTATACGAACGACCTTTTTTTCTTAAAAATTACGTTTTAATTTTTTATTTTATTTTTAGCCTCAAAATTTATAATTGAGTAACATACTGACTTTAAAATAACGTATCTGGCGTTTGTAATATATCTAATGCCAATGCATGCGCAGGTAAGTTGTAAGGTTCACACATGCATACTAGCCTACTGATAAGGGATGCCAAAGATCTCGTATTTCGTTAACATCCTCAATCTATGAATTTCTGCTAGAACCTCGTTGTCGCATGGCTTCCTTCCGGTCAGCTCCGAGCCATCTATTTCCTGTTATTGGTCATCCATCGATTAAATTGACTCCGCTAAGTGTCATATATGCTTGTCAATAAGAATGTTGTCCGATTCCGGTGACAATACGGAAGTCAAAAAATAATTTTAATACCTCTAATTCATTAACTACCCATTTATATACGAGTAATGACAATGCCAATGATAAATGCCTCTCATCTCCGCACAAAGGAGTCGTTCTCCTCCATAGTCGCTCTCATTCACGGACTGATCCGTTCCAAAATCCACTCATCCGCTATAATAATGTCGTCGCGTGACTAACACTCCCGAAAACATTTTAAAAATGTAAAATCACTGTGGTTGGAAGCATTAAAAAAACCACGGATGCAATTAAGTTAGAATTTTATTACAAATAATTAAAATATAAAAGGTAAAAACAGTACAAAGTAAATACAGACTTTTTAAGGGAAAATTTTTCTTGCCTATAAAATTCTCTCAAAAGTGAACAATAATGTTTTTCATCCACCACCCAGTTGTGCGGGCAACAGAATATTAAACCTTTGGACACAATATTTGAACCCCACAAGTCTATTGATGAAAGTGAAAACGGGTTCCTCCGGCGTAACTTCGTGGAATTTGCTTATTATAGTGAATGAAAAGATAATTTAGTCTCACCCACATTCCCGCTCATGGCGGATATTTGTAAGGACTCTTCTGAAAAAGACTTGTTCTCCTTCGGCCACCCTCTCACTAATAATGTGGTTTGTTCGCACAGATATGTGAAACATGGGTTTCACGTTTGGTCATGTTCAGAAAGATAATTTGATATGTCCCTCTCTCTCTTTTAAATTCTTGTTTTCCTAACATCAAGTTCACCATAGAAAAGGAATAAAATGGTGGACTTAATTTTTTGAACATTTCCATCTCCAAGACTCAAGATCGGTTATAATATTCTGTATTTAGGAAGTATTTGTATAGCGACCAAGTAATTCATATTCATTCAAGGTATTGTTTTTCTGTAAAAACTTTCAGCATTCCATGATATGATTCAAAGACTGATTTATATTCCAATATATCCGACCCCAATTTTCTTCATGAACTGAATACAATTAAAAGAATAGAAGTGAGTGATGGCTACTCTGAAAATCTTGTTAGTGAACTGCATCAGAACAAAATGTTAAAGATTGCTTAAAGTCACATTTATGGGTCTCATATGGGTCATTTATGGGCGAAGAGACGGGTGCCAAATGGAGACGCATTCTCTCTTTAGGCCAATAATCCCATAATGTGTGCCGGAAATTACCGAAAGATAACATCAAAGTTGCGTTCTACAACAAACCCTGCGTCGGGAACGTATTGAGTAACCCGAAAGACAAAACTACCATGCAAAAGAGAAGTGGTGTATGCAAATTAAGATTTGAATGAGCAGCTGCCTATATTGGCCAAACAAGACGGAAGTTCATAGAAAGGCGAAGGAGCATGAGACGTGTGCAAAGAACAAAGACTCCAGTTCTCTCACTGCCAAACATCCCGTTGAAGAAAATCGTAAGAATGACTTCGCACCGAAGATTCCGTACATGAAGAAGAAGAAAGGGCAAAGACTTGACGCGTTAGAGACATTGGAAATTTTGAGAAAGGGTTCTTTGCAAAGAAACTTAAGTGGGCGAATTTTTGTATTCCTCCCACTCCCTGCTTTTAGACCTTGCTTCCTTCCTCACTTTGGATTGGATATTTGGGGAGGCGACCGACACCTAAGGTCATTTGCGCCATAGGGGATACAGGAGGGAGGAAGGGTGGATAGAAACCCGGCGACGCCATTAGGGGCCATGGGGACCACGGTTTAACGTCTCATCCGACAGACGGAGTACTGTATTTGAAGTGCCCTTCACAGGGCACTCAAGTAGAGATCGGGTTTCCTCGAAAAAACATCCTCCACTGCACGGGTCTGAACTCTGGCCGTCCGTATGGTTAGCCACCCGATCTTCCTCTCTCACTTCCTCACTAAAGGCACTCACTTGTGGGGGACCTACCTTAGCATTACATCTCACCCCGCTTTTTACACTTTAGGGCTGTCACGAGTGTGTGGAGTTCCCACATAATCTTCATTTTCTGAATTATGTGTACCTGATACATGCCACATCGAAACCCGGGTTGTCATTTTAAAAAAAATTGGGTGGAATGACCAAGTTATCTTTTCATTCACAAGGATACCAGAGAGAATGAAGATTCTGCGGAGATTATAAAGGAGAATAATCTGCATAGCTATGAGAGGTAATTTACATAAAATACCTTTTGATTGTAAATATATTTGTCATCTTATATACTCTGGAATTTATCTATATATTTATATATACAAAGATAAAAAATTCTATCTTTATATGTATGTTACTCCTTGTGTTACAATGCGAAACCGATGCTGTATTGTTACAAATTTGATACATTTCTTATATTATAATACATCGCATAATAAATTTAGCTATAAACTTAAGTCTTGCATATTAGAAATATCTACCACTATTCCTCAATGATTGCTAAAATTGGCAATATGTTTGTGTCAAAACTTAAGGAAATCGCTGCTGTATCAATTTAACCCTAATCCTGATAGTTATGATTGCGCATAGTACAAAATTAATTAACCTTCAAATAGAGCGGATTTATTTTTAGTTGCACGCAGAACCGTGTGGTGGCTGAAAAACTTTTTGTTTTACTTTTTAGAGCATTTTATGAACCAATAAAACAATTTTTCTTAAAAAGCCTGTTTTCACTGTACATTAGGTCTGGTCGAGACTGCAAGAGAGAGAAGACAACCATGGAAGAACGCAACCCTGAATGGCGACTGAGCGCCCGCGAGTAGCCTAACCGGTCTCCTTGTTGCATCAATAATAAGCTTCGTCCCCAGCACCAACAGCAGGTGGTAGGCGAAACTTAGTTTAAGAAATAGTTATAAATTAATACTCGAGCCGACAGTTTCCTTTCCACGCTAGTCAGCTCTCACAAGGTAGCGATGGGTGTTTTGAGAATGGAGCAGGAAATTGGTCGAGACCGGTTTCAGAGCAAACCAGAAGACCAACCTAGTCGCACTAAAAGATAAAATACTAGCGGTTGCCGAATACCAACTACACAATAGCAAACGATTTTGAAGCAATACCAGGTCGCACAAAGCTTCACGAACTGAGAAATCAAACCTCTTACCCTCTCGCAGTCCGTCAAATCAGCGAGAGAAAAAGAGCCAGTCGAACCGGGTGAGTTGTTATATGCCTCAGAGCGTTTTTCTTGAATTAAAATGGTATTGAAGCAAACCAGAACACCACCCTAGTCGCACTAAAATATAAAATACCATTGGTTGCCGAATACCAACCAAATAGTACAATAATAGTATACAAAAATAAAGATGACGGAACAGTTTAAACAATTACAGACCCATCTCAATAATTTCCCAATTTGGAAAAATTCTCGAGTGTGTTTTTTGTCAAAGACTGCTAGAGTACCTTGAAAATCAAAATGTGCTGTCCAATCTCCAATTTGGTTTCTGCAAGGGGAAGTCGACTAATCTTGCTATTTTCCAAGTTGTGGATTACGTAAATCAAGAAATTGACTCTAATGTTAAGGTTATGGGCATTTTCTTCGATATGAGCCGAGCATTTGGTGCTGTTGATCACTGTAAGTTGATTTCAAAAGGTGAGTCATTGGGCATTCGGGGTGTGGCATTAAGATGGCTGAAATCCTATCTTGAAAATCAAAGCCAAAGGGTTGCGTATCATCGTGAAGGGAATGTCTACCTCTCCACACCTCTGGAGTTAAACAGAGGAGCTCCACAGGGATCAGTGCTTGGCCCTATATTGTTTTTTTTATTGTTATTAATGAGCTACCTGGGGCAGCTGCAGTTCAGTATCACACATAAAAGTGTTATGTATGCGATGCAAGTGTTCTGGCATCAAGTCAACATTTACGTGATTGGGTTGTTTCTAGTGAACTATTGCCGAAAAGTATGACTACATGGTGTGATAATAATAATTTGGTTTTAGACATTGATAAAACCCAAGCTATGGTTTTCTCTACTGCTCATAGCACTACTGACATTAACTATTCTTTGACAATCAGTAATCAGGTAAATACTGTTAATTCTTGTAAGTTCTTAGGACTTCATCTCGATAGTAACCTGAAATGGAATGTACATGTTACATTCACGATAAAAAAGCTACATTCTGTATTCTACTTACTGTCTATTTTAAGACATTCAGTGAGCCAAAATATTTTGATAAATTTATACTACGGATTATTTTATTCAAAAATTTCCTATGGTATAGTGTTATGGGGGCAGCCTACTCACCTTCACAGTGTATTAAAGTACAAAAAAAAGATGGTGAGAGTGATGTGTTATAAAAATTACTATGCTCATTATCGTCCTCTATTAAAAAATTAGAACTGTTATCTGCTCCATATGTGTGTATTTATCATTGTGTATTACTTGTGAAGCAAAATAGTTCCGAATTGGAATTGAATAGTAAAATACACATCTATGGCACAAGGCAATGTAATAACCTACATGTTAAGCTAACTAATTTATCTATGGCTTCCAATGGTCCAAGGTCTATGTGTGTGAAATTATACAATAACCTACCAGAATGTATTAAAAAAGAAATGATGATACCAGTTTTTAAAAAAATGGCCCGAGAATATCTGGTTGATAAATGTTTATATTGTGTTAAAGAATACTTGGTGCCGAATTTTTAATACTATCTTTTTTATAAATTATGTAATATTTCTTGCATATTGACATATCCTATGCACATACCAGTAGCTACTGTGTAATGTGTCTCTTGGACGAATAAAATCTTATCTGATCTAATCTTATTCCTTGTTCAGTTCACATAGGCATGTTATTTTCGTCAACAAAGGGTGAATTTGGTAGTCATTGTTTGGTTATTCTCCAGAGAAATAAATTATCATGCTAATGCTCCGCTATTGTCTCAATATTCCTTCAATGTTTCAGAACAAAGTTACATCGAAAATCTGGTATCAAATTATCAAATAAAACTCCAGAAGGAAACCGGAGGCTCTCCTAAAACCAGTCTTTTGTTAATTGATACTTCACGTTTCCAATTCACTTTACGTTTTCAATTCATTACTTACAGCCCTATATTATGGCGAATTAGAAATTTTTTTAAATATTTACTTTCTATAAATTAATGGTTAGACAGAGTCTCAAGGTTACAATAATTTTCACGACAAAGACTAGGAATCTCTTCACTTGACAAAAGGGCGGGAGTATTTTGGATTGAATTAATGGGTCCAAATTCCTACAATGCCCGGCATCTTCACCGTATTCCCTCCCTTATCCGTGGCGTGAGTTCCAACGATCCCTGCAACGCCCTCCTAAAGAGGATCGCTGGGAAGTAATGAAAGAAATGAAATAGAATGTTGATGGAGGAGAAATTAGGACGCCACTGAAGGCAAATCTCAGTCACTGCCCAGATGGCTACGATCACTATTAGTTGGGGAAGATTAAATAGTCTTTTTGGCGAATAAGTAGCAGGGCACAACGATTGTTGGAAAGTTACTTTCATTTTTTTTTAAATGTCGAGAAAAATATATAAATTTCAATTCAAGTGAAATATATCCGATACGTTAATTACGAGGTCTAACGAGGAATTTGTTTTGCTTTTCATTGCAAATATGTATTACTACGCAATTCTTTCGTGCAAACTAGACACACTCGAAGTTCATACTGTTAGCGCCCATTTTGGATTCGCGCCAACGGGACCTCACGGCGGAAGGATTCCCAGCTGATGACTATTTGATGCGGCGGAACTGACGCCACGAACATGCGCAAGGAGGTGAAGGAGGAGACCTAGCTACTTGTCTGGAGGCAGGACATAGTTATGTGAGCCCCGGCCAGTGGAGACGCATGGTCTCCCGTTGTATTTGATCTCACAATGCCAATGAAGGTGTCTGTTTGAGAAGACATTGGTCTCATTACAGTCTTCGTCATTGACTTCCTGCTCTAATCCCTCCCGATATTGAACAATACGATCGAGTTTTTTCCAAAACGAAGTTCATACGATCGAGTTTTTTCCAGGGTCAAAAGTTCAATATCAGTTACTTAATTTCTCCGAGACTTTCCGTTACACCATCTTCATAATGCTTCTTGATTCATTCTCATATGTAGCAAAGGTTTTCCCTTATCGGAACAAAAAGAACCACAGGTGACACACTCCACCGTCCACCCTAATTAGGTGACCACTGATCTCCCGCTGATCGAAGTGGAGCGCGGGATTCGCTAGAAAAGGGTTTCCTCGTGCGGTTGATGCACGCGCCCACGGGGTTCGATCGGCTGGGTGGGTGCGGCCTTCCTTTCGGCCGCCTCGCCTCCTCCTCCGTCGCAACTATAAAGATGAGTCGATTCCGATTTCGATTCCATCGATTCTTATTCCTAATAACAGGTGGGATATTGATATTCAAGTATTAATTAAATTCAAGTATTGGCTGAAATAAAATAGGAAAGACAATTAAGTCGTTTAAAAAGTATATTTATTGACAAATAGCAAATATATCCTCAGCTTATTGAGGTAGATAAAAAGTACAAATTGATAGTCTACACACAAAACTGAGACTGAGACAAATATGATGAGAAAAATGAAATTTGATTTGAATATTTATCTTGCTGGAATCGATGGAATTGGAATCGACTTTAGGCGATCGATTCTCGATACCGATTCTAATCCTGAGAATCGGTGAAATCGAGAAATGACATTTGGATTCGACTCACCCTTAGTCGGAACCCAAACGGCTGCTTTCGCGCTCGGCAGAAAAGTGCGCACGTAAAGGGTCGCCTTCCAACCCCACGATTCATAGCGCCGACCCTTGCCTCAAGATATAACCCAAGGCACACGAAGAGAGACCCCCGGCCTGATTTATCGCCATCAGAGGTCATCCATCCGAATATTATGGGATCATACCGAATCGCAATTTTCTACAAAAAATTCAACACACAAAGTACAACGCGTTTCAACTCGCTGCGTGATCTTCACATACGACACTTATGCCTTGCAGTACCTGAAGATGACTCTCAGCGTCGAAACGCGTGGTTTATCGATTATTGAATTTGGTGAAAAAGTTCTACTTTGATGATTTTATCATGGCGAATATCCACCACATCAAGTATTGATGTATTGAGTTTACTTTGAGGTCGATTTGTCGGTAAAATCCTCTAAACTCCGCTTTCCATTGCCTATCCATTTTCATTTCCTCATGATAATTCATTGCGATGAGTATCACTGTTTGCTCTGAGCATACTTCACCCTTCCGCCTTTTCGAAAATTCTTCCCGCTCAAAGGGTCTAGTCTGCTAAGACAGGGTAAAGTGTCCCCAAAGGTTTTGCAAAATGAAAAATACCATGATGTAGTATTTTAAAAAGCACATCTCTCCACCAAGTTTCTGATTATTTCATCCATCCATTACCTCAAAAACAAATTAAACGTGATTTTTGATGATATCTCGGGATCTAGTCAGTAAAAAATCGTTTTTTTTTATTGTATATTTTTTTAATTTCTACAAAATGGTATTTTTTGGGAATTTTTTTGCGGGAAATTCAATTTTTGTGAAACGTTCAAAAATGTCAAAAATCGATATTTTGCTTCAAAAAGGAAGGTGTTTCGACGAAAAAATTTTTTTTACATTCTGCATTAATAAAAGTACAACTATGAATTTTTTCAGACTTTTTGAATTGGTGGAACATGGCCCAAAAAAAATGAAAACTTTGTTTTTTTTCTTTGCCGGAAATAGCCATTTCCTTCCAATTTTAATAGCCAAATGTTGGAAAAAGGAATTGTACTTGACTCATAGATTAATCCAATTGAGCTTTAGAACATTTAGAAATATTTTTAGATAAATGTATCCAACAAATTACCTAGGGATCCAAAAAACTTTTCATTGTAGAACACATCTCACAAGAATGTCCGTAAGGCAAACACCTTAAAACTGACCTTTTAATAATCGTGTCTGCGGCAGTTAAAGGAAAAATGCTGTTTGGAAATTAATTCAGCGCCAATAAATATATGCGACTGCCGTGTAGGCATTTAAATAAATTTTTCTTTTTTCCAAAAATATACAGGTTAAATCGAAAATGTTTTATCGGAAATGCCTTGCGCAATAGAAGGGCAAATGATTCTGTAGATTCATATATTCATATATTGTATACTGCATTTCTATTAATCATAGTGTGTTTAATCCCTCAATCTGTATGTCACATACATTAAAATACATACATATGGGTTGAAATTATCCAATCGTTGCCATTGAATACGCGTCAACATTTAGTTTACTCAATGCAGTGCCAAGCTGCAACCAGAGAGTAACGCAAATGGCCGTTGTTGATGGTTGCTATCATAAATATACATGGTTGCTAACGTGAAAGCGTGGTGAGCGGTGGTGAGTGAGAGAGTATATTCAATAACGATTGCGAGGAATCGAACTACTATCTGATGCTGTGAATAACAGCTGACTATATTTTATTCTGAACATCTACTTTGTCAATACTAGAGATCTATATACCACAGGAAGAGGCATAATAAACTTCCATCGTGAGCGTGAACTTTCAGTGTAACGTAAGTACGTGATATTTATTTTATAATTTTTTTGTTTTCTCTTGGCACAATACATCCTCACAAAAAAGTGTTTAGTTGGTAAAAGTCACGTTTATCAGCTCAATTAACCTATAACTTGCTATTTAATGCTGTTTAAAAAATTATTTTTTATGAAAACTTTTTTATTTGTCATGTTTTCATTTATATACTTTTATACCAAATAACTGTAGTATATGTACGTATTTTATGAGCTTCATTTTTTATCTCGCCATTGACTTCTGTCAATAGTTATATTTTGATGAAACTGTAAAACATTTACATAGTGTTACAATTTTTTTCATGGCTGCAAGTCAGCCAAGTGATGGACCTAAATGTGTTGATTGTAATTTATCACATAAGAAAGTGGCTGGGACTAGGAAGTCTATTGATTCACAAGATTTGGCAAAAAGTGTTTCTGAAATTACTGATAAAATTGTTGTAGCTTGGTGATTCACTGTGTCGAAAATGTTACAATCGTTACACTCTTTCGCTTTTGCAAAAAAAGGAAACGTGAAATCCGAATCCAAATCAACGGGATCAGATGTATCTTTGCATTTCCAAGAATATCCTGAACAAAAAGAAGACGAAGAAGTGATTGAGTTACCATTTGCGAGGCCTTCGGCGACACATAAAAATTGTTCCATATGCAGAAACTCGAAAAATATTGTGAAAGTTCCATTTAAAACACGTGAGCACGTTTTTACTTCAAGAAGTATTTTCATTCCAAATGGAAACCGTTGTTGTCCCAAACATTTAATAAACAGCCGATTTTACGAAGATGAAATAAATAATATCAAATTGATATCTCACACCAGCTCTATTGGAACTGGAATGGAATTGGAATCTATTTGAATAAAAGATTTGATTGATTTGTTGCATTCATTGAGTCTTCCGTGCGATAGTCAACTTAATGGATCGAATCGTAGACTTGACTCTCTGAAAAACGTCAGTACACTTTTGCTGGTCTCCAGTGGGAGCAGCTAATTAAATTGAGCAGTATGATGGCTTCTTTAAGAGGATCGCCTAATAGATCTGTGACTCGAGCTCTTTTGGTATTTTTATTTAAATTCCGTACAGGAAACTCAAACGACATGATTGCATCCATCTTAGGGATCCAAAATTCACTTCAAGTAAACAAGATTTCGGCATCAATCTTACAATCATTTGATGTTTTTCCAAGTAGATTCGAATTTAAGGCTGCGAAAAGAGAAGATCTAATAAAAAATCACACAAAAATTACAGGAAAAAAATTACACAATGTAAATAATAATGCCGTTTTCATCGCTGATGGAACTTATGTAAGACACCAAAAAAGTGCCAACAATGAATATCAGAGAAAAGCATATTCTGGACAAAAAAAAACTTATATATGCAAACCATTTACTTTTTGTGCAACGGATGGATTTATAATAGATGTACTAGGTCCATATTATGCCAATCAAAACTACTGCTACTACTACTACAAAACTATGCTACAGAGATACTTAGTAATATCTTGGATGAAGATGAATAGTTACAAAATGTGCTGAGACCAGGGGATGTGTTTGTATTGGACAGAGGGTTTCGTGATATTGTCCACCGATTAGAAGAAAATGAGAATCGAGTATTAATGGCTGCCCTCAAAGGCAAAAGAAATCAGTTGAGTGCTTCTGAAGCAAATCATTCTCGTCGAGTCACAATAATAAGATGGGTTTATTGACGCTGTGCATGGAATCATAGGCCAGAGGTACAAGTTATTACATCATCAAGTGGATAATCGAATGATTCCTTAGATTGGTCTTTATACTAAAATTGCATGTTTTTTAGTGAACCAGTTCGGAAAACCATTGATATCTCAATCTCCTACTACTGAAGCGATACTGAATCGCATCATCTCTTCAGACTTAGAGCTGAATAGTTTAGCAGTAGAAGCACAGGAAGGGAGATGGAGTCCTAAGTCTTCTAAGTTTGAACAACTAAATTCAAACTATCTTCAGGATTTTCCACAACTTACTGAGGAAGAGCTCATAATCTATTTTACTGGAACTTATCAATTACAACTATCTGTCTGTTATCTTGCAGAAATGTTAAAGGCAAACAATGACATAACCATTTACTTTTTTGAAAGAAACTGACGGTACAAGTAAAGTGCAGGTTTGCTCCAAGCACACCGGCAGCAAGGACTATAACTGCTATATTAACTACAAACCAAATTCAACGGGCTACAACAGCATTCTGCACGACTGTTGAGAATGTACAAATGGTTTGATGACAATCGGTAGCTGTTCACACGTGGTGGCAGTCGTGTATTATCTGTCACATGCACGGTACTTATCGAAAATACTGAGGCCAGCTGAAAAACTCACAAAAATTTTTATTGAATTGAACGAGGACGTCCAGCCAATTATAAATAAAGACAGTGACGAGGATTAATCGTATGACTTTAAAAAGTTAATATACATTATTATCTATGAATTCATTCAACTATTTAGTTCCGGAAAAATGAATTTAAAACATCCCTTTTTTGGTACGCCCGTACAAACAGCAAAAGAATGCCTTTTAATTTAAACATGATACTTTTTGATTCAATTTTCAAACATATAAAATAAATAATAACACTGTTCTGCAAAAAAAAGTTCAAAAAATGCTCGGCTACAATTTAGGGTGTTTCTGGCTAATTTTGGGTCGCTGAATCCGAAAATGACCTCCGTTTTTTCTATCACCCTCCATTTTTACGAGCAACCCCTAAATTGGGGAAACCAACCCCGTATCTAAACTTATCGCTTTTCAAGGGACTTTTACTAATTTTATCTGCTTCTGATTAAAAAAACTGACGTTTTGAGGCTATCAGTGTCATGAAAGAGACTAACTTGACTGGGGTTGAAAATATTTAGGGGGTGAAAATCGAAAAAAAACCTTAAAAACCATTGAAATAACCATTTTTCTTCGCTTTTTATTGCATATGATATGGTAGCTAATAGAAAAGTTTTTAAGGGATGAATACACTGTTCACCCTTTTGTAAAGGATTAATATTACATAAAATGTAGGAGGACAAGGGGGGGTATGGGAGGTGGTATAAAGAGCTGCCTCAAAAATCTGGATACAAAAATTAAATTTGTTTATAGATTACGTACTTGTGAAGTAAGACAATAATTCAGTGATTTTTTCCAAGTAAAAATCCTTAAATCAATGTAAAAAAAATAGTGAAGCTGTATAATTTTACCTAATGGGTTGTTCGTTTCCTTTTGTACTGCTCCTCTGGAACGTCTCTGATGATGCGTGCCCAACAGAAATCTCCCAACATACTCGGTGTCCATTTGCCACCGTAACTTTTTTCCATGTTCGCGATTTCATGACGGAAGCGTTCCCCCTGCTCTCTCTGTTCCCTGCTCGTCTGACACTTTGCCACAGTTTGCTGGAAAGTAGTCTAAATGAGAGTGCAAGAAGTGGACCTTCAGTGACATATTACATCCAAGTGACTCATATGAAGACAGAAGTTTTTGAACTTGTTTTCGATAGTCGGCTGATCTGTTGTTACCCAAAAAATTGTGACAGACGTTGGAGAATGCCAGCCATGCTCTTTTTTCTTTTCTACCTAAACTTTGAACAAAGGTTTCGTCGTTAAAGAGTTTTTTGATTTGAGGTCCCACGAATACACCTTCTTTCAATTTCGCGTCACTGATCATCGGAAATTTCGTTTTCAAGTATTCAAATCCTTTCCCTTCTTAATTCATAGCTTTCACAAATTGCTTAAAGAGGCCTAATTTTAGATGGAGGGGAGGAATAAGGATTTTACTTGGATCCACTAAAGCCTTGTTAGAGATATTTTTTCTCCGATCACATGACTTTGACGCAAGGGCCAGTCTTTTTGCTTGTAATGTTTCGCGTATGCTCTGCTGTCCCATTCGCAAATAAAACAGGGATGTTTTGTATAGCCTCCTTGTAATCCTGCAATAATAGCTACAACTTTCAAATCTGCACAAATATACCATTGGTGCCTTACGTAATTGATTTTTTCCAGAGCTCTTTCCAAATTTTCGTAGGTTTCCTTTAAAACAGTGGCATATCCAACAGGAACCGAAGGTAAATCGTGGCCGTTGTTCAGTAAAACAACCTTTAAGCTTGTCTTCGACGAGTCGATGAATAGCTTCCATTGGTCTGGATCATACGTAATTGCTAATTCTCTCATCAGTCCTTCAATATCAGTGCAGTAAATCAGATCATCGTTTTCACCATCCGTTGAAAAAAATGGAGTGAGGGTTGACTGTCTGCCTCTGTAATAAGAAACATTCACACCATCGGCCAAAAGATTCCACTGCTGTAAACGCGAGCCAAGAAGTTGTGCTTTACACTTTGGTAAATCTAAATCTCGTATTAGATCACTTAGCTCCTCTTGTGTTATTGGATGAGGTGCCCTTTTTTGACTAGTCTGGGGTTCTTCCACATCAGGGCTGTAAACTTCATCTCGGGGGCTAGGACCTGCTTCCACTTCCGGTGTAGCTTCGTTCATTAAGACATCAGAATCATCGAGGGTGTAAGTAGCTGGAGCTTTAGGGATAGGAAGAGCATCACTATGCTTCACCGGGCGAATTGCTGATGGTACATTCGGATAAATCATTTGAGCTTTGTTTTTTTTTGAAAACCCCATAGTGTCGGTTTGGCAAAAATAGCAATCCGTTAAATGGCAAGTGGGTTCACGCCAAACCATTGTCACTCCGAAATTTAGGGAACGATTTCCCCCGTTTAACCATTCACAAAGACTTCTATGACAGCCACTGCAACAGAATTTAGGGGCCCACGATTTGTCTTGGTCACCAATTTTACACCCGAAATAAAGTTCATAAGATTTCCGCACAATTGCAGTCATCGCTTTCCTTTGGTCTTTAAACGTTAAATCCCCACAGATGTAACAAAATGAATTGGGATGATTTTTTTCAAGATCGCGGCATGATCGAGAGAAAACACTTTATCGCTCGCAAAATAACAAGCTAAATCGAAAACACCACTAGAAAAATAAAGAAAGAACTTGGAAGATTATAACCCGACACGCACGAAAGAGAGTGACGTACTGAATAGACCACTGGTTTATTTCATAGATGAACATCAGCAAGTGCGACTGCCAAGACACATGAAGACACGTTACAACGTGTCCAAGCGTGTCAAAACATGTGGTGAGTAACTTTTACAATGTATTTCCCAATGTATTTACGATGTATTTACAATGTATTTCCCAACATTTCCCAATGTATTAAATGGAAAGGTCTCAGCTCTTACTTTAAAAGTAAGGAGGACAACGAAGTCAAATCATGAGCCCCCAAACGCTGTTACAATAATATTTTGACAAATCTGATTTGTGTCCAGATTTTTGTGGCAGCTCTTTATACCACCTCCCATACCCCCCCTTGCCCTCCTACATTTTATGTAATATTAATCCTTTACAAAAGGGTGAACAGTGTATTCATCCCTTAAAAACTTTTCTATTAGCTACCATATCATATGCAATAAAAAGCGAAGAAAAATGGTTATTTCAATGGTTTTTAAGGTTTTTTTTCGATTTTCACCCCCTAAATATTTTCAACCCCAGTCAAGTTAGTCTCTTTCATGACACTGATAGCCTCAAAACGTCAGTTTTTTTAATCAGAAGCAGATAAAATTAGTAAAAGTCCCTTGAAAAGCGATAAGTTTAGATACGGGGTTGGTTTCCCCAATTTAGGGGTTGCTCGTAAAAATGGAGGGTGATAGAAAAAACGGAGGTCATTTTCGGATTCAGCGACCCAAAATTAGCCAGAAACACCCTAAATTGTAGCCGAGCATTTTTTTGAACTTTTTTTTTTGCAGACAGTGTAATTTGTATCGATACTACTAAATGATGACATTTACATTGCTTTCTTTATTAAATTATAATATATTTGGAAATTGAATTCGAATAAAAAAGTATCACTTTTAAATTATAAGCATTCTTTTGTTGTATTTTGTGTATTATATGTACGGTCGTATTTGCGTTCAATCGAATAAATCCATTTATTCGATTGAACGCGATTTGTCGTGTAGTTGGCAAGTATTTTGGATCCCAAGGTAAAATTATCTACAGTGCTCGCAGAGTTTCTGTGCACTAGAGAGTTCCTCCCACGGTAGATGGGATTCAGCGATTGGCTGCCGGCGTCTAACCCCGTAAATCGGTTCTTAAATTCAGTGCGCGGCGAGTACGAACACACTAATGCCCGGTTTCACCAAGCTCTCGTTAATCGATGATCAGTTGATCGGCGTCAACTCACTGATCGGGGATAAATCTCACATCCGTTTCACCACTTGATCGTTGATCAAGATCGGCGATTATATGATCGGCAATCATGTAACGTGAATGTTCTCATAGATTCGTAAGATGCTTGCCTATTGGTGGTCGTCACGTGACCTCTATTTACTATATTTCCTGAGGACCGCGATACTTTTAAAATGTCTTTTGCGTGCAATGTTTCATTTCGGCATTGGAAAATTATCTGTCGCTCCACTTAGAGGGGTATTATAGAAATATGCTGGAAAATAAAAAAACCGCTCGATATGTAACATATTAGGAAGAGCGGAAGGTTTGTGATGAATTAGTAGGGTCAATTTAGTACCTTCCAAAAATCTCATCAAGAACATACAAGCAGTTGAAAAACTATTATGAACTAAGGATTTCGACTGGATAAGAAAAGTGTCATTCATAAATATACATTCTCAAAAATTGTTCTCCCGATAACTGATGAACAGTAATTAATAAAAATTGAACTTTTAAATAAAAACTTACAAGAGATGTACAGCATTGGATTCAAGAACAAAAACCTTGAAATTAAATTGAAAAGGTTGATCTGGCAAAACTCAGGTAATTTGTGCCTTGTAATGCAACTATTTTTTAGTAATCCTAACCTTACTTAACAAGACCTACCATTGAAAAATGGTCATATTTGTAGATCATGTCCAATCTTGCATGGAAAATGAACAACTATGTATCTCTACCTAATAATTTTAGGGTCATGAATCTAAGGTAGATTCTCAGCTGAATATTACTTACCTTTTCTTTTTATTTTAAAATAAGTGATTACCGAAAGTATAACACTGACCATTTACAACTATGAAAAAATGGAAATAGCTCTTAATAATGACCTATGCTTTTTACAATGTGTATTGCACTAATTTTCTTGACAGTCATGCATATAAGCTGTTGTAAATGAACCATTAAATAAGGAATTCTCCTCTGAAGTCCAGACGGCTCTTCCATTCCCATTAGCCAATTAACTTCATTTAACTGTCAAGCATTCACAAAAAAAACTATACATTCATCATCTTGAAATTTTTACTAAACTATTTAAAATTCCAGAGGTATGATGAAAACCAGAACATTATCTATTTTGACCCATGGTTTTTAGCAGGGTCATGAACACCTCTTAACTACCCCAATACAGCACTCTATTATATAAGTAATTTAGATGTGAGAAATGTTGTAATGACTTGCCCTTCCCGTAGCAAGGTTCAACCAGGGAGTGGGCAACGATAACTTCCAAAAAAATCCATCGCTAGTCTCCCTGTTTTCAAATCTGTGTTTGCTAAAAGTGTTGAATTTAATCATGTACCGTCACATGTAGAGGTTGGTCATCTGACAACCAAATTGTTCAGCCTCAGGCTAAAATCGTTAGAAAACAGTATTTCATATTACTAGTCCATTCTGTCCCTTGTACCATCCTGTAGAGATGATTAGTGTGTCAGCATAGTCTACAGCCCCAACTACCCAAGAAAATCCAGCAATTTAAAAATAATCTTCTTTCATATTGAAAAGGTTCATTCTAGGAAGAAATTTTTCTATAACCTTAGACATAATTACTATAGACTTAGAAATTCTCTTGATTATCCTGCAGACGCTTTGTTGAGTCAGTTTCATTCACCAATAAAAAGTATTTTAACTTCAAATCATATATGACTTTATTAATCAGTCAGAGCCATTACATTTAGCTCCTATGTTAAAATACCTCAATACATTTTTATTGTAGTTTATTAAACTACAATAGCTAGCAAAGATACCAATGGCCAATTACTTATTTTGTTGGATTTAGTACTAGCCCAGTAACAACATGAGATTTCATCGACTTAAAAGAAAACACACCAGCCTTAAAGACGAATGCATACTAATTCTTTGATGTCCATATACAAAATGCATTTTGTTAAATGCAAATATCCTCTTCAAATGTTGAGGTATAAAACTAAATAATGATTCCAGTAACATAAGTATTGGGATAAGATTTGATTTTTCTTACTTGCAGAGACTTACTAAAACCTAACAATGCCTACTGGCATATGGGAGAGCAAGAACTCCAAAAAGAGACCTGCTCAGATGAGTATCAACCTTGTGCATAAAAAAGCACAGTTATCTCCATACTAAAATATTGAACAGCTCTGGTTCAATAAAAATTGATTTTTCAGTCTCAATAATTATACTCCATTTTCCCGTTCTACACTACTGTGTAATCAAAAAGTTGTCTCAATCCACGAATAACTTATGGTAACAAGTCACCTTTGAAAAACAGTTTCTTTAGTACCTTCACAACGCATACCTATGCTAAAAATACTGGTTAAGCAGCCTCTAAATAACTTACGCTTACTTACTAGCAAGGCGTTCTGTTATTTATTTGAAAATTAATAAACATCATGGTCTGTTTCTTTCCAACATGAGGAAACTATTAGGTATTAAGTTTGTTCCAAAAGAGCTCTGGCACAGCAATGATAATGGTTGTATGAAGTTTTAAAAAACGCCAACTATTGTCAAACCTAGGGACATAATGTCATCACCTATGACATGAGAAGGTAGTTACTATATAGACATTTTCTAAGGTATACATTAAATGAAATTCTTACAAAGCTAAACCGAATTCAGTGAAAATATTGTTTCATAGCAAAATACAGCAGGCCATATATTGATACACATCTTCCACATCTCTTGCTACAGAAGGAAGATACCTTAATTTAAGAGCCACAAAGAGTGCTCGGAAAAAACATATCAAGTAATTGCAATAGAATAGTTATTAGTATAATGCGACCAAATGTCATATGCCAATAAATGCCAAACAAGTAGCAACATACATTGAACCAGGGGTATTATACAATTAAGAAAATTTATCGTGGTTACACCACCAACAGAATTGACAGACACTTGGTGGCTCAATAATATGGCATAACACCTTATGCACATGAACGGCACACATGATTATATATTACTATATGTTATATTGACATAATATTAGCTAATGACTCTTTGTATTCTATTGTAGCATTTTTGTAATATAAAAAGGAAATCAGTGCTTTCAAAGAAACTATACCTACTACTCGGTATTATGAACATTTCTGCAGCTAGTCAATGCTTGAATATCTAAACACTTGTCATTCATTGCTCTCATTTAAAACTTGACCTGGTTTACTACCAATATCTCATTTCTTTTGCAGTCATACTGAGCATTTGAGCAAACATATTTGGGTATCATAATTGATTGTTTTGAAGGATGAACTACATCAAGGCATTAATCACTTCCTAAAGCTAAATACTAAAGTGTCAATCAATATATAGATATTGTAACACAATTATTTTCAGCTTCACTTATCATTCTTGGCGTGTTTATCAATATCTTCAAGAGAAACATTATCGTATCAAAGATAACCTATCCACTTACTCTTCACATAACCATTCAGCCGTTCATTTTGAAAATTAACATTAAAAATATCCAAGGTCTCTACCCTAGTAACACAAAACCGTAGGCCCTATGTTGGCAAACTGTTTTCATCCACGGTTGGCCAACCGTACGGATTGGCACTCTGCCCAACCGTTTGCCAACCAACCATTTCACAACGATGGGCCAACAGACAACAATAACATAGACCCAACGATAACTTCATTGGCCCTTCACTAGGCCAACAAAAAAACATCAAGCCAACATTCTTAAAATAAGTTACTTCCAGCAAAAACAATTTCTTTAATGGACATATGTAATGCACAACTTCAGATGACATATTTCCCTGAGGAATTGAGAAGAATGGAACAAGCAGATATAATATAGATCCAAATTTATTATCAATTTGAATGTGGGCTCCATCAATTACAAATGAGACAGATTCGGAACTTAAATTCTTAAATAGAATACTGCTAATGTGTTATAAAAATAATGTACATAGAAAAATACAACTTGCAATCCAATAAAAAATGCATTTGAAACGATTTAATGAAGGCTGATGGTCACTACACAAGAAGACAAAAAGACTAATTTCTTTACCACAAAACTGGAATCCATCTTCAACAGAGCCGATTACAAAACCATGCTAATAAAACACTCATTTGACAATGTATAACTAAATACGTAGACTCATTCTTAAAAATTTGGCAAAAGTAAACACTTTTTCTTCAACTTGTCAAAAGTGATAGAGTAATTAGATTGACGCGATGAAACCTGAAAGACTCCTATTTTAGTGCTTTGAAATGGCGATGTGAAATAATTAGTTTTACACCTAAAAATGTCACAATTACAAGTTAATAGCTCCATCCCTGCCTGAGAAACTGCAAACAGCGAACGGAAGCAGCTATCACAACGTACACGTGTCCACGAATCCCATGGTTGGTTGCCAACGTTGCAATGGTATATCAAGAGAGAGCGCTGAGGTAGCCCAAATTAAACGTCTTTTTTTATAATACGTCTTTTTTTGGTAGCGCGAGAAGTTTGAAATTAAGTATTTTATGATGTGATTTCAAAACATTTTAGCCGTGTGAAACTATAGCTAATGATCCAGAAGTCGGTTTATCATTTGCTAATTGTTGTTTCCTAGGTTGATAGCTATTAATAATTACAAGTTTAGCAACTATTTATAATTTATATTGTTTGTGTTAATTATTGAGAAAAATAAAGATGGATCCCATGCATCCTCGTCGCCACTTCTTTGTTTATCTCTGTACTCCCTGGCGGTTTTTTACTTTTATGGCAGGTCCATAAACTACCCTAACTTGGGTGCTATCCATGTTTATTTTTGTCAACAATTATCACAGCAAATAATGTAAATAACAGCCAAGAGAAACACTAAACACATGACGCTAATGGTTGAAAAAAACATATTAAACTGCTGTTACAAAGAAGCTGGCCCAACGTTGGCCCCAAGTTGGTGAAGCAACGGCTTTCTCGTTATAGCTTTGATAAAAAAATTTTGTTGTCCCAATGTAGGGATTACGTTGGCTCCCCAACTAACTAGCCCCAACGTTTACCCAACGATGCCGACCAAAAAACAACGTTGGGCCAACGGTCTGTGTTACTACCTTATATTCGACCTTTATAGATGTTATTGTAGTGTTTCTGGGCTAAAAATGAAGGTGAATAAACTTGAAATTAAGTCACTAGCACTGTTTTGCAATATGAATCAGGATTCTGTTTCGCTAATAAAAT
Organism: Ceriagrion tenellum; assembly: GCA_963169105.1. Classification (NCBI taxonomy): domain Eukaryota; kingdom Metazoa; phylum Arthropoda; class Insecta; order Odonata; family Coenagrionidae; genus Ceriagrion; species Ceriagrion tenellum. The sequence continues at coordinate 134,090,416 of OY720642.1, read as the reverse complement.
GTACACACACAAACATCGGTAGCAATCACTGGGTAGAATTAGGCTAGATCATTTAACGCTTGCAACAAATAAGTCAAAATTTTCATTTCAGACTCTCGTTCAAAAGGAGAAAAACTTCATCCCGTAAATCTAAACACATATGTGTAGGTGGGAATTGAAACAGTTTCCCACATGGCAGATAAATTAAAGTTGCAAAAAATAGCATGAACTGTATGCAAAAGCTACTTTGGACGAAGACTCATCATTTAGGTACAGCAATTCACTCCAAAGCGGGGCTTAATACACAATAATAAAATCTGTAAACCATTTATAAATCTCGAAACTACGTTTCACAAGTCTTGGTACACGCACAGTCAGCAAAACAGTAACTACAAAACATTCAATCGAGGTTGTCAGCTAATATCTTTTAGGGACTCGCTTATCATTATTTGCGTGTGTATCAATAACTGCAAGACAAACGTCAATATCGTATCAAAGATTACTTCTCCGCTCGTATGCAACTATAATAATGTGATAAAAGCCACCAACAAGTGAAAAACTTCTCCACACAAAGCCACTATCTCGACAACAGCGGTCACAACTCCTTTGCGAAGGTTGCGATTTTCGTGATTCTCATGTTGAGAACCCGCTAAATTTAAGCGAACCTTGCGAGAACATAGTACAATTCACCTGAAAAATTCTCATTGCACAATGCATGCATTATATTAAACGCTAGTTCAGTGTTGATATCGTAAAATTTCTATTGCTCCGCATAAATAACCAGTCTCCAATCCTGAAGTGGGTTGTAATCAATTGCAGGATAATATAAGATATAAAACTTCATTATTTTCGTACACATCGTGCGGGTTTGATTCAACTAGCTTGTGGTTTTCTCACCATTTCAAATAATTAAGTATGACTTCTGTTTTTTCCTGAGGTGAAGAAAATATTTCCGCCATGTTGGTTGATTGTGGATTTGATCGGCCAAAATCTATGATCAACTTGGCCGACGATTTTGATCACCGATCATCGCTGATTGTCGTTGGTGAAACGCAATCACCGGTCAACTCAAGAATGATCCTCGATCAAGGGCTGATCGTCGTTGGTGGAACCGGGCATAAGTGGCGAACCAAATGAATCGGCGAAAACGAACGTAATGCCTCGCCGACGCGAGATGACAGGATTTCTTTTGCAGAATTAAATATTGTTCGAAAATTCTTATTCCTTTTCCGGTGATAAAAACATTAGCTGCAATGATAGTTAGTCGCAATTTTCGTATCTGTATTTTTCAAAATGTTGGTGACGAGGATTTAAGTTTTGTTTATTTCTCGTGTAACCACGGTGACCTGCGCCGATGATGGTTAACATCTAACCTCACAACGATAAATATTGCAGTCACTGCAAGATTTGACTCGATATCTATAGTAGTTTCTCGTCCAGAATATTTCTATGCTATTTCTAGGCCCTCGCGTCGGCGAGGTATTGCGTTCGTTTTGGCCGATTCTTTTGGTTCGCCACACAGTGTGTTCGTACTCGGCGCGCACTGAGCTAAGAACCGATCTCCCGTGTATAGAAACTCTGCGAGCACTATAGATACATTAATCTAAACAATATTTCTAAATGTTCTAAAGCTCAAATTGGAATAATCTTTCAGTCAAATACGATTCCTTTTTCCAACAATTGGCTATTAAAATTGGAAGGCTATTTCCGGCAAAAAAAAGTTTTCATTTTTTTGGCCATGTTTCACCGATTAAAAAAGTCTGAAAAAATTCATAGTTATACTTTGATTAATGCAGAATGTAAAAAAAAATTTTTCGTCGAAATACCTTCCTTTTTGAATCAAAATATGGAATTTTGAAATTTTTAAATGTCTCACCAAAATTGAATTTCCCGCAGAAAAAATCTCAAAAAATACCATTTTGTAGAAATAAAAAAAATACAATAAAAACCGATTTTTTACTGACTAGATCCCGAGATATCGTAAAAAATCACGTTTCATTTGTTTTTGAGGTAATGGATGGATGAAATAATCAGAAACTTGGTGGAGAGACGTGCTTTTAAAAATACTATATCATGGTATTTTTCATTTTGCAAAACCTTGGGGGGCCCTTTTCCCTATCTTAACGGACTAGACCCTCTACTGCCAATGCTCTTTACAAGATTCCGTCATGTCTTAGATTATTTTCAACAAGTCTTCTTCTTCTACCGTGAAGTTTTTGTCAAACACCTCTTCCCTCCGTCTTTTCCCGGTTCATCAACACCAAGGTTTCTCCCCGTCCATTTATTCTTCATCATGCATCTTTTAAACATCGTTTCGCAATGATTGAAATATCCTAAGCCACGGACCAGCACGTAGCCATGAGAATATTTCTGGGGACGTTTGAACTGCCGGGAAGTGCTCACTCCCGAGCCTCGGATTAAAAAAAATAATTTAGTGAGAACGGTGCGTTTTGAAGAGGCTGTCCGATACTAAAGGCTTGGCTCTGGCTACACCATACAGTCTATTGAGCCATCATTGAATAGGCTGAATCCAGGGAGTCACAGGGGGATCGGGTCGGTGTGGTATGGCTAGAGTATTCGCCTACCACCCGGGCGGCTAGGGTTCAAATCCCTGCAGAGGCGGATGTTTTTCAGAGGAACCCAACCCCTACTTCAGTGTCTTGTGAAGGGCACTTCAAGTACAGTACTCCGTCTGTCGGATGAGGCGTTAAACCGTGGTCCCCTTGGCGCCTTTCGTTAAGAGCAGGCTAATGCCGACGCCGGGTTTCTATCCACCCTTCCTCCCTTACCTATCCCCTATAGCGCAAATGACCTTAGCCGTCGGTCGCCTCCCCAAATATGCAATCCAATCTAAGGAGTCACTCTCCATAAGAATGTTCTCATGAAGTACTACCTCATGAATCCTAAGCTCGCGTTCCTAGCAATCAGAAATCTCCTCTCTTCATTCACACAGCTCAGCGTTCTCATCACATTTTTTTCTCCATCTGAATTGCGATGCCATTTGCTCCATAGGAGTCTGAAATTGAGTCATTTGTTCCGGGAGTGGGGGTGACTTTGGAGAAGGCAAGGATACGGAACTGTGTTCATTCTGCGTGGAGGCGGTGTCTCCCTCCGCATGGGGAGACAGGCAAAAGTAGGAGGAGGGTCGCGTTTCCGTGGGGGGTTGCGTCGCCAATCGTTCAATATTTGTCCCCCTTCCCCCCTACTAACCCCCGAAGGATTCCAAAACTCTTCTCCAAAAGGGATGAACGGGAACCTTAAAAGAAGAAAACGGAAAGCGCACACACTGTGGATCGAAGGGTTATTTCTGGCTTCGCTCGGCTTTGGAAACGATGGCGTAAGTGTTCCATTGCTTGGCCTCGGGAGTCGTGAGGCGAATCCTGAAATTCGAGGAGCTCGCCTCTTTGTGCCTCTCGGCGACGGCGAAGGGAAACGTAAACAGAAGCGGGTTTATTTGATATTGCACGGGCATTGGTTGATTTCTCGCCGCTCAAAACTCCGCGGACGGATGAATTTGAGCGATTACAATCGCCTCAAACTGCAAACTCAACTTAACTTTCGAGTTCCATCGGAAATCCATGACTTGCTTTTATTTTTCACAGAATCGCTAATTTCAGAATGCATGCAATTCATAATACACACATAAAATAATGAATAACTACACATACAATCTTCAGATACAGTAAAACTTCTAGGAATTACCTTAACTTCTGATATATCGTGGGGAACACACATACAAAACATACACAGCACACCATTAAAAAGACTAGGTTTTGTTAAGCGTATAATAGGAAGGTCCTCGGATGAAAAAGTAAAAGACAGATGCTATTTCGCTCTGGTTAGGCCACACCTCGAATACGCCACAAGCATTTGGGACCCTTGACTTTGAAACTCTGGCCATAAAGATTTAGCCAAAAAATTAATAAAATGCAAAGAAAAGCAGTACGCTTCGTAAAAAAACTGCTACGAGCGTACATATAGTCTCACAACTTTCAGAGTGATTAAAAAGGGAGCCCCTAGAGACTCGGATGATACACGCCAGGCTTAGGTTGCTCGATAAATTCAGAACTGATATTTTTCCGTGCGAAACAGACAATATTATCATGACGCCTCACTACATTTATAGGTCTGACAGATGCGATAAATTAAGAGAGATACACTGCCGAACAGATACGTACAAAAACTAGTTCTTTTCGCGCACAAGAAGCCACCACAATAAAAATTGAGATCCACTAAATACACTCCCATAATACACGTCACCATTTTACCCCCTAAGATCTTACATCTTTACACAGCTGGTGACCTAAAACCCCCTGCCGCACGCACATGTGGCGGCTCGCAGGGTAGTATGTAGACGTAGATGTAGAATGATTTTATTTTTGCATTTCTGTATCAAGAGATATGCATGTGCCTCTACAAATCTAATTTCGCTACCTGGTTGGAAACCTAATCGACACTTCGTGTTAATTATATCAACTAATGGAACTACTGGCATCAGAAAAACAATGATGTGACCATGCGCCGTACCCGTAGTTTACCTTGCACCGGTTCAAAAAACGCGGACCTCTTTTGTTGGGTCAGTTCGGAGGATAGACAAGAGCGGAATGGGAAGGAACGAGTTTAGAGGGGTCCCTACGTATTCCAATTCTTGACTTACTCATGAATATCGCTTCGTAGCATTCAAAATTGGTGCTACGGAGTGGCGTTCGTGAAGTGTAGTGTCGCAAATGCCGTTTTAACATATAGCTCTCGACTGGAGACGATGTTCATGGGGGCCTCTCGACACTTCAAAAATTGCTCCGACGGTGAGCACCAGAATTAATGCCCTAGCATCTCTGTATGCAGCGTTATGCCTTCTCCTACCCTCACTATAGTCGATCAGAGGAATCAATAAAACCGAACCCCTAAGCTCATTCCTAAGCCCCTCCATTCCGGATCGTGGGGTGGGGGGGAGGGTCTCTATACTTCCAAGCATCACACCCCGTGAACAGAAGAGCAAATCATAGTTTCCAGAGAATTAAATCGTTCTCCCGTTACAGGGCAGAGCGTTCGAGCGAACCCACATTCGCTCCAGAACAACACAGTTTAGTCTCAGACTGTCGGTTGGGTTCACTGGTTTGCAGATGAGTTCCTCGGTACGTGAGTGCTGAGTATCATCCCGGTAAGGTAACCTACACCTACAGTACAATGCGGAAGTGAAAATGACTTCACTGAAATTAGCAACGGCTTAGAGAACGCGTACAAAAATAGCGCGAACGAAATCCTTGAAATGTATTGTTAGAGGGACCATAGCAATCTGCGTAGTTTATTTGATGTCAGACGTGGTTACCTTGATGCTATTACACGCTGGGGCACGGAGACCACGATCTTTACACGTTGGTTTGCATCCTAAGCTTGCTTCATATAGCTAAATGATTGCACATCGTTATTTGAGCCCATTTTTTTTGCTGACATTTTGAGACCAATTTTATCTTGCCGGAAAGTCCCAATGACGAGCATCAGCTGCGCTTTCTCACAGTTCATTGGAATATATACGTATCTCCCTCACTTAAGTTACGAGTACCATTCGCTAAGAGCGAAAATCCTGGCATAATTAATTCGGTAGTTAATATATAGCTCTGTGTTGCACCATTCAGTGCGTCGGAAGTCCTTAGACGTTGATAAGATCCACCAAATGAATTCGCCGACACTCTTCCTATACGAAGCTAAGGATGTGCTAAGTATTGCTACGCGAAAGCCACCAACTATCACATGGCTTGTGATAGTTGGTGGCTTTCGCGTAGCAATACTTAGCACATCCTTAGCTTCGTATAGGAAGAGTGTCGGCGAATTCATTTGGTGGATCTTATCAACGTCTAAGGACTTCCGACGCACTGAATGGTGCAACACAGAGCTATATATTACCATGGGACAAAGACTCCGGCGCAATAAGCTCAACATCTCACGCGGCCGGAGGAGTTCTGAGAATTACAAATAACAAGAAGATGGGGACTAGAGAAGACGAAAACTAGAAGGCTAGAGAAGAAGGCTGAAGAATACCTGGGTGACATACACTTGGGGTAAAGAGGGGTGCGTGGGACGCTACAGGAGTGATGAGGACGCCATTAGAAAGACACTCATAATATGCGCAGGATGTTTTCCCAAATATAGTTTGACGACGACACAGGATTTTTGATTTTATAAAGTCCGTGAGATTTGCAGGTGACCAAGCATTGGTTTGCCAGACAGCCTAGGGGTTACAGTCACTGAGGAATGCGTTGGAGGTGCCATGTGAAAAATGTGGAATAAAAGATGTGATATAAAGGTATTGGGAAAGGCATGAGGTAAAGAAGATAAGCCATTAGAAAACAAAAGTGGTGTAATTTCGTGGAAGTAAGAAGACGGAGCTGAATGCAAGCATGGTGGCTCACAAAAGAGAGCCGGTCGAACGGTTTACGTGTCCGGGTTGCATTTTTGAGAAAGATGGCATTAGAGGTGAAGCAGAACATAAGATATGAAATCGCCCTTTTCGTGGACGTATTCTCAAAGAGGTAGGAGTTGAAGAAGGGGTCGAATTGAAGAATCGATGACGGAGGGTCTGAAAGACGAGACGTCAAGAAAAGGCTGGTGAAAACTAATATCTACATCTGCATGCTACCCTCGCGCCTCCGCATGGGCGAGTGGCAGGGGCTGTTAGGACACCAGCCGGGTAAAGATGTAAGGTATTGGAGGGTGAAAGGCAGGGAGAATGGTGACGTGTATTATGGGAGTGTATTTAGTGGAGCACAGTTTTTATTGTAGTCCCTTATTGTGCGCGGAAAGAACGAGTTTTTGTACCTATCTGTACGGCAATGCCGCTCTTAAACACACAATTTCTGAACTTCTCGAGCAATTTAAGGTAGTTTGAGCGAAAAATCATTTTACCTAGAAATCAATGAATTTGCTCTCATTTTAAAGAAAAATATCTCATCCTTCCATTGATACAAAAAATTCCACCCCTTACCACATTACTTTCCGAGATATTTTCCAGATAACACCAGCCCTTTTACAAGGGAAATGGTACACGTATGCACTCCAGAGAGACCTTATATTAAAAATGAGGCATTTCCTACACTTAGATCTCGTCAAAAAATAAACAGTGTGTAGTTTTTGTGTTTTCCCAACTATTTCTGAAAATTAATCATATTGTCATCGCAATAAATTCTTCGGGATCACAATAAACCTTACGTTTTTAAAGGAGTTTCAAACGAACGGCGTGAAAAAAATGAGTCAAGTTAAACACGTATTTAGATATTTTCATTTGATTAATCGCAATTTCTGTCATGTGAAACTATATTATGTCACCATTAAGAATGCAATGTTTAATTGATGTGTCCTACAGCTGGTAAAATAAAAACGTATAATTCGAATATGGTCTCTATTAGGGATGACTAGGGAACTATCTCTCCCTCGGACTAGCTTAAGCCTAACATGTAGCATCCGAGTCTATAGGGGCTCTTACCTTAATCCCTCTAAAAGTTGCGAGACACTATATGATCGCGTGATGCTGTCATCGGACCTTAACAAAGTTCATAAGTGGGTCTGTATGGGTCGAAAACATGACCATTGCGAAGAGAGAATATGCGTATGTAGACTTGAGTCGCGCTTCAGATGCGGGAATGGAGAGGTATTGAGAGGAGGGATGAGTTGGGTGGCGAGGAGTGGCAACGAGGAGGCGTTGGATATGTCGCAGGAGAAGAGAGCAAATCAATCGCATGGGATTTGGAGAATGCAGAATGAAATGAAAGGAGTACGTGTCGAACGGATCGAGAATATCGAAGAGGGTAATCGAGGGAGGACAGGAATTCAGGGCGAAATTAAAAGAGGGAAACGATATGAGTAATTTAAGAGGAATCTAAAGGCGGGAAAGCGAGACAATGTGCCAGACATGGGATTTTGAGATTAATAATCGTCCAAGAACTTTCCAATCAGTTGTTACAACAGTCAAATCCTTCGGAGATGTTTATATGAAACACTGCAAATGGGCAGCAATGTTATGAATCCTTTTCACTGAAAACTACCAGGTTTTATACACTCTAAGAAAAACTACGAGCTATTAGAATTCACCCCCGTTGAACAATTGATGCGAAATATAACCTTTGAAAGGTTACCATGTTTTTATTGGATCAAGTCGACTGGGATTGATGGTGCAGCTGTAAAATCATGGCTCTCAGTTACCCATACTGAGGAGAATATATTAATTGCCGTCACTATGGCATACAAAATATGGCCGTTATCATACGGCCATTTGACGTACGCTTGGGTTGGCGATTATATTTTTTATGGGCCGTATATTATAAATAAATGCCTTTTTTGTACTGCAATACCCATACGGAAACATAGATTGAATAATAGGTAATTTAGGAAGACGAATGGTCGACACCAGAATTGAGCCTCGTTTTACTCTCTACGCATCCATATTCCCGGAACAGAATCACGCAACCGAATCCGAAACCATTTAAAAAAAGGGGGCAGTTGTCGAGGACTAATGGAGCTACCAAAAAATCCTCCCGCTGCAGGCGTACTTAGCCACGCGGAAATAATCTCCAAAGGATAGGCGGACCCTTGATTTAAGGGCGACAAGTCTTCGTGGGAGATTAATGAGAAGGGGGGAGGGGGGGAGGGAGGGAGGGGAAGGAGGGGTTGGCCTGCAAAGCCCTATTCACTCACCCCCAACCCTCTTCAGCTCTTCTCCCCCTCCTCGCTGCGACACTGTTCCCGCAGCCGAGATGTGATTGGCTCTCGCGGACGGGCACGAGGGAAGGGATGAGTTGACGTTGGGCGAGGAGGGGTGTCGGAGGAGCGTGATTGGGCGGGAGCAGGGTGCCGCAGATTTCGTCCCTCCGGAACGCAGCTTCGGGCGACGCCTGTGACTCGAAATTCGCGTGGCATTGGGATTCTTACGCTAAAAATGACCAATGTTGTTAGAAAAAACATCTCTGCTTCAATTCTGAAGTTTTTCGACCTCTTGGATCGGCACTTTGAGTTGAAATTCAGCAGACAGAAAAAACCCATTCTTCTGAATGAAACAACCGCCCTTGAGTTATGAAAGCTTCCGCGGAGTGGTCTTGTATCATGAAGGCTTTCGGCTTTGCTTCCGCGCTGTGTCATTTTTGTTGACTACAGTTTTGCGAGCGTTCCAGCTCGCTTCTTCACCTCGCTGCATCGCCAGCACTTCGACCCGAAGAAGCGAGCTGGAACGCTCGCGAAACTGTCGTCAACAAAAATGACACAACGCGGAAGCAAACCCGAAAGCCTTCATGATACAACTACCCTTGAGGTAATTTCGTCGCTTTAAACAAATTAGGGCGATAATTTATATAGGTAAATCTGGTGTATTTTAACAGCGTCATCGAGATACCAGAGAGAGCGCTCAGCGGCGGCGCGCGACACATACAGCGGTAGGCGCCGACATGGTTCGCGTCTTGGAGTCTAATTGCCAGCCTCAACGCCGGGACCCAACGCATTAATCGGCACTATAACTGGGCGAAGAAAGCATGACTATTCACTATTTTTAAATGGGTGACATAGTCATATCTGCAAACTGCTGCAAGAGGTGGAGTTAAAATGGAGACAAGAGCTGAAGCTCAATCAAAGAAATCATTCATGATAAAAACTATTTGTTCAAAGAAATTTGGAGAATAAATAAAAGTAAGGGAAGAAGAGCATAGGATCGAGGACATTAAACAGAGTAATCGGAGAGACCATGTATTGCACATCGAGTCTCATAGAAAAGATCATACATCTCAGAAAACTATTGCGTACAGTATGCGTTGACTTAGAGAAGGCCTTTAACAACGAGGAAAAGGACAAGGAGACAAAGCTCCTTCAAAGAAGAGAGATGTATTCAAATGACAGAATGACATAATTAAAAAACTCAATAGGAGTCAAGTAATCGCTGTGAGAATCAAAGATTGAAGATATATAGAAGTCAAAATTAACTAGGAAGTGAAACGTACATGCAACCATTCATTGATGCTTTTCAAATGACAGCTGCCAGAAACAGTCTAAAATCCTCAGTGAATTGCAAGCAAACAATTGAGATAATCGAGAAGGAAATAACGTGCTTCGCTTCACCGGTGATACAGATGTGGGTGACAGCACATTTGTTTAATTTCATTTTGAAATGTAACAAGTGGTATAAGCGGAATGTATATATGAGTATGTTAATCACGCAGAAATGTCCTTCTGTACCTTCACTTCTCAGAATTTGTCTATCTAAGTATGCAAAAATGAGGTATTTACTTGACTTGTTTGTTTCACGCAGTTCGCCAAAAATTTCTTCCGATACGAGGTTTATCATTAGCAATTTCGAAGAAAAAGCAAGGCACAGCGAGGGCATCTTTAAAGAACTTTCATGGCAATCTTATTTTGCTCAAACTACACTTCAAGTACACCATCCTTAGTTAATTATTTTATCGCCAAATCAGGAAGTGATGTCGGTATCTCAATCTTCGAATAAAGTACACTTATGTGATAGATTAGGTAAGGACAAGGCTTACTAATCGACGGTGCGTGCCGTAATATCTCAAAAAAGCGTCTCACGCGAAATTTTCTATGGCTCGTTAACAACATGAGTCAACATGTGGTTTATTTTGAATCCATAAGTTCATCGTTCGAATATGTTTTTGTTTCACGACTTACCATATCCCTATGAGGCCTAAAAATATCTCTTTTGCTGATAATTAGTTTCTATTTACCGCGAAAAACCTCGATGTAGTGTCCCAAGTGGCCGATACATTATTAATACTGGAAAGAATTTATACCTATTCCATTAATCAGATAAATAACTGTATAGATTGAAAGGAACGTTGGAGGGGAGACTATTTTAGACAGTGATGAGGCATGATCGTGAGTCCTGGACGGAGAAGCAAGTGTTAACGAAGAAGTAAGATGTAGCAGAAATGAGAATGCAAAGCTGGGCTGCCGGGAGGTCGGGGGAATAGAGGACAGAATCCGGGATTACACGACCCGGGGATGAATGGAGCGGTGGAGGTATCGAAGAAGGTCCAGATTTGGTTATCCGATGGAAAAGGAGGAGTGGGATAGTAGAAAGAAGAGCCCAGAGGAAGAAGACACGGGAGAAGGCGGAGGGATTGAATATCAGAAGAACATGAAGGAGATGAAAAGACTTGAGCATTGAGGAGACGAGATACGGAAAGGTATGAGGGGAAATGAGGAACAGTGACCACTGAACAAATGGGAGAAGCCAGATAGAATGAAGGAATTGGTGACTCTGGGAAGATGATATAGTCTTCTCGAAAGTGAGGCCTAATTCACTGAATGCTGCTTGTACTGATATGTCGCTCATTCTACCTCACAGCAGTTTGCCGGGGACAGGGTTAGAATGAAGGGAAGTGCTGCAGTAAACCAATCTTAGGATTCTATGACGAATGACAAGGGTGCAGAGTCCCGCTGTAACACATTCTACAACACAACCTTCCTGCCCCGCCCCCCCTCCCGGTTTAGAAAAAAGCGAGGGGCGGCTATGGAAGGCGGGGGGGGGGGGGACGTCCCAGGGATGGTTGGACTTCATCCCCCTCCTTCCCCGTTCGGCTCTCACCTCCAGTGCATAACGAATCACCGCCCGGTGGACTATTCGAATTGAATTTTCGCTTGCCGCATTCGAGGGCGATGGGCGGTGAAAAGGAAAAGCGAACAGAAGGGGGAGGGGGGTCGAAAGAAGCCCCAGAAGAGGGGTTGAAGGGGGCGCCCCCCCCCTGCCACTCTACTCCTCCCCCTTTCCCAAACGGTTTCCGCTGACTCGATCGCTTCTCCCATCCACGCGAATTAATCACTCTAACGTCCAAATAAATTTCACGCTCCGACCGCTCAAGATTTATTACACAGCACTCTCTTAGAAGCGCCCAACCGACTAGGGGGAGGGAGACCCCCAAACCAACTCTCCTTCCCCCTCCCTCCCCACCACCATTTCCATGGTTCGCCGCTCATTTTCTGCTTTCTTTTTTTTTTTGCATCCGACGTGGAGTCAAATTTTATGGATACCGGGAGTAGCCACGGCATTGCCTTTCATGGAGTGTACTTCCCCCCCAAGTGCACATCAGTGCGAAATTCCTCGGAGAAAAAAAAATCATTCGCCTCGACCGGGACTGGAACCCGTATCCTTCGGTAACGCACCACAAGGGAGGAGGACAAGACATCCGCGGGGGATGAATGACGCCTAAATGACTCAACTGGCTTAAGTATTCGACGTGATACCGAGGGATACCGGTTTCGAATCCCGATAATGCGAATGACGGTTTAATCATGGAATTTCGCATGCGATGAATTCAATTCTTACTATCCGTTTCCTAAGAAAATTGATGCAGGCAGTATATCCCATCCCCAATTTGTAAATTCAATGCAAAGTAAATAAAAGAGAAGGTATGCGCCGTCAGTTTTTTGACTGGTCGACTGAGATTATCGCCAAGAAACCACAGCAGATTCCACGTTTAAATTCGCCGAAAAAAGTTTTCACTTCTCTAGTAGCAAGGTTAAGTAAATGACGTCCATCAAAAGGTAGACTCAAACAACTTGAAAATGACAGTAACATATCGATTCCCAGGACATAGAAAATCAAACAACTGTAGAATATCATAAGTGTTTACTTGAAGATGCGTAAAATAAAGATTTTTAAAAAATACGTGAGCTGATGAAGACGAGATGGATACGAATTTTTTTAAATTTATGTCCTCACATAGTTCCCCGTCCCTCACATTTGTCTGCCAACGAGGAAATTTGATAAAAATCTGGAACAGTAACGGTCGATGTGAGCTTGTAGCTGATGAAGTGAGAGAGTAAAAGAAAATTTCTTCAGGGTATTATTTGCATAGAATTTCACAAATGTAATTTTTACGGAGAGGTTCTTCGGGAAATGCATATCATTTTGCGAAGATGAGTCCAATTGCCAAAGTTTATACTCACTTATCAATTACTAAAATTTGTGTACACTATTTGATAAATGTTTAATCACATTTGTAAAAACACGCCTCACGAGCAGTTTTACCGCCTATTCAAACATGAAAGCAAAATATGTCTAGAAGGTGGTTTGTGCCTTCATTGGAAAAAATTTTATGTATAGAGGAATAATGTCTATTCATTTTCAGAGCAATTCGAGCGACAGGGATACATACAACTTCATCGCCTGACGAGGAAAAGGGATCGGCCTCAAATCAGAATCGGCCTCAATCTCCCGGAGAGGTAAAATACACAACGAATATATATATGGATTCATTGTTCCTATTTGGGAGAAATGGTAGCGAGGCAGTATGCTCGGGGAAACAATGGCTTTGAACTCAAATTTTGAGGATGCTACGACAAGACACGGTTTCCCTTTTGCGCAATCTCCCGCCAGCTCACGGAGGCGCGAATATCCACCGAGAAAAAAAAATTATTCGCATCGACTAGGACTCGAACCCGGGATCGCTCAATTCCGGCCGAGTGCTTTAGGTCGGAAGTTTATTTGGCTTTTTGAAGTTCTCGGCGAGATATCAAAGGGATTCGGGTTCCAGTCCCGGTGAAGTCTATGCATACCACGACTAAAAATTGGAACTCCAAATTGACATCACTGAATTTTCAAACACTCAACTCCGAGAGAATTACTGGTCGGAAATTGCATTTGATTACGCATGTAATATTATGGCTCATTCTCTCATTGATTGGCAAATCATGTTACTCGAAAAGGTGTCGCGTTCCGCAAGCAAACGATGAGAAAAACCGACGCTCCAATTATGTCCCAATAATGCGGCAGGGCAAATTAAGGACATATTTAATCGCATTTATCGCTTAAAAATGATTAAACGATAAATGAAGAGGCGCCGAAGTTGACGAACCGAGATGGTGGTTATTGAACCACGCGTTAAAACCTCGTCGCCAGTCGATTGAAGCACATACCCTACTCTCAACATATCTCTCGATTATCTCCAGTGTGCGGAAGATTTGAAGACCCCATCTTCACCCCACCCCCCCTCTGGTGGCGAGTATCGCAAAGACAGACGCTGTTGTCGCTGTTGCCTCGATTGGCTGGAGGCAAGAGAGGAGAGAGAGATTTTGATTTTGATTTATTTTATCTGGACTGGATGAGGCTTTATATAACATCCCCTTCTTCCCCCAACCCAGAGCTCTCTGGAAGTACAAATTCAGGACCAGACATTTATATAAACATCACCGATAAATATGTACATTATCAGGTTTTAAATGGGTTTCTCTTTTCTTCGATCATTTTTGCCATTTTTATTAAGTGTGTCCATTTCATAGTTTGGTTTAAAAATATTTTTGCTGAATATCACAGATTGTTACAGTTATTGTTTTTTGTTCATTGTGTTACACTTTCACCGTATCACTGATTTTTCCGCACACATACATATTCATCATCATTTTTTTTAGTTCAAAATTGTTCCTTCATCGGTTTTTCCATGGAACTTCTCGTATTTTAGTCTGCATCCGCGGTAGGTATGTTGACTTTTCAGAATGGGAGACAGAGAGAGAGAGAGAGAGAGAAAGAAGGCGGGAGGGGAAGGGAGAGAGGGGAGGGAAGGTGGGGCGTTTGCTGCAATTCTCTTCAACAATGGGATCGCGTCCACCGGGGAAGATGAGGGAATGAACGCGGAGACGAAACCTCTTCTTCTAGCAGTTATCAATCCTTAAGCCTGAATCACACGATAATTGACCTCGTACAAGTCCGAGGATGCTAGCGAGTGCTGGATTTCTAGTACGAAACCTAGCATTCTTGAAATCTTCCTAGGAGCTATGACACGATACTTGAACCTGCACAAGGTCTTTAGTAGATCTTTGATCTAGTACAGTCGCGGAAGGAGTTTGACGATCGAAATGGATGATTTTGAACGAAGACGACGGCTTTTAGCCGCTGCAGCTCCTCAACCTCGATTGACTCAGGCACCCAAGCCATTGTGTCTTGTTGTGAGGTTTGAGTTTGCTATTTAATTTCGGGAAATTGTAATTGTCACGAGGGACTATGGAGGCGCTGACATCACATCGTCATCATCAAAAATTGACGACCGCATTGCAAAGAGCAAAGAATGCATAAAGAAAATTTTATGAACTTAAATTAAGTCGAATAATGGTAGACTAAAACAAAATACACACTGTTTGAACAATCCGCTACGAAACACTAAACGTATTTAATTGAAAATGAGATTAACACGCAATAAATGTGGTTTCACTTTTCATTTTTTACCCCTCTTGGACGAATCTCCCAGAGAGTTAGAGAGTAAGATGTGTTAGGTATTGGATGAGGGGCACAGTCTGGGAATATCACAGTCTGGGAATATCACAGTCTGGGAATATCACAGTCTGGGAATATCACAGGCTGGAAAGTTTAAAGTTTAGGAAAGGTAAATCAGGTACGAATATATCATGAAAATACAGCAATATCATTACAACAAAAATATCAATAATACCTATAATAACGACGAGAAGCACAGTCCTTAATTTCAAGAGTGGGATGTGTAAATTAAAGGAAGGCTAATTGGCAACAACAATACCATAACAATGCAACAATATCATTACAATAAAAAATATCAATAATATAATCAGTAATGATAAGGGGTACAGACCTTATGTCACAGGCCGGAATGTTTCAGGTTTTGGAGAGATAAATCGGTTCAATAATATCATTAACATGCAACAATAAAATTACAACAAAAATATCAATAATAGAATTAGTAATGACGAAGGGCAAAATCCTTAATGTCACAGGTTGGGATGTTTAAAGTGAGGTAAAACGGCAAAATTAATATCATTACAATGCAACAGTATCATTACAACAAAAATATCAACAATATCATAAGTAATGAAGAGGGGCACCGCCCTTAATGTCACAGGCTGGGAAGTTCGAGGTTAATGAGAGGTTAATAGGTAACAACAATATCACTACAATGCAACAAATTCATTGCAACAAAAATATCAATAATACCATTATTAATGACGAGGGCCAAGGTCCTTATTCTTACAGGCTGGGAAGTTTGTAGTTAAGGAGAGGTTATTCGGCAACAACAGTACCACTACAATGCAACAATATCATTGCAACAAAAATATCAATAATATCATTATTAATGACGAGGGGCGGAGTCTTTAATGTCACAGGCTTGGAAGTTTGAGGTTAAGGAGAGGGAAATGTGCAACAACAATATCAATACAATCCGGCGACACCCCCACCCCACTCCCTTTACCAATTATAAACCACGCTTCCTCCTTTCTTCCCCCTCCCCTCCTCCTACTCAGCTCAACCGTCACTTGCTATCCCACGCACCTCCCTCCCTCCCGCACCCCCACCCTCCCGCCCGCACCCACCCTAATTGGTGAAATGCATAATACAGGCTGAGACATTTGAAGTTATTCACCTAGGGGATTGCACAATGTCCTGAAACCTCGATCGGTGACGAAAATATAAGTGTGGAAATTGAACCAGCGATAAATTTCAAATATGGACAACTGCGTTTACTAAATTTATTCCCACCCAGTGGGGAGAGACTATGCAGAAGACATTCATGAACTAATTCAAAACTAGTCCGCGACTGAATTATCCTGAGCATTCAAACAGAGAACGTTCACTGAATGTTTTAAGAGTGAAATAGTCCCTTTAGACCGTTTATAGATCCTTCGTTTCCAGTCCACACAAGTATTATTCAAAAATGCTCCCTCGTCGAACATTTAAGAACTTCTTTAAACCAATTGTATTTGAAGTGTCCAACGACAACATTCATTCTAAATTCTAGGAATATTCTAACGTATACCACACGAGATTATTCCAAAAATAATAAAAAACTATTTAAAAAATTAAAATTATGATCCTGGCTGTATATTTACCGCCTCTCTTTTTGTACCTTATGAGTAATTTATAGAGTAGGTGCTTGAAATATCCTCAATTTACCAAGCATTTTTAGTTATATAGTCACGATAAGTCTGGAAAAAATGTACATGGCAAGTCTCTGATGCATTGAAAGGGATCCCACATTAAAACCATCAACAATTCAGATAAAATGATATTTGTTCAAAAGTAGTTCAAATGAAAACCATTTCACGAGAACTATTTTCTAACATTCCTTCATATGGTTCATGTGTTATTCATTCAAAAACAGCTCATGCGCGATTCATCTGCATTGAACACTCTTTGAACAATCTATGAAGTATTCCAATGAATAATCTTTGCACTATCTGTGAGTGCCATGTGAATGTTCATTATAAGTCCTTGAATGGTCTTTGATCGTTTTAATAGTGCTCACTGAACGTTCTTTGACCAACTTTTGGACAATAAATTCCTCACTGGGCAGAGATATTTTTAGCACCTGTGTACGTCTGGTAATATCCATTTAAATAACCTCCCAGTAGAAACGCACTGACAAGTAAATAGTCACCTGAGGGGATGATTACCAGGGTTTTTCACCCATCCCCGCCACAGGCTGCCATACCAATGCACAATACGCTGATGTCTACTGATAAAAAATGCCATTTGTAGGAGCGACCAAGCTGTTATCATATGCGAGTGCTAAAACACCTGCCAAACAATAACTAATAATGAAAAAACGGGTAAAAATATGATCTCCCTATGCAATTATTTTGGTATATCACATTCAGCCGCACGAATAACAAATGTCTACATCTACATACTACCCCGCAAGCCACCTCAAAAGGCGTGCGGCGGGGGGTGTTAGGACAACAGCCGTTAAAAAAAAATAAAAAATTAAAATTAAAATTTAAAAAAAAATTTTTTGCCTAGCATTTATTAAAGTCCTTAATTGTTCCGGGGGAAAACGAATTCCCATACCTATCCGTTCGGCAAAATATTCCTCTTAATTTATCGATTCTGTCGGACCTGGAAATATAATGTGGTTCTAATATGATGTTCTCCGTGTCGCTCTGAAAGATATCCATTCTCAATCGCTGAAGCAATCTTAGCCTAGCACGTAGCCTCCGAGTCTCTAGCGGCTCCCACCCTAAATCGTTCAAAATCCGTGTAACGCTTTCTGTTCGGCCGTAGCAGTTTTTGACGAATCGAGCAGCTTTCCTTTGTATTTTATTAAGTTCATGGACTAGGTCTTTCTCCGCCGGATCCCATATGCTCGCTGCATATTCAAGGTGTGGCCGGACGAGTGCGAAATAGCACTTTCACTTTTTCATCCGAAAATCTTCCCACAACACGCTTGACAAATCCTAGCTTCTTCAGGGCTCTGCCACAAATATTTCTTATATGTGTCCCCCACGATAGGTTCGAAGTTATCGTAACTCCCAGGTATTTAACTTCATCTGTCGCATTTATGCTAACGCCCTCCACAACATATACATGGGGATAGTTGGACGACCTACGCAAGAAATGAACCGCGGTGCATTTGCTCAGATTAAGTTCTAGTCCCCACTCTTTGCTCCACGCTTGAACGTTGTTTAAGTCCAATGCCAGAATTTCAAAGTCAGAGTGATTACTAATTTCGCGGTATATGACAGCGTCGTCGGCAAATAAACGTATTTTACTGCTCATTCGGGAGCAAAGGTCGTTTATATATATAATGAACAAAAGTGGGCCAATAGCGCTTCCTTGTGGGACACCTGATGTCACTTTAACTATATCAGAGCAAATTACGTCAAGAACTACTTTTTGCTTACGATCACTCAGAAAGTAACGTATCTAGTTTACTACTTGTTCGTTTAACCCGCATGACTGTAATTTGTATAATAGTTTTCTGTGAGGTACCGTGTCGAAAGCTTTCTTAAAGTCTAGAAATAGTGCGTCAACTTGTCTTTTCGATTCACCAGATTTGAGAACGTCGTGAAGAAAGAGCGCGAGCTGTGTTTCGCATGATCTACCTTTTCGGAATCCGTGCTGACAATTATGCAGGAGGTTTCGACTGTCCAGAAAAGTCATAATATTGCTAACAACAATATGTTCGAGAATCTTGCCTGTAATCGATGTCAATGATATTGGTCGATAGTTTCCTGGGTCATGTCTGTTTCCCTTTTTAAATATCGGTGTAACATGTCGCGTGGTTACTGTTTTGTCGCAATTAGCGTGTGCCAAAGCTGTCTCTTGGAACATAATATGGCCTTTGTTACAATGCATCTTGAACGAGAATTCACCTGCGCCGATGCAAACGTTGCCAGGTAATGGATTGGGTTTTAGGTAGAAATAGCTTCGATTTCTTTATGCTCTGAGATAGAAACTAGCAGAATGATTGCCAAATCACTTTTTACGCGAGCTGCAGAGAGGATTTGAGCAGAGCCATTCGAACTGTGGAGAATTTTTCTGGTTCTCACCATTAGGTATTTTATTAGCTATGTGTTCACTTTTTTTACTCCCCAAGACTTTCCCGTTTCTTGGATATCATTCTCTCTTTATTGCAAAATCATCGTACCTATCGCGAATTCCTATCTCGTCTCCTCGTGCCATCCAAAGTTCACAACCCGCTCTTTCTTCCACTTGGATTTCCGTAAGTCCTCCTGTCCTGTGCACCACCCATTTCAACACGTCCTCTCCTCTAAACACCTTCTCCATCTTTCCTCTCCACTCTTCAGAGAGTCCCCGTCGCAAACCTCCTCTCGTCTCTCGCTCTACCCAACACTTTCTCGTTCGTCTCCCCCGCTATTTCAGCTCATCCCACCACCGGTGACCATGCGATTACACTCACCCAATTCACAAACATCCTCTCTCCAAAATGACCAAGTTCCCGACAGATACAGCGCCACAATCCAAGGGAGTTTTGAGAACTTAGCACTCAAAAGCTATGACGTACCATGGCAATTAATTCAGCGAAACCCCTAATTTTTACTTCCCTTTATGCGTTCCGGATTTCGTGTTAACTAACTTGACAGAGATACGAATTGCTTAAGACTTACATTAGACGCCGATGTATCATCACGTCACTTAGGCCATCCACCTTAGTTGGCCCCGTCCTTACTTGGCTTGCTCCTATCCACCCCGCTTCAATCCGTCATTCATAACGTGAGCCTCTCCTTCATTCCTCATGCCCCCACAGATATGCACCTCACGACCGCCACCCACTTTCCGTCATGCACACCGGATTCAATATCGCGGAACAATTTCGTACGTGGCCGAGCAGCTTCGATTCCGACACCAGCCCAGCGACCGCCCTCCATCCCATCATCCCTCCTCCTCCTCCCCCCCTTCCAGCACTTTCGAGATCCTCGTCCATTTCCCTAGGACCCGCATTCGACCCATTCCAATGCAACGCCGTACAGAGGAGAGGGGGTGGAATAGAGTGACATAGGGATGAAGGGATAATCTCTGGGTAGAAAACACACGGCACACAGGCGCTTCCTACTCAGGACACTCATGGCTCAATTGAGCCGAAGTCAGCTGAGCTCCACAATTTTAACTACTGGTGTTAACAGTAATAGTTCAACTGTTCAAGGCTCCACTTTGTGGTATAACATTAGGGTGGGAGAACATAAAATACTTTGTAATATTCCGCAGCGATTTATTCTTTCCCCGACCGGTTTCAACGCTAGTGCGTCATTTTCAAGGGTATATTCTCCAAGTTATTGGGAGTGCGCACCACATATATACCAAAATTCTCGGAGGGGGGGTTGGGAGGGGTAGGGGTTAAGTAAAAGAGGGGGGTAGTTTGAAGGGGTTGGGGGGAGGGAGAAGCATATACGTGGCGCGTACTCCCAAAAACTTGGAGAATGTAACCTTGAAAACGACGCACTAGCGTTGAAACCGGTCGGGGAAAGAATAAATCGCAGTGGAATATTACAAAGTATTTTATGTTCTCCCACTACTGGTGTTAACAATTTGTGTTTTCGAGCGACTAGTTTACAGCGAACCGTAAAAATATCATTTTTACTTAAAAATTGCGAGTTATTAAAATTAAAATTTAACAGTTTAATAAATGCAAAAAATTAGGCGATTACACTGAACGCTTTGAAAACCATGATATTTTTCACATAAAAGTATATAAAAGTATATAAAAGTATATATAAGGAAAAAATTATGCACATTAATGAATGTAGAAATAAACTGAGAAGCATTTTGCTGCACTGCGATCGTTGTGTCTTCGTTGTGAAAATATAGAATTTCAAAACAAGTGTTTCGACTATGTTTTCAGTCGGTAGGAGAATTTATAGAATGGTTATAAGCCCGTCATCGTCATTTGTCATTTTTTTAAATTGAAGGGGGGCTAATTTCTTTAATTATAACCTGGTACAGTAATCAATGGCTACAGTACAATCCAATTTATGTAATAAATCCGCAATGCAATTTAATGCAAATCTGAAAACATTTTAAAATACCGTGACGTCAACAACTTTCCTCCATGTTTTTGTCAGAATAAATAAATAAAGTTTCGTAAATTGCCGTACAATGGTTATTGAAAAGAATTTCAGCATATTTACATTTACGTGTCGGCTGATATTTCACTCGGAAAGGGGTACTTCAAATGAAATTACTAATCAGTTTGTTACGATATCAATGTTTTTGGCGAAACTGGCGAGGTATCTCTTTCCCACGATTTCCCCATATTTCTGCCGCGTACCCACTTCACGATGCACGATGAAGAACAGCGGCGCCCTCACCCGACCTCGTGGAAAACAAAGAGGCGGTCGCCAGGAGCGTGGGAAAAACAAATCGACTTCCGGAGAAACGGGGGACGGAATTAGCTCCCTGACGTAGTTCAATAACGATTAAACAGGTGGCATCATGATTTCGTTGAATGATTTTTCTCGACTGGCAGGACACACACACAAGACTCCGTTGAGTTCGGACGTGCTTCGGGTTGCTCCGAGTTTTTGTGGTGGTTTTTTTGGTGTGTTTTGGTGCGCCGTTTCTGGTGGTTTGAGCAGATTCATCTGGACTAATCCTGCATCTCATCGAACTGTTACCGGTGATTAGAGCGCTAATATTTTCTTTATAAACTTTCAATGGTGATTTATTTATTCTACCTTAGGCTTCGTCGAATAGGCGTTAAACTCACAGGGTGTTGAGTCCGCCGGCCGGGATTCTACCCGGTCGGATTCGACAGAAACTTGGAATTACTCGGATCTAGTCAATGCTTCAGGAGATTTTGCTATGCCTCAGTCTTCATTTTCCCAAGATTTGTTTAATAGTAATAGTTCTGCTATTGATTTGTCGATGGTTTCATCGCAACAAGTTTCAACCAATGTCATATCCCCATCAGACACCACTTCTCCGTACGCCGCATCAAGTAATCTGAATCTAGTTTCATATAGTGAGAATGTCACCCCAACTACGATTCTTAGACGAGAAAATGGAGTTCTACAAGCAACTACAATTTTTAAAGAAACCAGATCTTCTCTACAGGAAAGCGATTTTCCTCCCATCAGTTCCGATTCGCCAATTATTCTTCCTCTCGAGCCTCCCATTACCAGCATAAGTGACGCAAGGAGTTTACTGCCAAATCATTCATTTAGGGATTTTATCTCTACTCCTCGTGAAAAACTTAACCTTGAACAGCCGCTTTCGGAGGTTAACGGGGCGCGTTTTCAGACAAGCTCTCCTCTTTCCAAATCTCAATCAACGGAAACGCATATTTCTCCTTCTACCAACCTTACTGTTGGATTGTCTCAATTGAACTCCGCAGTTTCGTTCCCTCCGTTACAGTCGAGTGCATTTGCAGATCCTTGCCACACTCCTAATTCCCTTGCTCATGCTCATGCTTTTGACCCTCACTTCCCTCCTCCTCCTCATATACAGCATAACCAGCCTAACATAACGCACACTCAACGCCACCCTCTCGCCTACCTTCCTCTACCGGACAACCCATCCTTCAGGCCCCCCCTCCACCAAATTCCTCAGAGAGAAATGATTCAACGTCCGCTTCTCAAATGAACAACCGTTTTCGACCACAAAAACAGCGCACATACGCTCAAAGTCTTCAAAGAAATACTACACATGATTTCGTAGACAATAGGAAAGCTAATGTTTTTAATTTTCCAAGAAGAAGAATCAATGTGCCCTCTAACTGCCCAAGTAAGAAAACGGCAATAATCCTACAATCACTGCCGGACACCACAATCCATGACTATGTAATTAAAGTAGGCGATAAGCTAGTGGGAGGAGATAGCATAACGCACCCTACTAGACTCGCACATCAAAGAGTCTGCATCTATTTAAAAAATGAAGATCTAGTAACTCATTTCATGGATAAATTCGGTGGATTTAGCATGAGAGGAACGTGGATTCCAGCCAGGCGCATGGTAACGAAAGCAGAGAGATTAATACTCCATAATGTTCCCCCAGAAGTTCCCAAAGACGAACTTGTGGAAATTCTAAGTCAAGTGGGAAGAATAGTATCTCCAATGTATCCAATAACGCTTGGAATTAGAAAAGAAGGTTACACTCACGTAAATTCTTGGCGCCGAGCAGTACATATTGTTCTACGTGAGGGAGTAACATTCCCTGAATCATTTATAATAGACATTGGAGACTCGCCTCATCGTATCTTCTTAGAAGTAGATGAAGGAAAGTGCTACCAGTGTGGAAAAGAAGGACATTCTGCCCGTGATTGTGCACAGTCCGAAGCCGTAGACAGAACAGAGGATCATCAGACCAACCAGCCTGAACGCAACCATCTAAAAGGCGCCTTTGCTCAAATTGCACCATTAACATCAAAAGATCAACCAACCTCGCAGACACAACAGACCCAGAATCAAACTGCACCCTACGTATCCACCTCTCCAAACCTCTCCATCCCTTCTCAGTCCGTCACCTCTATCCCTTCTTCCACACCTTCCTCGCTCTCGAGTGTTCTTGTCTCACCCAATCTTGACCAGCCTGCAAGCACCCCTGGAGGCAATACGACGTCCCCTGTACATAATGACCTTTGCTCCAACAGTCCAAAAGCATCACCTCCAACCCTAGCTTCTTTAGCAGAAAGGGCTGTCAAGATGCTACAACTCTCCTCCGATACTGTCTTGCAAGGCAATCAGCGAGAGAATTCACAGCAATTACAGGCCACCCGAAAAAGGAAGAAAATGGAGAGTGCAACAGTGCGGGATGAAAGCCATAGTAATAGTCACCTCAGAGGAAGAAAGGCTCCAAGGAAAAGATTGTGTTGGAGAGGAAGGATGGCGATCAGTTGCCAATTATTATATCGACAATCCCGCCTTTTCTTCTATCCCTTTCGCGACTTTAAATAAATTTTTAACTGAAGTATATATATATATATATATATATATATATATATATATATATATATATATATATATATATATATATGTCCATCTTTAGAGCGCTTGCTTGCGCTTTACGGCATCCAATTTCCAGGCCTCTCTGTTTTCCCAATCTCCTTCTTGCAGGTTTCTCTCCGCCATGGCTTTGATTATTCCGCTTCTCCATGAGTTAGGTGGCCTTCCTCTCTTTCTCCTTTCATAGGGTTTCCACTCCATGATGGTGCGGGGCAGTCTTTCTTTGAGCATCCTCTGAACATGTCCGTACCACAGCAGTTGTTTTGACTTGATTTCGTCCAGAATGGTTGTTGTCATTTTCATAATTTCTCGAATTCTCTCATTTCTTACTCTATCAAGCCTGGATTTTCCAGCTGCCCTTCTGAGGAAGTCCATTTCTGTAGCTAAAAGTTTCTTTTCATCACTCACATTCATTTGCCATATTTCACTCCCATATGTAAGTATGCTTTTAAATATGGTGTTGTATATGTATCTTTTATTTCTATTTGATATATCTTTGCTCCATAGTATTGAATTTAACATATTAATGGTTGTTCTACCTTTATTAATCCTATCTTTAATCGTTTCTGCGCTCTTTCCACTGCTGTGTATTTTTATGCCTAAATAGTCATATGAATCACAGGTCTCTACTATTTCATTGCTATCCTCTAGCACAATGTCTTCATTTTTTCCTCCAATACACATATACTTAGTTTTGCGCATGTTGATATCCAATCCCCATGCCCTATACGCTTCTTTAAGCTTTCTAAACATAAAGTTAATATCATCTCTGTCTTGGGCTAGAATTACCTGGTCATCTGCATAATGTAGCGTATATATGGTCTTTTCTCCTACAGGCAAGCTCATGTTTGCGCATTGTCTTTTCCATTGTTTAAGGGCACCGTCGAGATATTCTGAATAGGCTAGGTGAAAGACAGCATCCTTGTCTTAGCCCTTTATTTGTTTTAAATGGTTTTCCTAGATTGTTTCCCAATTTCACTTGAGCTTTAGATTCTGTATAAAGTTTCTGTATTGCCCTTATGATAGATTTATTTATGTTTGTTGCCTCAAGTACCTCCCAAAGGTTTTTCAAAGGTACGCTGTCATAAGCTTTTGTGATATCAATGAATATGAAGTGTACTTCTCGGTCAGTAGCTCTCCTTTTTTCTATTATTTGAGTCAAACAAAAAGCGTTATCTATTGTTGAGCGTCCTGCCCTAATTCCGGATTGTTCTTCACTTTCAAATTGCCTATACTCTTCATCAATGAGCTGCGTCAATATTCTACCGTATATTCTGCTTAATGTGCTGGTGATTGCTATTCTCCTATAGTTCTTGGGTTGGTCTTTTGGGCCTTTCTTATGAATTGATACTATCCATGATTTTTTCCAGTCATTTGGGAGGTTTTCTCCGTTTAAATATTTATTTATTAACGTCATTAGTAGATACAGTAACTTTTTTGATGGTTCTTTCACCAACTCCATGCAAATATTTTCCGGTCCAGGGGAGGTACCAGTCTTCATTTTTCTGATTGCCTTCAGTACGTCTTCCTCGGAGATTTCTAATTTTTCTTCGTGAGTTTGATAGGCATTTCTTGTTCCCTTGTATTGTGGTCTATTCTCTTGGAGCAAATCTTGGTAGTAGCTACTTAAACTGTCTGTTGGTATAGTACTTAGAAAATGTCCATTCCTCTTCTGTTTTCGCAGGTTTTTTAGTACCTTCCATGCCTCCCTTGATTGTTTCCCTCCTATATAGCTATCTATTCTTTGACATCCTTCGTCCCACTTTTCATTTTTATTTCGCAGTACCTGTCCTCTAAATTTTGCCTGGGCTTCCTTATACCGCATTCTATCTTCAGTTCCATTTGAGTTAATCCATTTCTTGTAAAGCTCTTGTTTGGCTTGTTTTAAACTTTCTAACTCTTCATTCCACCAGCTTTGGTGATTCATCGTATATTTCACTTTTATTCCCAAAGCTTCTTTAGCTGCCGTGTGAATAGCTTTCACAAGATGACCATGTAACTCTTCTGTGGATTTATTTGTCATATCCATATTTAGTATATTGTCTAATCTGTTTCAGTACAAGTTTCGCACACTTTCTTGATTCAGACTTTCTAAATTATATTGTGCTGTCAGAGCTTTATCAGGGGTTTCATGTTTGTGTTTATTACTTCTGTACTTTATATGTGGACACAAAATTTTTGCTTTTAAAAAGTAATGATCACTTCCACAGTCCACACCTCTGTATGCTCGAACGTCTTGAGCTTTCAGTCTGGTCTCTTGTTTCATAATAACGTAGTCTATTATGGAATATCGTTGTCGGTTTTCCTCTCGCCATGTGTATTTATGTTTTGATTTGTGTTCAAACCATCCGTTCATAATTTTCAACGCATGTATATCGCAGATGTCGATCAGTCTCTGGCCGTTGTTGTTTATGCGATCCTCTCCATATTTTCCGACTACCGGGTGTTTCTGCCGTCTGCCTATTCTCGCATTCACGTCACCTAGTATAATTATTTCCCGATTTTTTCCCACTTCTCTCAAAAGGTCATTCAAAATTTTCTGAAATTTGTCTTTTTCTTCCATAATTTCGTCTTCATTAGGTGCGTAGACTCCTATTACTGTTAATCTATGTCCAAGATGGTTTAGGTTAACTGTAATGATTCTTTCATCTATACTTTGCCAATTTGTAATTTTATCTTTCAGTTTTTTGTTAATTAGAAGAGACACTCCTCTTTTTGCTCGCTCTTGTTTTGGGACTCCACTTCTATAAATGAATGTCACTTAACCTACTCTTTCTGAACCGTCTCCTTTTTTCTTGGTTTCTGTCAGGGCAACCACATCCATCTTCATTTTATCCAGGCTTTCTGTGATTTCTTCCATTTTTCCTGTCAAAGACTGCACGTTCCAAGTTCCAAAATTCATGGTCCATTTCCTTTGCCTAAGTCGTTGTATATTTGAACTATCCAGTATCCGAGGCTCCTTTTTATTGGATTTTTTAGCATTTTCAGATTTTTCCGAGCATTGGGGTGCTGGCCCAATTGCCTAACCCCCAACCTGGAGGACCAGGTATTTTGATTTTGGGGTGTTCTTCCCCTAGGCTGATTGCTTGCCACAGCTGTAGAGATCATCGTTCCCTTTATTTGGTTCTTCCGCCTTCCTGCTTGGATATCCACCAGGAGCCGTTGACCGTTTTTCACCTGTAATCCTAGGCAGGAGCCCTTACATGGTGCTATCGTCCGGGCCAGATGAACCCTGGTTTTTTAAAGAGGTTGTTACTCCTCTATCCCTCCTCCTTTCCCATCCTGGCTTGGGACAGGCAATGGCGGAGGCGGAGTAGCTGAAGTAAAGGGGCATAATGACCCAAAAGGAATTGCAGCAATCTTTTTTGAAGGCACTGCAGATATAACCTCCACGTTAACCATTTTATTAGAAAGAAGAGTGGTTAGAGAAGCAGCTCTTAAAATGCACCTTCAGAGGCTTATCAAAAGCCTTTCCACGTGAAGTCTTGATACCATACGAATGAGCAGGCTGAGGCTGATGGCTCTTAATGTTAGATCTGTTCGAAGCCCTCACAAATGGGCTAGCTTAACCGCATACGTTAAAAATCATGACCCTGATATCTTCTTTATTCAAGAAGCCAATACAACCGAGGAAGTTCTTCCCACACTTCGGTCATATGACTTCTTTCTCAATGGCCCACAGGACAGATTCAACGGAACAGCAATAGGAATAAGGAAATCTTTAAACGCCACTCTTAGTTCTACCAATGTCATCTATCCTGGTTTCATTCAATGCCTTAGGATTCAACTTTCCTCTTCCTCCTCTCATTAAGATGACCTTCATTACCTGGCTCTCATCGCTTTCTATGGGCCCTTAGACCAAGCAACAGCCGTAACAGCCACCAAATCTTTGGAAGATTACCTTGAGCTGATCATGGACTCCTCAAAATGGGCGCAAACTTGTGTCGTCGTTGGTGGCGATTTTAATGTTACCCTAAATCCATCGAAAGATAGATGGAATCAGATAGAAAGGTTCCCCCGCTTTGCAAATGCACTTCGAAATATCAGTGATGGTTTTGATCTACTAGACACATGGGAGTTTCAAAATCCGTCAGGTTTAGGTTATACGTTCATCACGAATAAAGCTCATCAAACAGGTTCCCGTCTAGATAGATTTTATGTCTCTGGTAAATTTACGACGAAAGTACGCAGCCTCAGCATCCACCCCAGTTTTTCTGACCATAAAGCCGTTTTCCTTGACCTGAATATTACCGATAAGTTGACCAGACAACCGTACTGGAGATTTGACAACTCTTTACTCCACGATAGAGATTTCATCTTGTACACCAGAGAACTGCTCACAGCCTTCGAATGTACCGAGAGCTCTTTGCAACAGGACCCAATCACCACATGGGAAATGATGAAAGATGAGCTTCAACGCCATTGCGCTCGTAATAAAAAGATTAAAAACTTTGCGAAAAGACAACAGTCTTCATTGGATATTTGCGCCAAAGAGGCCGAGGCGATCGTAACGAGGATGGGATGGGAAAAGCTTTTAGTTGATGACGCCCAAGCAACACGGCAACTTGCACAATGGGCTCGCAGGTGCACGGCGAAGCCTCTTACCCAGCTTAAAGTTGGAGGAAAGACAGTACAAAATACATCAGAATTATCTGATATTATCTTCCGGCATTTCAGGAGCATTTATGAGGAAACCATCGACCATCCCCCAATCAACCGTGATCTATTGCCCCAGCTAAAGAAACTGGACGAGAATGAAGCTCTCTATCTTGACTCTCCGCTCAGTGAAAATGAGTTCACTGAAGCTCTCAAGAACCAAAATCGTGGCAAGGCTCCTGGATCGACGGACTCACTCCTGAATTCTATCTAGAATTCTGGAACGAGCTTAAGAGACCCTTCACAAAGATGGCTCAGGAGAGTTTCAGCAGAGGACGTCTACCACGTACGACGTCAACATCTGTTATTGCCCATCTACCTAAAACCCAGAACCCTGACACAATCGAAAACTGGAGACCCATATCTCTCTCCAACGTAGACTACAAGATTATCGCAAAATCGCTTTCTAGTAGATTATCTACGGTTATTTCGACACTGGTTTCGCAAGAGCAGAGCTACTGTATTCCCGGCCGCACGATTTTTGATAATATTATGCTCATTCGGGATCTCATGAAGGAGAAGAATTTACATAGAGCAGCAATGGCTATTATGTCCCTAGATCAATCAAAACCTTTGATTTCATACATAGAGAGTACCTTCTTAGCGTTCTTAAATAAATGGGTATCAGCGATACATTTATCAACTATTTAATTACCTTATATAACGGCGCTAGGGGCCTAATAAGGGTATGTAATATGCTCACCACGCCAATCTTCTTTAAGCGAGGAATCAGACAAGGATGTCATCTCTCAGGGCAATTGTTTGCTTTAGCATCGGAACCCTTTCTTGCCCTAGTAAGGAATAAAAGTTCAGGGGTCCTAGTGTCTGATATGCCCGCTATGCCGCTCACAGCGTCCGCTTATGCAGACGACATAAATATTTTCATTGATAGAGAGGAAGATTTCCCTAGAATACTAGCTGCCTTCAACACCTACGCCGAACTCTCAGGAGCGAAATTAAATCAACAGAAAAGTGTTGGTCTCTGGGTGGGCCAGTGGCGAGGGAGAAAAGATAAGCCCTTGGGCTTTAGTTGGACCGATAAAAGTTTGAAAGTGCTGGGCATACTGCTTCATAAAAGGGATGACGAAGAAAATACGTTGAACAACGAAGAACTTGTAAAGAACCTAGACGACACCATTGTGAAATGGAAACCGAGGATAGGAAGCATGTCATACCGAGGGCGAGTGCTAACTATCAATAAATTTATTGTGGCTAAGATGTGGCACATTTTACAGGTTTACATTTCACCCAGACATATCTTGAGGAGGATGCAAGCGCAGCTTGTGAATCTCATGCGGAATGGAGGAAAACACTGGGTGAGATCTAAGGTTTTGTCCGAAGATCAGAAGGGTTGGGCATAGTTGACCTAGAGAGAAAAATTCTCTCCTTTAGATTCCGCGTAGCTCAAAGGTTTATGAGCTCTGATAGCCATCCGTGGAAAGACTTAGCCAAAGCACGCCTCGGTGAAAGCATAAGCCGACAAAAACATCAAGTTTTATTCACGCGAAGGGGAGGTAACACTATGGGCTTAGCTAGTCCACCCAGAGGTTGTGTCCTGCATCCAACGCCTGTTACCACTCTGGAGAACGCGCTTCGTCTTGACATCGGGCAAACGGACCGTCTCCACTGAGTTGGTAACATACCACCGTGGCGTTTTTCAAGGCGACAGCTTGAGCCCCCTCCTGTTCTGTATTTCCCTCCTCCCCGTCTCCTTCAAGCTGAGAGAGGCCGAGGATACATGTGCGGCGTTCCTGGTGACAGGAAGCACAAGGTCACCCATTTGTTTTACATGGATGACCTTAAACTTTATGCTTCCAACGCCAAAGAACTGCGCGTTGCACTGGACACCGTACATCAATAAAGTGAGGATATAGGGATGGAATTCGGATTGGACAAGTGTGCATCCATCCACCTGGCGAAAGGAAGAATATCGGAGGACAAGGAAGATTCGCAACTCGATGACGGGAACGTCGTTCGTCATCTGCAAGATGACGAATGCTACGAATACCTCGGCGTCCCCCAACGTCGAATGCAGGAGGTAGCAGCAGTGAAGGAAAGACTCACCGCCAAGTACAGACAGACTCTCAGAAAAATCTGGAGTTCTGAGCTGTCTAGCAAGAACAAGGTTCTTGCCACGAACATGTTCGCGGTTCCGACACTGCTGTACACCTTCGGATGCATGAAATGGAATGTCAACGAGTTGCAAAACCTCGACCGGGGAACGAGGAAGATGCTGACCATCTATCGAAGTCTTCATCCGAAATCTTCCGTCGCCAGATTGTATCTCCCTCGCAGTGTAGGAGGTAGAGGTGTGTTGAGCCTGGAGTGTCTACATAACAGAGTTATTTTGGGTACAGTTTGCCGTGTGTTCAACAGCACGGACCCCCTACTCACTCTCGTAAGGGAGCCCGAAGGTGCCGGGGTGGGGGCGTTCCTCTTCCAGGCGGCGAAGAGGGCAGCGGACGAAATCGGTCTGGAATTTGACCTGTCATCTGACGGTAACGACAGTGGCACGTCAATCGTGTCACTGAGGGCAGACGTCTTAAAGCTCGAGGTCAAAAAGGCTGAGCAGAAGACCTTGCTCAAGACACACACCGATAAGCCCATGCATGGATGTTTCTACCGAAACATGGAAAAACATGGGCTATCGAAGGAGCTGACGTTTGCCTTCCTTCGTTCCGCGGGTCTCAGGTCCGAAACAGAGGGTTTCGTTCTCGCGTGCCAGGATGGTGTCATCAACACTTTCGTGTACCGCCGAATGATATTCAAGGCGGAGGTGGCGGACACGAGATGCAGAGCGTGCCGAGCCAAGCCGGAGACTGAGTCACCTTCTCTCCGGCTGCAGTTATTACGCGCAGTCAGCGTATTTAACTAGGCACAATGCAGCTCTGCGGGTGTTTTATTTCCACCTCCGACATCAATACGGCATCGACGAAGTTTATGTGTTGCCCTATGCCCCTGGAGATATCGAGTCCGTCGTGGAGAGCAACAAAACAACAATCTGGTGGAATTACTCATTCCCCACCACCAGGCAGTTGGAGGCGAACAAGCCTGACATCGTTCTCCTCGACCGCCAATCTCGCTCCATATTCGTAATTGAGGTTTCGGCTCCGGCCGATACGAACTTGGACTCGAAAGAGGCGGAAAAACGGACGAAATATCAAGACCTGCTATTCGAACTTCGGCAGATGTACCCGGGACACTCTGTAAAACTATTAGTCCTAGTCATAGGTGTGCTCGGTGGAATCAAGGGCTCGCTGATACAGAGAATCAAGGGTATTCCTGCTTGCGTGGCACAGGCGGAATCACTTGCAGCCCGCATGCAGAAGGCCGTCCTGTTGGGGTGGCTCCGTCTGCTTCGTGCGCAAGACCCGAACGCAGCGTAGCCACTGATCCGATGGGTTAATCGGAAGCGGCTACGAACTCTGCACCGCCCCTCTCGAGTTCTCGGCCATAATGACGGCAACGAAACCCGATGTCAGCCGGGGACTCGGAGGGGAAAGTTACAGAAGTAACAAGAAAATAATAATAACTTAAGGGTACGTAAGGTAATAAGGGTACGTAAGGGTAATAAGGGTACGTAAGTGGACCACCAGCCTCGTCGTGGCGTACCTGGCAACGGCTTTGCCGGCTAATGGTGGACGTCTATGTGGCGGGCTAACCACTCGCCATGTAGTATAATCTGGTTCCTAGATTGAACTCAGATAAGGCTACCCACAACCGGCCCCTCTCGGATGGGGGCCCCAGTAGAGTTGGGCGTGGCCAAGCAAAAAGAAGAACTAAGGGGAGCTCGCATGGAGTGGACGGAAGCCTTACGGTGCAACCTTCTCGCATGCTATGCTGCCAGCGAGCCCGAACGCAGGGATTACATGGCCAGGATGCACTCTATGTGGTGTGAGATGCATCCGGAACACGACCATCTGTCGCAGCAGAACTTGCGCGACCAGGCCAACCACCTGCGGAAAAAAGAAAATATAATAATAATAACATACACACATCTCGCAATTGTAAACCCCGTCGGCCCCAGTGGCAGCGGGGTAAAGTCCTCGCCTGCTAACCTGAGGGTCGCGGGTTCGAATCCCGACTGGGTAGAATATTATCTGTCCAGCACATGGGTGTTTGTGTCGCGTCCGTTCTTACTGTTATTCACCCGACGTAAATTGTCACATTGAGCTGTCTTCGGGATAGTGAAGATAAATAAATGAATAAATAAATAAACGAGCGAGGAGGGGAGCGTGTGCATCCATTGCGTGAGCAGTTGAGAACCTTCCTTCGTGTCTCTAATTACCTTGCAGAGGGTTTCGGAGGGCCGCATTTCGGACACATTTCGACTCTTTCAACTTTATGCCCTTTTAACAGCCCATCAATATATGAATTCCACTCTCTACCTGACTGGTGCAGTCCATATAAGCTCTTTTTTAATTTGTATACAAAATCTTTGAAGGCCTGCCCGAGGTTCACAGCGCAGAGTTAGCGACATCTGTGAGGAATAACCTTACCACTTGCTCTGTATTTGTCGGTGATAGTCACGTGTATTTTGCAATTGAAGCGCACCCCTTACGCTTTCTTTTTGCCACAGCACGCAGAGGTCTCCTCTGCTCAAACCGATAATGTTGGCCTCAGTTTGTCCCTCTGAAGAATTCGTAAGGAAGTTCCAGCGATATCTCCCGTTGTTTGTTACCTCTCTGAATAGCAGCCACACATTCATTCCACCCAGAACATTGCTGAACGAGTGTATTGGCCACATTCGAGTAACTGGATTTGCAAAATATTTCCTGATATATAAGAGTACCAGATCCTCAGCTCAGATGCTCTGGTAATAGGATGGAGGGTACTTATGATGAATACAGTTTTGCTAACTTTCTCTAGGTATAAGGTCAAGTTGATTTGATTAAAGGAGATTGATAAAATGACATATTGATAATCCATGACGTTGCCGGAAAGCTACTCATTATATGGCCTCAAGCCATCCTTACATATATAAGGAAATGCATTCAATATATACCTCCTGTCCATGTCCAACGATAATGATGGTCCTGGGACACACCCAATGTTGATTTTACGGTTTCTGAACTAACGCAATTCTGTTCTCGGTTACCTACGAAATCTTTAATACAATATATTATAGTGTCATGCATTCTATAGGCTTTCAACATTACAAGTAATTTCGAATGCAGAACTTTATCAAATGCTTTTTGAAATCTAAATGTTTCACGTCTACCTGAACGAGTTTTTCCAGAGAAAATAATATTGTGAAGAAAGAGGATTAGCTGGTTGATTTTGCAGGGCCTGCCTTTTCTGAATTCATGCTGGTTTTGAATTGGCAAATTTTGACTATCAAAATACTCCATAATTGAACTGACGATTAAAAGTTCCAATATTTTGCACGAGTAAGACGTGAGGGAAAAAGGTCTACAGCTACTAGAATCTTCCTTATCACCGCTCTTAAAGATTGGTAGGAATACACTTAGGACGAACACAATGGCGGGGTGAAGATAGAATTATACCCTAGTCCAAGTGTAAATAATTCGACGAATTTCAATTCGAATATTTTCCACTCGCAGTCGCAATATGAGGAGCCTACACGTGTGTTTCTTCCTCCTGTGTCGCAGTGTTTGTTTCTCTGCCTGCCTAATGATTATTAAATGTCTATTCTACGAGGATAGCAGATTAACTTTCGTGTAACAAATGGTATCCGATTCGACCCCAGAGGAGTATACGTTTCCATTAGAAGCACGAGCAAAGTTAATTTTCATTGCCTGCAGACCTTTTTCTTTTGCATATTCAAATAATAGATAACGGTTGTACAAAGTTGTTACAACAACCATTAGAAATAAAATTAAATAAAAATTCTTATTCTTGTAATCAATATTAGTTTCTCAAATGATTAACGGTATATTTTGTAATAACAATCATAAAATTACCAAAAATTCAGCGTTTTTTTATTACTGTCCCCTTGACGACTATGGCATTGTTGAAGTCGGCCCTCATTTATGTAAAAAAGGCCCATAACATATCTTTTGAAAAGCGAAGTAGTTTTTACGGTAGGTAAAGTATGGGAAAAAGGAACATCCCGAAACAAAAACGAAAGAAGAGAATCAAAGCTCGGCCATAATGACGGAAGTTTACTGGTTGGATTCAAAAAGAATTTCAGTGAAATGGCTTGATGATCAGGAATCGCTTAGTCACTAGTCGAGCGGATTCCACTTAGTTAAATAACGCTAAATTAAGATAGGGTGAGTAGACGTATACATTTTATAAGTAAAACTATCAGAATGCCCCCCAAGTACTATAATGCAAAACATCATTTTCTGAACCGATTGCCGTTTCCATTTGCATCATTTGGACATAAAACCAATTGGCGTTCGGCTTTCTATTATTTTCCTTTGCGATGTTAAATCAACAGGCTTTCCTTTTTATTTTTTTTCTTATTCAAATAAAATCGTTAAAAATTAAAGTTAGTAAGATCTCATATGAAATTATTTTTATCCAATTGAAAGCAGTGGCTCGGTCGTTGTCTCTAAATGAATGGCTGGCTAATTAAGACCGCAGCAACGTAACATCATAACTGTGCTATTAGCGTTATCTGCGTCGCCTAGATTTCACATTAAATATTCTTTATATAATTTCCTGTTAATCTCCATTTCTCTCACTAACATCAGCTATTTGGTTTCGCCACAAAATAGTTCCAAATGTCACATTTTGCGCAGATGCCGGATACAAAGGACTGAAACAAAAGAAATGTCCGACGGTTTGATGTTCATGTTAACAAATCGCTGAGGGAACAAAATAATTCTCTCCGAGAGATATGAACTCAATTTTACCGATCCATACATCTCTCAGAGGTTTTGATTTTGACGCGTGGTTTGCCATTCAGGGCGATCGGAGGTCTGCGGATTGTGTAAGGCAGCATGCGCCCAGCATTCTCGCCACGCATTCGAGAAAATTGGATGTGTATATTCCCATCATTCACACCATGACTAATGCTGGCGCAGACTCAAAAAGTAAGGATATCAATCCATCTATCGGCTACGTATCGGGAATGGAACTCGACCTTCAATGAGAATATATTTCATTACGCCAGCACGTCAGTTTAGCATTGCGCACTCGTTTGTATTCACGTGTGATCTATGACATCACAATTTTTACACAGGGATCACCGAGAAGATATTCCCTCTTGGCATTCATTCTGGAAAATCTTCTTATGCATTCTTCATATTCTGAGCGTAAGTCGTGATATATTCGAGGTTTATAGGTTATTTTACACTAGCCACGACTTGAATATCAAATAGCATCATTCTGGCATCACCGCATAGGGTCGGCCGCAGTGCGGGTGTGTTGCCTGGGGGTTAGTGTGAGGCAGTTCACTGAGAAGCCCACGGGGCAACTAACCGTCACAGATCTCTACCGATGGTGACGCCCTCCTGTCCTCTCTCCTGCCAACCCAGTCCACCTGGCGAGTCGTGTAACGAGGGAATCGGTAGTCTCGATTTTTTCCTTTACCCTTCACACTCCACGACATGGAGCAGGGCTGAAGCTATTCTCTATTTTCTCTGAAGCTACCGATGGTCTCCCTTTCACCCTTTTGTCTTTTAGTACCGCCAAACCGCGCGGGCAAAAAATTTCCAAAATCAATTCTAGCCTGGCCCCACGAGATAACCCCTGGCTCCGAAACCAAAAGCTGAAATGAAGACAGAGCCTTAGCAATAGACCAGGAAGATGAAAAAATGCTCACTTTCATGAGGGGCGTTTCGCCACCCCGAATCCTAAGAAGTTGTTCGCCTTCACGAGATATAGGCGATGTGACGCGAGAAAATTTAGGCAGCTCTCTCAGTCAGCCAAACGGAAGCAATGAAGTGCAATGGAAGTCGTCGATTTAATAGAGAGGGGAACTAATGCAGTGTCTCCACTGTCTCAGTAGTCAATTGATTTCTTCACGATTGGCGATGACCAGAGAAAGACAACATAGACGCTGGGAATCATCCATTTTCAGATTACCATGTAGCTGGAGAAATCACCCGAACGGGTACGCCGTTAGTGTGATGGCCATGATGAATGAGTTGGTGAGTGATTGATTGAGGGGGAACGGGAGAAAGGGCGTCTTCATTCAATTCCACGAACCCAACTTATTTGTGATTTCCATCTAGTAAGCACGAACGAACGAGCATTTATTTCATTTCGCATACGTTTCGCCGCCTCGACCCGCGGAATTACAAGCCCCGATTCCATCTCCGCCTCCGGGATTATGACGAAGACCTAGTAAAGGAAAGGAAAGGGAAGCAGGTGCGGATCCCACGCCGCCCAACATTCATTTCTCAGCTTTTTCTTTGATTGATTCCACAAATTGGGAGTTTGGGGATCGGGAGGGAATGCCGACGGACGCCTTGAGGGGAAATGGGACTCGGCTCGCACGGCACGGCCTCCGGCGACACCACGCGAAGCCAAACAGAAGAAGGGCGGAACCGCCGTTGTCTGTCCGCCCCTTCTTCGCACGGAGTGAGACTAGAGCAACCTGCGGAGCAAAAGGCCTCCTCCAATGGGTACCTTTTTTTTATTTTCATGATGGGTTTTCAGAGATAAATGTGTACAGGACTTATTGGGTTTCACATCAAACAAGAAGTTCGTCGACGTTTGACGGGAGACACACGAAGTTAAATTTCACGAGCAAAGCCGAGATCGCGTTTCCATCTCAATGTTATTTCGAAATATGTGCAGGCGATTTTGAGGCAACTGCAATAACAGCGATTGCGGGACGGGAAATGACAGAGACCCGGATGAAGAAGAATGACGGTGGAAAATTGAAACGCGAAGAGCAACACCAAGATAGACAGGACGCGTACTCTTAAGAGAATTCCGACAAAATTGAAAAAACTCCCGCTGCGTTAATCCGACTGTGCTGCAAGTGTTGCAGTCAAGGTTAATCGTAAGAGTGAAATACTTAATTGAGTGGTTGCCGAATCGTGTAGAAGCGGGAATATTCCTCTGAAACGGTTAAGGTAGGGTCATAAATCAATTCTCAGACGTCATGTAACTTTTTGCCTGAAATACTGAAATAAGGCATGGCTTTCTCAGCTTAGAGCATATCCATTACTTATATTTTTTATCGTATCCTGAGTATACCTAAAATGACCTGGGAAAAAATTAGTCTACTGCAATCTACTACTGATGAATTAATAAAAAAATAACTCTCGGGGCTGTTTCGATCACTTTTTACTGGGCTTTTCTGATCACACGAGGTGCTATTTCGATCATTCTCTCGGGTCATTATTCCAAAACACTAAATCACTCTTTCCTAATATCTGATCTATTTGGGGTTCATTCTGTGTGGCAGATGGATCGGAACTACAAAGGGTAGGTTAAATATTGCAAATGCAAGGAAGAAGATCTGGAAAGCCATAAATAGCGTCAGTGAAGGGTTGCATTGAGTCCTAGGGGCTTCAGAGATGTACAGTGTACCCTTATACACACCTAACGGAAGAATAAAAGATAGTTAGGAATATAAACAAGGAAAACCTTTACATAAGAAATAAAAACCATCCGGTCATCCAACGGGACGGAAAGAAGAAGAAGAGAAGCAGCTGGTTGAGAGGCTGATAAGCCTTTAAAGGCGACGATTGGGGTGTACACCTGATTTAGTTTGTCGAGCTGTTTTCCAGTATGCAGAAGAGAGACATATGAAACATCCGTGGAAGAAAGAGGAAACAAAACCCGGCCCCGATTGGTTCACAACATTCATGAAAAGGGATCAACATAGATCCCTCAGAAAATCTGAGAATCATTCTCAAGCATGTGCTGAGGGGTTAACTAAGAAATCAGTAGGTGACTTTTTCAATTTATGTGAGGAGGTTTATAATGACAATGAGTCGATGTGCCAACCAAACCTTGTTTTTAACATGGATGAAATGGGATTCAACCTCAACAATAAGCCGTCAAAAATTGTCAGTGAGAATCGTACAAAGGAGGTAGTAGCAATAACGAGTGAACATTTTTGAAACCGAAAATTCATAGGCTGAGGAATCTGATTTATCTCTTGACTCTTCATTAAAAAAACCCACCTGTATCTCTGGATGAGCTCCCTCCTAATTTGACAGAAATAAATTCACCTGGACCATCTCAGATAGGTCAATCAAAAGAGAGGTTTCACGAATCAATCTCAGTTCCAACACCGAGGAGGGCCATCAAGAGGATGAAATGCCGCTGGTGCCAAAAAGTTGAGGTTTTAAAGTTTAAGTGAAAACATCGTTATTACAGCCACTAAAAGGAAGCTGAAGCTGGAGAATGAGAATAATGGAAGGAATTTTAGAAATAAGCGGAAGGCTAATAACAGGAAAGAGTGATTAGATGATCATGAGAACAGTGAGTCCAAAAGCAATTTTGTGGAATATGCATCTAAATTTGATCCTAGCACATGCAAGTTAAATTGTGAAAATAAACGATATTTAAAACTTCGACCGCCACGAGTTCAATTTGTATGGATATAGTTATACACCTGTTGTTAAAAATGTTTATTAATGCTAAAACAACGTAAATAGGAACTCTATCAACGTGTTGAAATGCCCTTTAACCAGGTATTAGTGATGAAAGTTCGAAGGCTTTCGCAGGAGGAATAATAGTATGCTTCAGTCTTTTTCGGTAGCAGCTCAGTGTGGCACTTTGTCTACTAAGCTTTCACGGCCATTACAGGATGCATGCTCATGATAGACACCCTAATAATACACTCTGTAATAGCTGCAGAAGCTTGGACGACAAAACGCCACACGCAGCGGCCAACTAAAGAGACTGAAATAGGTATTGGTCATGTTCCTGATGGCAGAGAACTTTTTTATAATTTATTACCTATGCAATTAAAATATTTTTTACTTATGAAACGTAATCATAAACCCCATTTTGTGTTAATTTACTCTCAATTGTTTTCATCTTAAACTGAATAATACATATATGATATTACACCTGGCTACATCTGTGAAAAACTAAAATGATCAAAATAGTCACTTGAGTGATCAGAATAGCCCGGTCATTTTTGACATTTCAATATTTTTTGTGTCGTCAATTACACTGCTCTGTCTCCCAAGGTTCATTAACTTTATGAATTTTTCTCTCCGTACTCTTTTGAGCAATGAGTAAGCTAAAAGTAGGCACAGACCAATAGTTTTTCAAATAGTATTAACTCTGTCCATGACGCAATGATATTAAAATGATTGACATAGCCCCGGTCTACCCTATCCGAAGAAAATGACTTTCAACCTTCAAAGTTTATTCCCCTTTAATGATCATAGCTGAGAGTTACTATGGCGATTTTTCCTGCATTTATGGCGATATAAAGACGTAAAATCGACACAAAAAACATGTTTATTTCCTCTGATATACTTTCAATTCTGTTGAGTTCATAGTTCTCGAAAAACTAGTCTGCCTCTCTCTCTCTCTCTCTCTCCCTCCGGGAGAAATTCTATCCGTGCGAGATAATTGCATGAGATTTCAGCAGACGTTCGTGGGCGTTGCTGCGCTTACTTTGGCCTCTGCCGTCGTGGGTGAAACGGATTCGATGCAGGTCACCCGAGATGATTTTTCCACGGCGAATGTCAGTGCATTTTTCATTGTCTTTGAGCAGGGTTTCGTACTACCTTATCAGGGTATTTCTGCGATGACTAGAAATATGAACATCCTTTAGGGACAAGAAATAACCATTCATCAGCCTTTAACGCTTATTTGATGAAAATGACCAATATTCTACAAAAAATAACACATATTTCGCTCCAGCAACAAAAATGAAATACAAACACTAAACGAGTGAAATTAGGCAAGCCAGGGAAAAATTTCTTAAGCTGGAGTCGCCATGGTATACATATATATGGATATATATGGTAGTGATCAGCAGTTACCTGAAAATATCAACAAATTTCCAAAGGCTATGCGACTTAAGAAAGAAGATTGCCCAGGAATTAACAAAACTTTGTAAGTTTTACTCAGATTTACCTAATTTCTCTCCTCTCACAATCAGTGAGACTTCTGTATTCTGCTTCCCTCTTCCGGATACTAGGATATAGTTCATCGTTTCATTTATTCACATGCTGTATTCTTGGAAAACTTGGTATATTACGTTTAGTAACCTTTGAAGATCATCGCAATTTCTAGCTATGACTGCGATATCATCTGTGATGCAGAGTATATTTATAACTTCTCCGTTTATCTTTACACTGCTCAGTCCAATTTCTTGGGTTCCTCTCATTACCACCTCCAAGTACACGTTTAACAGTGCTGGTAGGAGGTTGCATCCTTGTCTTACTCCTTTGTTAATTTTAGATTCCTTTCGTTTTCCGTCTCTCATTCGCAATGTGACGACTTGCTTTCTGAATGGTTGACAGATTATTCTTCTGTCGTCGTAATCCAATCCGAGTTTTTCCAGCAGTCAGACCATCTTGTTCCACTGAACATTGTCGAATGCTTTCTCCAGGTCCGCGAATGTGACGCATACAATGGTTTGTTCACATGTATCGTTTCCTCTGTCATTACTCTTAGGCTGTGTACGACATCCCTGGTACCTTAGTTCTTTCCTAAGGCCAAATTGGTTCACCGAGGGGTCGTCCTCAATGTTCCGTTCTATCCTTCGGCTTATTATCCGTGTGAGTATTTTGTTATGCGTGAGGCACTAGACTCAAGGTTTGGTTCTCCGGACATCTCTCAGTCCTTGTCTTCTTTGGTATCGCAATCAATACGCTCCTTATAATGTCCTCTCGTAGTGTTTTGCTTTGGTAGCTATCTTAGATTAATTCATACAGGTTGCCCTTGGCTTTACTTCCGAGCGCATTGATGACTTCTCCGTATATGCCGTCTGCTCCAGATGCTTTGTTTTCCTTGAGGTCTTTTATTGATTTATCGAATTCTCACCTCAGTATGCGTGGACCCCAATCATCCACGTCAACTTCGCTCTCGTCATTCATTAGATTTCTTCCAGCGGCGTCGGCTGTTCTTCGATATATTGCTTCCATATATTCCCAATGTCTTCATCCTCTATCAATATATTCCCGTCCGCATCCCTGATGTTGTTGCTTCTCCTTTTTCTCTCTCCTAAATGTTTCTTTACTAGCTTGTATTCTCTTTCGGTGTTATTCCTCTTCATGTTTTTGTTGACATCCTTGTAGCAGCTTTCGACCTAAGTCCTCCTAGCCTCCTTGTACTTTTGATGACTTGGTTCCTAAGCTCCTTGTAGAGAGTTGCTTCACCTTAGCTACTGGGGTTCTTGTATTTACTTTTTTCTTTTATTAGTTTGTTTATCTCCTTAAACTTTATACACAAATGTAAATACCAAATTAGAAGAACTGTTGACTAAAAAAAATGGAAAATAACATTTAGCCTGAGGTGTTTGTAGTAGCATCCATAGGATTTAATTTTAGGCAACTCTTAACGATTGAATAATGACAAGATAACAATCTACCCCAAAGTACATTAGCCAGGTTGCGCTCTTGAAGTGACAAGAGCCAAGTACACGATCCTTAAAGCAAAAGCTGGGCACTTGTATCTGAGTAGATAACGTTTCTATGCGTAATAGCCTACTCAGATTTTAAGTGGATGATATGCAATTTCCAATTATAGTTTTTGGTTAAGATAAAATCTATATCACTAACGTGATTTACATGCTCAATCTTTTCACTTTTATGACGAACACATCCGAACGAGATAAATCAAATTGAATATCTATGGTATATATTAATTGCATGTACCGGTGTATTATTCACACTAAATAACTTCGATTTGCCTTTTAAAATCGAGTTGTCCAGATACCAACAATGATTCTCTTTAGATTCTCTTTTTGCATCCGAGATTGAACTTCGGAGACACTGTACGCGTAATGACCCAGGGCAGTGTCATCGGCAAAAGAAGTCCATTCACCGTTAAAGATACCATTACTACTACTGTTGATTTATATGTGAAACAATACTGGCCCCAGCACAGAACCTTGAGTCATTTCACAGCCAAAGGGAACTTCCCACTGAGGAAATCATTTATTTTCACTTTTTGGGTTCTACCAGACATATAACTGTTGAGCCAATGATTCGCTCAGTCTCTAATACCTATCTTTGAAAGCCTTCTTAACGAGATAGAATGGCTAACATAATCAACCCCTTTGGCTATACAAATGAATAAACCCGATACTTTTTCAGGGTTGGTGAGGATATATTAGAGCAAGATAGGCCCCTGAAAGTGTAGAAAACCGGGAGGAGATTCTCTGGCATTCAATAAAACCTAAGTTAACCGGTAGAATACCTACAGAAGCAACGCTCACATAGATCAGATCCAAATTTTAATAGTGCATTCTCAATGGATTGCTTTTTCAAAAAAACCAAACTGGTAACTTGAGTTATTGGTCTTATTTAAAAAAAACAGAGTAACCTTGATTTCTTCCCATTTTCCAATAGAAACCGGGAGAAGAGAGCTAGATCGATACTGATCCATATCTGTTCTGACATATTTCTTGAAAATTGAAAAGTACAACTAGTGCACTGTTTAATTTGTCTGGAAATTTGCCGGTTTCCATGCTTTAATTGGCTTTATATGAAAAGATATAACCACATTTTCATCAAAGGCCTTTGTGAAAATATTGTCTATACCTTCGGAGTTATTGGATTCGAAGGCAAAATTTGAGAAAATATTGTCTACACCTTTGGAGCTATTGGATTCCGGCCCTTGATAATATTTTTGACTACCTGAGTGAACGTTGGTAATAAAATATAGTCTTGAGCAAGACATTTGGGATCTGTAATCTGGCAGAATAGTGGAAAAATAAGAAGTCTTTTGACTTTCACTACTTATAATGACCCAATTAAAATTTTTCTAAACTCATAAGCAATACCTTGACAGTTAGAA
Organism: Ceriagrion tenellum; assembly: GCA_963169105.1. Lineage (NCBI taxonomy): Eukaryota > Metazoa > Arthropoda > Insecta > Odonata > Coenagrionidae > Ceriagrion > Ceriagrion tenellum. The sequence goes on along the minus strand of OY720642.1, from coordinate 134,046,727 downwards.
ATAAATTCGCCATTTTCCAAAGATTTGATATTATCGACATAAATCAGCGCAATTTTGAGCCTACAATATCTTCCACAACACGCCATAACTTGACTATGTATTTTCTTTGAGCCTGAAAACTGCTCCATAAATAGATTTCCGTTAGTAGTTTTTAATACAGTTATGTGAACGGATAACTAAATCTAGTCGGAATTCATACGATTTTTAATACCGGGTTAAATTTTCATTAAATGGCTAAGAATTTACGTAATATGATTGCCTTTAAGAGTATTTCCTTCAAATTTCACTGATAAGCTCATGCTATTACTTTGGCAAGCAGAAAGGGGACATTGGCCTTCGGGTAAGCTCGTTCAACCGCCGGAGAGGAGAGTTTCAGGATCAATTCCATGGGATTCCACCGAATTCCTCGAGCTCAAATCAAAGCGATAGGATTTTCTGGGAGCCATAACTGTCGGGGAAACTGCAGGTGGTTCGAAAGATGAAGCAACTATCAACGTCACAGCACTTGTGGATTGTACGCGCCGGAGGGCTCGGCGCCACGTGACTCCTGCGTCTTCTCCCAATAAAATCAGACCTTTCCCTCGAAGTCCTTTATTCTGATGTGGATAACCAAAACCCTTGCCCAGCGTCAAATAAAAACATTCAAGGAATCATTCTAAGCACGAAGACTATAAACAGATAGCGACCAGCCACAAGGAACCAACTTCCATTCGTTTCATAATGGGGGATTGTAAATATGGTGTCAACTGGGCAGATAAACTACTACTAAACACTTAGGACAACATTTTATTCAGCGGTATCAGCTCTAGTATTGGTGATATCAAATGATATCAAAATTCGAAAGCGATTTTTGCACGTGAGCAGCATTGGGGAGTCACAGTCACACAGTGCATCACTCACTCTCCTAATAATTCAGATACTCAGACGATTGGTTTAGCTCTCGATCCCATTTTCCTCTCCGCTTATTGTTTCATTCCCATTAATTTCCCATTCCCACCTCCCTCATATCCCTCACAATTTCCCTGATTCATCACATCCTTGGCCACACACAATAATTCTTCCTCTTTGTATCGAAGTTTCCCATGCTTTTACGTCTTTCAACGAGAACAATTAGTTTGTCTCTTCTTATTCGCAGTTTTTTCATTAATGATCTCTCCCTCCCCGCAAGACTTTTCCGTTGCGGCTTTATGATCTTCAGCCCGTTTCATACTGTCAAATTCACGAAAAACGCCATTCGGGATTCATCGATTAAGCTCCGTCTTGTCTTGAAAGGCTTTGTAGCCATCAAATTCGTGAATCCGTTCTTACATGAGTGAATTATAATATTTTGTCTAAAAATTTATTATGAATAAACTTCATTTTGTTATTAACACACTTTTTAAACGACTAATTAATAAATTTAACCATTTCTTTGAACTTTTCGTAAAATAAGTTTTACAACTATTGACCGAAAAGCTGGATATTAAAAAGGTATCATAAACTTGCGTATGTATGCGAATGATAATACCAAAAATATTGAGAAAACTTTATGTGTTAGTTTGGCTTCCATAGTCATTCTTACATATGTCGGTTGAAGATTGGAACAATTTGTAAATTTTCATATGAGAAACACATATATTCCCACACATACATCTCATGTGTTTCGATCTTTAATCATGAAGTTATTCCAAAAAGTTACGCCAAAAACCATCACTTTACATTTATTTTTTGAAAATTGTTTTTTTTTCTTGGTTTAGAATGGCATTATACGACAATTCAGTTCGATATAGTGGATTGGTATGTTATTTTTTTGTTCCTATATGAGCGTCAAATTATTGTGTGATATTCCACTAACACACACTGATTGAATAATTGCATCGACAGTTTTTTCAGTGGTTCCACCGAGAAAGGCATAAATATCATTTCATGCATGATACATAAAATTGTAGAAAAATAATATCGTATATTAGACAAAAAACAAGGCTTATATCTTTCAGCGCTGCTTTTCTCGCAATCAGATCTTGATATTGCGGTGGTGTGGCGAAGGGTTGATGATCGGGAAAATACGCGTAAAATAGCATTGTCCTATTTTAATTAAATCCCCATATCATGGAAAAATGTTATTAAGTAGAGAAAAGTTCCTGAAAATTGATAAAAGATAACAAGGATGCATCTTTTTCGTCTTACTTAACGGGTTTTATTTCGTAATTACTGAGAAAATTGAAGACAAAATGTGGTAATTTCACGAAAAGGACGCTGCGGTCGGTGTCAATGGCATCAATGAAAGGTGCTAATCCCAAATACACTCTCGTGTAGTATGATTGTCAGTTTTTGTGCCTCAATTTGGTTTCTTTTTTTCAATCGTTAATGCACTTCATCCATCACAAGCGAAAGTAGGATTTTCAAAAATAGGGCTTTAGTATTTGATTGGCTAAAATCGTCTTAAGGTGTAATTTCCTTAAGTAATGTTAATGTATTTTTTCACGTTTTTGCGAGAGGGCGAGAGAAAATTTTCATGGTTCCATAATCAGCTTCCAATGGTATGCGTATTTCATGTTAAAATGTCTCTTTGTGCATTGAAGTTTATGTGTGTTTCCTTGATGTTGATTGCTTTCTCAATTTGAGGCTTAAGGAATTGATTGTTAATTGATTGTTTTAAGAGCGTTCAATGCAGATGAATCGCGCATGAGCTGTTTTTGAATGAATAACACATGAACCATATGAAGGAATGTTAGAAAATAGTTCTCGTGAAATGGTTTTCATTTGAACTACTTTTGAACAAATATCATTTTATCTGAATTGTTGATGGTTTTAATGTGGGATCCCTTTCAATGCATCAGAGACTTGCCATGTACATTTTTTCCAGACTTATCGTGACTATATAACTAAAAATGCTTGGTAAATTGAGGATATTTCAAGCACCTACTCTATAAATTACTCATAAGGTACAAAAAGAGAGGCGGTAAATATACAGCCAGGATCATAATTTTAATTTTTTAAATAGTTTTTTATTATTTTTGGAATAATCTCGTGTGGTATACGTTAGAATATTCCTAGAATTTAGAATGAATGTTGTCGTTGGACACTTCAAATACAATTGGTTTAAAGAAGTTCTTAAATGTTCGACGAGAGAGCATTTTTGAATAATACTTGTGTGGACTGGAAACGAAGGATCTATGAACGGTCTAAAGGGACTCTTTCACTCTTAAAACCATCAGTGAACGTTCTCCGTTTGAATGCTCAGGATAATTCAGTCGTGGACTAGTTTTGAATTAGTTCATGAATGTCTTCTGCATGGTCACTCCCCACTGGGCTTAGTATTCGTTTCGACTGGCGCGGTCGCAGAGGAACGCCAATAAGACAATCCGATCGTGTCCTTTTTGATCGCGAGTCCCATTTGGTTGCAGGTGTTTAGGAGTTCGGAAGGATGGATGGATGGACGCGCGAGAGAGACAGAGTCAGAGAGAGAGAGTACTCAGGGGCATACACGGAGACGGTGTGTTAATAATAATAGAGGGAGTAGGAAGGGGAGGGGGAGGTATTGGGGGCGGAAATGAAGAGGAGATGTTTGCGTGTGGATGTGTGGAGGGATGAAGGAGGGAGGGAGGGTGCGGGAGTAAGGGGTAGGGATAAGGGATGGGTTGGCCGCACGCAGGTGCGGCCCGCGTGTAGACGATGGGCCGGGGATGGTCGTCATTTAAATAAACACTGCTTATCGGGTGATGGGAGGTCCGCCCCTTTCACGCCCTGCCGGCCGACGCGCCTCCCGGAGGCGAGAGAGAGAACCACTTCAAATTAGAGGGTACGCGGCCTCCTCATTCCGGCGAGGAGGCGGACAACATCTCTCTGCGCCACGAAAACTGCCTCTCTCTCGAAGGGCGAGTCGGGCCATCGCCCGAAGAAGGGGGTGGGGAGAGGAGGACGAGGAGGTGAGGGGAGAGAGCCCACACCTTTCCCTCCTTACTTCCTTCGCCACCACGAAACAACAACACGAATAGATGGGATCTCGAGCCGATTGTCCCTCTCGATTAGTCCTTCGGGAGGAACGTGTATAAATGAGCGTGCTTGGAGGATGAGGACGGGGGAAGTCGTCCTCTCATCCCCCTGCAACGACAGGGGCAGGTGTGGCCGTCGGGACGGCCCAAAGGAATCGGATATTATTCCCATTTCCCCATCTTGCCCTGCCCCCACCATACTTCTCCTCCCTCCCCCCTTTCCCGCCCCTTCCCCCCCCATGAGGCCCCCATCGCATTCCCGTCCCCGAGGGGTAGACTCACGAGAGGTATCCCATCCCTGCGCGTGAGCCCCCGTTTCCTGATTGGCCAATTATCTCCTCCTGTAAATAGCTCTCATGACCCGTGTTTACCGACACCTTTCTCACATCTAATGAAATTGTTAATCGCCACGTGATGCGTCGGCGACGGTGATAAAATTTGAGCATCAACGACCCGCTTGCATAAAATATATCCACACTTTATTTTGTGTAAAAGTTTTATTACCGAAGGAGTCTCGTGTATCCAATTTCTTGAATATCATATGGATGCACAATGGCAGCCCGATGCGTAGGAGCCTTCTGGTCCCTTTCGTGCCCTCCAATTTGTCTGGAGGAGGGAAGTGGCAAATAGTCATCGGCTACAAAATGGGGCACAAGATAGAATAACAGTGGACAGCTGGGTGCATATTCACCGCGTCTATGCACGAATACACACATCGGGTCAATGATTGTGGTATACTGTAAAATCCCAGTCTATGCTGAGATTAAATGTGCACTATTTGCCTTGCGACGCCGAAACTGGGATGATGGAAGATACTCTAGCTACGCTGACATAACGTACGGAGTTTTCCAAGACATAAAAAAATCTGAGAAGTAAAGCCATTAAAATAACTTTTACTGTGCCTTTACTTTTTAAATTGTGACTTTAACGGTGCTGACAAAACTTAAACTCGTGTTTTAAGTCTTTTTAGCAAGCAGTCAGACTTAGTATCTCAACTAACATTTAAGCCCGATAATTTAAATCAATTTTTTATTGAGTCTATCAATGAGCTGATTTCAAAAATTGTCAGTTCTCCAGCAACGGCCTCCCAGGTTTTTAATAACCTGTGTTTTACCCCTTCACCCTTCAAATGGAAATGGATAGCACCCGAGGATATGAGAAAGGTAATTAAAAACTTAAAAAAGCCCAATTGTAAAGATATTTATGGCTTATCAAGCAAACTATTCAATGATATTAGCACTATTATTGATGAACCCCTATCTATTATATTCTATTCCTGTTTCCAATCAGGTATTTTCCCCAAGGCTCTAAAAATCTCTAAAACGATCCCCATCCGTAAGAAGGGCGACAAAAGTTTACCATCTAGTTACAGGTCAATTTCAATTATTCCAATTTTTGGTAAATTAATGGAAATTATTATTAAATCCCAACTAAATGAGCACTTTGATAACAACAATATTTTCTCCAAATCGCAGTTGGGTTTCCGCAAGGGTTTCTCCACTTCCTTAGCAGTCCGGCATGTTGTTCATATCATTCTGAACGCTTTTGAAGAAAAATCTTCAGTTGCCTTAACTGCATGTGATCTCTGTAAAGCATTTGACTGTGTCTCTCACCCAATCCTAATCCATACGTTGCATCACTATGGTATCAGGAACATAGAATTAAAGCTCCGTGAATCATATCTGTCGGATCGTTTTCAATGTGTGTGCATTAACAAGAATCGATCCTCACCTCTTGAACTTGAACATGGTGTCCCTCAAGGTTCTGTCCTCGGTCCCTTGTTGTTTTTAATCATGATAAATGACCTCCGTAAGAATGTCCCATGCATGCCGATGACACTACTTTTGTTCAAAATGTAAAAGACTCGTCGAATACAAACAGTATTTCAAATTCTGTATTGTCAGTAGCTCAAAATTGGTTTTCTGTGAATGGGCTTGCTTTAAACAATGATAAAACTCAAATAGCATTATTTTCACTTAGCCCACAAATAAACCACAATAAAAGTCTCAGATTACTTGGCTTTGAACTTGACTGAAAACTAAAATGGGATTCTCATATATTTTCTACCATTGCCAAGCTATCCAAAGTAACTTATATGCTGCGGAAACTGAAACTCCCACTACCAATAGACTGCCAGCGGCAATTTTATTTTGCCCTTTTCTATTGTCAACTGACATATGGCATAGAATTATGGGGTCATGGTCCCAACTCAAAGGGTGTTTTCAAGATGCAAAAAAGGGCCATTAGAATTATTTCAGGTCCGTACTCAATGGACAATTGTAAACCTCTTTTTATAAAACTGGGTATTATGACCCTCTATGGTCAATATATTTATAAAGGTGTATGTGAAGTGAAAGAAAACCTGAGCTCATTAGAGACAGGAGCCAGCTATCATCACCACTTCACAAGAAAAAGGGACAATTTAGTGGTGCCTCACTTTAGACTATCCAAAAGTGCCAATTGTTTTAATGTACTTAAACTTCGATTTTTTAATATACTGCCCCGAGAGGCTAGGTTTGTCAGCCTGTCGAAGTTCAAATGGACCTTAAAGCGTTGGCTTTTGAGTAAAGCATTCTATTCATTGAAGGCATTTGCGGAATGTGATACTTCAGACCTCACCTTTTGATTCCTGATTTCCTTTTATATATTTTTTCATTTGTGTTCTTACTTTTTATACCTCTACAAGATGACCATCGCATTGTATTACTTAATGTCAAATAAAAATTATTATTATTTCTTGTTACTTCTGTAACTTTCCCCTCCGAGTCCTCGGCTAACATCGGGTTTCGTTGCCGTCATAATGGCCGACAACTCGAGAGGGGCGGTGCAGAGTTCGTAGCCGCTTCCGGTTAACCCATCGGATTAGTGGCTACGCTACGTTCGGGTCGTGCGCACGGAGCAGACGGAGCGACCCCAAGAGGACGGCCTTCTGCATGCGGGCTGCAAGTGATTCCGCCTGTGCCACGCAAGCAGGAATACACTTGATGCTCTGTATCAGCGAGCCCTTGATTCCACCGAGCACACCTATGACTAGGACTAATAGTTTCACAGAGTGTCCCGGGTACATCTGCCGAAGTTCGAACAGCAGGTCTTGATATTTCGTCCGTTTTTCCGCCTCTTTCGAGTCCAAGTTCGTATCGGCCGGAGCCGAAAACTCGATTACAAACATGGAACGAGATCGGCGGTCGAGGAGAACGATGTCAGGCTTGTTCGCCTCCAACTGCCTGGTGGTGGGGAATGAGTAATTCCACCAAATTTTTATTTTGTCGTTCTCCACGACGGACTCAATATCTCCAGGGGCATAGGGCAACACATAAACTTCGTCGATGCCGTAATGATGTCGAAGGTGGAAATACAACACTCGCAGAGCTGCATTGTGCCTAGTTAGATACGCTGATTGCGCGTAATAACTGCAGCCGGAGAGAAGGTGACTCAAAGTCTCCGGCTTGGCTCGCCACGCTCTGCATCTCGTGTCCGCCACCTCCGCCTTGAATATCATTCGGCGGTACAGGAGAGTGTTGATGACACCATCCTGGCACGCGAGAACGAAACCCTCTGTTTCGGACCTGAGACCCGCGGAACGAAGGAAGGCAAACGTCAGCTCCTTCGATAGCCCATGTTTTTCCATGTTTCGGTAGAAACATCCATGCATGGGCTTATCGGTGTGTGTCTTGAGCAAGGTCTTCTGCTCAGCCTTTTTGACCTCGAGCTTTAAGACGTCTGCCCTCAGTGACACGATTGACGTGCCACTGTCGTTACCGTCGGATGACAGGTCAAATTCCAGACCGATTTCGTCCGCTGCCCTCTTCGCCGCCTGGAAGAGGAACGCCCCCACCCCGGCACCTTCGTGCTCCCTTACGAGAGTGAGTAGGGGGTCCGTGCTGTTGAACATACGGCAAACTGTACCCAAAATAACTCTGTTATGTAGACACTCCAGGCTCAACACACCTCTACCTCCTACACTGCGAGGGAGATACAATCTGGCGACGGAAGATTTCGGATGAAGACTTCGATAGATGGTCAGCATCTTCCTCGTTCCCCGGTCGAGGTTTTGCAACTCGTTGACATTCCATTTCATGCATCCGAAGGTGTACAGCAGTGTCGGAACCGCGAACATGTTCGTGGCAAGAACCTTGTTCTTGCTAGACAGCTCAGAACTCCAGATTTTTCTGAGAGTCTGTCTGTACTTGGCGGTGAGTCTTTCCTTCACTGCTGCTACCTCCTAGTGGATTGCACTCACACATTTGACCAAAACTGGTCCGTTTTGACCCTCCATTGGGTCCGGTGATCCTCACTCCAATGACGTACGTCGGCAGACCGCACGGCGGCCACCAAAAAAGCGAATCAGAGGGATACCTAATCCCAAATATTTGGGCAACTTTTTTATTTTACTCTCGGTACGCAGAGATGTGCGGTAGGCTCTATCGAAAGCGGAGCCGACGGTTACTCGTCTCAGTTGTTTGGGGGAACCAAACTAAAACGAGCACTTCGGGGAGGCGGAGGCCCCATGGAGGTCCTTTTGACCTCCATCCGCCTCATTGGTGTCGGTCTCGAAGGGGTTGTGGTTTCGTTAACCTTTCCTTTCCCAATCCCTTCCTTCCCCCTCTTCCTAGTCCCTAGGTATAAGCGAAAGCTTGCAGGCCTGGGGACGGAGGTTGTAATCCCTGCGGCGAGAGCCGAAACACCTGCTGCTACCTCCTGCATTCGACGTTGGGGGACGCCGAGGTATTCGTAGCATCCGTCATCTTGCAGATGACGAACGACGTTCCCGTCATCGAGTTGCGAGTCTTCCTTGTCCTCCGATATTCTTCCTTTCGCCAGGTGGATGGATGCACACTTGTCCAATCCGAATTCCATCCCTATATCCTCACTGTATTGATGTACGGTGTCCAGTGCAACGCGCAGTTCTTTGGCGTTGGAAGCATAAAGTTTAAGGTCATCCATGTAAAACAAATGGGTGACCTTGTGCTTCCTGTCACCAGGAACGCCGCACATGTATCCTCGGCCTCGTCTCAGCTTGAAGGAGACGGGGAGGAGGGAAATACAGAACAGGAGGGGGCTCAAGCTGTCGCCTTGAAAAACGCCACGGTGGTATGTTACCAACTCAGTGGAGACGGTCCGTTTGCCCGATGTCAAGACGAAGCGCGTTCTCCAGAGTGGTAACAGGCGTTGGATGCAGGACACAACCTCTGGGTGGACTTTCATCAACTTCAGCACGGCGATGAGAAGCTCATGCGAAGTTGTGTCGAAAGCTTTTCGATAGTCCACCCAGGCCATTGATAGGTTTCGCTTATGTCGGGCGGCAACCTGACATATGCACCTGTCAATGAGCAGGTTGTCCTTGCATCCCGCGATTCCTCGTTTGCACCCCCTTTGCTCGTACACCTCCTCCCACACAGGCTGGATCTGCCGGAGGATAAGGTCGCTCAAGATCGTGGTGAACGCCTTGTATACAGGCGATTCGGCTCACGCCGCAGGGTTACAACTTCCGCCCCCGGTTTGCAAGCTCTCGCTTATTACCGAGGACATGGAAGAGGTGGGAGGAAAGGATGGGTAGGGAAGGTTAGCGAAACCACTGCCCCTTCGAGACCGACACCAATGAGGCGGATTGAGGTCAAAAGGACCTCAAGGGCCTCCGCCTCCCCGAAGTGCTCGTTTTAGTTTGGTTTCCCCAAACAACTGAGACGAGTAACCGTCGGCTCCGCTTTCGCTTGAGCCTACCGCACATCTCTGCGTACCGAGAGAGCCTGTTGCCCAAATATTTGGGATAAGGTATCCCTCTGATTCGCTTTTTGGGTTGCCACCGTGCGGTCTGCCGACTTACGTCATTGGAGTGAGGATCACCGGACACAATGGAGGGTCAAAACGGACCAATTTTGGTCAAATGTGTAAGTACAACCCACTCCTCAATAGGTCCCGGCAACCCCTCGCCTTGTATACAGTGTTTAGACAGGTTATAGGGCGATAGTTCTTCGGATTGGACAAGTCTCCCTTTTTCGGAATGAGAACCGTGCGTCCCTCAGTCAGCCAAGGTGGAAATGGTTCTCTACCTGTGATGAGGGACGTGAAGATTCTGGCCAGATATTTGTGGGTAGAAGTGAACTTCTTCCACCAGAAGCTATTCACGGCATCCATTCCTGGAGCCGCGAAATTATTTTTTCCAGAGAAAGCGTGCTTCACGTTACTTTCCGTGACTGAAAGGGGTCCATCCACATTGTGTAGGTGGCGGTCGCAGAACTCTTTAAAGTGTGCGATGGCCGGAGTGTCTCCATTGAATGGCCTCGACGTTTCGTAGATATCCTTCCAGAAACGCTCGACCTCATGAACGGGTGGCGGGGATTCAACAACAGGCGGAGGAGGCCGAAAGAGACGGGACGGCTGAAGGAGAAATGTGGAATTCTCCCTTACGGATCTACTCCTTTTCAGGAGTTTTTTCTTGGCCGAGGTAAGCGCCCGTACCCTATCGACCTCGTGCTGCTTAATAGTAAGCAACACGTTTTTGTTCAGTGTGTGATGGTTGAACCTGAGGCTGCGCGCAATGCGCCGAACTTTGGATGTAAAGGTTCGCCCGGCAGTGATATACTCAATCACACACTGAATCTCCGACGCCTGCTGTCGCGCCAGCGTGATCTTGGCATCCAGCTTTTTCAGCCTTGCTACTGCTTTATCCTCCCGAGAGGAGTCCTTTCGGGGGGTTGCCAAAACCTTGGCCGCAACGTAGACCACGCAATTCACCGTCCAGAGATCTGACGTCTCTGTCAGGATCTCGTCGATAGATCCATTCATTTGGGGCAGGTGGTTACCCCGCAGAGAGATCTTGCGATGGATGTTTCTCTGCCTAGTGTGTCCTTCGTCATAGCTAATTGTGCTTCTTAACCGCGATCGGAATAGTTCAGAGTCAGTCTGACCTACATCCTCCCTCTTAGTAGGAGATACCGACAAACGTGCGGTACTCACGTCAGCAGGTGCAGGCGCTGCCTGTTACGGGGAGGGTGGTTCGGCTGGTGGTGTGTTACTCTGAACCTGCGGTTGGTGGATATTTTCCTTTTTTCGCAGGTGGTTGGCCTGGTCGCGCAAGTTCTGCTGCGACAGGTGGTCGTGTTCCGGATGCATCTCACACCACAAAGAGTGCATCCTGGCCATGTAACCCCTGCGTTCGGGCTCGCTGGCAGCATAGCATGCGAGGAGGTCGCCCCTTAAGGCTTCCGTCCACTCCATGCGAGCTCCCACCTGAGTTCTTTTTGCTTGGCCACGCCCAACTCTACTGGGGCCCCCATCCGAGAGGGGCCGGTTGTGGGTGGCCTTATCTGAATTCATCATAGGAACCAGATTATACTACATGGCGGGTGGTTAGCCCGCCACATAGACGTCCACCATTAGCCGGCAAAGCCGTTGCCAGGTACGCCACGAGGAGGCTGGTGGTCCGCTTTCGTACCCTTATTATTATTATTATTATCATTATTATTATTTTGGCGGAGATTTCTGGTGCGGAAAATCTACGTAAAACATAACAAATAAAGATACAAGGTTTTTCAGTCAAATTTTAGTTTCTGGCAAACTTAATACAACCCTGTTTCAACTTGCTCGTAGCACATGACTGTCTTATGTACTGATGTAAATGGGCAACATTTGATAAAGAAAATGATTATTTGAACAAATGATTCTTTCCCAACGCCCTTGTCGGTCGCAGTGCCTCAAAGATCATGTAAGTCCTACTTGGTTTTCAAGAATCAATCCAGACGTCTTTAACTCGAAGTCAAGCCCCGAACCAGAGTTCTTGGAATAGAGCAAGCGTTTTACCGCCAAGCGAACATGACTCGGACTGCTTTGGCACGTGGGACTTTGAATCCCCCCAAGGGGATATGGTGTGTCCGCAAGGGGACATGGGGCGTCCCCCATGCAACGGTGGGCATCCCAAAGGGGACATCCCCATCCCCATGTCCCCTTGGGGACATTTCCAGCAGGGATGCAATTCAGCAATTATTTTATCATACGAAAGCACTACCATGGTGTTGCCTTTCCTCTTGCCGACATAATTTGAATGAATCTTTCATTTAGTTCGATAATCTCGTGAAGGAGATGAAGTAGACGAGGATAGTGAAATAGTGAAATTGGCATCATCATTCAGTTATTTTGCTCCACTAAAGCACACCAAGAAAGAAACAATGCACGTATCAGAGAATGAAATTACAGCGGTCAAAAATTAGAGCGAAACATCTTCATATTACATCGTCTTCTTCGTGAAAATTTGTCGGTAGTAAAAATCTAACGCAAAGTGGCACGTTGCATAAGGCATTATTTGACATAAATTAACGAAATTTTGCTATTTTACACAAAAAAACTAACAATTATGCTTTTGCAATATTCAAATGTTGCTCAGTAAACATTTTAGGAGAAAATAATGACCCGTGCATTTGTGATGCTTTCCTAAAAAAATTCGCAGAAGCGATGGAAGGCGTCCACATTAGACTGTCAGAAACACTGCAGAAGTTAGCACTATCTCAGCGGAGGACAGAGGGACATGCAAGGAGATTCTGGAGTGGCACGCAACTATTTATGCGCTTACCGTGAGTCGTTGAGACCACGTTTTAATAACTTATTAAGTAAATCGAAAAAATTCTTGGACCACACTTCAATTGAGTCCAATCAATTTATCCGTTGGCGATGGCCGCACATGTCGCAACATAAATGATGCAAGATTCATATTTTACAATTCTAGTTTAAAAAAAGTATTGTCACGACTCGAGTTTTCAGAGCGGATTTCGAAATCTAAGCAAAAATGGTTCGTAAATTATTGTATTTTATTCGGCTTGTATATTCGGCGGAACCAATCAAAGCAGCAAGACAAAAGTCTCCTGTCGCACTGGGTCCTGCTCTCGGGACCTTCTAAATGCTCTTGGCACCCACAAATAGGCCATCTCATGAGACCTCAACTCAATAGCTAGAATCAGATTTGCAGAGTGTTACAAGTGCAAAGAGTCAGGAGCACTTATTCAACGTTGGATTGTGAGAAGTGGAGTGACGGTTATCATTCGTCGAGATGAAGGGCGATAGATAAGTATTTGTGAATTCGTTAACCCAACTGAAATTAGAAATAAAAAACCTTTATATTTATTAGTAACCAGTATACTAATATGAAATGCAAGTTTTCGCGCTCAGGAGAAATCCTTTCCTTATGTCATCGAATTATTTCCAAAATATTTGTCTAAAACTGCAAGGATAGCGTTAAAATAGCATTAAAATGCCAAGGTACTAAATCCGTTACAGGATTTATTCTCTTTTACGTATACATAATAGCAATAAAATAAAATTCGCAAGGTCTGGCGGTTATACATAGAGCACAAAAGGAAATACTGACGAAAAATTTGAAAATTTTCCACCAACGGTCGAAAATTTTAAATTTCTCCTTTGAGTTTTTTCTTTTTTTGTGCTCCATGTGAAACCCCCACATTTTGTGGATTTCATTAGTTATACATCGCGACTCTTCACTGGACATAAACGTGCCACTATTCAGCGCACGTGTATCTGGTTTCACGCATATCTGTACATAAACGGAAATTACTCCGGTCACCAAATCGCGATGAAACAGACGCCAAGAGAAAGCAAGAGAGAGAGTTCATGCTCTCTGTTCAGCAATGCCACCTCAAAATCATTTATACTCTTCACTTTTTCCGCGGTGTCTTGTTGCCAACTGTGATTCTGAAAGTATCCCATCCCATCATCGCGGTGATAATGACAGTTGTTGCCCATACCATTGTCGGGATCTAAATATTGTGGAGAGAGCAAAGTGCTAAATTGTTGATTGGTGTCGATTCTACTAAATTAGGCGGGGTTTCTTTCACTTTCATCGAGTCGACAATGAGTTTTTCGTGTACCGCAACGTGATGAAAATTATGGCCTTCCTAAAATGTAACTGAGAGTGTCTTCGCTTCAAGTGGCAGCTTCTGGTCTCTTGATTCTATTATCAAGTCTTAGAAATCTCATTCCTTGAAACCCACGCGTAAAATTCATATCAGGTAATTTTTTCAACACAACAGCCAGTAATCCAAAATTAATCCTAAGTCTCAACGGACACTCATTAAGGAACGCGAACAAAAGGAAATCTTTGGTTGATTCGTCATCTGATGAGGTGACCAAAAACGGAGATTATTATCACCCTTGAGGGTCATGTGAATAGTTGGGTGAGGGAAGGATTGATGGCCAGGTTAAGAAATGCTGACAGGGTGGAGAGGATTCGGCCTACTCTAAGGCGCCAAGGGGTCAAGATGCAGGATCTGAGTCTTTCCTGGCGAATGCTTAGAATGAAGAGTCCTCGGGTTTCGAGCCGGGTGCTAATGGTGTCGAACTGCACCGACGTTTCGATGACGCCAGAGATCAGGCTGGATGAAAATAATTTCAATCGAGACAAAGGTTTCCAAATCAGCAACACTTGGGAACCTGCTCTGAGAATGCTGGAAAAACGACGGGAAACATCCGACCAATTGGAGCCAACCAGACAAAAGTGGCGGGAAAAATGACCAAATGTCACAATAAAAACATCGGACCATTCTGGCGAAAAATCATTCACCCTGAAGACGATGGCAGACTACGTCATCGAAACGTCGGCGCAATTTAACACCACTACCCGGCAGGAAACCCGAGAACTCTCCATTCTAAGGGGTCAAGAGTTTGACGCCCTGACGGACGGACCTCAGCCCTAGAAGTGATCTCCACGTAGCACCCAAGTAGAGATCATTAGTAATTAGTTGATCTCCCCAGCATGTCTGCGGAATGCTTAAATCGTTAATTTTATTTATTTATTTATTAAAACGCCAAAAACAGCAACTAGGGCCTTTACAATGGGTTTAAATAGACAAAAAATTAGTTAAGAAATAATACAAAAAATATATAGTAATAACAATAAGAACAATAATCAACAACAAGAAAAAGTCGATTGTTGTGGCAGGAGGGAGGGAAGGAAGACGAGGAGGACACAACGCGTTTAAGTTGGGAAGAAAAGATGTTGCGTGAGGAGAAAAGGTGAAGGGTAGGGTGACTGTTGGCAAGGGTATTAAAAAATGAAGGTAGGCGGTAGAAAATGGAACGTTGGGAGGTGGAGAGAGACGGAATTTGGGTGTGTGAAACAGACTTACATCGCGACATCAGGGGTCCCTTAAATACGGCGCAGTAAAAATAAATTTCTTGGCAATGCCATTTCAGACGTAGCACGGCCCAACTATATTGAGACCCCCGTAAAAATTCATTACCATTCCACGCCCATTCATGAGGCTGATTCCACGGATGCCCACGTATTCAGACCACAGAAATGATTAAAACCCCTTCTCTCGACGCTAAACTGAAGCACACCCTAAAGAATTCGACTAAAAATACTAAAGAGATACAGATCCCACGTGATATTAAAGTATATTTTTCTGAGCATGAGTACTGGTTGATTCACGCCAAACACTATTCGAGGACTGCTTTAAGCTTGATTACTAATGATATCCTTTAATAATGTCT
Organism: Ceriagrion tenellum; assembly: GCA_963169105.1. Classification (NCBI taxonomy): domain Eukaryota; kingdom Metazoa; phylum Arthropoda; class Insecta; order Odonata; family Coenagrionidae; genus Ceriagrion; species Ceriagrion tenellum. The sequence continues at coordinate 134,031,254 of OY720642.1, read as the reverse complement.
AAGTAACGGGATAGGTGGGAGGAGGGGTGGAGGCAGAAATAAAGATAACACGATTGGTGATGCGTTAGTAATAGATAGGTACCCCGTAGAGTTATCACTAGAGAGTCACCTCCCAGTTGAGGCAAGTTAATATGGAAACGTGTAAAAACATTCCAGACTTTCACAGACAAATGATTTCTCCTTCCAAATTTTTCACATGGATTCCTGTACTTAGCAAGCTCTATAAAACCAATTCTCTTTCTTCCCCAACTCCTCTTCTCCAGCATCCTCCCCTCTATCACGGCCTTCAGCGTGCCATAGCCCCTTACAAGGAACATTCACGAAGTGTTACGCCCCGATTTGATTCATACCCGGCAGGTTCGTAGATTAGAGTGAAAAAATGAGATCTGTGAAATTTTACGTGCCCTCGTGGCCTACGAGCCGAGATATTAGTGATTAAAATCAGCGAAATCACAACCCGGGCCTCACGCTGTGACGTCACGTTCGCCGTCTCTACGAGGTAGCCGCCCCCGGAGAGGGAGCCGTTCCCTGCCCGCGACGCTCGGCGGACGGCGGCGGATCGACAGCGGTCGACATTCGTCTCTAGGGAGGAGCATACGCAGAATTCTGTCTCTCCGTTGTTTCCTATTAGCCTCTCTGTATTCTCGATTTATTTTCATCATTCTGGGACGATGGAACCACAGCTATCGGATCGATCCTGGGCCTCGCCAACGAGTGACCCAAACGGACGAATTGCCTATGCTCAACCGTGACAACAATCTTATCGTCCCGTGATGAACAAGGAAAAGTGTTGCGATGTACTCTCTTCGGATCTACGAAGGGTATTCGAGTGGGCCGATGAAAGGAACCACCACCCTTTCGGGGTCTCGCTGCCGGGAAGACCACGTTGATGCGAGAGAAAAGGGAAATGGCCCTTGGTTCCTCGTGGGATGTAGGCATAACTTGAGCTTTTCAAAAAAATGTACACGCATACTGGCGCCTTCCGAGAAGGCCCCATCCTCATACAATTGTTAGGTACTGTCATAAAATCACCCGAAACATTCGTGAACGGTATCTTCTTGAATATAAGATATCAGACCAGACGAGAAAGCAAGGAATAAAATGTTGAATTTGGTCATTTATACGTTTCATTTCGGATTTTTCGGACGCATTCTCTTACCTCTAACTTGCTGGCTGCTTGTGGATTGTGCTATACTACTGCAAGATCTGTCAGTTCGTAGGTTATAAGATTGTTTCGGTATAATTATGGCCCTGGTGATAAATCCTCTAAACGTCTTGAAGTTGATGAAGAGTAGATTTCCTGATACGCTTCTTTTTTCGGAAACCACTGCAGAGGAAACCGAACTGGCGGAAAAGCTCGCATGTAAGTTCTTCGTTAGTATTAAGTTATAGTATTTTTTGTAACATTATTTTTATAACGCCATATTTCACTCTTAGTGTATCAAATCAAAGATTTATCATTCAAATGTGTTAATGAATGTGTTTCAGCGATGCTTAAATCCTGTATGGATGACGACGAATACATCTGTGAGATCGAATAAGATCTAATCTTTGGCTTTGACAGTGAGAGGAATGAGGTAACCGTTGAGAATAATGAAGAGAGCAGCGGTGACTCCAAAACGGATGAAGATGTTTCTCCTACTTCTTCTTCGCCATCCTACAATGTATCACCGATGAAGAAACCAAGGCCAGAGCCATATATGGTCCAGAAAAGAATGGCGGTTGACTTTTGTAAGTCTGGAAAGAAGGGAAATCTTCGGCTGAAGACAGTTCAACACAATTTTCGCTTCATTACTAGTAGGGCATAACTGCATCGCTACGAAAAGCAGGTAATGGAAGCTGGTCCTTGAGGGAAAAGTATAGGTCAATCCGAACAGCTCTTATTTCCCTCTTCAAGATTGCGAAAGATTATTTAGTGGTTCACGATAGGGATGTTCGAAGGTGGGCCCTCAAAGAAAATAAAAAACTGGAGCAAGGAGTACATAACTTTAATGCGTCTCCCGTCTGCCTGTGGAAATGGAATAAATGCTACAATATAGTTTCGCGAAAGGTGACGAAAGTTATTTTTAAAAAAATATTCGTTGGAATTAAGGTCTATCACATCGAAGGCCAAGGAATTTGTAGAGGAAGTGAAAACAGTGATTGACAGAAGTGTATCGCACGTGCTAAACACTGATCAGAGTGGCTTCAAAAAGGAAATTCATTCCGGTCGCATACTGGAATTTCGCGGTGTGAAAATAGTGGAATCAGTCGTCCAAAGTGTAAATGCAATTTTAATAGAAGGTGAGCTCCATTCCCCCTCCTCATCTGCTTACAGGAAAAGGACACAAAGATTCCCAGAAATGCATACATTTTTAATGCGTCTAATATCTATCGTGTGGCATCAACCTCAGAGCTACTAACGAAAAACATTATGATACAGGACTATTTCGGACGTGTTCTTTCCTCAAGAATAGACAAAGATTGCGTTCATTTGATGGATTCCTGGGTCCCTATAAAGATCTAGACGCCATTGCTGAAGTGACGCAGGAGAATAAAAGAGTTCTTGTGAGGATGATACCCCCGAAAACTACGGGAATGATACGGGAACGGGAACCTTTAGATGTATACTTTTTCCGTATGTGGAAAGATTTCGTGCGTAAAGTTTCTGGTCGCGTGTTATTAGATCAGTTAAATGTGAACCTAATCCAGAGAAAACAATATTTTAAAAATGCAATCACTCACACATTTCCAGTTCTCTCCCCCAAGATTCAAACATTTTATAGTGGTTCAAGGCAGGGTAATTTAGAAAAGAGGCCAAAAAAACCACATTACTCCTGTTCAGTACTGCTTCGACGAAAAAATTTATGACAATTTTTGTGAATATACAGACGAAAATGTGTGTGGGAACTCCGTATTTATAAACCTGCCCATTGTGAGTTTCACCTGTGTTTCAATCATTTTTTCAGAAATGCTATGTTTGTGTCTAAACATTTTTTAATGAGAAAAATGCTCAATTATGTGATATTTTTCTTCAGTCTTCCTTTAACTCGCACCTGATTCCGATGAGTATTTCATGCGCACTTGAGAACAAAGTAATGTCGTTACTTATTAGCAGGTCGCATTGACAATGACGCGAGTATGATTGGTCGAATAATTTAAATGACCAAAAAAACTTCTCTAGCAGAAGTTTAGATGCAGAATGCAGGATTCAAAGTATATTTCGACAGATTTCATGGACTTCAAATTAGGACGCATGCAAAGATAAAGGGAGGGTGTGACCGTAGGACGAGGGAATACTACCAGAGAGGAACCAAGGACCATTTCCCTTTTCGCTCGCATCAACGTGGTTTTCCCGGCAGCGAGACCCCGAAAGGGTGGTGGTTTCTTTCATCGGCCCACTCGAATACCCTTCGTAGATCCGAAGAGAGTACATCGCAACACTTTTCCTTGTTCATCACGGGACGATAAGATTGTTGTCACGGTTGAGCATAGGCAATTCGTCCGTTTGGGTCACTCGTTGGCGAGGCCCAGGATCGATCCGATAGCTGTGGTTCCATCGTCCCAGAATGATGAAAATAAATCGAGAATACAGAGAGGCTAATAGGAAACAACGGAGAGACAGAATTCTGCGTATGCTCCTCCCTAGAGACGAATGTCGACCGCTGTCGATCCGCCGCCGTCCGCCGAGCGTCGCGGGCAGGGAACGGCTCCCTCTCCGGGGGCGGCTACCTCGTAGAGACGGCGAACGTGACGTCACAGCGTGAGGCCCGGGTTGTGATTTCGCTGATTTTAATCACTAATATCTCGGCTCGTAGGCCACGAGGGCACGTAAAATTTCACAGATCTCATTTTTTCACTCTAATCTACGAACCTGCCGGGTATGAATCAAATCGGGGCGTAACACTTCGTAAATGTTCCTTGTTAGTACCACTTCCAGCCGCAGCTTACCCCATACATTGAAGGAAATAATACCGACAGAAGTGATCCACTCTTTGGATACATGAACGCCACATGAGGAACTTAACTTGCATGAAAGGTTGGAATCGGCAGCAAAAAGTCCGCTTAATGCGATTTGGAACACGAGATCCGAAATCATAAGTCAATAATAATCACATAAAAGTGGAATTACGCACGCTTATTGATAATATAAAAATTAAGGACGTCAGCAGTAAAACGAGCCCAATTGATACGAAAGGCGCCGGACAACGTAATTGGCTCAAGTACTGGCAGATTTTTGAAAGCTCATTAGACTTTTCAAGTGCTTCTGATGCAGCTCAAAGTAAAGGGCAAAATGAGGAGGAAAATTCCGCCATCACAAGAACTGAAATACTTGACCCGAGTGCAATAAACGTTTTGGTAATAGGGACACCAGAATAAAACACCGAAATTAAATTGACGTTTATTAATGCGACACCCTATTCCCTATGGCAGACGTGGAAAGCGTATACCAAAAGGGAGCGCCTCCGGATATTGCGACCAAATTTAAGTCAATCTGAGCATTCAAGAGCACAGTTTAAAAACTGAGGAATCGATCCTTTCTCATCACCGTATAATTTTTCCAGGAATTGAATCTGATAAGTGCAGGCATTGTAGTTCTCCGAACAGGATATAATAACAATAACTTTGTAATATTCCACACTGTTTTATTACTAGTAAACAATCCTGACAGGTTTCAATGTATACACATCATCATCAGAGACAAAATACAGCGTACAGCGGTGGTGGCTTGAAATATATATACAGGGTACCACACGGGGAAGGAAGGAAGGAAGAGGTTGGGAGGGGTGGGAGGGGAGGATATTAAAACAGTGTGGAATATTTCAAAGTTATTGTTATTATATCATGTCGAAATTCCACCAAGTCAACTCTTCAACCATGTTGTATCTCCGAACAGGATTAGTAAAGCTGGTGTTGAAAAGTGTAAGTGCTCGTGATTGCTAGTCATTTTCATTTACTATTTTCAAACACACACTATTTCAGCGAATTAATTTCAGTGAAGACGACAGAAGCGGGACAACAGAGGGCAAAGTCATTTATGAGAAATATTAGAGCAGACGTATCAGCCATACATGAATTCTAAAAATCACGGAAAGGTATAGAGAATCAAAAGTGAGAGTAAAAACACAAGATATAATAGCGCAGATATTTGAATTGCAATTAAACCCTTCGCCAGAGTATTCGGCACTTGAAAGGGGGAGATATAATCCAGTCATCAAACATGCCGCGACGAAACGTTTACTGAAGGACAAGAATCGGCGCACGGTCGCGGCATACACTGAATGGCGATCCCTCGTGAAAATCCCGTCGCGCCTCAAATAGACATCGGAGGAGGTAAACAGTCGCGGGAGAGCGACGCTTTGAGACCCGTGGGACGAGGGCAAGGGCACAAGGGGACTTGGGTCCCGCTAGCCAGTCGGAGGATTAGAAAGCGATTGACACGAGAGAAAGGGCCGATGTGACCGCAACGTCTTCCGAGCAGACCAGGCCCTAGTCTCGTCTTCTCCTCCTGAGAGGGAAAAAAAGTAAACGCACTTCACAAACAGAAATGAAACGAAGCGGCGTCTTCACAGGGAAAAAGAAGACGAACAAACGCTGCTCGGGGAAACACGGTTTGTTCAAAAATACACAGTTTCCCCCGGGTCATTAAAACACTTGTTCCTACTGTACCAACAGTTACTCCGGCACGCATCAGGGGCCATAAATTGGTGATTTTTTTTACGGACGCGCGGGCGGGGGGTGGGGGGGGAAGAGGCACAATGCCTGAGCACTTCGTCTCCAACTGACTCCTTTGTTGTTCCTCAATGCACTTGTGAGGGGGTGGGGGCAATAAATAACCCTTCTCAGATTTATGACCCCTGTAGAAAAGGAGCTGGGAAAATTGGGGGAAGGAAACAACTTGACAAAAAGTTTTGTGTTCGAATTTGTAAAAGTGTTCCTTTGAGAAAGAGATTTGAGGGGAGGTGTGGGAGAAGGCGGCGGCCTCTTGGGAAACCGCACAACCCGGACGACGACGAGATCCGAACGACCGCGCGAAAAACCGAAGGAAGCAAGGGAAGAGGGTGCGAGAGGGTGCGAGAGAGAGAGAGAAAGGGTGTTGAGATGCCCACCCCTCAGCGTGGTTCCGCTGGCCCTCGACGGCCTCCTCAATGAGATTATCGGAGCTTCATCACGGACGAGTGAAGTTGACAAGGTTCAGGCGGGAACGTCAAGGCGAGAAAGTGACGCGGAAAAGCAGATCACACATAATATGGGACAGACATAATGAGCAAGCAACATTTGGAGCACAATCAATGTTTCTTTAAAAACTAATTGGATTCATAATGAAATCCACATTCCTGTTTATTGGCATATTTAACAGAAAATCACTGTACTTTCAGGGGTCTTTCTTTCTCATAGGAAATGCACGATCCAGGTTTAATAGGGTCAACAGAGATTATGGGCCAATAGCTTCCGGCGACTAGATGTCCGAAACTCGATAACTTACGGTTAACATTTGTACCGATATGTAGTATTCGCATATGAGACTTATCTTTTGGAGAGTCTTGTTAATGTTATTCGTGGTTGCAACCCATGGCGCCAAACGCAAACGAATCATCTTTCATTTACGGAAAATTTTCCTGAATCTCCGAGACCCGAGTTTCCCATTAATAGAAATTAACAAGGTATAATTGTCCTACAGCACGCCATGTCGTCACATTTGTTTGCGGAGTTAATAAAATAATAGTGAATTGGATAAGGCACTTTTTCAGTGAACGAAAACAAAGAGTAGTTATTGAGGGTTTTAGCGCTGATATGGCCGAAGTCGCATGCCGGTCAGTTTTGGCACATTTTCGCCAGTATGCCACCAGAGAAACCAAAGCATAGTAATACCCTAGGCCCGCTTTCACTATTCTACTCAAGCTAGGATCCCTCCTTAAAGGACTACCTTGAGAGCCAGCATACCGTTGCCCGCGACCCACCACTTATAGGAGGTATAAGACGTGTATTTTAGAAAAAAAAAAGTTACAACTCGAGTTATATTCGTTGAAATATTCCATTTCCTAATATTGGCCTCCTGTGGTGTGATTTAGGAAACCTATTGCCTAAATCGCACCGTTTGCAAAGGTTTGAAATTCAATTTTCTTTTAAGAGTCCAACTAGGAATTAAATGTCCCCAAAAAGTGTGAGAGAAGCAAACATACTTTCTAATATGAAGCAACATTTAAAATTTATTATTTTTCACATGCTTTTAAGTGAAGTCTTTGTATTCCACAACTGGTGCGATTTAGGCAACCTTCCCCTATGAACACCGTGTCTGACAGGATTGCGTTGAAGAAAGATCTAAATGCTATAAACGAATGGTGCAATACTTGACAGTTAGAATTTAATTATTAAAAGAGTGTTGTTATGAAGTTTTGGAAAAAATAATTTTTCTCAACAAAACTTACACGAATAATTAAGGCGAACTATCAAATGTGGAGTAAGTTAAGTACTTCAGAGTGACCATAACTCATGACCTGTCCTCAGAAAGCACATAGGAAACATTTGCGGACAGGCAAATTGTAAATTGTTCATTTTTGTTAAAGATTACTAGGAAAATATGACAAGAAAGTAAAAGAGCGATGTTATTTTCTCTCGTGAGACCTCACTTGGAGCACGCTGCTAGTATATGGGGGGGCCCTTATGTAAAGTAGGACTAGTTTCAGATATAGGTCGAATTAAGAGGAGGGCAGCAAGATTTGTTAAACATTGTTACACTGAATTGTTGAGGGAATTAGAATAGGAACTTCTATCCAATCGGAGGGAAATATACAGGTTAAATCTTTCACGAATGTTTCATGTAGACTATTTTTTGTCGGACGTTCATTATATTATGCTCGAACCAAACTATTATGATAGAAATAATCACAGGCAAAAAATCCAGGAAATAGACTGTAGAACCAATCGGTATAAAATATAATTTTTTCTAAGTTCAACAAGGGACCGTAAAAGTTGCGACAAATGAGTTCTGGGAAACTTTGACTCTCACTGGGGAAAGTAAGTTTAGTATTTGTGCTAAATGTGTCTCAACGTTATTATTAGCTACTTACCCTGCATGAAATATGCGGCAATATATTTCTCCTGCGTGACTTAGTACCTTTTATTAGAATTGTTTAGTCGCAATAATAATACTAACCAGTAGTAATAAATAGTATACTGCATGGTAGCATGTTTTCTTACGTAACACTATCCTAGTTTATTGTCTGACCTCGTATTGTCATCCTGACTGATTAAGGGCTGCGCCTGGCGCCCGGGCGAGCGTGTGCGGTTCTGATTTCAGCTGGGATGAGTGTTGCATGCTTGGTTTTGAATCACCCCGTGCCACATACCAAAGTGGTGACTTGCATGGCATTTCGTAGATGTAGATGAAACCTTCATGAATGTCACTGTGGTTCCCGTACCTCAACCTTCGATCCACTAAACCCATTAAAAGACGTATACCCTTCCCTTATCCTCTTTTATCTGTGTAGACCTTTCTCTTTACAATCTCTACGTTCTTATTTATGCATGATGTAAATATTGATGTTCTTATTTATGCATGAGATTTTGAAGCTGTAGTAGTAGTCCTTGTACCCCTTGCATGTTGGAACGATTGACGATAGAATGTTTCTTGGTTAGTAGATTTTTAAATGGCGCGTTGCATGTGTGGTACGCGGGTTTCAATGTAATTTCGGTGTTCTGCCGTATAATTCATGCATGCTTGGTGTGGAGGCACCCCCTGCCACACACCCTTTGGGTGGCTTGCTGGGTATGACGTAGATGTAGATGCTTTATCGTAGTCACAGTATCAAACATCCAATAGCCAAAGAAAGCTGTTGGGGTGAAAAAACGTTCTTGGAAACAAAGGCAAGCTAGACTATGTCTGAAGCTTTGATCTATTTCGGCAGTCGTTAGGCCCTACTAGCTTTAGTAAATTCTACTCAAAAGTTTTGGGTAAGCTTTTCCAAACCTGACACAGCAATTTTTTTAGGCTGGCAGGGTAATACGATTACATTATCTCCCAATGTCTATAAGGACACATTGATGGATAAGCCTGGTGAAGGCTTTGGCACGAAAGGTTTCTCCGAAACAACATGCCGACTTCTAGCTAACATTTTCACTTTATCCACCACATAAGGTTCGTTTCACCGGCTAATTGTCTTCTTATTGTACATAACAACCAAGGATTGAAATCCCGAACGTTATATCTGCGATTGTCTTTCAAAAACTTAATCAGAAGCGATGTACTGATGTTTGCAAAAGGTGCATAGTTATGTATGTAACAAAGATTCATTACTTGCTCTACTTTTGTAATATACAGCTGCCACAAGGCAATTGCGAAGGTGCCAAGTTATTTCAGGAGCTCATTACATTCACTTCGGCAATAATATAGATGGCGTTTTTAAGTCGCGTGTATTTTTAATAAAAGCTTTCATTTCTGCCTAATAGGCTAATTTAATAGAATAAGTTGAGTATCAGCCGAATGTTAATTAATAAATATTCATATTTTATTCACAGTCTTTAGCTTCACACCTTTTATGACTGAACGTTTTATTTTGTCATCTTAAAACAAATCACAAAGACTCAACTCCACAATTGCCACGGAGATAAATTCTATAACGTTTAATGAGGCAAAAATTGCAAACATTGACCAATGAATTTGAATCTTGTTTTCAAAACCGCTTTACGTTATTAACGGAAGTGTTCGTAGCTGTCCACAGTTCAAGTGGCAGCAGATGGCGCGTAAATATTGACGTTATGCTAAACGCTCACCATGCCCCGCTCATTTCTGGAAGGCAGTATAAGCAGGTCATAGTTTTCCCTATGTACGACATTAGATAATAAACTCTTGTATTTGTGAACACTGTTTTCTCCTATTTCAACGGCATAGTGTAGCATGGATTATTGTCAATAGATTGTGTGCTCTATGATCAGAACGAAAAATTAATTAGAGTAAGCAATCCGAATACGTCCAGACTTGTGGCGAAACACGTCATGGTAATTACACCGCGGTATTGAGCACCAGCTTATATTTCACTGACTTGAGAACATTACGCCATAAAAAACGAAGTAATGATGCATGAGCCTCCGCATTAGCCGCTCTTATCCTCTTCTGATATATTCCTTTTCCCTAAAATAAAGAAAACCGAGGAAGGACGACTTTTTTCCAACTCATTCATTCATTGGCTGTTCAATCCTAAGATAGGTTGACTGCACAGCCCTCCACCCTTCCCTATCTAATGCTAGTTCCTTTACCTCCTGATATCTCTTCTTATGTACCTTCCTCTTTATTTGGTCCATGAAACTATTCCTGGGTCTTCCTCTGGGGACTTTACCCCTATTTTTTCCCAACTAATAGGAATCTAAGACAAAGCCTTTGAGGAAGCAAAACTCAATGCAAAACAATGCGTCCTAGAAGTGCTTCGAGGAACGAAAAGAGCGCTGTCACACGTGTACTATATCAAATGGGGAACTTCTTTGATGGGGACGAGTTAAATGCTCAGGAACAAATTAAGATTTTTGCAAAAAAACGTTAATTACGAGTATTTTTTCTACCAAACCTCGTCTATTCTTTTCTCAACTGTCTGGAAGTGAATACTCAACACAAAGACTACACTATTTACCAGGATAAAATGGCTTGCACTTCAATACATAACAGTTGCATGACTCGGACAGTCGACATACATTCGCGGAGTAACTCCTCTTTTAATATAGATCCTGTTAGGATGAGGGTTAACAAAGCAACTAACTAACCCTTTCACGAATCTTTCCAATTCACGGGGAATTCAACTGTATCCTTTACCGATAATTACTTGGCAACGCACCCACTTGGATTTTCCCATTGGCATGATAGTTAGACGCTCTGCCACTCGCGCTGACCACTTAAATTTTCTACCCGATGGGTCATTCTATTCTATCAATATTCGTGACTTCTCTCCGTATTTCACAAGTGATGGAAGTATGCATAGCTCACGTCATAGTACACATATACATAGCTCACGTCGGAAGAATTGTATCGAATATCTGTCTTCCTTTATCATATTAAATACACCATGCGGTCGAGAAAACTTCATTTTGCAGGCTAATTAAAACAAAAGGATTTCCAAAAGTTTATCGATGGCTCGATCCCACAAAGTCGGCGCTTCAGCACGCATTTCATTATCAGGCGCGAAGTGCGTGTGTCGCTTGGGCGGAGAGCGGTGGAGGAGGGAACAACTCCTCCCTACTTCGGCTTCGGGGAGTGCCCCGTGTCCTTTCGGCGCGCGGGCACACAACACAGGAGAAGCGAACATGTTCCTCTCCCTTTCCCCGCCCTTTGTATTATTCCCACCGGTTGACTTTTGAGTCGCCCTCCACCCACTTGCCTTCGGGGGGTCATATCCGGCATTCTCCGGTCGGGGAGCCATTCGGAGTCAACCACACGGCCCCGCAACCATTGTTGTGGATCGAGGGACACAAAGGTCGGAAGACCAAAAGGGGGTCCGGGCAACGCACACAAGAGTCACAAACGGCTTCAAACACGCCGAGGGAATTTTTCAAAGGCCAAATTCAAAGGTGCCGGCGGTGTTTAAGCAATTTGGAAGTTTAGTTCGGAGACGGAGGGTGGGCGGGGGAGGGCCGAATGTGGGAGATGTCTGGATTTCCTTTCCATCCCTTGCACAGCGGGAGTCGGGGCAGGTAGTATGGGCATACACGTGAGAAGACATCGCGAACGATGCACCTGTTGCCTGCTCACATTTGTTAGCGGATGAGAAGCAGTGGATTATTGTAATTATTGCGTATCCGAGGGGGAGTATGAGAGTGAGTCCTTCTGATTCTGTAGCCCATCCTCTGTGGAGCTGTGGACTATTTCCGAGCGACTGCCATCGAGTGCAGTTGCCCTTACATCCAGCACCAGAGCGTGAATAAGCGGATTGTACGCTTGTTGGGAAATCGCAGAGATTTTCTTCCCGACTTCGCTCGGCCCGCGGTGCTCAGAGGGTGTGGAAAATCGCTTTACTGTTTGGAATGGTTATCCAATTCACCACTTCAGAAGATATTATCAGAGCACGTAAAATCGCAACATCTTTTCACATTCTAAGCCTTCTAAAACCGCGAAGAGCCACTTCAAGCATCACAATGTCACATTTCGCGCGCTGTTATCGGATCATCCACTGCAGTGCAGCAACGTGGGCAAGGTGGGATCGAATGCCTAATGCGGTCTTTTCAAGTTACTGCCGGTGCACACATTATGTACACTCGAGTCTTGACGTGAGAAAAAGTGCCGCTTTTTGACGCTTTCGTACGGAACCCTCTCTTTGACATTTAATAATGAAGAAAGTTGGAGCTTTATCGTGATGGAATTTTTAGAATTTGTAGGCCCCAAATTATAAGCTCCAAAACAGGTGAAATGAAAAGTATCATAAAACCTGTAAAAACTTTTTAAGGTAAATTATACAGAACTGAAAGTATGGAAATACATTTAACAACATAAAAAAGTAGCACATTTTGAAAGTGTTCAGAAGACATTTGTCTAATTAATACTCACGTAAAAGATTTTTGACTTAACTGCACGGTAAGCAATATTCGACAGAAGTCAACGCTGAAAATATGTAAGCAAGATTCCATTTCTCAGTTTTTATTTCTAAATGTTTTTAGAGGAAAATTTTATGCTGCGAACTCTACACCAAATGTAAACCTACATTGGTCATCAATCGATAGTAAAGACTTTCAAGCTTCGTTGAATGAAACACGCGAGGAAAAAAACATTACACCTGCTGTCTCTTATTTAGTACGTAAAAAATAAAATAACCAAAGAAATATTACTTCACTCTTATGAAAGATGATAACATTAGAGGAATTTCTAGTTACGCAACGTATTGAATGTACAATCTACGGTACGGACTAAAATCCTCCAGGTGTCTTGCAGAGTAGCGGGTATAGGGTGCATGGCCCGCGATTGACCGTGCACAAAATCGTCGTCTGTTATCGACACCCATCCCACTTCCTGCTCCTCTCTTAGAATTTGCCGAAGTCAGTTCCCGAATCAGAGCGTCGTCACACAGCCACACAAGTTTCCATGTTGCTCCAAAAGAATAAATACAGAAAAAGACAAAGAATACAATATTAAGATATTTAGTGGAGCTTTAGGTAACCTATAAGGCGAACCTGTGTTTAGGTTACCATCAATTTGAAACACGACCATACATAGTTACATATAGAACAAGAAAAAAATATATTTACCGACATTTCAAAATAATTCCTTTTAACAAGTATGTTTACAAAAAATAATATTATTTAGCAAAACATATCTACGATTTATTCATAGATAAATAGCCAGTTTTTAATTTCTTTTAAAAAGGAAGCAAGATTAGGTGCACATTTGTACTCAGAAGGTAATATGTTATACATTTTTGGCCAAATATATAAAAAAACTTCGCCTTACAGAGACAATTTGGGCCTCGGCAAAGGTGTCAATATACTGCGAAAATTCCATAAACCTGGCCTATTTGAGACAGGAATTTTAGCACCACTCCTCAGAAAAAGTCTAAGTACTTTGTACACGTACAAGTGCCTGAGTGGGAGGAATTTCAAATGTTTAAATTGTGGAAAGGATGGATCATGACGATTCTTGTTGAGCACTATCCTGATAAGCCTCTTTTGCAAAATAATAGCTGGCTTAATAGAGTTCAAATAAGTTCCTCCCCATGCAATGAAGCCATAAGTCAATTTAGAGTCTATTAATGCATTGCAATATTACCTCAAATTTTCTAATGGACATTTGTTACGAAGCAAAAAAATTTTGTTAAGGTAGACCGCAACACTTTTTGTTACAGAGGCTATGTGTTGCATCCACTTTACACCTTGGTCTAGAGTTATACCGAGATAAGTTGTGCTGCTGACACGTTCAACAGGAGCACAACATGCTGCGGACATTACAACGGGAGCAAAACATGAATCCGGATTGCAGTTTACATCATGATGTATTAGGTCCCAATCAAATGTAAAACAATGGAAATATGGACGGTCGAGCTTTCCCATTCCGAATCGGATTCCTTTCCCAACGGGACGAATGTGTGATAATATTCGACGCCGAGACGGTACCGCGGGAGGAGGAAATGATTGATCGAACGAAAATTCAGGTCCAGGCGAGCGCGCTGGAGATTTTGCATCCTAGGCGTGCGAGGTGAAGGAAGAGGGGGTGGGAAGAGGAAATTCTTGCGCGAGGGAAAGGCATCCAAAGTATGCGGCGTTCAAATACGGTTCCAAATTCCTGACGGGCCTAATCCAGGAGAAGTCCGTCCCGAAAGTAAGTATTTCCGGTAGATAGAGTTAAAAACCAAACTATCACCAACGCTGAACGCGTATACCGAATAAATAAGTTCAACAATGTGTCCACAGTTGTTGAGCTGTACCAATAGCAAGTGCAGCAACTAACAAATTGTAAAATTTACCATTCCATTTCAATCACGAAATGCAGAGATGCATGAGCGTTTTCTGTGATAATAGTGGCGTATAGCTTGAGGACTGGTTTTATAAAACGAAGAAAAGTATTATTATCAGGAAAATATTTATAAACATATTGAACCATGTATTATTTTTATTTGGCGTAGCACTCACTCACATTTGAAAGAAAATCCTGCGCAGGAAATTCTTGGATAGATTTCTACATAAGGTTATTTATTAACTCTTCCCCCACTGTCCATTCACCAGTCCTAGAATATACGCAAGAATAATCATAAATTCCAAAATATTTATCGTTTTGTGGCAAAAACATCAATGTCGTTACATTGAAGTGGATTTTTGGTAACAGTTCCATTAATTTTTGAGCATTCGTGAATTTATTTCAGAAGCAAGGGCTAACATGCGTCAATAATCCATCGTTAATAGCATAGATTATTTAGCAATAATATATATATATAAATATATATATATATATTAGCAATAATATATATATATATATATATATATATATATATATATATATATATATATATACAAATAGCATAGTTAATAGAAATAATAGAGACAATACACGCCTAACAATTCTTACGGATTTTCATCGAACATTTCAACAATGCGTTCTGTTTTAAGCAACTAGATCAGATCTCAAAGTATTTTATTGAATTCCTTAACGGGACTGCACTTTTTACTTTTAACCCGTTAACGCCGGAATTTTTTCCACCTCCGATTTTTGTCCTCTTTTCTGGAGTTGACGTCACTGTATTAATAACTTATATCCCAAATATTTTAGAAATAAGTGTAGTGGTTTCATGAAAATGACCTGTGTCTAAAATAAATTATTATTGTTTCAGAGTCCCAACACAGAGACGCCGTTCGACATCAAAGCCTCCGGCTCTTGCGACTCCCACAACTTAGTTTATGTGTTACAATGTAAACTATGTCCCGGTTTTTATGTGGGCGAATGTATTACAACCCCTTAATATTAGAATGAATAACCATCGGTGCACCTGTAAAGCCCCATCTTCCACTTTCCCCGTCCCTACTCATGTGCGGAAACATGGCTTGTCCTTTGACAAGTGCTTTGAGGTGGCAATATTGCTCTCCCTTCCCCCGGACGCCCCGTTAATTGAAGTGCGCCAGAAGGAGCAAGCCATAATCTGGTTGCTAAAATCGTACGCCGCGCCCGGATTAAATAAAATACATTAATGGCACGCTTCCCGTTCTTCTCCATTTACCCGCTTCTCTCCCCCTCCCCCCCCCACCCTCACTTCGACCCCTTCCGCTCTCTCCGGCCAAGACACGAGCTGGTAAAAATTTGGCCGGCTTCATAGGTCGGCGGCGCCGGGTATAACGATGGATTTCGCCGCGGCAGGTAGCGGTGTACCCTTCATAGGTCGGCGGCGAGAAAACAAATGAAAGGCGGTAGGCGTACAATAACATTGTCACTGCAGTATTTCCATGTCATCGGAATAACCAACATTTTTTTACTCTTGAGAATGATTCGTGCTATATAATGATAAATTTGGTTAAAGATTAGTATGTAATTATTTATTAATGCTTATTTGATGGTAGTAGTTTCACTATAACCGTATTCGTCGAGCTAACGTGCAACGCCTCAATCTGAATCACATGTTTATTGAAATGAGTTGACAAAAAGCCTTGCCAATCAAATCAAGAATTATATTGTGCTTGGTTCTTACATTCGAGCGAGTGACATATGTAATTTGGTCGTGGTTTAACTAGTTAGGCAATGCCATATCAGCATTTATGCGTGATCAGCTCCACTATCCGAACATGCAATAAACAATAGCCACAACCTGAAAATTTTCTCCCCGTGGTTGCAGCATCTAGAATGGATAACTAATATTTTGCTTTAATATTTTACAATTGGCTGATTTACGCCACTCTCTGGTTAACGCTAGTAGATTAATGATGCTATATAACCTTAAGGAAGGCTATTTCCGTTGGATACCAGATCATATTTTCGCTAGCCATTATAAATTATACTCTTACCATCTTAAATATATCGTAAACATTATGCGCATTGCTTATAGAATCTTTTACTGAAACTGAAGGGCTCGCTAATCATCCAAAGAGGATTCATTTTTGAAAGGCAGTGGGTTTTCCCGCTTCTCGACCAGCTTCCGCCGCAACAGAATGCAGTCCAGATTCAGCCAGGCTGAATATTTGCGGCCCCCTCTAGCCATCATAGTACAGCTCATCGGTCTGACGTCATGATTTCTAAAGAAATGTCCTCATTGGCTGAGTACCACCACTTCCGCCGCTGCCGCCGACCTATGAAGCCGGCCTTTCCCCTTTTCAAAAACCGTTCGTCAACCGCTGGGAAAAACCCCTTCCCCTACCCCCTCCCCTAACCTACCGCCCCTCCTGCCCCTATCCTCACCAGCGCACACAACATTTGTTCCGTGATACGCCTTGAAGACGGACTAGTTCCGAAAGCTAGCGATGTAAGTGTGATCGTCTCTTTTTTTGTGTGTCTATCTCCTCCATCCTATCCACATCGTGTATATATATATATATATATATATATATATATATATATATATATATATATATATATATATATATATATATATATATTGTTCTTGCGAAGATTCCACGAACGTGGCAAACAATATATAACTTCGTCACAGGGTGACACTAAACATAAAACATAAAAAAGCAAACTCACGAGTTTAAAATTTTCAGCGGGTCGCCCGCACCGTCGTCAGTGATAGAATCTTCTAATAGAATCATTCTGTCACTGACGAAGGTGCGGGCGACCCACCGAAAATTTTAAACTCGTGAGTTTGCTTTTTTATGTTTAATGTTTAGTGTCACCCTGTGACGAAGTTTTATATATATATATATATATATATATATATATATATATATATATATATATATATATATATATATATATATATATATATATATATATACCCCTTCCCCTGTCCCTCCCCTCATTCTTTTCCTTCCACCTCAGTCCTCCCTTCCTTCTCAGTCTTCTACGATCTTGTGAACAAGGTGCTAGTGGCACCGAAATATTAAGAGATGATAGGGCGTCCGGGGACGCCTTCTTTGTGTATTTTGGGAAGGAGATAGAAATACGGGGTTTTGAAGTGAGTGGGCGAGAGAATATTGATGTCGGACTTGGACAGTCCTTCATCTGGGCCTGTTGAAATTAAGAAGTCATGTATTTCCGCTTGATCTTGATCATCTCCAACTGCAATTCCCCAACGGAGCGCATATCGGCCTTCGTGGACTATCACCTGCAGCCTATAGTTGCTAAACTCCCTTCCTTCCTTCGTGATTCCTATCACTTCCTAAACATCCTGAAAGCAGTAAATATTCCCTCCAACAAAAGCGTCATCATGGCTACGGTGGATGTTACTTCATTGTACACCTCGATTCCTCACCATGAAGGTCTAGAGTCCATATCCCATTTCCTTTCGAGAAGAAATCACCCTAGAATTCCCTCCACCAACTTCCTTATCAAGCTAGTTGAATTCATTCTGAAACGCAACGCCTTCACTTTCAATGGGCGTTTCTTTCTTCAAGCCAAGGGAACGGCTATGGGCACAAGAATGGCCCCTTCTTATGCCAATCTCTTCATGGGAAAGCTCGAAAGTGATTTCCTCGCCACCCAGGAATTACAACCGGAGCTCTGGGTTAGATTCATTGATGATATTTTCATCATATGGACCCACGGCGAGGATACCCTAGCGAACTTCCTCAAATCTCTAAATCAGTTCTCATCCATTCGCTTCACATCGGCCACTTCTCCTTCTCAAATCACCTTTCTCGACGTAGACATTTCCATCACAAATAATAACACCTTTGAGACTTCGGTCCATATCAAGCCCTCCAACAAACAACTGTATTTGCATTACAACAGCTGCCATCCCAAACACACTAAGCACTCAATTCCTTATTCGCTGTCGATCCGTGGCCACCGGATTTGCAACTCCAAAGAAAAACTTCATGAATACCTTGATAAGCTTCACAACTCTTTATCCAATAGAAATTATCCTGAGCCACTTCTAAAAAAACGTATTTTACCCTCCTCTGCTTATTTCACCCCACGTAAAAAAGACACCCCCCTGGACGCCCTAAATCTTCACATCACATACTTTCCTGGCGTCCAAAAACTCAAGACCATCCTCAAAGACTTATTCCCAATTTTAGATACTAACAGATCGACAGCCAATCTCCTACCCAAATGCCCCACAGTATGCTTCAGACGTCCACCTAAATTAGCCAATCTTCTTCGCTCCAATTCTTCGCGAGAGGGTACATCGAATGACACTCCCCGTCCCACCACACAGAGATGTAACAAACCACGGTGCAAAACGTGCAACATGTTTCGCCCCCATCCTCATTTCAGAGTCCTAACACAGAGACGCCGTTCGACATCAAGGCCTCCGGCTCTTCCGACTCCCACAACTTAGTTTATGTGTTACAATGTAAACTATGTCCCGGTTTTTATGTGGGCGAATGTATTACACCCCTTAATATTAGAATGAATAACCATCGGTGCACCTGTAAAGACCCATCTTCCACTTTCCCCGTCCCTACTCATGTGCGGAAGCATGGCTTGTCCTTTGACAAGTGCTTTGAGGTGGCAATATTGATCTCCCTTCCCCCGGACGCCCCGTTAATTGAAGTGCGCCAGAAGGAGCTGGCCATAATCTGGTTGCTAACATCGTACGCCGCGCCCGGATTAAATAAAATACATTAATGGCACGCTCCCCGTTGTTTTCCATTTACCCCCTTCCCTTCCCTCTTCCCCCCCGCCCCCCCACCCTCACTGCGACCCCTTCCGCTCTCTCCGGCCAAGACACGAGCTGGTAAAAATTTCCCCTTTTCAAGAACCGTTCGTCAACCGCTGGGAAAAACCCCTTCCCCTTCCCCCATCCCCACTCCCCTAACCTACCGCCCCTCCTACCCCTATCCTCACCAGCGCACACGACATTTGTTCCGTGATACGCCTTGAAGACGGACTAGTTCCGAAAGCTAGCTATGTAAGTGTGATCGTCTCTTTTTTTGTGTGTCTATCTCCTCCATCCTATCCACATCGTGTGTGTATATATATATATATATATATATATATATATATATATATGTATATATATATATATATATATATATATGTAAACTTTACGTGTTCCTATCCACTTTCTTTCTACCTTTCTGTATAAACATTTATATGAGTATATTTGCCGCTGTGCGGTCTGAGTGAATGAGTGAACGATTGTATGCCCTGAACGGGTCATTTCCTACTTGGGTTAGCGTACCCCGAAACGCCTGTTCTATATCTTTCACCACTGTCTGTGTGCTTGAGTTATTCTTTCATTTCGCCTTCTGTGTATGTCATTCCTTCTCTGCCGGTGGGTGATAAGCAGCCCGCGCGCCATCTATTGGCCGCTCTCGTGTGTCATGCCCTGGGGAGTGTTTGTTCATATAAACCCCCCGCCGATTCCAGCAGTTTCTTAGTAGACTGGGTAGCTTGGTGGTCTGAGCATTGGACGCGAAATCCAAAGGTCCGTGGTTCGATTCCCGGTCCAGTCGAATTTTTTCTGCTTGGAATCGGCCATCATTTCATCTTCACACCACCATTGTCTTTGTAAATTTTACGTGTTCCTATCCACTTTCTTTCTACCTTTCTGTATAAACATTTATATGAGTATATTTGCCGCTGTGCGGTCTGAGTGAATGAGTGAACGATTATATATATATATATATATATATATATATATATATATATATATTTATTGCTTACTTCAGAAAACAAGAACTGAACAAAAAAACAACATTTTAGAAGCTTTAGATTACCCCAAAGATACCTGTGCGGGGGTAAACATGAAATTCGTTCAAACTAAAATTTTTTAATCAGATGATGCTCAGCATATTACGTGCTCTGTACTAAATACTATATAATGTATTGTAACAATTTACATAAATGAATCCCATTTGACACAAATAGCTCTACAATACACATAAATAATTAACTATTTCCTTTCAAACAGACAATTTTATAGACATTATCAAATAATATCTCAACATTTTCTTGAACAAATAGCCATTGCCTTAAATAATTCTTATTTCTATAATAATAATAATAATAACAGAGACATCAGATCTCTGGACGGTGAATTGCGTGGTCTACGCAGCGGCCAAGGTTTTGGCAACCTCCCGAAAGGACTCCTCTCGGGAGGATAAAGCAGCAACAAGGCTGAAAGAGCTGGATGCATGATCACGCTGGCGCGACAACAGGCGTCGAGGATTCAGTGTGTGATTGAGTACATCACTACCGGGCGAACCTTTACATCCAAAGTTCGGCGCATTGCGCGCAGCCTCAGGTTCAACCATCACACACTGAACAAAAACGTGCTGCTTACTATTAAGCAGCACGAGGTCGATAGGGTACGGGCGCTTACCTCGGCCAAGAAAAAACTCCTGAAAAGGAGTAGAGCCGTAAGGGAGAATTCCACATTTCTCCTTCAGCCGTCCCGTCTCTTTCGGCCTCCTCCGCCTGTTGTTGAATCCCCGCCACCCGTTCATGAGGTCGAGCGTTTCTGGAAGGATATCTACGAAACGTCGAAGCCATTCAATGGAGACACTCCGGCCATCGCACTCTTTAAAGAGTTCTGCGACCGCCACCTACACAATGTGGATGGACCCCTTTCAGTCACGGAAAGTGACGTGAAGCACGCTTTCTCTGGCAAGAAGAATTTCGGGGCTCCAGGAATGGGTGCCGTGAATAGCTTCTGGTGGAAGAAGTTCACTTCTACCCACAAATATCTGGCCAGAATCTTCACGTCCCTCATCACAGGTAGAGAACCATTTCCACCTTGGCTGACTGAGGGACGCACGGTTCTCATTCCGAAAAAGGGAGACTTGTCCAATCCGAAGAACTATCGCCCTATAACCTGTCTAAACACTGTATACAAGGCGTTCACTACGATCTTGAGCGACCTTATCCTCCGGCAGATCCAGCCTGTGTGGGAGGAAGTGTACGAGCAAAGGGGGTGCAAACGAGGAATCGCGGGATGCAAGGACAACCTGCTCATTGACAGGTGCATATGTCAGGATGCCGCCCGACATAAGCGAAACTTATCAATGGCCTGGGTGGACTATCGAAAGGCTTTCGACACCACTTCGCATGAGCTTCTCATCGCCGTGCTGAAGTTGATGAAAGTCCAGCCAGTGGTTGTGTCCTGCATCCAACGCCTGTTACCACTCTGGAGAACGCGCTTCGTCTTGATATCGGGCAAACGGACCGTCTCCACTGAGTTGGTAACATACCACCGTGGCATTTTTCAAGGCGACAGCTTGAGCCCCCTCCTGTTCTGTATTTCCCTCCTCCCCGTCTCCTTCAAGCTGAGACGAGGCCGAGGATACATGTGCGGCGTACCTGGTGACAGGAAGCACAAGGTCACCCATTTGTTTTACATGGATGACCTTAAACTTTATGCTTCCAACGCCAAAGAACTGCGCGTTGCACTGGACACCGTACATCAATACAGTCAGGATATAGGGATGGAATTCGGATTGGACAAGTGTGCATCCATCCACCTGGCGAAAGGAAGAATATCGGAGGACAAGGAAGACTCGCAACTCGATGACGGGAACGTCGTTCGTCATCTGCAAGATGACGAATGCTACGAATACCTCGGCGTCCCCCAACGTCGAATGCAGGAGGTAGCAGCAGTGAAGGAAAGACTCACCGCCAAGTACAGACAGACTCTCAGAAAAATCTGGAGTTCTGAGCTGTCTAGCAAGAACAAGGTTCTTGCCACGAACATGTTCGCGGTTCCGACACTGCTGTACACCTTCGGATGCATGAAATGGAATGTCAACGAGTGCAAAACATCGACCGGGGAACGAGGAAGATGCTGACCATCTATAGAAGTCTTCATCCGAAATCTTCCGTCGCCAAATAGTATCTCCCTCGCTGTGTAGGCGGTAGAGGTCTGTTGAGCCTGGAGTGTCTACATAACAGAGTTGTCTTGGGTACAGTTTGCCGTGTGTTCAACAGCACGGACCCCCTGCTCACTCTCGTAAGGGAGCACGAAGGTGCCGGGGTGGGGGCGTTCCTCTTCCAGGCGGCGAAGAGGTCAGCGGACGAAATCGGTCTGGACTTTGACCTGTCATCCGACGGTAACGACAGTGGCACGTCAATCGTGTCACTGAGGGCACACGTCTTAAAGCTCGAGGTCAAAAAGGCTGAGCAGAAGACCTTGCTCAAGACACATGCCGATAAGCCCATGCATGGATGTTTCTACCGAAACATGGAAAAACATGGGCTATCGAAGGAGCTGATGTTTGCCTCCTTCGTTCCGCGGGTCTTAGGTCCGAAACAGAGGGTTTCGTTCTCGCGTGCCAGGATGGTGTCATCAACACTCTCGTGTACCGCCGAATGATATTCAAGGCGGAGGTGGCGGATACGAGATGCAGAGCGTGCCGAGCCAAGCCGGAGGCTTTGAGTCACCTTCTCTCCGGCTGCAGTTATTACGCGCAGTCAGCGTATTTAACTAGGCACAATGCAGCTCTGCGGGTGTTTTATTTCCACCTCCGACATCAATACGGCATCGACGAAGTTTATGTGCTGCCCTATGCCCCTGGAGATATTGAGTCCGTCGTGGAGAACGACAAAATAAAAATCTGGTGGAATTACTCATTCCCCACCACCAGGCAGTTGGAGGCGAACAAGCCTGACATCGTTCTCCTCGACCGCCTATCGCGTTCCATGTTCGTAATTGAGTTTTCGGCTCCGGCCGATACGAACTTGGACTCGAAAGAGGCGGAAAAACGGACGAAATATCAAGACCTGCTGTTCGAACTTCGGCAGATGCACCCGGGACACTCTGTGAAACTATTAGTCCTAGTTATAGGTGTGCTCGGTGGAATCAAGGGCTCGCTGATACAGAGCATCAAGTGTATTCCTGCTTGCGTGGCACAGGCGGAATCACTTGCAGCCCGCATGCAGAAGGCCGTCCTGTTGGGGTCGCTTCGTCTGCTTCGTGCGCACGACCCGAACGCAGCGTAGCCACTGATCCGATGGGCTAATTGGAAGCGGCTACGAACTCTGCACCGCCCCTCTCGAGTTCTCGGCGATTATGACGGCAACGAAACCCGATGTTAGCCGGGGACTCGGAGGGGAAAGTTACAGAAGTAGCAAAAAAAATAATAATAAATAATTAATTTGCCTTAAATAAGAATTGACATTTATTTCCATTTTAATTGACGTTTGCAGTAGATTGAATATTTTTGGGGCAAAGTAAATATAACTCCTCTGAAAGATATTTCGATATGACCTAGGAAGTGGAACATCGAATTGAAATCGATGCTTCCGCTTTTGATGCCAGGGCGATGGGCCATTTCAGTGCCCACTACGCAGAAAAAAGGTTTTTAACACTTTGAATAGTAAAAATACCTAAGGGGTAGAATTTGTACGGCGCGAAATAGTGGTAGTGAGTGATGAAATCTATTTTTGGAGGTGACCGTTCTGATGATTCTTTTTTGTAACTCCACAATAGGTTTGATGGTGCACTTTTTAGCGCCACCCCAACAAACCAGCCCATAACTTAATTTAGAATTAGCAAGTGCAAAATATATCTGCCTCAAGAAGAATATTGGGCATTTATTGCGTAAGAAATAAAAGTTTATTAGACATTGTCTCAATGTTGACGCTACACCCTTGATACGCACGTTCCACTTTAACGCAGAATCCAAATTCACTCCCAGATAGTAGAAGTTAGTAACACGTACAATTTCAATACATTTTTCGCAGTTGATAAAATTACAGTCCATTGTGTGATACACCAAGTTCCAGTTTACATTAAACCTGTTACATAAGTCATATATTAAATACTTTGTCTTTTCACTTAGTGCAACTTATTATAATCAAACCATTTGCGTAACATTTTCAAATCGCTTTCCAATTTATTTTTGAGATTTTCCCAAGAAATTTCTTCGTGACAAAGCTAAATCGTAGGCAAAAGCAGTTACAAGCCCATTTAATCTACTGTTACATAATTTGTTTATATACAATAGAAAAAGAACAGGACCAAGCACAGAACCTTGCGGGACACCTTCCTTTATAGTTTTGTCTTCGCTGAAGCTCTTTCCCACCCGAATACATTGGCTACGTGCAGTGAAATAAACAAACACAAACCCTCTTTCTGCCGCCTCTTTACGAGAGCGGCGCTCCAATTGGAATATCCCTCCTTTCTGTCCTCGCCACCCAAAGAGCAACCGACGTGGAGGTAACTGAGGCGAAATTTGTCCACAAAGAGGGAGAGAGAGAGAGATAGAGAGAGCGCTCATAACACAGGCCGTCGTCACAGCGGTTCAGGTGTCTACACCCGCGGGGTAACTACCTCCTGCTCGGCAGGAAGCTTTCGCTTGTATCCGAGCGTGGACGGTAGTGGGAGAAGGGGACAGGGATGGAAAGGGAAAGTAAGCGAGCCACAGCCCCTTCGAGGCCGACACCAATGAGGCGGATTGAGGTCAAAAGGACCTCAATTGGGCCTCCGCCTCACCGAAGTGCTCGTATCAGTTAGGTTACACAAACAACTGAGACGAGTCCCCGTCGGTCTCTCTTTCGCGAAAAAACCTACCGCACATCTTTGAGAACCGGAAGAGCCCGTTGCCCAAAAATTGGGATTAGGTATCTCCCTGGCTCCCTTTCAAGGTTAACGCCGTTCGGTCTGCCGGTCCTCGAGTCCGTCCTCGAGCCCGTCCTCGAGTCGGGGACCACCATGAAGGGTCAATTCAGACCAATTCTGGCCAAAGCGTGGGTGGCCCTTCTCTCAGTAGTCCTCGTCAACCCTTAGGCCGTCGTCACAATCGGAGCCGCTGGGAAGCTCGCAGTCGCTCACGTATTGAGGAGCAAAGCGACACCCTTTCCTCGAGGAGACCAATCAATCGCACGCCGAAACGTCGAAACTTTAAAGGGACCGGCGCACAGTGGGACGAAAGCGAAAAAAGCTGGCCAAAACCTCAAAAGTCTTTTTTTTTGAGTCCGGAAGTTGAAACTTTGCACAATTATTGCCAATAGATTAATGCATATGATGATGCATTCAATTTTTCATAGGTAAATTGCGCTAACAAAATAAATGACCTCAAATTTGAACAAATTTTGCAAAAATCGCCCGTATTAAATAAATTCCAAAAATCGCCGTATTCAAGATAATGGCGAACCTTTTCTAGAAAAGTAATGTAATAAAACCTTACCAGTGATATAAAACATTTCTTTCTCTTTAATTATAATTTACTTGCATGGCCAAATTGTTGTATTTGCCAGAGATGCGTTACAAAATGGCGGACCCTGGTTTTCGTCAATTTTTTGCATTTATGTAGCAATATAAAAAAATGTACATCTATGAACACTTGAGATATTTACACCACAATTACAGCAAAGCTTTCAAAGTGTGAATCCAAAGAGATCAAAGTGTGAATCCAAAGAAAAGGTTCACCATTATCTTGAATACGGCGATTTTTGGAATTTATTTAATACGGGCGATTTGTGCAAAATTTGTTCAACTTTGAGGTCATTTATTTTGTTAGAGCAATTTACCTATGAAAAATTGAATGCATCATCATATGCATCAATCTATTGGCAATAATTGTGCAAAGTTTCAACTTCCGGACTCAAAAAAAAAGACTAGGTTTTGGCCAGCTTTTTTCGCTTTCGTTCCACTGTGCGCCGGTTCCCAATTAATCTTTCACGGACACTGCGTCCGCAATAGGCTTTTATGCGCCCGTGATTTTCGTCACATATACACGGAACTCGGGCCACAAGGGTTCTGCACGATTTCCATCCGAGAAATGCTAAGGCGAAGAGCAGCGACGGATCTTCGACGTTCTATCGCTATATATTTTGAAAGGCAATACGTAAGAGAGTGTCCATATCAATAGATCAACCATTAGAATCTAGGTATGAATGTTTATGAGATATAAACGAAAACTTCGGTATTCCGTGGCATCTTTTGAGTGTGTCCAATTTATAAACACGTCAAAGCCCATTGAGAAAGGGAATCATGTAGCCGAAAGAAATCATGACGGTTTAAATTATACGATTGTAAAGAACTGTTTGATTTACATTTCTTTTGAAGCCAAATCAGCTCATTTCAGCCGTGCATTAACAAGAACGTTCTCTCGTCACATATTTCCGTCATTTATTCCATACTCACTTTCAATTCGCAACTCAAAGAATTAATACACTTTAAACAGCTTATTACTGTACACTACCAAGGACTTCAACCACATGCTACAGGGACTGATGACTGAATTTAAGGTTACACCGAAAATTATTCCATCCTTTCACTTAATCTTTATATAATCTATTCCACGGCTGGTATTCACTGGCAAGGAATAAAATATAAACTATCAAATTAAAATATAGGCTATCAAATCAGGTAATCGACTTATATTGCCATGGATGATAATTTAAGATGATGAGAGAAATAAACTGGCCAAGGGACAAGAAGAATAAATGCACTATGCATATTCTGCCTAAAATTTATTCTCACAACCGGTTTCGTAACAGGAAATGTGTAGTTTCTACGCACTCGTTTTTTTTAATTCTCATTCAATGGTAGCTAAGAATTCCAATGGGTGGACTTTTGCACGAGTATCTACTGTCCTGGCGATATAGCGTAATCATATTCGAAAATACGTACCAACATATATAATAGAATAGAATAACATTTTATTATTCCGGGACGATTATGTCCCTTAGGAACACAAATTTCGAATACATTGTTTTGGAGTCAAATAATTAATTCCATTATAAGTTACTGATAAACGACTATACTTGATGCCCTGATTTTACAAAAATTACCAAATACGAAGTAAACCATTCAAAACAACAACAACAATTTATATAAATGTTACAAAAGATAACACATTCATTAATAAAATTGAAATAGCATCTCGTAATATTAATTTTTAAATCTATTACCAGTTTGACATTTTTAATATACTCAGGTAAGTGATTCCACATGTCACAGGCCAACAATACTTGATGCCCTGATTTTACAAAAATTACCATGTAGAGGTAAAAATTACCATGCGAAGTAAATCATTCAAAACAACAACAACAATTTATATAATACATATAGAGGTTACGCGCTAACTTGTACTTAATAAATACATGCAAACTAACGCGTATGTACTGGTATTCATTCTTGTGTATTATCGGACCAAGACATTACTTAACTTTAATTACTTTTAAGTATTCTTCAGAAAAACGCTGGAAATTTTTTCATGACCACAAAGACTTGGTAGCGCCATTGGTAGCAGCGCAGCGCACGCATGCATGATGTCTTAGAGGGATGTCGTATAGGGAGGAAGGTCGACGAGGATGGCTTTTTCTCTCGTCACCCACCACCACCAAGACACCCATAAATGGGTCTCGTTTCACGGTGGCCGTTCATCCCTCCCTCAGAGTGACTGATTATAACCCTCGGCTTCCGCCGAAAAAAATTACCCTTGCCCCTCTCCCCTGCGCCGGATACCCAATCCATCACTTCCGCCCCTCCCTCGTTCCCTTGACAACCACTCGGACTAATTCACGAGGCGCGAAGGACTCAACACGGCCCCCGACCAACCCGCTTTTCATTCTCCACCGATTGAAGGGGCGAGGAAGAAATGCGAAGAAGGGTTGAAGCCAATTTCATGCGTCTCACTCCATCCAGAGCAATCGATTAACGAAATTCTGAGAAGTTTGCTCGTCAAATCGAAGAATTTCTTTACGTTTATGGACTGCACTATCCAGCAATATTTTAACAATGTACGTTTATATCAGAGGATCTCGCACTCTCTCATGATGCCCCATATCCATAAAAAATTAAAAATATTCTCGCACTCCTTAGAAATAATAATTTCTTTTCGAGCAAGAGTGAACCTTGGCATAAAAATCAAACGAGAAACGTCAAAAATTAAAATGAATTAATTACTTTCCCTACACTATGATAAATTGAAATGATGCTGGGTAACCAGTCTAAGTCCATCATCATCAGTGGCTCCGCCTAATCTCGTCTCCACGAAGGTGACCTTCGATTAGGTGGACGCCATTACGATGCCGTCCTCCGTGGCAACCTCCTCCACCTCCTCATGGGAGAAGTTATTGGAGTCGTTCACGGATCGATCCATTCCGAGATCCCCTTCAGTTCATCAAACAAAGACGCAGCGCTACTTACATCACAGTCAACAGTTTACATTATGAAACGAATTCACTGAATTGAGAACCATACTCTGCAAGTGTGTGTGCCGTGCAAAGTAACTTACTAGTAGCTATATTTAAAAAATATAGCAAAAGCAGCCCAACAGTTTCAGAATATTCTGAACCTAAAAGTTCATCGGAGGAATATCTTGCTCCCACAGAATTGTTGAAAAAGGTGATAACTTCAGCCATGACTCATTTTAATCTGGTGCATACAATGTTAGTAGCACAGAGATATAAATTTGTGTGAGAGACCTACCGATTCTCTTGCTTCTTCAGCTTTAGCTCACGCTGGTTTAAATTCAAATAAGTTTTTGGTTGTAGAGAGGAACCGAATTTGGCGTGATAAAGCAAAACTCCACATATCATTAAAACAAGAATTCTGTGAAAAGTTAGAGGCATTTCATACATATTTCAAACATAGAGCGTATATTTCGACGGAAGGATAGATGATACCATTATTCAAGTCAAACTAGGATCCAAATTTAGACGGACGACAGTCAAGGTATAGCTATATTTTTGTAATATACCTACTGATAAGTTACTTTACACGGCACACACTCACTTGAGAAATCGTACAAAATTCAGAATTTTTTAGGCAGTGCATCGACAATTACTTTTCACTTTTTTAGTATATTATATACTAAAAGTGTGAAAACTGTCGAAATTGATCCCTTTAAATAATCAACATAGCTACGCACGGTACGTAATTTCACGCAATCGCATTAATCGCAGGTGATGAATTTTTAGAAATTTATGAAACTGTTTACTTGCATTCTGCTTTGAATTTATACAGCTGATTGCTGTCGGTACTTGAGGTTAGTTTGATGATCGACTGGTTCGTTTCAGTATATGACCATACAAGTATGCGCGCGCATTTTATGAATTTAACCATTAACGAAAAAGTGGCCCTACATTGTCTATTGACGTTTTTTTCCCAATCCATGGATTTTAATGGTCTAAATTTATTATGGAAGCTGATTTAAAAGAGGACGATCGAAAGGTAGTAGTAGACTCTTTTTTTATAACAAACGAAATTTTGGCAGATTTTCGAAAACTCATGATAAATGCTTCAAAACGATTAAAAAATAGACCTTAAATACTCTGAAATAAAAATTTCACATAATATATATGTCCTAAATATCAACTGAAATGTGTTAAATAAACTATTTTCTATTACTCCTAGAGAGAGAAATAATTAAAAAAAATTATTTCAAGAATTATGGAGGAAAAACCCTTAAAAGTCGATAATTCCTGAAAATGTGCGTAAAAACTCATTTTTTTGTCAGGTTAGAGTGAAAAGCTTGCGCTTGAGAGAAACCCTGCGCAATAATCTTATGCGTACTTCCAAGTCATAGCAAAAAATTAGGTTTGGCACCACTCGGGAAACGATTTGCGAGAAAAGCCTTTTTTCGAACCACCCTAGTGTATACTCCTGTCCAAAAAAAACTTACCACCTCGGAGCCGAAAAATTTCTAAGTCCTGAGTTGACGTAGATGTGACAACACGGTCGAACCACGCCCCCTGCGCGGGAAGGCAATAAAGAAACGGAAAGGGACAAGGACCTTCATCGCCGCAGTTGGGGAGGAGAATATGTTCGATGGGAAAATTTTGACCTGCGAAAGGAAATTTTTAATGGTGGGAGGAGGACCCAGGCTTCTGTTCGCTTAATGTGTGAGCGATAATGAAACGGTGATGGACCGATTCGGTCGCTCCAAGAGACCAAGACCTCTCGTTGACGACGACTACTAGAAGATGTGGAAAGCCCAATTTTCGTCTTCGTCATGTGTAATGGAAGTTCACTTACGTGTTTATTTAAACTCGAAAGCTGCACAGCTACACGCGTAAATGGAATCTGAAGATGATTACTACTCGAATGGACTATATTCTCAAGGATAAAAATCGATTGCCTGGACAAATATTCAATTTTTGTGTAAAAGAATTCATTCGTATCGTAGCCGCTTTCATAAATGTTTCCTCCGCCGCGTTTGGAACATTGAGACTATGCATCTTTGAATTTTAACGTGATATTTTTCCCACGAATAGCTTTACAGCTCCCTCTTAGAAACATTATTTACTTCAAAGTTGGATTTAAATATCTCTATTCCCAAATATCATACTGTTAGAATGCTTTTTAACCAACTTCCATATACTCAACCATAGAATTCAGCAATCACTCAATTTTGGTTTCCCGTTAGAAGTTACTTGAGATTAAATACGCTGCTTGCCGGCCAGACACCTTTTCGCCAAACAATGTTAACAGTTGGTCCAACTTCGTCTCATCGGCGAATGTTACACTTCAACCTTCTACTTTCTTATAAAAAAAAACTTATAGTCGAGAGGGAGGGACTCGATCAAAATGATATCCCAGGGCAGCTTTCAAATATCAACTCCTTAACTTATCACAGTCGTTGGGTTGGGAATGTTGTTTACATCGCATTTGGAAAACGGAGCATTGGCCACTGGGGTTCACATCGCACGTTGCCTGCCATGGCCATTCCACGGGACCTATGCTCGAAGTTGGGGTCGTACACGGGGAAAGGATTTCGTGCGAGTCACGTGATCCCAATCCGCACGGACAGGCCTTTTGGTATGTTCGAGCTGCCTAACGGTTCTTGAGACGGTCGTACCCTTCGACGTCCGACCCGCAGCCCTGCAAGTGAGTGAGTATCCCTAGTCGTATGCGGGCTCAGTGCGAAGGAAGAGAGTGAACGTATTTGTCTTCTAGCGAACATGGCAGCTGAAATGTTTCGTCTCGCATTACTACGGTATGCTACAGAAGAGGATAGAGAAGAAGAAAGGCCTCCACGTATGGTGAGGGAACGGAAATCTCCATTCCGGTTGGAAGAGGAGAAGTTTGTGAATTTATACAGGGTCACGAAAGATCTTGCAGCCGATCCGATAAGGGAGTTGACTCCGCGAATACGTGCTCCTTCAACATCTTCGGCTTTGACTGTGGAAACGAAAGTAAAAAGTTTTGCTTTTAATTAATATCGACATTATGAGTTTATACGTTTTTGTGTATAAGTGCATTTCAGTATTTTGACATATTTGCGCCGGGGAAAAGATAACACCTTTACGACGATGCAGTTATACTTTCTAACGAAGGGCAAAGTGGTCGACCTAAGGATATTTGACATTTGTAGCGCGTATACGCTTACAATTTGGAGTTTTCCTGTAAGTAGTGATGAATGTAAAGGCCGTGTTTTCGCGCAAGTTGTTATGTCCATTTAGTAATAGTTGTAAGGATATCGGATCATCAATCTCCTTGCGTTTCCTCTCTTTTTTCAATGCAAGCATTCAAGTACTCAGACTGCAGCATTTCCATAAAACTTGACAATTTTTATTACATAATTCTCCTCACAATGGTTAATTTTGATGATCAAATTTGATGGTGCAATTTTTTCTCATGCTTATAATGCAAAGACGTGTGATTTATCTACGTAATGAAGGTATTTAATGATAAGGCCTTGTATTAAGCGATATCAAAGGTTGCCATTGTTAACATTTTGTGTACGACAGGATGATAAAAACTGTCTGGAAAAACTTCGTTTTGAAAGGCGACCGATAAAAAAAATCCCAGAAATGGTGGACATGAATGTAAATATTCTCAACGTTTCTTCCATGGAATAATTTGCTTAATTACAATAAATATATAAGGTGACTCCTCAAGGCCCATTACCTCCGCTGTATTTTGTCCTTTAATCACTAATCTTAAATTTTACTCGATAGGTATTCGCAGCCCTGAAGTTTTTTGCTGGGGGTCCATATCAATCCTAAGTTGGTGGGAGTGAGTTTACAGCAATGGACCAGTCCACTGTGAGTCGCTGCATCACAGAAGTGACTGATGCCATCAATGAGCATCTGCTAGAAAGGTGCATAGTCCTTGATTTGTCCCCTGAGTCTGTGGGGAGACTTCGACTCAAGTAAGTACTTAATCAACAATTCTTCATGTATCTGACATCACTGCTCTGTATCTGTGCATGATCAGCAACATTCATGCCATTGCATTAGTATAATTAGCAGTATTACCACAGTAACAGTTTCATGGATCACTTAATAAATTATTAATAGTTTTATTAAATACTTCCAGGTTTTATGAAAAATATGGCTTCCCAGGGGTGGTTGGTGCTATTGATTGCACTCACGTTGCCATTATTGCCCCCCCTGTGAATCACCCCATTTACATGGAGAGGCAATACTTTAACCATAAGAGGTTCCATTCGATAAACGTGCATTTGGTGTGGCCGCCAATTTGTCTTGGTTTCTGCTTTTTACTGGTTGCCATTAGTTTCTGATACCATTTTTTTTCCTTGGCCAGGTTTGTGACTCAGATAAGCGCATCCTCAATGTTAATGCCAGGTATCCAGGAGCAAAAAATGATGCTTTCATTTATGCCCACTCAGAAGTGCGGAGAGGGCTGCATGCAATGAGGCAGCAGCAAGTCTTGGCACATTTTCGCCAGTATGCCACAAGAGAAACCAATGCATAGTAATACCCTAGACCCGCTTTCACTATTCTACTCAAGCTACGATCCCTTCTAAAAGGACTACCTTGAGAGCCAGCATACCGTTGCCCGCGACCCACCACTGGGAGGTGTACTGGCACACCGGGTCGCAAAGACTGTTTTTGGAAAAGTTTTCTAAAGGGACATCACTGAGACAAATATCTGTTGCCAAGGTTTGAGAAGAAATATTTGTCATACAAATTTGCAACAGAGATCAGAACAAAGTGTGCTTGAGACTATTGAGAAGGTAGAAAACTCAGCACTGATTTAACTTTGCAAGATTATTAATGGAGCAATATTGTTCCCACGTGGCACGCGCGACTGCGAAAAAGCAAAGAAGGGATGACGGCATCCGGCGACGGATGGATGTTCTCCGGACGAAACTTTGAATGCCCGTCCATCCCAGCGGATGAATTACTCCGCCAAAGATGAACGCCACGGCGAATGCACGAATTAATGACCATCGGTGAATCTGTTCAGACAAACTCTTCACTTTGGCCGAGTAGGTGTAATACACATATCGGAAAAATGCGATCGTTTCAAAATATTTCCCATTGGGGAGAGAAAATAATTAGTAATCCTCATGAGAATTGATTTGGTGCGGTGGTTTGAGAACTGTCCTGCCATTCCTGGCTCTCACTGCATCTGAAACAGATTAATCGGTGGAGTCTCGTCTCGGTCGTCACCATTTCAAGCGTAGTACTTCGATCGTATGTCGGTAGCTACCCTTGTACCTCTTCACATGTCCTCACAGGGAATCTTTCCCATACTAACCGGAACGACACAAATGTCGTCGGGTGTCGGCCGCCATCCTGTACTCACCATTCACCCCGTTGCCCCACGTACACTTCAAATCACAGAAGTGCCTGGGCGCCATGGTTCAGACGGTCGTTTTGGTGAAAATCTGGAAATTTTTATTTTAAAATAAGAACCTCAAGGCTCATTTAACTAACGAGAAAAGACACGAATAATCTTCTCGTGAGAGTATACTGGAGGAAAAGTTTCCTACTGGGACATTACGGCAGAGGATGCTGAACGAAAATGGAATGCCGTAGGTTTAGTATCGGGTCAGAGCGCTGGCTTCATGAGTTTAGAGTAGATATTGAAAGGGGAGGAAAAGTTCTGGCGGTGATTATCAGAACGAAAAAAATATGAAATACATAAAACTGGACTAAATTACTTAAGATTACGATAAACGAAAAGGCAAGAATAAATAAGACTTCTGAAACGTTCTTCCCGGGATTAAGCGGGTGTACTTAGGAAGTCAAGCGAGCCGAGTGAGATGAGATTTCTCCCGGGCGAAGTCAAAGGATTGCCGTGGGAAAGCAGTCAGAAAACTTCACGGCGGCGATAAACAAAAATGTCGGCATGAAGCAACGATTACGACGAAATGAAAGATCCCTAAGGATATATTAGGTAAGTGCCTCAGGATAAGCGGTAGGAGAAGAGTGTCTAATAAAACCAGTAACCTGGAATGCATTCGGAGAAAAACTATAAAGGGATCTACGATGAGAAAATGTGGAATGCTAGGTCAAACAAAGTGGTCAAGGGATAGTGAAAATGTACAGATGACCGATGTAAACGTGTTAAACACTTTCAAAATCCGAGAACGAAGATATACGAGTGAGAAACTCCAGGAGCTAAAAGAATAGAGGCTAACTTATTACCTCTTTCCTCGCAAAGAACAGACATCAAATAAATGCCTGCAGATACTTCCAGAAGAGTATTTTTTATCCTTTGAAATTGTCTCCGAGGGTTTATTATGAATTTCCAAAACGCTGAAGTTATTCCATGGAAGTCTGAAAAAACATAACATTTTGTTTCAACATCAAGTGTATCCAAAAATATTACAAATCAAAAAGAACTGTAATACATCGGAAAAAAAACTTACAGAGGGTGAGTATAAAACATTTGGGTGCGCTCGAAAGAAGTGACAGTCTATTAAACACCAGCATTAATAGTTTACGCTACTCGGCTGTCATTTGCTCTATCTATTACGTCCCTATCACACTATCGATCTGTTTCTCCAGGACCTAAGGAATATTTAGCAATGAAATATTTTCACCGTCCGATTATCTCCATTTATCAACCGGGGTTGAAGCACAGCAGCAAAGTCAATCTTCAAAAAAGAAGACATGTCTCGCAAATCTTGGAGAAATAATTCTTGACGAGAGGTGACGGGACGCGGCTGACAGACATTTAAAATTATAAAAAATACTTCATGGGGCAATAAAAAACAATGAACTGTACTAGAGAGATAGCAAAAACTATTTAAGAGCAAGAAATTTGAGAGGACTGTCATTTATATAGACAAAGTAAAGAGTCCTTCTAAAACAGAAAGCCAGCAATTGACGACGTGTGGGAATCGTAAATTAAATAGGATATTAAAAGCCCACATAGACAGGCGCAGCCGGAATGCTGTGGAGACGGAAAGGATAAGAATTAATTTGATAATTATCTGACGGTTGGTGAAGATCCATAGCGACTCATTTTTGAGGCAGGCTTTTTGTGTAAACGGAAAACAGACACACAAAGCCCTTAGGACGGAAACAAATGGTCAACAAATGAGACACAACACAAAATAATGAGGTGCAATGATGAGCGTAAGGTCATTTGAATTTTTAAAAATTAACAAGAAGGCAGGTATGTGCTAGTTATCTTCGAGTCAAAATACATTTAACAAAGTACACATTGGTAAATTTTGAGAAGATGTTCTAAAATTATATATAAAAGCGTATCCGGCTCAACTTTGTGGAAGTAATTGATATCCATTTCAAAATGAAAGACAACGGTAACTTTCCACACAGAATTTTTAATAATTACCGACCATGGCTTCAGCACCTAGTGCCATTACCAAGGGCCATATCCTTGATAATGGCACTTGGTGCTGAAACCATGGTCAGTAATTATTAAAAATTGTGTGTGGAAAGTTACCGTTGTCTTTAATTTTGAAATTGACATCAATTCTAAAACTATCCCGCGACAGATGAATGGAAGGAACGAGGATTGGATTGCATATTTGGGGAGGTGACAGAGGGCTAAGGTCATTGGCGCCATAGGGAATAGGTAAGGGAGGAAGGGTGGATAGAAACCCGGCGTCCGCATTAGCCAGCTCTTAACGAAAGGCGCCAAGGGGACCACGGTTTAACGTCTCATCCGACATACGGAGTACTCCACTTGAAGTGCCCTCCACAAGATACTCAAGTAGGGATCGGGTTTCCTCTGAAAAACATTCGCCTCTGCAGGGATTTGAACCCTGGCCACCTGTGAGGTAGGCGAGTACTCTAGCCACCACACCGACCCGATCCCCAGGGTCCCAAATGCTCGCGGCGTATTCGAGGTGTGGCCTAACCAGAGCGAAGTAGCATCTCTCATTGACTTTTTCATCCGAGGACCTTCCTATTATACGCTTAACAAAACCTAGTTTCTTTATTGCTGTGCCGCATATGATTTTAATGTGTGTTTCCCTAGATATATCTGAAGTTAAGGTAATTTCAAGATATTTTACTGTAGTTGAAGATTTTATGTTTACTCCACCCACGGTGTTGGTATGGCTTTTGTGTGATGTGAATTATATATCTTCTTGGGTGACGTTTGATGCGTGTGATGAAATTTCGACCAGTTTGGCCTAAATACGATATGTCATTGCTATTGCATTAAATTTTGTAACTACCAGACTTGAATAATACCCTGCCTTTTTCTTTTAATATAAATTTTGAAAGGGTCAGGGGAGTGTAGACTTCTGCTTTAAGGGATTTGGGAGGGTGGTTTGAAAGCCTGTAAGAAATTTTGCCTAGCAATGGAATAGTTCACCACTTAAAATTCGAGGTTATTTCTCTTTGTGTTGTGGAAATTTGATTGATTGCCAAGGATTTTGTTGATCTTACGAAGAATTTTGCGCATTGCGTATCATTCATTTCAATATACAAATGCAAAAGTTAAGTTCTCTCACGAGATGACGACTGATGTTGTCGAGAAATTATAACGCTGCAAATGAACACGTTCCACTAATAAAAGCCTTATTTTATGTTCATGACACAAAAATTTAGCTTTTCAGGAAGAAAAATGAATCAAAAGTGTATTCATATTTCCGCTAAACGCCTGGATATATAAGCGACCACATGTAGGCCATGAGTGCACACTAAAGAGGGTGAAACTTGACTAAAGCACCATGACAACTCCGCAAGTGCACTTTTTACTAAAGAAATCAATCCAAATCAATGCAATGCATATGAAGTTTGAGGGAGTAAAAATCAAGGTCACAGCTTATTAAATGGCTAAGAAGGAATCGCACGTGACTCGAAGGGGGGGAAAACACGCACCAAGCAATGGAACACCATACAGTAGATTGGTAATAATTGAGTATTTTTAGACTTTAGTGCATTAAAATCCTAATTCAACTTTTAAGATTTATACATATCCTAAACTTTTAATGATAAGCTATTAAAAATCGTAATTTAGGCCTTGCGCTCAAACGAACCGCGGCCATATTGCCTCTGCCGTGACGTCATTCCCCTTACTCAGCCGTCGCTATTGGGTCTGTTTACGTTGACACTGTGAAATATTATGTGCTGGGTGGCAAATATTAAGTAGAATTCGCTAAGTACTTCCGATTAACGCGAGGGAGGAGTCCAACAAAATCGGAGGCAATATTACTGGTAGAAATATAAGCTATAAAGAATACTGTAACGTGCCACTGTTCAGTATGCGAATATCAACATATCATAATAAAGTGTTCAGCGTCCCGGGTAATCCTACTGTACGGAAGACGTGGCTCATACCAGCTCGACGAAACTATAAGAAGATGCCTTTAGCTACAAAAACCCGTTTACGAGGCTATACCGTCCATTTCAACCTAAGTAAGTTGAAAATTATGTACCACTCGACAGTAAACAACCAACCCTATGCACTTTTTCTTGCTAATTGCGATTAATTATGTATTACTCGTAAGACTACATTATTTCAGAGGTGTTTTCCCCCATAGTTGGAACTGCTGCTATTCGGAATGAGCATTCTAGTTGTAGAAATAGCGTGTAAATGGGAGCCGGGGTGCTATCAGTTGTAATTTTAGGACTAACACGAACGGATTAGTAGCTCATGTGCTTAGTATTGAAATATAGATGTGTATATTGCATTCATTTCTTTCAACTCTTTCCAATTAGAAGAGGATGCTGAAAATTGCATGCATTGGAAAATGATAGGAGAGCCTTTAAGAATAAAAAAGGAGTTACTCCACATATATTTGAATGCCTAACTAAGAATAGTCATGCCTCTTGTGACAGACCTGTGGTGGGGAAGAGAAAAATTTTTGAAATTCTGCAGGACTCTGCAAATTCACGGGAGTCGGCCATTGATCAAGACCGTCCCTATGACCATGACATCGTAACCGAGGAAGAGAGGGAAGCTGCCTCATCACTTAAGCTACCAGTGGAGGGAGTTTCTCCCGTGAATTGTGAAATGATATTATTTAGCGTGGATTTCATGCAATTTGCAAGGAATGCGTAAAATAAAAAGAGTAGCTGCTAAGGAGACATTATTACCGGGACATTTTTACATCTCGCTGCTCGAAGCTCACGACGAGTAGGTTTCGCTTCATAAAATCTCCCACCATCAATGCATCCATCGTGCTGCAAGTGTTTGGATGACGCCTTGAAGTATTCTACCTCCATATTAACGAATATCGGTCCGGAGACGAAACAATTCCCTTAGATTTCAAAGAAATATTGTCTGGTTGTCACTCCTGCCACGGCAAAATCGTGAACACGAGTTGGGCAAGTAAGGGAAATGACGTCAGAATCCGATAGCCAATCAGCGCGCGTTTTACCTTGCTGGATATCGATGCAAAAAAAGTGCAACTTAAATGGCTTATATTTTTTATAAAAGAAAACAGAATAAAGTTTGACTGCAGGATTGATTTATTCATGATGTAAGGATTCAATGATAATTCATACGCCACCAAATTCTGACCCATACAAATTCTCAATTAATCGAATAGAATAACGATGTAAAAATATCTTGCTTTCTTTAACCATTAATAAAAATGAAAGTGTGACTGTGTGGTCAGTAATAACTACCAAACCACACCATGGAATGACAGAAAACTTTGTAACATGATTCATTATGTCACTCGGATGGCTTATGGCTACTTATTGTTTACCTAATGGTCTCCGGTTCGACTCCAGACGAGTAAATTTTTTTCCATAAGAAATATATATTAATTTCGTTTTTATGGCATTTTTCATTTTTTTCTTTTGCATATTTAAATTAGAAATAATGGTTATAAAAAGTCGCAACAAAAACTATTGGACATAAACACAAATAAAAATTCTTATTATTGCAATTGAATTTTTTTTCAGCTGATTGACTTTGAATTTTGAAAAAATAAACAATTATAAAATTGCTAATAATTCAGTGTTTTTGGTACGCTGTCCCCGTGACAACCGATAGCATTGTTGAAACCGAAACTCATATGGATATATGGTGAATATAGGCCCAGAACTCATCGATTGTAATAGAAGAAATGCATAGAATCCACAAGAAATACATTTTGCGCAATATAAATCGATATATTTCGATTGATATCAATAGTTTCGATCACGCGAATCTATTATACGAAATATCCGTTGCCATGGTCCACCAACAAACTTTATTTTGTACCGCGAAATCAAAAAATGGCTCGGAAAAGAAAGGCTTCAATAGGTAGAAGGTCTTCTGCGGCCAAGAGATCGAGTACGATAAGAAATAGCTTAACTACTCAGCAACACGAGGAGAGGTCTCTGACCAGCGAGACGGAATGGCAGCTTTGCGCAGAAGTCAAACAGACGTGCAAAAATGAAGATAGGCTACGGCAACAGTGTGTGAGAGAGAGAGAGAGACGATGTGCTCAGGAATTGCGAAACTGAAACGGCAACGCTCTACTCGAACGAAACGTAATCGTATGACGATTCTTAATTCAAGGCGAAGGTTGGAAGTCCATTTGCAGAAGGCACCGTTCAATTACAAGCCTGAAGTGGATTATCATTCACATACAAATATTATCAATGAATATATAATAAATTCTCAGGCTTCACTTGGTGGAACAACATTGCGATGGTTAGTAAACAAATTCACTTTGTAATATTCCACAATGGTTTTTAATATTCTGACCTAGGTTTCAACTCAAGTTAAGTCATTATTAATCATTATCATTACCTTGATAATGACTTGAGTCGAAACCTAGGTCAGAATATTAAAAACCATTGTGGAATATTACAAAGTGAATTTGTTTACTAACCATCGCAATATAATCATTGGTGATATGGATTCGATAAGCAGCAATTGTAACGCTAGAAAATTTTCTAATGAGCCTGCAGGAATGTGCTGCTGCAATATAGGATAGTGCCTCTGCCATCACATCGAGAACCTCCAGAGCCAAAATACTTAATGAGTCGACGAGAGAGTGAATTATAGAAACTAATCCTTACTAATACATAAAAATGTAATGGTGTTTGTGTGTCTGTCCGTTGCTTCATCACGCAAAATCTACTGGACCGACTGAGATGGAATTTGGTAGGTAGATAGAAAATGTATCGCGTTGAAACTTAAGCTATATTAAAAAGCCCGCAGGGCCTTCCAAGGCCCCCCCTGGTGGCCCATGCTCTCCATGCTAAGCATAGGGTTCGGAGCAGTAGTTTCACTTTTTGCTTAATAAAAGTACATTTACTCAAGATAGAGAGCTGGGATTTTTTTATCGGACGGCTAAATAAATGAAGTTTCCAATTCTTTCCAACGATTTTCTTTCATGCTCCGTATTTAGCTGAAAAAGCTCACACTTTTCTCTGAAATTAAAAAAAGTTTATTTCCTTGACAACCAGAGATTTAATTTAAAAGGATATTCACGCCTCTAGCAAGCTGACACCAAATAATTGGGATTAAAGCTAAGAAGAAGAAGATTCACGCCTCTAGCATTTAAATATCACGTTTACCCGCAGGCCCATGATAGCATGTAGGAAGAAAATCTGTATACATCTACATCTACGTCATACCCTGCAAGCCACCCAAAGGGTGTGTGGCAGGGGGTGCTTTCGCACCAGGCATGCATGAATGATAGGGTAGAACACCGACATTACACTAAAACCCGCGCACCACGCATGCAAAGCGCCAATTAAAAATCTAATACCAAAGAAACATTCAATCAACATGCAAGGGATACAAAGACTACTACTACAGATTCAAAATATCATGCATAAATAAGAACACCAATATTTACATCATGCCTAAATAAGAGAGCAGAATATATAATGAGAAAGATTTACTGCCTGCCTATGTCAATACTCGAACTATTCATGACGACGTTCACAGCTGTTATGGTCCCGAATGGTACGCGGAAAAAATGACATTTTATACCTATCGGTTCTACAATCTAGCTCTCTAATTTTATTGGCGCGATCTAATCTGCCGTAGTACGAAGGGGTTAAAAGTATATTTTTTACGTCGTCAGTAAAATGATTTTCCTGAAATTTATTTAGGAGGTTAAACCTATAATTCAATCTACGCTGTGATAGCGATTCCCATCCTAATTCTTCTAACAGTCCAGACACACTAGCCAACTTATCGTAGCATCAAGGAAGATCGTATAAGAAGGACCTAGATTCCCAAGGACTCCATGATAGATTGCTTCGGGGGGTAATCGATACTTTCAACTCATATTTACAACAAGTATACTCTTCAATGTCTATTCTCAAAGTAGCTCTCATAGGGACACTGTATATATAGGAGAGAACACTTACGTAGTAAAGGATACAAATAAATACCCTGGTGTCAGTGTCTCTACTACAACGAACACAAAGTACAAGATAGGTTGCGAGCTCCTCAATTGACCGCGCTTCAGGGTTTATGGTTTTCTCATAAAATATGTTCAATGTTCTTCACACCCGCTGAATTCCCAACGGGTCCTCTCCGCTAGTTAGCCATTAATGACTTATCCAATTGCAATAATATTTAACATATTTTATATTCTCACCCAAAGTCACAAACTTAGGGGTTGCCCAAAACGAAATTCCAAATTCAAAGAATAAGGATCACTCTCATGACACACGTCCATCATGTTACAGTGCCCCTAACTGTTAAACAACCCAGACAGACAAGGGAAGCCCAAGGTGCAAATGTCGATGACGGAACAGCGAAAGGCGAGCCCTCACCTCGCAAGGGGATATGATGTCAGTAACTCTGTGGTCACTTCAGCCTTAGGAATACTTGGAAAGGAATTAAAATATATATCGGAGAATTGAGGATAGTTTTAGTACACCTAGGAAGATTGATCGTTAATTAATGATTTTCAACCGATAACGAAAGCGTTCGTCCACCCATATTAAATGCCTATGCCATCTCGACCATTAATGAGAAGGTTACGGAGATGATATGAGTAGTAATTGGAGTGGAAAGACTTTACTTTCCGAAATTGAATGAACTTGCGCGCACTAACCACATCGTATACAACATAGTATTACATTGGATATCAACTGCCGCGAAATCACACATTTTGCACTCTATCGAATTACTGCATCATTCGCACATTCTGCAAACGAGGATTTCAACCGATCCGAAGCGTTGTCATTCGTCTACGATAGGCAACCAACCACTCGACTCTTGGCCAAGGCAACCCTACGTTTCAACAACAGACCTCTTGACACCGAGGTTTCAGCTATAAACTACTGGGGGTTGAAAATATCAGCAAATATTTCTGAAATATAAATAAAATTCACAAATAACTCAAATTCATTCAGGTACTGTTAACATTTTCCCCAATTCACACTTCAAGTACTTTCAAGTAC
Organism: Ceriagrion tenellum; assembly: GCA_963169105.1. Lineage (NCBI taxonomy): Eukaryota > Metazoa > Arthropoda > Insecta > Odonata > Coenagrionidae > Ceriagrion > Ceriagrion tenellum. Next base: position 133,988,278 of record OY720642.1, on the reverse strand, counting down.
ATTTTTAAGTTGGAAAACAAGGAAAAAGTAACAGTTACATCATTTACCACTGATGGTGTGATTCCAAAAATTACCAGTAACTATGAGTGGAGTGATTAGCATAAAATTATTTACCCAGTTGAGCAGGCAGATACCTTTTGAAATTACTTCGTCAGCATGCAATAAAAGACACCCTTTCTTCACTGGCCATATAACTAGTCAAACAAATATTTCATAAATATGCTTTCGAGATCGCGTTCGTGGTGTTGCAACCTTGAATCATTACCTTAATTCACCCCATACAAAGTATTAAAGAAACGAGTGCGTAGAAACTACACACAACAGAAGTGAATCTTCCTAAGTTTGAAATGTAACCAAATCTCATATAAATTTACGTAATTGATTTAGGATGTTCCTTGTGAAATTGTGGTGACAAGAGGACATAATGGACAGTAATGAAAGTAGCAAATGCTTTGTTATTTCATTGAAAATGAACATATCGATAAATATCCATCGTAGCTAGGTTGAATATATTTACAAGTAAAGCCGAGTCCATTTGCCATTGATTCCTGGCATAAAGATCAATTGAGGCACTCATGCTCGGAATCGATGGAAATGGAGTCGGCTTTGATTAGCAGTTTAAAATATACTTACCCAATACGCTGGGTGGTATCAAAGATATCCGTCAGCACTGATCTTCACCTCGATTTATAACCCAAACCACGGCCCACGTCCACGTCCATGTTTTTCATTTTCGGATTTTTGACTGATATAAAGGTTTTGTTATAATTTAGATACCTACAATATAAATATTCAATTATCTTCTGGGTTTTGCAGACGATTTTGAAAAAAAATCATTAATCAATCCCACGTGTTCATTCATTGTCCACTCTTCTTCACCTTCTTGTATGGTTATCATTCACATACATCTAATATTCGTCGTAAAGGACTCACCTTAAGAAATTCAGTCGCATAACTTGTCAATAATCAACGTATTAATAAGTACACAGGAGGATTAAATACACGGCAATTCCACATTTACTCACGAGGCGGCGCGTCGACCGAGTCGTCTGAGAGCGCTTCCCCTCCCAGCGTTTCATCCGATTCGTTCCCCTGCGCAATCCGTCTTAAGGTACATTTTCATGAACACGTTTCAGTCGAAGAGATGCGAATGCGAGATCCTCAGCCAATCAGAAGCCCGGATTTCTTCGCGTGAGTTCGCGTATGTTCGCGTAGAGTCGCGTCGCCCGAGTTGAAATATTTTCAACTTTCGACGCGTGGAACGCGTAGAATCACAAACGTGGCCGACCGGCGAAGTGTATAGGTTCCATGGATGCAACGATCGTCTCCGAAATTTGAGAGAAGTACACGTGCCTGTACAATTATAAGGACTATCAATACAGTAATAGAAACCTAAGGGAGAAGGCGTGGAGGGAGATAACAGTATCCATTGAAGTGGAAGGTAAGAACAACTTTTATTTCCGATGATTCTCAAAGCTTACATCTGTTGATGCATTGGTGGCAATATCATTGTGTTTTACAGCAAAAACTGTGTCAGCTCGGCGGAAAGCCCTTCGGGGTAAGTATGTAAGGGACCAAAAAAAGAAGCCCAGAAGTGGCTCAAGTTAAGCTCCTACGTGTAGGTTCGCTTGCATTCGAACAGTTCACGCGTATAAATGACGCATGTCGTCGCGCGCGTGCGCATCAGACGCGTCCATGAAAACGTAGCTTTAAGGGGGGTTCATATGAACGCGTTCTATGCAAGGAAATCGTGCCGTGTTACAAGGCACTTAAGGCCTTGTAATACGGCACGATTTCCTTGCGATCCCGCCGAGCGCGATCTTACGACCCTCACTCAAAAATCGACGGCGACCCATGAAACAGTACAACCACCCCTCGACAGGGTCGCCTCGACGAGGTTCTTGTCGCGTCCGACCAAAACACGTCACGACTTCTTCAGCCAATGGTATTTCTTCGTCATTTTCGCTCTTCAATCGAAAAAAACAGGTACTCAGTTGATGGCGATTGTGTGACGGTGTGACCACGTTGAAATTTGCTGGCGATTTTCGCATTTTACCTTGTTTATGATAGCTTTCTTATTTATACTTTAGATTCATAGTCTTAATTTAGTCATTCATTAATTTCAAGCGTAGTTTCTTTAATTAGTAGACATAGTTTCAAGTTTTTTTCATATAGGGTTAAGAATTTAAGGTTAGGGCTTTGAACAAAGTAATTTTCTTTTTTATTCTTTCGGTAGTTAAGTTTTGAATTCTTTAAATATAGTATTTGTAGTTTCTCATTTAATATTTTAGTTGCCTTTTTTATTTATTCTTTTTAAAAGTATTTTTTATTTCTAAATTCTTTATCACTATTATACGTAGGCTCTTAATTCTCTCGTATTCGTTTCTTTTGTATATTAGCTCATATAATTTTCGTGGTTTTACAAGACGATTTTGTTCCCTTTTTAGTTTGTGTAGGTCAGCTTTTGTTAGTAGAATCGTTCTATTTAAAAATCTCTCGCGTTTACTCCCGTGAACTTCTCATTTCGTGAACGCGGTTGTCATCTGAACAACTCTCCCACCAAATTTCAGCTGTTGCACGTTCAGAGCGTCGAGTTCGTGCATTGTGGCATCATTGTATCATTTGAGGTATCTGTAAGAATGACTAAAAGGAAAGCGGCAGCTATTATTTTGATCAATGAATTGTTAATGGACGATAAAGGATAACAAAACTTTCTCCCTCTCCTCTCTTCTGAAATAATCCGGGGATTTCACACTCCTTAGGATTTCATTATCTGAAAATGATGATATCATTGAGACCTGAGCAAAGAAATCAGTGGTTGGCATAATTCATACCTTTCACTATTAGAATTCACACATTCCACTCACGATGGTTTCCACATTGGCGTAAGCATGTGCAATATCATTATTCTTACTTATTCGCTTACCTCTATTAAAGTCTATTAACTTAATTTCCTCTTCCTGTGACCACTTCACAATGCGAGGACGAGACGCCATCTTTGTGAATAAATGCCTTTTCAGGTTTTCCATACATCCAGGTTTTCCGCGCACGGTCACGTGACGGATCGAGGTTTTGTGATTGGTGATTTGCACTCCATGGTCGAGTAGAAAGTCTCACAACTTCACTCGACGCGTCTCATGGCCATCGACCGCCAGTCGATGGCCATGAGACGCGTCGATTCGCGCGGGCGAAGTTGAGTTTTGCTCAACTTTCTACGCGCGCGACGCGCCAGATGCGTGAAACAAATGGCGGACATGTGGAGTCGTTAGTATTTACTTTGACGATTTAATTGGATATATTAGCCTGCACACAAGATATGTACATTTCTGTATATCATCGCTACAGTGCTTGATACGAGCCAGTTGTATTGCGGGCACATTAAGAACTTAATGGACTAATTTCGATGCATAAACATCCCAGGCAAATTTGGTACACCGTCCAAATATTCATCATAATTTACGATTCCAGGGCCATATCCATACCCAGAGCATGAAGTGGGGTCGGAAATGAGCTATTTATAATTGTCTTTAGTGCAAATCGTACCTTCAAGGAATGTTTACTGAGTAATGTGCGCCAAAAACTCTTCTAAACGGTGAAATACATTATACTGCCATACTCAGAGTACAAGGTGTAATATAATGTTTTCCGGCCAGGAGACGAGAGATGAGTTTGGCCCGGTTGGTAGCGCGCTCGCCTCCGGCATCCGAGTTCGCGACCCTACTATAACGTTATTTACAATGAGAGCTAAATATTTTTCTAGAAGTGAAGATTTTTGAGGAAAATATTTCGTCCTCAATTTTCGAATTAATTTCTAAACCATCTCCCTGTCAGCAGGATAATTAGAGATTGGACAATGAGACGTAAGTTCCAACCTCAGGGGAGGGATGGATCTCGACGCTTGGTCAGAAAAATGACATTAACGCGGTTGTAGCCAATAGTCTGCATTGTAATTTACATTTCTCAATTTTGAAAGAGATACGCAGTTCTCCACTTGCGTCCGTGAAATAGCTACAATGTAAGCCATACGTACTCGGAGTTCTAGCTTTCTAAAGTTCTAGTTTGTCATGTGGCCACCACCAATTCATTATTTTAACAAAAACTGCACATACCTGCATAACAATATATTTGCCCTCAATCGCCCCGATGCAATTTGGGAAATTCCAACTCTCCCAAAATTGTGAAGATATCCTCCTCCAGTTCCCAACGGAGGGAACAGGAAAGACTTAATCCTTCAGAGCTATCCATATTGCCTCGGAAGTTTCATGTACGATCTTGCTCATGGTTGATTTACCAATTCTATACTGATAGCAAAGACTTGTAACGCTATCTCCGGCCGCTAAATATCTAAAATTCATTACAGTTTCGGGCTGTATAAATTCAGGCATACCTCTGCTGCGATCAGAATTTTATTTTTAAGCACAAGCCCCCATAAAAGTACAAGCAGATGATAGTTAAAAGAGGTATAATTACCTCAAAGTGGCACTTAAACGTCCACCAGGTGATATTAATTCTCTCGCCCATGATGACTTAACGATAGAAGGACCAACAAGTCTTAATAAACTGTCAAACATCTCAACTGACATCCTACAGTAATTAAAAAACAGATCTGTGTCTGGAAGTCTCATTTCTTGTAGAAGATGGTGGAAATCGCCTTGGCTTCTCCTTTCTTGGAAAATTGGACGGATCCACCACCTTCTGCGGGCAAACCGTCTTCTCCTTGAGAAGAGGGCTAATATAGCATTGAACCGCCAACGCATCTGAATTGGATCAAGAGGCAGTTTAACATCCATTCTATTATCGAAACAAGCGGTCTCACTTCGTTGAAAATTAGCTTCAACGAGCAATGATGTACATGGAGTTCAACGGTACGCACGCTGATCTTCTGTTTTTCACATCTTCCGCTATCCGCCGCTACGTGTCGCCATGTGTAGTTGACGCGTAACACGACGTCGACAACGCTTGAATCACGGAGTAGGACTCCTACTCCGTGGCTTGAATGTGAACCTTTCGCACAGTTTCGCACGAAACTGCGCGCACGCGCCGCGTGAAACGTTTGAATGTGAACGGGCCTTTAAGCTACCACCGCGCGGTTATGAGGAGTGGGGAGGCGGCCAATGCTACCCATTCCCTCTCAGCGTTTCACTCTTTTCGTTCCCTATGACGTGCGTAGTAATCGAATTACCGCAGCGGGCCTAAAGAAGTTTCACTTCAATAAAAAAATACGTGAACTGATAAAATATTGAAAAACCTTTATCGCTCCAATGTGGGGGTTTCACTAGCGGTTTCATTGTGAGGACGGGGACGTTTCGCGCACCCCACTGCAAGCATGCTCATGACGAGCTGATGGAAATCTTTTGAATCTGCGAATAAGCGGAAGATCTCCACTTCCAAGATGTGACCGCGGGAAAGACCTGAGAAAAACCCTCCACTCTGGACTATCGCTTCGAAAGTCGGCGAAAGAAAATGTGTGCACACCTGGCGCCTTTGGTTTGGCGCCCCAGGCGGTCGGTCGCCCACCGCCGTTGCAAATTCGCTTAACTGGTTAGCAGGCGGCCCCGCGGAAGCCGATAGCCCACGCTGTTCAGCAGGATCGATAGACAAGAAAGCAGTAAGTAGGCCGCTGCCAGGATGAAATTCTGCAGCCGTGGTTGGCCGCGGTGCACATGCACACGAGTCCTTCTTCTTCTTCTTAGCTTTAATCCCAATTATTTGGGGTCAGCTTTTTGGATTTTCAACCTGAAGCGTGCTCTATTCAAAGCCATGTCCTCTTTGGCACCAATCTCCAACATATCCTTCTTCACACACTCCATCCATGTTTTCCTTGGCCTTCCTCTGCTCTTCCTTCCCTCCACCTTCAGGTTCATTACTCTTTTCCCCAGATATTCACCGTCTCGTCTAATAACATGGCCATACCACCTCAACCTGCACTCTTTCACCTTTTCTGTTATAGGTGCAATTCGCAAACTCTCTCTAATGTGGTCAGTCCTCATCCTGTCAGCTCTGGTAACCCCACTCATCCATCTCAGCATGCGCATTTCACTTGCATGTAATACTCTCTCATGTGTACTCTTAGTAGCCCAACACTCTGCTCCATAAAGTAACACCGGTCTAATGATGATCTTGTATATCTGGCCCTTCAACCTAGGTGGCATCCTTCTGTCACAGGTCACACCTGTCACTTACCTCCATTTGTACCAGGCTGCAGATACCCTGTCCTTAATTTCTAGGTCAAGGCCTCCATTCTCTTCTATTTCAGCACCCAGGTATCTGAAAGAATCCTTCGTAGCCACAGATGTTCCCGAGATGTTAACTGAGCCGGCTCGCTATTTGCTATCCAACTCACATACTATATATTCCGTCTTGGTCCTACTCACTCTGAGCCCAAACTTGTGCAGTTTCTGAACCCAGGCATCCAGTCTTGCTTGTGCATCCATCCTTGATTCCGCAATAAGTACCTACAAAGTCATCTGCAAATAACATGCACCATGGTGCTTCATCCTGTATATCATCTGTTATGGCATCAAGGACCAGATTGAATAGATGTGGGCTCAGTGCCGATCCCTGGTGTAAACCAACATATACTTGAAAGGACCCTGTCTCCCCTGCCACTGATTTTACTCTTTACGAGTCCTTCTTCTTCGACCCTCTATAAGTATCTCTTCCTTATACATCCTTAACTGTGCTTTATTTACCAAACTTAACCAAAATCTTTTCCCCACAAATCATCAAATACACTCATACACAACTCGCAACTGTCATAATATTCATGTCAATCATCACTCCCTCTCATTAGCTCAGAAAGGCCCTCACTATGCTCACATCAGCAATACACAATAAAATTCCTCCCTATATCAAAGCCAATATACCTTTTGCATTATTTAAGTTCAATTTAAAGAAATTCTTAAAAATGAAAGCTTACCATTGCATTATAAATAAACTTTTCTCGGGCTCTGCACCAGGTGATTGGCTTCATGTTTGGCAAACATGAAGCCAATAAGCCAATGAATATTATGCCATGCAATATATACCATGCCATATATAAGCCATGAACATATGCCATGCCATATATAAGCCATGAAGCCAAGAATTTGGTAAACATGGCAAACATGAAGCCAATCACCTGGTGCAGAGCCCGAGAAGAGTTTATTTATACTATTCACCAGGAGAAACTTAAATCTTTTACTATTGCATTGCTGAATTTCTGGGAAGCAACTACAAATGCTGTCAATAATAAAATGTATATGTAATGTATGTGTTAATGTAAAATGTAATGTAATTTCCTTGACGATTTCCATGTTACTTTATAACCTACGGAAATAAAATGTATTATTATTATATTCCCTTTCTTCTTGACAAGTAAAAGTGCCAATTTGCGTGTCCTCGAAGGCGCGCGGTGATAATGGACAATCATCACCGTTGTCCCCAAAAGATGTGAGTCCGCATCCCACTGCATGGGTGTCCGCCGCCGCCGCCGCGGTGGTTGATGGGAAAGAGAAGCAGACTGCAGTGCGCATCCCCACACTCTCCTCAAAACTCCCTCTCACAATCTTTCCGGATCTCGCCGCGGGGAGGCGTCGTCGCTCATCATCTCCCCCCCCCCCCGCGTGGATCCATTATTTGGTGTGAAGAAGAGAGCGAAGGAGAGAGCCCGGCCCACAATGCCCTTCTCTCCGCGGGGAATGGACCCAAACCCCTTCACTCCACCCCTTCCCTAGCACCCCCCAAGGGGGAAGGGGGTGGAAGCGAAGAGGAGGCGAAGGGCGGTGTTTGTTTGGAGTCGCCGACTCCCTTCCCTTTGAATGTG